>CP136055.1:430216994-430816994 GCA_032464435.1 Aegilops umbellulata | reverse complement strand
CCATGGCGTCTTGGGTGATAGGGTGGTCCTTTGGAGGAGGGTCATCCATAACAGCTTCTGATTCTTGATGCAAGGTCTCAGTGGTGGCATGTTGTTCCGGTTCAACAGTCTTGGGCTCTTCAGCCGGTTTTTCAATCTTTTGCTTCTTGATAGGCTTTGCCATAGCACTGAGAATGAAGTACAAGATACAGTTAGTATGACAAGTGAATACATGATTCAAAGTGGATAATGTTAATATTCTTGCCCAAGCACAGTCTTGAAAGCTGGGATTTGAGTCCCAGTTGAGTCGCCGGAGGAGGAATGAGATGTTCCCTAATAATTTGAATCAGACGGGTTAAGAGGTTGTCGAAAGAGACCCGCCTTGGGATAAGTTAAGTCAGAAATATTTGAGACTTCCGGTCGACGCTTGCGAGGCACTGGTGTATTCGGGAAACCGGAGGATAAAACTCCACCGCCACTGTTCCGGGTTGTGCGGCGAGCTTCATGTTGCTGCTTCTTCAAAAGAAAGTTGGGATCCAAGTAAGCTAAAGGGTTAGAAAATCTTACTTTCTAGCTTGCTTGTCGGGTTTTCTGTGGTGGTAGAGGGTCTGAGCCGGAGGAAAGAGTAATTACCTCTTCATCATCTACACGGCTAGCCTCCGCATCATCCTGATAATGGTCTTTGTCAATAAGATGTACAAAGAATGAGCCAAGGGAATCAAGTTCTACCTCCGAGTCATCATCTTCATGATCATCCAAGTTAAATAACTCGGTGGGGTTGGTTTTCTTCTTGGCAGGCTTTTTGATAGCCTTGCTCTTTGTCCGGGTTTTCTTGGCTGGTTTATCCTACAACTTCTTGGTCCAAAAAGGTGAATCGGGCTGTAAAAATTGAATAAGTATGAATAGGCAGTACAAATGAAAACATGATTCAAGGTGTGAACTTGATTAAAAGCTTACAGCTAGAGCTTTGTTAAGGACGCAGAAAGGATTCAATCTGACTTTGCTGCAGTCTTCCAAGCTCTCATTCCACAGAGTCTTGGTCATATTATTGATGTCTTTGTCAGTTATTTCAGTCTGACAGTGGTGTTGAGGATCTTTTAACTCGTCGGTGTACTCGCACATTAAGCTGGGCCGGTGGCTTAGAGGCAAGACTCTCGAGGCGACCCAGCACCAAACCAGATCAATTCCGGTCAAGCCGTTGGCCATCAAGGCCTGATCTTTGAAAAAACCGGCATGTACTTCTTCCGCTCTGCTATGCTAATGCGGTTTGGAAGATGATGTCTGTTACTAAGCCAGCTGGCGTGATAACCCGGCAAGGGATTTTCCCCTTCTAGAGAAGTATCTTTGCAATAAAACCAAGTCTAGTTCAGTCTTTGGGATGACTGGGAAGAGTGGTAGCTGGGAAGGTGGCTTCTTTTCGGTGTTGTATGGAAATGCCGCCTAGCTCTAGGTTGGGCCCGTCTGTGAATTTGTTCTGCCGGTTTAAGTAATAGAACTCTCTGAATAGTTCTATGGTGGGCTCCTGTTGAAGGTACACCTCATAGAAGACTTGGAAGTTGCAGATGTTCGAAACAGAGTTGGGAACATCCTGTGAATGGAGCTTGAAAAAATGCAGCACATCACGGAAGAATTTTGAGCCGGGAGGGCTGAAGCCCTGGTTCATATGATCAACAAAGACAACCACTTCACCATCCTTGGGCTGGAAGGAGTTTTAGCGCATGGGACCCTCCAATGGATGACGTCCTTTTTGGCCAGGACGCCTGTCTGAACATATTCGTTCAAATCTTCCTCAGTGACCCGGGAAACGGCCCAATTGCAAGCAGTGATAGTTTTGCCCATTTTGAGATTGAAAGCCTAAAAGAAAGAAACATTACCGGTTTAAGATTATGCTATTAAACCGGACCATTGATTCAAAGATAAAGTGCTATAAATGGCTGACAAGTTAAGCCGGAGGATGAACATTGAAGTACGCAGATGTTCATATTGGCGGCTTAAAGGGGGACTAATGGTACCTACTGGGTTAAGGATTCTGCTGTTAAGCCGGACAGAGTTTAAAAGTCAAGTGTATTATGCAGAACCAGATTATGAGGATGAATAGGCAAGCATGGTTAAACCGGAGAAGTATTGCTGGGTCATGCAAGTTATGAAGCATATGATGGCGTTTTAAACAAGGCCTAGTGTTATATGGTGGATCAAGGTTTACGGTATAAACCGCCATGGCAATTATGGTACTTCAAATCTATAAGTGAAAATTTTGCTAAGTTATGGACAAACAGATTTCACAGACTGAATCTATGATTATGGATCTACAACAATGCATAAAAGACATTAAATTCTAAACCTAAGGTGGTGGCAGTAGAAAAGTTCGTGTGCTCCGATGGGATTTTCTATGGAAAGGAAGTACATCATGTGGCTATATGGAGGAGGCCGAAATCATCATGTGGCTATATGGACGCCTCTGTTTTTGGGATGTTCATTAAGATAAGGATCAGTTAAGATGTTCTGGGCCTCGCGCGAAATTAATGCGAAATGACATCATGGTGGTTTAAGAAAATTCTGTGAGCTGACGTCATGGCGGTTTACGGCAAGGTTTATCAAACAAGCAATGCAAGATTTTGGCAAACTCAGATATTGAAGATTGATATGAACAAGTTCAAATCAACCTTGGGCCTAATGTTGGGGATATAACTACTGGGTATGAACCGCCCAGGAGGGGTCGGGTCATACCACTGGAGACTTATCAGTGAAGATGGCGGCTCATACAAGCCCATTGACGGCCCAAGACCCAGAGGCGACTTGAGGCCCAAGGGGATGAATCACCACATGTATAACTTGTATTATAAGACAAGATTAGTGAGTCACCGAGCCGAACACGTTGTGTATGTGCCGGCCGGGACTCTATAAGCCGCCGGGGCATCGACCTATGTATATAAAGGGACAACCTGATAGCGGGTTAAAGAAAGAAACAACAGAACGAGAACTAGGTCAAGCGTATTCGCTCCCTAGTAATCGAAACCCAAGCAATACAACCCCAAACTGGAGTAGGCCCTTACCTTCACCGCAAGGGGCCTAACCAGTATAAACTCTCTGTGTCCTTTGTCCCGATTAACCCCTTTAAGCTAACCTAGTTGTGATGGCTCCACGACTAAGTCCTTCTGCTAGGACATCTGTCGTGTCAAGTCCATGAAAAAACCCAAATATTGGAGAAGAAATGTGAGGCTATAAGCAATCATGCATACAAGAGATCAAAGATGACTCAAATAACTTTCATGGATAAAAAGATAGATCTGATCGTAAACTCAAAGTTCATCCGATCCCAACAAACACACCGCAAAAAGAGTTACGTCATATGGATCTCCAAGAGACCATTGTATTGAGAATCAAACGAGAGAGAGGAAGCCATCTTGCTACTAACTACAGACCCAAAGGTCTACAAAAGACTACTCACGCATCATCAAAGAGGCACCAATGGACATGATGCACCCCTCCGTGATGGTGTCTAGATTGGATCTGGTGGTCCTGGACTCCGCGGCTGCTGGAATTGATTTTCGTCGACTCCCCTAGGGTTTCTGGAATATTGGGGTATTTATGGAGCAAAGAGTCGGTTCGGGAGGCACCTGAGGTGGGCACAACCCACACTGGTGCGCGTTGGTGCTATACAAACGGTTTTTAACCCCTTTCCACGACGACATTTGGAACCGTCGCCAAGTGAGTGTGGGCGATAGGGGGGTCCTTCCCACACGACCCAGAGACCGCCAGGGACAGGGAGCCTTGATGCATACAGTTGTCCCTATATAACCGTTTCCGATATCTCGAATATCCCAAACGCTTCGTCCTTGCTACTCATTTGTGCTCGCATTGCCATCGCAGTCGGAGTTTTGTGGTTTTACCTAAAACTAGGCAGATTCCAGGCACGGGAGCTTTCCATGCAGATTCCAAGCACGGGAGCTTTACAATGCCTGGCACATCATAAACAGTTCAGGATTATAAACCGCGTACGCTAGGTAGACAATCACACACATTTAGTTTTCCCGCACCGTATGTGATAGTGTCTGACATCACACACGCTTTGCAAACGACAATTGTGTGCATGCTTGCACACGTTTCCTCTCTGTGAACCGTATCGGATTATGGTGTATATCGCGAACGTTTGTGTTTTACCAACCGTGTGTGCCGTAATGACCTGCACAATGTAATTTTGCCCTAATTTAGTTGCTGCTATTTAAAATTGTACCTACTTTAAAGTTGAAAGTAGGCTATAGCTTTATTCATATCCATCAGGTTCAAACAAACAATGCATTATTCGATTCACAAGTGCATATGTTTAAGAATTACATAAGCACCAAATAAAGAATGATGAACCAGGGTTCTATACTTGTACTGTTACAGATGGTAAAGAAAGAGGCGACAAACATTCTGGTTGGTGAACAAGGTGAAGCGTAATGGCCCTATTGTGTTCTCCTGGATGCAGAAGGCATGCAAGACTCTAGTCCAACCCCTTGTGATGGTCGGCCTCCAATCATGTAGTTTGAGAGGTAATCTTGAGTAAACTGCTTCGGGATCCACTGCAAAAGAAAAAAGATGCAGATATTGTCATCTAACACAACTCATTACGGGCAGTAAAAACAAGGCTACAGGGTTCTTACTTACCATCCTGTAGTTCACTGTTGTCTTGCATAAAGTGTAAACAAACAGTTCGATTGACATCTTTTGACCCATTTTAATAACAATCTTTATCAGTTTCCTCACTTGATGCTGGTTCATGAATATCTCATTGCCCCATATGCAGAAAGGGTAGAAGTGTGGATCTTTGGCAATGATATATGTACCTAAAAGCACCAAGTTAATATTAGAAGCTAAACAACCACTACTAGGGAAAAGGCTAGCAGCAGCGCGGATTTTAGGTGTATCAGTAGCGCGCGGACCGGCGCTACTAATAAGGCGCTACAGCTAACACGTAGCAGTAGCGCGTGCTCACCAGCGCTACTGCTGCACAAGTGTAGCAGCAGCGCCCTTAGTGGAAGCTCGCTACTGCTAATAGCTATAGCGCGCTTCTTCCGCGCGCGCTACTGCTACTACAGCGCTGCTGCTAACTTTTCTCCACTCGCTACTGCTAATTTTAGTAATTTTTTGTTTTTTTTCACATATTTGTTTTGTATTTGAACAGGCTTTATAGAAGAATCTTTAGCACATACAAATGTCATCATGATACACATACAAATTCCTGCGAGACCACAGATGTAATCATAGCATATACATACAAATAGTCTCATCATAATCATCATCCAACAGAAAGTGGTCCCTCGTCATCATCTCAAAAATAGCGATACAAGTCTTGATTACTTGAAAATACATCGTCATCCATCTAAACAATGATATACGCGAGAAGAGCTATCACTTTGAGTAGATGAGTTCGTATCCCTCTCTCGCATTAGCGTGAACCTAAACTAACTACTGCCTGTCGCTCGGAAACCGGAAACCGATACACCTGGGCCTGACACTCCGGCCACTTGTCGTATGTATACTCCTGGCGTAGCACTTCTTCGCCATCTATGATCTATGCACCTGCATCGTCACATGAGTCGATGATATGCAACATATATAGTTGAGCAACAGAAAGAGACAGACTTGGCAAAAATAGAAACAACATATCATAAGCATAAATAACAAAGTTCATCGTACCCCAAAATGCCCTAACTAGAGTGATTTTCGCTAGTCGAGGAGGAGGATGGTTTAATTACATCACAAATAAAGTTTCACCGTGCATAACTCAAATTTTTGTCATATAGAAAGTATGGACTAAACGGACACATTGTCATATATCGACAATCACTCCAACATGTCGTTCCATCCATCCAAGTCAGGGAGATAGTCCCCGAGCCTAGTGAAAGGCTTCAGGTCGAGACGCTGAGAGGCTATCCATGTTCGGACGTCTTCCCGCGACATTTGTCCTTCTCCGTAGAACATCCCTGTTTTTCTGACGACCTCCTTCATGATGATTTGGGCAAGTTCGCGCTGGATGTTATAGAACTCAGCTCGAAGTCGATGATCCTCGATATCTCCTATGTCCTTTGCCCATTGCAGAATATGGGCATCGCCGGAAGAAGGTGCCATGCGAAGGTTCTGGTGATCCCGTCTGTACTCCAGCATGTGGTGTACGACATAGGATCCATCATTAAGAGAATCATCCGATTGCTGGATGCAGCAGAAGTTGGTCTTATGGCCGAAGGCGACCCTGCCGCCCCTCATCTTCTTGTCCCTGACCTCTCCACCCGGTGATTGGTAATGATACATAGCACTGTCGAGAACATCCTTGATGTGGGTGTAGTCCTTTTTGTGAATGTTCTTCGACGTGTCCAAGTAAAGAGCGTGGGAGAATCGGGGGTAGAGGATGATGAGGACGGCGCGCCCGCCGCTGCGCAAAATAAGTCCTCAAATTAATTAGCCTCCACCGTGCAAATGAATGATTGAAATCGAAGGAAGGATAGCAGCGCGGATGACTTACACGGGATGATAAGGCACGAGAATCGCCCCCTTGTCCTTATTGGTGAGCATGAAACTGACGATGTAATCCCTCGCGTATTCATGGTGATTTGCGCAGACTCCCAAGAAGCCCTCGTGCATGTAGTACGGGTCAGCGACACAGATATGAGATATTTTCTCAACCCCGATGATGTAGTTCATGTGCAAGGCATAAAGGCAGACAAACGTAAAATCCAGCTTCTTCACGTGAAACATGTCGAATATGTAATCGAATCGGAGGAAGAACTTATCCGCGGGGAAGCTGTCGACGTACGACATTTGCCGTGGAACGTTAACCACGTAGAGTGGGTATCCTGGATCTTTCGAGGCGATGAGGTCTTTCTCTACCCGCAGCACATCGTCATGAAGTCTCTTTAGATCGCCGAATCTGCTAGCCATGTTTCCTATGATTAAATCTAGTTAATTAATTCTAGACCTAATAAAATGAATAATGACATAAAAAAGGCCTATTGTTTTGCAGGAATGTTGACTCCTTCCTGGTGCGGCAAATCACGGGCACTCGATATGTCCTAGTTTGTAGCACAAGTCATGCCGAAATTCACGGAAAATTTCAGCATGACCTTTGCTAAAAAGTGGACAAATCGAGAACCTAAAATTTGCCGGAAAAGAAATGAATCAACATTCCGGCAAAACATATATAGGCCACTCAGCTTCATTGAGATAACAAAGCCACTTGGGCACAAACAACATGACCACTTCAATGAAAAGATATAATCAACAATGAAAGTCTAGGAAGGGATCATCTTTAAAATAAAACTTACCTAAATAACCTAGATAATTCACCTAATTAAACTAGTTAACCTGACTAGTTCTCTGTCAAAGCCCTAACTAAATTTTTGCACTAACCTAGGTAATTAATCTAATTAAACTAGTTAACCTAAGTACTTCTCTGTCAAAGCCCTAACTAAATTTTTGCCCTAACCTAGATAATTAACATAATTAAACTAGCTAACCTTTGCATGAGAGAGAGAGGAGGGGTGGGGGCTTACAGAGGATGGCTCCGGTGGTGGCGAGGGAGGCAGGGGCGTCTCCGGTGACGGCGAGGGAGGCAGTTGTGGCGAGGGAGGATCTGGTGGCATCTACAGCGGCTCCGGTGGCATTGATGAGGCTGCGCGGCTCCGTGGCGTTGGTGGCGGCTCCGGTGGCGTCGACGGCGCACGGCTCTGGTGGCTCCGGGGGCGTCGACGTCGGCAGGATACGGCGGCGAAGTGGGGCGACGGCGAATCGGGGAGACGGCAGCGGGGCGGGTCGAGAGATTTGGGGGGCAAGTGGTGGCCGGGGGGAAAGGGTTTTTGGTTAAGTCAAAACTAGCGGCAGCGCGTTTCGCAGAAAGCGCTATAGCTAAGGTAGCTATAGCGCTTTTTCCAAAACGCGCTACTGCTATACCTATGTAATTTTCTCCCTTTTTTATTTCCTTTTCTGTTTCTATAGCGGGGGTCCTGGAAACGCGCTGCAGCTACGTTAGCTATAGCGCCTCTTACTAACACACGCTACAGCTATGCCTTTCTCTGTTTTTTCGCTTTTTTATTTATTTTGCTTTACATTTTATTTTATTTTTCTTTCTCCTTTTTCTGTTTCTTTCATTTTCATTTACTTTTCTATTTGTTTTTCATTTTATTTTATTTCCTTTAGCAGTAGCTCTGTTACTGGGAAACGCGCTGCTACTCATGCCCTAGCGGTAGCGCGCTTCCTGCAAGCCAGCTACTGCTATGCGTAGCCCATCGGTCCACCAATGGGAATATTAGTAGTAGTGCTTTTACGGCAAGACGCGCTACTGCTAAAATCGTATTTGTAGCGCGGTTTATTCCAAACCGCTACTGCTATCTAGCACTAGCGCCCTTTTTTGACCCGCGCTATTGCTAAATTTCTGTGTATAAGGTTTTCCCTAGTAGTGAACAATTGAAAAATGATGTAGTACAACACTCCCTCCATCCCATTATATAAGATTTTATTACATGTATATCTAGAGATCATCAGAACATTAAGTTAACACTCTTCCTTGTTGCTATGTAGCCTGGGATTGCATATTTAGTCATTCAGTACAATGCATGTTGCTAAACAACAATTGAAAAACGAAAAGGCATGCTAACTGCAGTATCCTTAACAGCAACCAAATATCGTAATTCATAGTGGTATTGTTGAAACTGTTATTGATAAAATTGAACGGTAAATAGTTGCACATATAGAGCATCACATTGTGAAGAACTGAAACAAACAAGTCATAAGGACATCTCTAGGCGATCCTTAAAAAGTTAAAGGACTAAAACCCTTAGTAGATATATATATATATATAGTCCAAAAAAAATTGGCCTTTTCTAGTGATCCCCTAAACTTAAGGTTGTAAACTTCAATTTGATCAAGTTCAAAGCAGGTTCAATTGAAAATGGCATGCATTCAAATATAAACGTAGATAGTTTTGCATAACGGAATATAAAACATAAATTTAAACTAAGCTAAACTACTTTTGGTTGAAGTAGAGGTCGAGCCAATCCTTCCTAATCATGTACGGTGTGCCGCGAGCCGGGTCCGGGCCGGTACCGTCGTCGGGGTCATTGAGGAAGGCACTCCTCCACTTGTCGATGTCGATCTCCTCATCCTTGGGGCCCACTTCGACGCCCTCCACGCTGTCGTCGCCGCTGCCTTCGACCTTGTCATCGGAGGAGAGCGCGATAACTTCGCCGCCCTCCGCGCCGCCGTCCTCGCCGCCTTCGACCTCGTCATCGGAGGACAGCGTGATAACCTCGCCGCCCTCCGTGCCGGCAAAGATTGCCCGCTCCGTCTCCACGAGCTCCGGGTGCTGCCGGCGGAGCACTTGCATGTAGGCCTCATCGGCAGCCTCGGCCTCGAGGCGCTCCCACGCCTCGCGGTCCTCCCGCGCCATAGCCGAGCTCACCACCCCTGGCTCCGGCAGAACGAGGCCGACCGGACATGCGCCGAAGGGGAAATTGAGCCTAGTCGTCGTGTCGTGGTAGCGGACCTGCCAGCGGTCGTACTCCATGGCCGCGAGCTCGGCCGTGTGGAAGCTACCGAGCCACCGGCGAGTGTGGGTCTCTTGATCTGTAATATCGGCGACCCGCGTCCCCCACCACCGCTGCCGGACCCCGAGGTAGGACCTCATCGGCTACCGGGTCCGAGGGAGGACGGGGAAGTCCTCGAACCGGTGTAGGGGCGCGGCGGCGGGTGGATCAAGGGACCGGCGACGGCGGATCGGGCCCGCGGAGGACGACGGGGACTCCTCGGCGGCCACCTCGCCGGCGTCGGGCGAAAAGGCCGCGATAAACCTATTTTTGGCCATTGGCTCCTCGATCTCCCCGGCACACAGGCAGAGGTTGAGGATGGAGGCGCCGACGATAGCGGCGACCTACTAATGGTTTCGAGGGTTGTGTGCGTCTGTGTGAGCGGAGGTATTGGGGTGTGTGTGGAGGGGGGCGGGGGGCAAGGTTGTGTTTGAGGAAATACTGCGACAACTAAAATTTTTACTAGGCGGGAGTAACAAGGCGGGGCTACTGATATTTTGGATCAAGGGCGAGCAAATATGTTTTAGATTGTGAGGGATGCAGAGGCGGGAGTAAAATGTCGGGGCTACTGAAAATTTGAATCAAGGGACTAAAGCAGAGCGGGAGTAACAAACATCGCACATGGTCTGCACATACTAATCGTGTGCTATCAAACATTAAGACCTTCCGGGCGGTAGATATTTTTGAGATTACGAGGTAGTAATATTTTCGAGATTGTGAGGGATGAAGAGGAGGGAGTATTTGGGGAGCGAGCTAGTGTGCTTGACACGCCGGCTGTGGACTGTAGCCTACGCACCTTCTCGCGTACGCCATAGGCATACTATACACCGACGGTGCTCCAAGATATTTTGTACTACATCTCACACGGTTGGTGATAATAAACTACGTGGGATCTACTTGATTTGAATTACATAATGGGGTCACAACGGCAATGGACGCTGTTTGAATTGCTAGACCTTTTGTCTGCAGTGAACATGCAACTATATGTGTGTCGTAAAAGAACTGGAATTATTCAAGGTTCGTTTGGACATTTTATACATTAAACTGGTTTTCTAGCCACTTCAGGTGCACAATTCAAAATTAAACTACATGCACATGCTCCGGTGCATATAAATTGGTTGAAAAATCAAATTTGTGTCCTTGGGTGCATGCTTAGGTCCCATGCAAGAAATGGGAATGAATTTCAAACACCAGGGCATGGTTGATTGCTGGCAAATCATTGAGATACCTGGCTTTTAAATTCTAGTAAATCCAAAACTCGTCTGAAATTCATGAAACTTGGCATGGTATCATGGAGCAGCATCAACATGCCGTGGTATAAGCTTCTCACAAAGCAGAGCTTCTCACAACAAGCGTGATGGTTTCGATAGGGAACGTGCCACCTTTGGGGACAGAACGATATCCGTTGCCTCTTATTGATTTCAAAATATTTCTAGTGTCAACATAGAACAATATGAGTGTTGTGTTTAATCTTCGAATTTTCGGGGTTCGTTTGGCCTTTTTTATACATTAGCTGGGTTTTCTAGGCATTTTATGTGCATAATTCAAATTTGAACTACAAGCACATGCTCCAGTGCACCAAAGTTGGTTGAAAAATCGCAGGTGTCTCCTAGGGTGAATTTCTAGGTTCCATGCAATAGATGGGAATGAAATTCAGATACCAGGGCACCGTTGATTGCCGGGAAAACGTAGAGATGCCTGGTTTTTAGATTCTAGTAAATCCAAAACTCGTCTAAAATTCATGAAACTTGGCATGGTATCATGGAGCGGCATCAACATGTCATGGTAAAAAAATTATCCCATTTGGGGCAGGTTTGGGTATAAGCTTCTCACAAACCAGAGCTTCTCACAACAAGCATGATGATTTCGATAGGGGACATCCCACCTTTGGGGACGATACCAGATATCGATTGCCTCTCATTGCTTTCAATTTTTTTCTCATGTCAACAAAGAACTACACGAGTGTTGTGTCAATTTTTGTGATTTTTCGGGGTTCGTTTAAACATTCTTATGCATTAACTGAGTTTTCAATGCATTTATGTGCATAATTTAAATTTGAACTACATGCAAATGCTCCAGTGCATATAAATTGGTCAAAAAATCAAATATGTGTCCTTGGGTGCATGCTTAGGTCCCACGCAAGAAATGGGAATGAATTTCAAATACCAGGGCACCGTTGATTGCCGGCAAAATGTTGAGATACCTGGTTTTTAAATTCTAGTAAATCCAAAACTCGTGTGAAATTCATGAAACTTGGCATGGTATCATGGAGCGGAATCAACATGTCATGGTAAAACATTTGTCCCATTTGGGGCAGGTTTGGGTATAAGCTTCTCACAAACTAGAGCTTCTCACAACCAGCATGATGGTTTCGATAGGGAACGTCCCACCTTTGGGGACGAAACGATATCCATTGCCCCTTATTGCTTTCAAATTTTTTCTCGTGCCAACATAGAACAACAGGAGTGTTGTGTCAATTTTTGTGATTTTCGGGGTTCGTTTGGACATTTTTATGCATTAACTGAGTTTTCAATGCATTTATGTGCATAATACAAATTTGAACTACATGCACATGCTCCAGTGCATATAAATTGGTTGAAAAATCAAATATGTGTCCTTGGGTGCATGCTTAGGTCCCATGCAAGAAATGGGAATGAATTTCAAACACCAGGGCACCGTTGATTGCCGGCAAAACACTGAGATACTTTGTTTTTAAATTCTAGTAAATCTAAAACTCGTCTAAAATTCATGAAACTTGGCATGCTATCATGGAATGGCACCCGACATGCCATGGTAAAAAATATGACCCATTTGGGGCATGTTTGCGTATAAGCTTCTCACAAACCAGAGCTTCGCACAACAAGTATGATGGTTTTGATAGGGAACGTCCAACCTTTGGGGACGAAACGATATCCATTGCCTCTTATTGCTTTCAAATTTTTCTCGTGTCAACATAGAACAACAGGAGTGTTGTGTCAATTTAGTGATTTTCGGGGTTCGTTTGGACATTTTTATGCATTAACTGAGTTTTGAATGCATTTATGTGCATAATTCAAATTTGAACTACATGCACATGCTCCAGTGCATATAAATTGGTTGGAAAATCAAATCCGTGTCCTTGGGTGCATGCTTAGGTCCCATGCAAGAATTGAGAATGAATTTCAAACACTAGGGCACAGTTGATTGCGGCAATACATTGAGATACCTGGTTTTTAAACTCTAGTAAATCCAAAACTCGTCTGAAATTCATGTAACTTGGAATGGTATCATGGAGCGGCATCAACATGCTATGGTAAATTTTTTGTCCCATTTGGGGCAGGTTTGGGTATATGCTTCTCACAAACCAGAGCTTCTCACAACAAGCATGATGGTTTCAATATGGAACGTCCCACCTTTGGGGACGAAACGATATCCATTGCCTCTTATTGCTTTCAAAAAAATTTCTCGTGTCAACATAGAACAACAGGAGTGTTGTGTCAATTTTTGTGATTTTTTGGGGTTCGTTTGGACATTTTTATGCATTAACTGAGTTTTCAATGCATTTATGTGCATAATTAAAATTTGAACTACATGCACATGCTCTAGTGCATATAAATTGGTTGAAAATTCAAATATGTGTCCTTGGGTGCATGCTTAGGTCCCATGCAAGAAATGGGAATGAATTTCAAACACCAGGGCACCATTGATTGCCGGCAAAACGTTGAGATACTTTATTTTTAAATTCTAGTAAATCTAAAACTCGTCTAAAATTCATGAAACTTGGCATGCTATCATGGAATGGCACCCGACATGATGTGGTATTTTTCGTGCCCATTTTGAGAGACGATGCACTCTAATAATGACAGCCAACAAAGGCATTTTGAAAAAATAGTTGCCACTTTAATATCTCAAAGGTTTGTATAATTCAAACCGCATGCGTTCTGTTAACCATTCACGTGACGCCACGTGTCTTGGTTTTCATGGCTATAGGAGGTGCCGTGTGGACAGCTCCTTGACTGAACGGGAGGCGTGCGAGCGCAGTCCGGTGCGCAGGCTCATCAAGAAGCGTACAAGATGTTCAACGCAGGATATGTGCATCTCTTCAACGCAAACGGTTCAGATTACGGTATGCAAATTAAAGCTAGACTTCAGCGCTAAGCCAAGAGACATTGCGGTTTATCAAAATATGCAGCTAAAAAACAATAGCACTATCTATTTTTTGCAAGACAGCCTTGGACCGCGGCCCGCCTCACTCCCAATGGTCTATATTAATGGCGCTGCCGAGCGGCCGCACCCCCCATCCTCGCCACACACACAATCCTCTCTCTCCGCCCGCATCCTTGATGCCGCTCTGAGTCCTCAAAGCCGTCAGTGTACGAGGATGCTGCTGAAGCGCCCCATTGGAGGGAGTGGCGACGCCGGGACTGCTAAAGCACCGGAGCACGGCGTGAATATGAACATAGAGGTTTCCGTCGCCACCGATGAGGTGGAGAACGAGGCTGCCAACAAGCGAAGGCGGGTCGAGAAAGAACCGCAAGTGACTCCAGTAGGCCTAGACTTCATCAACAACGTCCCCAATGATATTTTGATAGTCATCATATCCCTCCTCCCAATCAAATATCGGGCCAGGACAACCGCCCTTTCCCGACGGTGGCGCCCCCTATGGCTTCTCACCCCTGTCAACCTCCTCGACACCCACAAGCTCTGCCAAGGCTATTGACAAAGCTTGGATGCGTTCTCCCAGATCCTCGGCAGTCATCATGGCCCAATCAAAGGCCTTATCACGGGCAAGTTCCGTTCCAATTGCAAGGACCGAGCCAAGCTTGACAAGTGGTTCCGATCCCCCGCCACAGATCAGCTCGAGAAGCTCAGTTTTAATGATGGGCATATGCGCTTGCTGCCAACATCCGCGCTCTGCTTCGCGCCCACGCTGCCCCTCGCCAAGTTCATGAACTGCCATCCCCCCTTAATGATGCACCCGCTCTTTTTCTACCACGACTGAAGCACCTCGAGCTCGTCGTTGTCCGCATCCCAAAGGATGACATGGAGCGCCTGCTCCATGGCTGTACTGCACTCAAGTTCCTTCGTCTTCAGGCGATGAATTGGTCGAGTACCTTGCGCATCACCTCTGGGACTCTTCGGACTATTTATGTGTGTTGTTGGTGACCACAATATGGTCATATAGGACACACCTTCACTTGAGAGATTACTTGTAGTTGATCAACAAGGTCCAACAAGAATCAATGTCATTTCTGCGCTGAAATTCAAAGTGGTGGGCTACTCGTTTGTCAAATACTACAACTTTCAGGTACAACAGTCGCCTTGGGGTCGGGCATCCGGGGTGGGGGCCGGAAATCCGGGACCTGATGTCTAGAACTGTGTGCGATTTGTGCTCCAGGAGTCGGATGTCCGGGGGGCAGATGTCCGGGGCCACTGGTCGGATGTCCGGGCTCCAAAACTGAGGTTTACTCGAGGAACTTGATTTTGGGGGCGGAAATTGATGATTTCGGGGGCAATATTTGACAGATTTCGTGGATGGAAAGTGGGGAAACTTGGGGGAAAGATAAATCCACTAGTAACACAATGGATCCATGGATCAAGATCAACAAAACATCATCAAACCAACAAATCACAAAAACAAATGGGGCTATTTTTGGTGGGGATTTTCGAATTTAGGACGAAATCAAGCAAAAGAAGGCTAGAAAGTGGGGTAGGGACTCCAAAAATGTGATCAACTGGCTCATGATACCAAGATGGTGTAGGGTGGAAACCCTAAGGCTGATCTTTCAGAATTTGGAGGGGATCCCACGAAGAACACGACGAACACGAGAGGGAAAACACGAGGGCAAACGAGAGGAAACACTCAAATCATCAAGAAACAGTCACACATGTGCTAGATCCATGAACACAATGGGAGATACATGATTCAAATCCAATAAAGGGGGATACAAGAGGTAACTAGTTCATATCCGTGAGGAGGCCTTGAATCCGCGAGGGATCTTCCCATGAGGGGTCTTGAGTCCAAGCGTGGATCTTCTCCGTAGAGGCCGCGGTCTCTTGATTGAGAAGAACCACATAGATGAGCAAAGCTCTATCTCTCATATGAGCTAAACCAATGCTAACCCTAACTAGGAGGAGGAGGGGGTCTATATATAGTGCTAGTACACAAAGGGGTAAGTGAGAGGGGGATACATGGGCCTTGGGGCCCTATCCGTGCACGCAGGCAGGCGTCGAATGTCCGGCTGGGGGCCAAATGTCTGGCCATTCGCTGGGTGCCGGATGTACAGGGCACTTGCCGGATGTCTGGCCTGGCGGTGGCCAAATTTGGTGTGTTCTGTCGTCGATGCCGGATTTCCGGGGGAAGGTCAGATGTCCGGGCTGTCGGGAGGCGCCGGATGTTCGGCCGCTGATGTTGTTAGCCATCTGTTGGTGCAGCTCCTCGGTGGCTGCACAGGCGTTGGATGTCTGACCTCTGGCCTGGATGTCTAGCGTCATAGCTTCAGCAACTCCGTCTTCTTCTGTCTCTGCTTCCATGCTTCCCTCGCGGATGGTGTAGTTGTTCCTTGGCGCTTGCACTCGTCCTTGTCGTCTATGGTGTTCCGACAATACCTATCTATGCACATGAGTGGGGCGTCAAGTAGTATACCATCCTCGAAGGGGTCAAGTGAACATGTGTAAAGGAGATGATTCACCTTTGTGTATGTGAAGTAGATGCCACACGGGTCACTTGCCAAACAAACTCTTGACATGGTGATGTCCGTTGGATGCTCCGCATCGCATGTACTAGGGGGCATCACCCTCATACCGCCTCAACTCTTTGTCTAATCAAAAAGTATTGGCATCACTGTTTGGATTTTTTTGGCCAACCAGGGCTACAATCTATAGTGGACCCACCTTTACAACACACAGATCTCTCTCTCTCTCTCCACATGCACAGTGTTTTCCTTCCTCTCTCTACCTCTCTCCTCGCATGCATCGGCACCATCTCCTTTGTTCCTTTCTCTCACCTTTACACCCGAAGAGGCCGGCTCTTTTGCAGGCTATTGTAGCTCCTACGAGGCTATAGCTTTTAGTTTGAACCTAGCCTGGGCCTGCATGGATCTACGAGGCAGCAGGTCGAGGCTACACGTTCGTTATGCCTTCAATGAATCAAAAAAGCTTTTTTTGTTATGTCAAATATACAGTTATATTAACTTATTTTTGCGCAAAACAACTACTCCCTCCGTAAACTAATATAAGAGCATTTAGAACACTAAAGTAGTGATATAAATGCTCTTATATTAGTTTAGAGAGGGAGTATATATTAACTTATATATGAGATTAGAATATCTTTTTTGACAAAATGGTACCCAATTTCATTTAATAGAAATCAAACTACAAAGTCCACCGCCAAAACACAAATCCGCTGCCACATCCACTAGCAATTAATGAGAGATGGTTACGGTGTCCTAGACTATGGGGTACCGACCTAGTCACCCCATAGTCCATGGATTGGGCTTATGGCCCACCCTTTCTCTAAGGAAGGATTCAAGAGGCCTCATACTTCGACATGATCAAGATAGATTCTACCGAAAACTTGACGTGTACTCCAAGACCTGCATCGGCTAAGCGACACATGTAACCCTAGATTGGCAACCGACCATGTGTAACCCTAGACACCCCAAGTGTCTATATAAATTGGGAGGTCTAGTCCGTAGGGAGGAGGATCACAATTGTTACAACCTAGACTTAGGGTTAGAACACTACTTACAATCTCGAGGTAGATTAAACTTGTACTCAATTCATCATCATCAATATAATCAAGTAGGGCGTAGGGTACTACCTCTTTGAGAGGGCCTGGACCTAGGTAAATATTGTCTCCTCCGTCCCATGTAACCCATAGATCTAAGATCCACAGATCGGGACCCCCTACCCCGAGGTCTGCCAATTTTAGTACCGACATTGGTGCTTTCACTGAGAATTCTGTTGCGCAATCAGAAAAGTACCAATGGAACTGTTGGTTAATGGCCATGGCCCTCGCGGCATGAAGCCTGCGCCCCAATCGCCTGTAGCCGGATCGCGCCCCCTCCATCAAGAGACGGGCTCCGATGATCTATCCATCTTTCCCCTCACCCTCGGGCTAGAGTATTACCTGGCGAGTAAGGGCGGAGACGATAAACAAACGAAAACGAAAGATCATATATCAAGATCGATTCGGCCACTCCATCACAAACATGTCCTTCTCAGGAAGATGCTACCCGAGCCTCGAGCCCGTGGGCGATCGAGGTCGATTTTTTGTTCCCACCCACCCACCACATCCAGTATTGCCCGAGTAACTTCAGGCTATCCGATGTTTGGGATCTAGTCTACATACAACAACAATCCGGAGTAACAGTCAGGCAATTTTGGGCCAGATTCCTGCTCGTCAAGAATAGGATGGCAGATTGCCCCGACTCAGATATACTAGTTACCTTGCAGCTCAATTGACTACAAAATTTTGTCTATTTAGTGAAAAATACCCTGATGACGAAACAGGACCATCACCCAAAACCATTTTCTGTGACGGTCCATCGTCACGAGGTGTTTCCCTCCCGAGGCAGGGCCATAGCCAACTTTGGCGATGTTTCAGGTTGATTTTTGGTGACGTATTGGGCCGTCACTATGCATGTCCATTTTCTAGGACGAGTTTCAGTGTCATAGATAATGTTGGTGGGTCATTTTTTGTAAATGTAAATAGAAAAATAACAATTAATTGTTTTTCAGCTAACTCATTTAGCTGGGTCTCTTTTCATAATAGCAGGAACTTGGAATTGGGATCGTCCGGTTCCCTCCTAACAAAGGGAATTGGGATCGTCGGCTTAGGGCCCTCCGTCATTCCACACCAACAACAGCGAGTCGAGAGGCCAGCATGACGAGGTGAACGTGGCTACGAGGGTACGACGAGGTGAACGTGGTTGTGAGGGTATGGCGAGGCCACAAGCGACAGTTGAAGGGTATAGTCATGCCCGACAGCGGCAACGTCAAACAGGGGTGGTTTCAGGTGAGATCTGTTTACTGAAAAACATCATAGTAGCATATATTATGTGCATTCTATTTACTTTTCATGTTATACAGGCAATGGGTCATGGTTGGATTACTCATGGAACGGTCCTCACGCCACCATACATGGCTGGTGTGAATCAGCTTATGGAATTCACTCTTGCTCACAACAACGGGGCTGAAGATATGTTGTGCTCATGCAGAAATTGACGCAGTGGGATCCGCGAAACTATTGATGTTGTCAGATGTCACATAAATTTCACTGGTATGCTCAGGTCCTATATTATGTGGATCTATCATGGGGAATCAGGGTACATCGGTACACACAATTGTACTACCAATGATGATGGTTATGAATTTGATGTCTGATGATTTTGAGATGTACTAACAATCTGTGTTCGATGGGGTGGGAGCTCTAGTGGATGACATTGGGCAGAACAATTGGAAATAAAGAAGATGCATCTAGTGGTTTGGGCATTTTTATGAAGCTAAATGAAGAAGCGACAAAACCCCTTCACAAGGAATGTGGCAGTATGACACAGATGGTGTTCACTATCAGGGTGCTTCATATCGAAACATATACGCGTATGACCAACAAGACATTGAGTATGCTTTATCAGTTGTTGAATACTGATTTGCCTAAGGTGGACTTCCCAAAATCTTACGCTGATGCTAACAGAGCTCTTTCTGATCTTGGTCTTGGATACCAGCCAATTCATGTATGCAAGTATGACTATTGGGGAGACTATGCCAACAGTATTCACTGTCCCCACTATGGTACATTAAGGTGGAGACACGTTGATGGGAAGAAAAAGGTTCCTCACAAGCTCCTTCGATACTTTTCGATAATCCCACTTTTACAAAGATTTTTTTTCTTGGATGGAAATATCAGAGCACACCCGATGGCACAAGGAAAAGAGGGTTCAAGAGGCTAATATAAAGGAGGCACCCCACTAATGGCGATGCATGGAAGTACTTCGATGGAAAACATCAACGATTTGGTAGAGGTACCCACAACTTGAGGTTAGGATTTGCAACTGATGGATTCAATCTCTTTGGACGCATGAGAAGTGCATACGGTATATGGCCTGTTTTTGTCATTCCATACAACTTCCCACCGTGGATGTGCATGGACCAATCCAATTTCATGGTGGCATTGCTGATTCCTGGAAAATACTCACCAGGAAAGGCGTTTCATCTTTTTCTGCAGCCACTGATAGCAAATATGCAGAAGGTGTGGGATGGTGTGGAAACAACATATGTATGCATGGGAAAACCTTTCAATTTGCGTGTGATGCTTATTTGGTCCATTCATGATTATCCTGCATACGACACTACCTCTGGCCGGGGCACAAAGGGTTATTACGCATGTGTGCATTGCGATGAGAATCCTTGCTTTCATAAACTGAAAAATAAAATTGGATACATTGTCCATCGACAATTCCTTCCTATAAAACATCGTTTTAGAAAGCAGAAAAAATGTTTAATAACAAGACAGAGCATAGGGGTCGACCTAGGAAGTTCACAAGTGAAGAAGTTGATCAGTACTTACAGCTTGCTAAGGAGAATTTCAATCCAGGGAAGTACCCTGGTGATGCTAGTAGAAAGAGAAAGCGCATGGATAATAATCCCACATGGCACCTGAGGGCGAGCTTACATGATCTTCCATACTGGAAGGATGTCTTGTTACCTCACAACTGAAGGAAATATGCCCTAGAGGCAATAATAAAGTTGTTATTTATATTTCCTTATATCATGATAAATGTTTATTATTCATGCTAGAATTGTATTAACCATAAACTTAGTACATGTGTGAATATATAGACAAACATAGTGTCACTAGTATGCCTCTACTTGACTAGCTCATTAATCAAAGATGGTTAAGTTTCTTAGCCATGGGCAAAGATTTGTCATTTGATAAACGGGATCACGTCATTAGAGAATGATGTGATTGACTTGACCCATCCGTTAGCTTAGCATGATGATCGTTTAGTTTGTTGCTATTGCTTTCTTCATAACTTATACACGTTCCTATCACTATGAGATTATGCAACTCCTGAATACCGAAGGAACACTTAGTGTGCTATCAAACGTCACAACATAACTGGGTGACTATAAAGATGCTCTACAGGTGTCTCCAATGGTGTTTGCTGAGTTGGCATAGATCAAGATTAGGATTTGTCACTCCAAGTATCAGAGAGGTATCTATGGGCCCTCTCGGTAATGCACATAACTATAAGCCTTGCAAGCAATGTGACTAATGAGTTAGTTGCGGGATGATGCATTACAGAACGAATAAAGAGACTTGCCGGTAACGAGATTGAACTAGGTATTGAGATACCGACGACCGAATCTCGGGCAAGTAACATACCGATGACAAAGGGAACAACGTATATTGTTATGCAGTTTGATCGATAAAGATCTTCGTAGAATATGTAGGAACCAATATGAGCATCCAGGTTCCGCTATTGGTTATTGACCGGAGATGAGTCTCGGTCATGTCTACATAGTTCTTGAACCCGTAGGGTCCGCACGCTTAACGTTCGGTGACGATCGGTATTATAAGTTTATGTGTTTTTATGTACCAAAGGTAGTTCGGAGTCCCGGATATGATCACGAACATGACGGGGAGCCTCGAAATGGTCGAGACATAAAGATCGATATATTGGATGACTATGTTTGGACATCGGAATGGTTCCGAGTGAGTTCGGGCATATACCGGAGTACCGGGGGGTTACCGGAACCCCCCGGGGAGTATATGGGCCCTAATGGGCTTTAGTGGAGAGAGAGAGAGAGGAGAAGCCAGGGCAGGCCGTGTGCCCCTCCCCCTTTGGTCCTAATTGGACTAGGAAGGGGGGCACCCCCTTTCCTTCCCCCCTCTCTCCCCCTTCCTTCTCTCCTAGTCCAACTAGGGAAGAGGGGAGTAGGACTCCTCCAGGGCGCGCCATAGAGGGTCAGACCTCCCCCCCCTCCACTCCTTTATATACGGGGGAGGGGGGCACCCCATAGACACACAAGTTGATTATTGATCTCTTAGCCGTGTGCGGTGCCCCCCTCCACCATAATCCACCTCGGTCATATCGTTGTAGTGCTTAGGCGAAGCCCTACGCCGGTAGCTTCATCATCACCGTCATCATGCCGTCGTGCTGACGAAGCTCTCCCTCTACACTCAGCTGGATCGAGAGTCCGTGGGACGTCACCGGGATGAATGTGTACAGATCGCGGAGGTGTCGTACTTTCGGTACTAGGATCTGTCGAATCGTGAAGACGTACGACTACATCAACCGCGTGTTCATAACGCTTCCGCTTACGGTCTATGAGGGTACGTGGACTACACTCTCCCCTCTCATTGCTATGCATCACCATGATAGATCGTGCGTGTGCGTAGGATTTTTTTTTGAAATTACTGCGTTCCCCAACAACAACCTGGATGTTATGCACATTGAGAAGAACATATGTGAGAGTATCATTGGTACACTCCTTGAATTTGATGGTAAGAATAAGGATACCATCAGCGCTAGATTCGATTACAGCATATGGGGACGTGGGATGATCATTGGTTGCAAGAAGATCCAAAGAAGGTGGGTTCTTACAAAAGTATCCTACACCATAGACACTTACTAAGGAACACAAAATAAAGTTGTGCAGGTTTTTGTCTAATGTCAAATTCCCAGACAGTCATGCTACAAACCTAGTTGCATATGTGGATGTTGAGACTGGTAAATTACATGGTCTAGAGACGCATGATTACCACATACTCCTGCAGACTACCTTACCAGTTGGTCTTAGAGGCATTGTCTCCAAGGAGATGTATGAGGCCATCGCTTTACTAGGAAGATTCTTTAAGGAGTTGTGTGTCAAGACATTAAAAATCGACGTCGTGAAGAAATTGAGAGATGGCATTCCTAAAATTCTTTGCAAGCTTGAGAAGCCCTTCCCACCTGCTTTCTTCGACATAGTGGTGCACCTAGCTATACACCTTCCAGAAGAGGCAGTACTAGGGGACATATCCAGTATGGTTGGATGTTTCTAGTTGAGATAAGGCTTGGATACCTCAAGTCAATTGTGCATAACAAAGCAAGGCCCAAAGGCTCAATTGCGGAGTCCTATATCGATGATGATTGCTTGATCTCTCGCTCCAAATATTTGAAAGAAGACATAGACCAGTTTAAACAAGCCAGATTGGAACATTAGTAAGAATGATAAGAAGAAGAAAAGGCAGAAATTGAAGGAAATATGCCCTAGAGACAATAATAAAGTTATTATTTATTTCCTTATTTTCATGATAAATGTTTGTTTATTATTCATGTTATAGTTGTATTAACCAGAAACTTGATACATGTGTGAATACATAGACAAACAGAGTGTCACTAGTATGCCTCTACTTGACTAGCTCGTTGAATCAAAGATGGTTAAGTTTCCTAGCCATAGACATGAGTTGTCATTTGATTAACGGGATCACATCATTAGAGAATGATGCGATTGACTTGACCCATTCCATTAGCTTAGCACTTGATCGTTTAGTATGTTGCTATTGCTTTCTTCATGACTTATACATGTTCCTATGACTATGAGATTATGCAACTCCCGAATACCAGAGGAACACTTTGTGTGCTACCAAACATCACAACATAACTGGGTGTTTATAAAGGTTCTCTACAGGTGTCTCCGATGGTGTTTGTTGAGTTGGCATAGATCGAGATTAGGATTTGTCACTCCGATTGTCGGAGAGGTATCTCTGGGCCCTCTCGGTAATGCATATCACAATAAGCCTTGCAAGCAATGTGACTAATGAGTTAGTTGTGGGATGATGCATTACGAAACGAGTAAAGAGACTTGCCGATAATGAGATTGAGGTAGGTATTAAGATACCAACGATCGAATCTCGGGCAAGTAACATACCGATGACAAAGGGAACAACGTATGTTGTTATGCGGTTTGACCGATAAAGATCTTCGTAGAATATGTAGGAACTAATATGACCATCCAGGTTCTACTATTGGTTATTGACCAGAGACATGTCTCGGGCATGTCTACATAGTTCTCGAACCCATAGGGTCCGCACACTTAAAGTTCTGTGATGATCGGTATTATGAGTTTTTGTGTTTTGATGTACCGAAGGTAGTTCGGAGTCTCGGAAATGATCACGGACATGACGAGGAGTCTCGAAATGGTCGAGACGTAAAGATCGATATATTGGACGACTATGTTCGGACACCGGAAGTGTTTCGGGAGGTTTCAGACATATACCAGAGTACCGGGGGATTACCGGAACCCCCGGGGAGTATAATGGGCCTATTGGGCCTTGATGGAGAAGAGGAGGGGCGGCCAGGGCAGGCCACGTGCCCCCTCCCCCTCTAGTCCGAATTGGACAAGGAGGGGGGCGGCGCCCCCCTTTCCTTCCCCTCTCTCTCCTCCTTCCCCCTTCTCCTACTCCTACTAGGAAAGGAGGAGTCCTACTCCCGGTGGGAGTAGGATTCCCCCTTGGCACGCCCTCCTCCTGGCCGGTCGCCTTCCCCCCTAGCTCCTTTATATACGGGGGCAGGGGGCACCCCAAGACACATTACTCCTTAATTATCGCGACAGCAACTCCATCCCTCCTGGAAAAAAAATCTTACTCATATGTGACATTATATATTGTAGGACAGCACTGCTTGATGAATGGAGTTGTTGTCGTGATAATTAAGGAGGGATGGGTCTGATATATCTTATATATTACTCATTCTTTAAACGGCTACAGTATTCCCGGGAAAATCTCAAATTTAAGGGCCACTTTGGTTGAAATAAAAAACATATGGAATATATTTTGACACTATTCATGACCTTGGTTTAAATGAATGGAGAAAAGAACGAAGGAAATTCACGTTAAAGCAAAAACGATGCAAACCAGGCCAAATTATGCCAACGTAAACGATACATTAGTCTCGCTTTGATAAAATGGATGTTTGCCAAGTATTCCCTCCGTTACATAGTATAAAATTTTATCACATTCAATTTTACTCACATATTGAATATAATAACATCTTATATTATGAGACGGAGGGAGTACATACCCATACTCATTCGAGTTGACGTGTTAATAATACTTGATAGAGTCAACGACCACGCCGAATTCACCACTACTCTTGGAACAATGATTATGTACGCGAACCTGAATAATAGAAGCTCTAGTGGAAGGCGAACATTAGCCAGCAAGATTTCCCTACTGTTGTCACTTTGTCCGTAGGAAATGTCTGTACTACTCCCTCCGTTCTTAAGTATTTGCCTTTCTAGCCATTTCAAATGGGGGAGAGGCTAATTCGCGCTCGCGCGTTGGCGCGATCGATTTCCGACCGGCCGTTGTCTTCTGGATTAGGAAAGTGTACAGCCTCTTTATGTTCGCTATATTAGGAAAGTGCTATGCGATTATATGTAAAGTGCTACGTGTCAGGTGGAAACTACGCCCCCCAGCCCACCCTTAAAATCAGGGGGGAGATTATATGTTGATTACAGGGTGGGTCCAGCACGTTTAAAACGGAAAGTAAAATTTTGGAAAGAAATAAAACAAGCTGTTGGAAACTGATTTGTTGAGCGGGGCGATCCGCGCGTAGCGACGCGCGCGTGCGAAGAAGTCCTTTCGTTCAAATGGACTACCACATACGGATGTATGTAGGCATATTTTAGAGTGTAGATTTACTCATTTTGCTCCGTATGTAGTCACTTATTGAAATATTTAGAAAGACAAATATTTAGGAACGGAGGGAGTATATAATAACAGCACAACTGATTTCCACGTGACCTCTGTACTATATAATATCACCCTGCAAAAAAAGGAGTACATAATATCAAAAATAAATAAATCCAGGAGTATATAAACGACTATGGTGCAGCAAGCCTTAAGCGCGCCAAATGCTATTCGGCGCCAAAGCGCCATTTTCTTCAGTTCCCGCAAACGGAATGTTCAGTGTAAGACGCAATAACCACCAGGCCGCATCAGCTGGTTTGATTAAATACATGTTTTTTATATTTCTTGTTCTTTCCTTTTGTCCTCTGTCCCTTTCTTCTTTCTTTATTTTAATCTTCGAAATAGATGAACTTTTTTCAAAAATACATGAAAATTTCTTTCAAATTCTAGAACTTTGTTTCAAAATTCATGAACTTTTTAAAAAGATCGTAATTTGCTAAATTTTAAAAAATATATGATTTTTTAACAACTTTGAGACCTTTTTTCAAAACCGATGAACCTTTACTCAAATCCATGAACTTGTTTCAAAATCAATGAACTTTTTGCGAATTCGTGATTCTTTTCAAAACTGATGTACTTTTATTTAAATCAGTATTTTTTTCAAAATCAATAAACTTTTTCAAGTTTTTGAACCTTTTTCTTTCAAAATTGATAATTTTCTTTTCAAAATCGATGAACTTTTCTTCAATT
Source organism: Aegilops umbellulata (assembly GCA_032464435.1). Taxonomy (NCBI): domain Eukaryota; kingdom Viridiplantae; phylum Streptophyta; class Magnoliopsida; order Poales; family Poaceae; genus Aegilops; species Aegilops umbellulata. The sequence continues at coordinate 430,791,044 of CP136055.1, read as the reverse complement.
CAGTGACCCTTTTTTTTATTTCGAATTAAGTAAACTTTTTAGTTTTGAATTTTGAATTCAGTGATATTTTCCAAAATAGGTGAGCTTTTAAATTTTAAAAACCAGTGGGAAAAAAGATAAATCGGGGAAAAGGTGAGTCAATGATAAAAGGGCGAGCGAAAGCGAGCAAGGAGGCTAGCGAGGCGCTGGGCCGTGGCCCATGAGATGACCGGCGGGTGCCACGATTGCCAGCTAGCACTGAAGGCGTTGACAAGGAGGTCTCCTTAAGCACTACTTGGTGAGCAAGTTGGCGCTCACGCACGTGCCTATGGACCGTGGACGATTAAGGGCTATCACTCGCTGCCACTCGTTCTTTCATTTGCACAAAAAAGATCAAAATACTTTCACGTTAAACACATTGATCGTTGACCGTGGAGAATGTTAATAGCAAAAACCATTGAATTTTTAAAGAAGATTATGAATTATAGTAAAGTTCATGAGTTTGAAATAAAAGTTCATGGAATTCAAAGAAATCCATGCTTTTCAAAAAAGCTAATGAATTTTATGAAGTGTTCAAAAATTCAAACAAATTTTTTTAATTAACAAAAAATCAAGAATTGATTTTTTTCGTGAATTTTAAAACTATTTTGGAAAATTGAAAAAGATTCAATAATTCAAGAAAGTTAACTAACTTGAAATTAATCATACAAGAAAAGTTCATGAAATTTACAGATTATCTTGAATTTGAAAAAAATTGCAGTTTTATGAATATCTTAAATTCTAAAAAAATAATAAAACTGAGTGGAAAAGGAAAAAAACAAGTACAAAAATGGAAGAAAAGAAAAATAAAAAACAGCACCGAAGTTCAGGCACGTAGGCGGTGCGTATGAATAATGTATTAAACAGCGCTGAAGGCGCTAAATAAGAATTGGCTATGGAAATAGAGCGTCAATATCCGAAATCATTAATTAAGGGGTACCTCTCCCATCTTACCTGATTGTGCACTGTATTTGCACCACATGTCGCAACTTGTGAGTTTTCTCTTTTTTTCGTATATTCATTTATTCAAAAATCAAAAGGTTCTATCTCATAAACCGTGCGACCAACTTGCGAACTGTTTTCACCGTTAGATTATTCACGTTGGGATCCTTGAATCTAGATCCCATGTTAATAGGATTTTACAAACTCTTTTTCATGAAAAAACAATAAAAAGACGGAAGGAAAAAAATCGGGCCGGAAGCATGAGTTTTGTACCCATTTTTTTTTCCATTTTCGAGAGGCACAACTCGCAGAATCAAATATGTGAGTCCACGTAAAGCAAATATGTCCCTCTCACGAAAGGAATATACATATTTTTTTGCTTTTTGTGTGGCATAACTATGCCTCTCGTGGAAGCAAATCTGTGCCTCCACGAGAAGAAATTATGTTCTTCTCATGGAAGAAAAAAACACGAAAGCAAAACTATGCCTCCACGAAAAGCAAACCTGTAGCTCTCGCGGAAGAAAAAACATTTTTTTTTCTCTTTCCAGGCGCATCAGTGGAACTCGAGGAAGAAATCATGTGCCTCCGCGAGAAGCAAATATGTGTCTCTCACAGAAGAATTTTTTTTTCCTTTTCGAGGGGCACATTTATGCACCTCATGGAAAATACTGTGTCTCCACACGTAAATATGTGTCTCCCGTTGAAGAAAAAAAATATGTTTTTACGCGCATAATGTTAAAAAAGTGTTAATCATCTAATTCAATAATGTGAAACATGTACAAAAAATAATCCTGATGTATAAAAAATATAGAACGTCTATTAAAAATTTGAACAAAGAAATATATTTTTTAAAGTTGATTGTTATAAAAAATTTGATTATCATATATTTCAAAAATGTCAAATGTGTGTAAAAAATGCTCCTAAGGTATACCAAGAATGTTTAATGTGTACGAAAAACTTAGTTATGAAAAACAAATATATGAAAAAATGCTAATCATCTATTTTTCGAAAATGTTAACCCTGTACAAATGTTTTTTTCCTGATTTATACGAAAAATGATTAATTTGTATTAAAAATTGGAACATAAAATCATAAATTTAGAAAAATGCTTATGGTGTATAAAAATGTTAATATAATAAAAAAGTGATAAGCATGTATTGAAAAAATATCCCTGATAGATACGATAAATGTACAATGTGTATGAAAAAGTAGTCATCAGATGTTTATCATGTATTTGAAAAATGTCATATATATACAAAAATAAGTATTCTTGGTGTATAGGTTAAATATATGAATGTGAATGATGTAGACAAGTGTTGATGAAAAAACTAAGAACAATGGTGAAAACAAAACGGAAGAAACAAACAAAATAGACACCTTAGATATGAAGAGCAACAAAAACAAAACAGAAGAAAACTATGAAAACTCATGAAGAAGCGAAAAAAAACCTAAGACAAAAAGAAAACCAAAGAGAAAAAGGAAACCGGAGAATAAGAATGCAATAAAGAAAAAACAAGGAGAAAACATAAGAAAAACGAAAAAGAAAACAAGAAAAACCGGAGATGAAATTAAAAAACCAAAGAAAATACAAAAAAAAGTCCCTAACCGGAGAAGAGACCCACACAGAAAACAAAAGAGAAGAAAACCACAAACTCAACCCAGCAAAGAAAACTCAGCGAACCCAAACGAAACACAACGAGTGAAAAAATAACAAAATGGACCGGTCGAGTTACCACGGTATAGGGACGAAGCTTCAGAAGAGATGGCAGTAGCATTCGCAGTAAACGAGATATAGCTCCCGTGAATATAGATGATTAACATTTTTGTGATACCGAATTCCTATAAATGGGCTACTATGAGAAAATAGTCCAATCACTTGATTGTCAAAGTAGAAGAATTAGATGCTAAAAAAAAAGTAGAAGAATTAGAAAATCCGACGTCTCCGTCCGCTTGATGTGTAAGCGATTACAATTTCTAGCTGCATCTGAGAGCATTTGCGCCTTTAAGCGCCCAAAGTTCGGCTGGCGCTCACACGCGCCCCTAGCAGACTGTGACCCATTTAGGTAGAGCATTGCAGTTTCGCTAGCGACACTCAGCGAAGCTTGGTTGCTTGACCATTGACTTTTCAAAAAAATATATTTTAAAAGATTAATAGATTTGAATTTTTGGAAAAAAAATTGTGGATTAAAATAAGTTTTTGGGTTTGAATAAAGGTTCACGAAATTGGAAAAAATTTCCATGCACCTGAAAAACATTCGCATATTTTATGAAAGTTCATGGGTTTAAAAAAATAGTTCGCATATTTGAAAACGTTCATGGATTTTTAAAAAGCTGTCGGATTTCATGGATTCAAACAAATTATGGGTTTGGAAAACTGGTTCATGAATTTCTAATTTTTTTATGGATTTTAAAAATATTCATGAATTTTAGAAATGTTCCCGCATTTAGAAAACTTTATGATGTTGAAATAATTTGTTGATAGAAAAATTCTGGACAAAATTAAAAAAATGAAAACAAAAAAACACTAATAGAAGATAAAAGAAATGAAAACAAACAGAAAGACAACCAAAATGGAAAAAAAGCAAAAAATAAAACAAAGAAACATGACTAGAAGCATCTAGAAGCTGCCCCAAATTGGAAAGCACCAGCAGCACGTGAAAACCTGGCACGGGCGCTTTATAGAGTTGATGGAGAGCAACTAGTTAACGAGCGCTCCTTTGGGAGCGCACTTGGCGTGCTCTAAGCCATTCGTCACGTGTCGCGCTCTGGGCGCTCCCTCCTGATTTTATTTTTTATTTTTCTGCACGCATTTTCGGCTTTTTTAACCGGTTTTCAGGTTTTTTTTCGACATTTAGGTTTTCCACCGGTCTTCATTTTCGTTTTCTTTTTTTCTTTTGCGAGAGTCGCGGTTTTGCTTCCGTGAGAAGCACGGTTTTACTTTCGCGAGAGTCACGGTCGTGCCTCTCGAAACAAAAAAAACATGTTTTCTGTTTTTTTCTTTCAAGAGAGTCACGGTTTTGCTTCCGCGAGAGGCACGGGTGTGCTTTCGCGTGCCGTGACTCTCGGAAACGAAAAAAAAGAGTTTTCTATTTGTTTCCTTTCGTGAGAGTCACGGTTTTGCTTCGGCGAGAGGCACGGTTGTGCTTTAGCGAGAGTCACGGCCGTGCCTCTCGAAAAAAAAACACGTTTTCTGTTTTTTTCTTTCGCGCGAGTCACGGTATTACTTGTGCGAGAGGCACGGTTGTGCTTTCGTGAGAGTCGCGGCCGTGCCTCTCGGAAATGAAAAAACGCATTTTCTATTTAATTTTTTCTTTTGCGAGAGTCATGGTTTTGCTTCCGCGAGAGGCACGGTTGTGCTTTCACGAGAGTCACGGTCGTGCCTCCTCGAAAACGAAAAAAACATGTTTTCTCTTCCTTTTTTCTTCCGCGAGAGTCACGGTTTTGTTTCCACGAGAGGCACGGTTGTGATTTCGTGAGAGGCACGAGCTTGCTTTTTCGGAAAGGGAAAAAACCCGTGCTCTCAGTTCGGTTTTTTCATCTGGTTTTTTCATGAAAAAAATTTCGTTAAAACCTATCAACATTGAATCTAGTTTTGATGATCTCGACGCGAGGAACCTAACGGTGAAAGTGGTTTGAGATTTGAACGCACTCTTTAAGAGATAAAACGTCTTGAATAAATGGATCTACGAAAAAAGAGAAAACTCACATGTTGCGACAAGTGGCGCCACTTGAGGAGCGGGCGCACACAACGAAAAAAGAGAAAACTCACATGTTGCGACAAGTGATCTTTGCAACGAGTACTCCTCAACTAGTGATTTCGGAGTTGATGCACGGCGTGACTAGAAGAGAAAATGAAGTAAATGGGTCGAGCCCAGGAGAAAGGGGGTTTGAGCGCATAATAGTAGGAGCTCCTAAGTGGCGCCACTTGAGGAGCGGGCGCACACAACGCTTCTGTGCTGGTCCGGCCCATGTAAGCATGTAAAGGTGAGCACTCGGTTCCCTCCCCCATAATTGGGTTCCCCGGAAAAACCTATTCGACGCATACTGCCGGGGTGTCGCACAGAGGGGATCACGATCGACCCAACACGGGCTGGCCCATTTAGGAGCGAGACGGGCATCTCCCATATCCCGGTTTTAGGAACATTCTCGAAGCTTCCCTAGCCGGTTTTCTTGGCAACCTTCTAGAAGGTTCCTGAACCATTTTTTTCTGTCTCTTTTTTTCATTGTCCGTTTCTTTTGTATTTTTCTTTTCTTTTTTCTGTTTCTCTTCTTCTATTCCTTGAATCTTTTCTTTTCTTTTTCTTTTTTCATCCAATGTTCAGAAATTTAAAAACTGTTCATTCTTAATTTCTTTTTCATTTTTCCAGAAATGTTCCTGATTTCAAATTTAGTTCATAAATTCCAAAAAAGTTTAGAATTTCAAATATTGTTATGTTCTTTTACAAAAAAGATCAGAATTGAATTTTTTTTCAAATGTAAGAAATGCTGTGCATTTTTTGTTCAAAAGTTCAGAAATGTTCGAAAAATTTCAAAAAATGTTCCTATGTTCAAATTTTGTTCACAAATTTCATTAATTGTTCATGCTTTTATTAATTCGTTCACAAACTTAAAAAATGTTCGGAGAATTTGAAAAAATGTTCGAACTTTTTAGTTGTAATCAAAATTAAAAAATGTTATGGAATTCTTAAAAATGTTCCAGCATTTCCAAATTTGTTCACATACTATGAAAATGTTCGTGTTCATTTTGTTCGCAGATTGAAATAATTTTGTTCATTTTGTTATTTGTAATTTTAAAAAATATTTGCATTTTTAAACAATTGTACATAATTCTGAAAATTGTTCATGTTTCGAAAAAATCTCACAAATTTAAAAATGTTTGAGAGTTTCAAAAAATGTTCTAGCTTTTCCAAGTTTTTTCACATATTTGAAAAATGTTCATGTTTTTGAAATTTGATCCTAAATCAGAAATGTCCAGGGAATTTTCGGAAAATGTTTCCATTTTGAAAATTTATTCATAATTTCGAAAAATGTTCGCATTTTCAAATTATGTTCCTTTTTTGAGAAAATGTTTCTGCTTTTTGAAATATTTTCCGTAATGTCAAAAATTGTTCTTGATTTCAATTTTGTTCCTTTTTTCAAGAAATGCTTGAGAAATTCAAAAAATGTGTACTTTTGAAAAATATTTACATATTTCAAAACATAACCTTTGAAATTTCGAAAAAGATTTAAGTCTGGTGCGACTTATAGTTCATAAGCACTCAGTTGCTATTTTTAGTTACAATGCCAAGCGATTTTGGTTCACTCGCAGCAGGCCTCGATTATTAATGTTTAGATTTCGCCATATCGTTTCCTTCTTTAAGAGCCGCACTGCATCTATAGCACAGAAGCTCGATGGAAGGAGCGGCTAGCACAGCTCGCTACTATTGACTTTTCGGAAAAAAAGAGAAAAAATCGCAGAAATCTAAAAAAGGTGAATTCAAAAAAGTTCACGGGTTTTGAAAAAAAGTTCAAAAAGTTCACGAAAACTGAAAAAAGAGTTCATTGATTTGAAAAAAAGTTAATGGAATTTTAAAAAAATTCATCGAATTACAAAAAAGTTCATAAGTTTTTAAAAAATGTTCACCAACTTATAAAAAAATTCACCGATTTAAAAACAATTCAACCAATCACAAAAAAAATTATCGAATTAGGAAAAAGTTCATCAAATTTGAAAAATGTTCATTTATTTGAAAAAAAGTTCATCAGTTTTGTAAAAAGTTCATAGAAAATTAAAAAAGTTCATCAAGTTTAGGAAAGTTTGTTGTTTTAAAGAAACAATAAAAGAAAAGAAAAAGGAAATAAAAAACCAAACTGAACCGTACCAAAGAGAATCGAAAACAAAAAAAGGGCTTCCGCAAACTGAATAAAGAATAAGAGGAAGAAAATGCGGAATGTTGACATAAGTGGTGAAGTAGTCCAAATGGTTACTGTCTTAGCAGGGAAAGAAAGAGGTCACATGTTTGAATCTTCGTGTCATTATTTTTTTGGAAATTAACAGAAAAAGGACTAAAACATGTAAAATGGGCCGCCCCATGAAGTAGCAAGGGGTGTGCGCCCGTTTGCGCCCATGAAGTAACTGAATAAAGAAACTTTTGCATGCAGGGAGGCTCTAGCCCTAGCTAAGGACCTTCAGATGACAAATCTCACAGTTGCATCGGACTGTCAAGGTGTGATCAATGATATCCATCAGGGGACATGAGGTCCACACTCGGCCATTGTACATGATTTTTTTGGAAATTAACAGAAAAAGGACTAAAACATGTAAAATGGGCCGCCCCATGAAGTAGCGAGGGGTGTGCGCCCGTTTGCACCCATGAAGTAACTGAATAAAGAAACTTTTGCATGCAGGGAGGCTCTAGCCCTAGCTAAGGACCTTCAGATGACAAATCTCACAGTTGCATCGGACTGTCAAGGTGTGATCAATGATATCCATCACGGGACATGAGGTCCACACTCGGCCATTATACATGAAATAATGCGTCGGAGAGACAGTTTTACTTCGGTCTCTTTTCTTCATGAGTGTAGAAACCATAATTTCGAGGCTTATGTTCTCGCCAAGTTCGCTTGTAATCTAGGAATAGGTCATCATATTTTGGGCATTCCACACGACCAACGTCTTGTACCTATGAACATTGTTTAATTAATAAAGTGGCGAGATTCTTAAAAAAAAAGGCGTCGTTTAGGGAATGCCCTCCATAATCACTAAAGAGGAAATGCCGCTATATCTGGGTAAAACCTTATTCCGTGTCCAGAGCCTAGTCCCTGGTTTTCTACGATATTTCATTTTTCCTTATGTGTTCTTGGTTTCTTGTGGGTTTTCATGTTTGTTTGGTTTCCTGGTTTTTTGTAGGTTTTATCTGATTTGTTTTAGGTATTATCGGGATTTTTTCTGTCTCTTTCTTTTGATTTTTTGTTTATTTTTTCTGTTCTACTATATTTTCTTTTTATTTATTTTTGTATCTTTTGTTTGCTTTTTATTTCTTTGTTCATTCTTTATATATGCCATTTTTGTGAATATGTGATGAACATTCGACATACGTAAGAATATTTTATTAACTTGAGATGGATATTTTGTAATTAAGTGATGAATATTTTTAATATAGGATATAATTTTTCAATACGTGATAAATATTTTCTACTGGTGAAAGTGAACATCGCGTTCATTAAAAAGTCTTATTGATAATAATTTACCTTTAAAATAAGCAAAATACAAATAATTTTCTATTTCATAGAAACACATATAAAATATATCTATTCGCAAAAAATAATATGTCAATTAATAGTTTTTAAAGGCAAATTTGAAAAATAGAGGGAAAAAAGGCAAAAGTAAATGGGTTGCCAGCAACAAACCTACCTCAGGGTGTTTGCTCCACTAGCTCGCCTATCACGGGCTCAAACCTAGACATGTCCAAGCCGAATGGGCATTTTCGTCGGGCCTAGCATTGAACCTCACCAAGGGCAGTCAGTACCGCGCTCAACTCAGCCTTGTTATGTAATCTGTTTTTTTTTGTAGAAAAAGAGATATATTACTGGCGTTTCCTAAACGGCGCCTGTAGCGCTCGTATCTTTGTTATTTACAAACTGGCGCACACCCCTTTTGCCACGTTGGGCCGGCCCAGTTTCACTTTTTTTTCTGTTTGTAAACTGGAAAAAACAGGCGAGCGCTAGATTCGAACCTGCGACATGCCAAATTTAGTGATCGACCCGATAGCCACCCCGCCACCTCACATGGTGTGGTTAGGTTCAGGTCTATAATTCTTTTCTTCTTTCTTCATTTTCTTTTTTTTCTCTGTCCAGTTTTTCTTTCTTTTTTCAAATTCGTGAATTTTTTCTTCAAATAGATAACTTTTTCAAAATACACAAACGTTTTTTCGAACTCATAAACTTCTTTTCCAAACCGATGAACTCTTTTTCAAATTCGATGAACCTTTTTCAAATCTTTTGTGAACTTTTTTCAAAATTGATGAATAGTTTTCAAAGTCGATGAACTTTTTTCAAAATTAGATGAACATTTAAAAAAATCTGTGAGCATTTTTTTCGATTTTCTTGTCAAAATGATGACTTTAATCTAATTCGATGAACTTTTGTTCAAAATCGATGAACATTTTTCAAATTCTATGAACTTTTTCAAAATCGATGAACTTTTTTTCAAATTCGATGAACCATTTTCAAAATTTATGAACTTTTCTTTAAATTCATGAACTTTTTTATATTTTTGTGAACTTTTTTAATTCAATGAAGTTTTTTTAGATGCACGAATATTTTCAAATTAATGGAATTTTTTTAATGCGCAATGTTTTTTCTAAATTCATGAACTTGTTTCAATGCTTTGGAAACTCAACGGTGCATTGTTCAAACGATGAGTGGTCAGGTCACGCGAACGACCGTGCGATACTCTCCCAGCAAAAAAAAAAAGACCGTGGGATGCAACCAGCGATCGAGGCGTCTGGAGTGAGCTACCTGTAGAACGATCGATCGAGCGGTCGCTGGTTTTTGATGGGCCGGCCCAATACACCAGGCGCGTGAGCGCCGGCTGGTCAAGTGGCGCTTAAGGCGCCCTTTAGGAGCTCCCTATATTACTACCCATTTAATCAGTCTTCCTTTTCGTTGCATTATAAGTGGGAAATAGGATGCAAAACAAAAGAAATTCCTTTGTGAATGCACAATAAAACAACATAGATGCCACTTTTTTTTAGAAAAGGAGGATGACAGCCTCTGCATCTGGGAGATGCATACGGCTACTTTATTGATTATTCTCGAGGACCTTACAAAGTATTATAAATATACCTGAATCCATCATCTTGGTAACATATGCCACTACTCCTATCCATATAATGAAGGGATGCTAGCTGGGCCACTACCCAAACCACTCACCTAAACCTAACATCAAAAGCCGGAAGCCTCAGCCGAAGCACATACCGGGTTTGGGGCACAATCCGGTCAGACACGCTCGTGTGTCGTCGCCGTCATCTTCCACATGTCCGTTTTCAGATCATATTGAGGCTTCTACCTTGTCTGCCCACTCTGCCATCGACGTCATCATGACACTAGACAGCTACCTCCTCCTGCGCGAGTCCATCTCCGCGCATCAGACGCCGAGCCTCCACAGCGCCATGCCGCCGATCTCCGCCGCCATCAATGTGTGTGATGAAGTACCGCTCCACCATCCCCTAGCCACCACTTGCTCCAAAACGATGCCCCCAGAAAGGAAAGCGATAAAACGCCATCATCATCCGATCCGGAAGACCCAGATCTAGGGTTTCCCCCGAAGCATCCCGAGCCTGATGACGCAGAGTGCAATGACGATGCCTCGACAAGGGAACGACATCTAAGACGCCGCCATCGTCCGCCATGACCGTAGTCGGCGCGATTTTCATCGACAGTTGCTCCACCAGACGTGCGCCACCGACGTCGCTGGTCCCTTCAACCGGAGTAAACTCCAAAACGATGCCCTAAAGAGGGACTACGACGCAAAATCGCCATCATCGCTCGATTCCAAGGAGATCCAGGGTTTCCCCCGAAGATGCCCGCGCTGTTAAGGACCAGACAAGGGTAGAATCCCGGCGGATCTGCCCAGCTGCCGACGAGTCGCACCCGCCACCGTGCCGACGGCAGACCAGCGATCAAGGCCCACTCTTGGGCATAGATCCGACTGCGCCACCGCAACCCGATCCGGTCACGCCGCCGCCGTCCCTGGCGGCCGCGACGCACCAGATCGTGAGGCCTCCTGTCGCGGGGGAGCGAAATCGCCGAGGCGCCGCCACCACCCGTCGTGGAGTCCGGCCCGCCGCCACGCTCTGGCCCGGTGGCGCCGGCCCGCGCCAGCCCCACGCGAGCGAGATGGCCCGAGTCCCCACCGTCGCCGGCGACGACCAGGCTTCGCCTGGCCGCGCCCTTGGGCGGCGGCGAGGGAGGAGGAGGAGGAGTGGGGGAGGGCCGGCCGACGGGATCTGGGGGCCTCCCGGCCGCCCACGCGGGGGGCGACTCGGGAGGGGAGGGGGAGGGGTATTTGAAATGAAATTTCGTATGTCAACATAGAGGCGACTATTTGAAAGAATCTTAATGTGATTTTTGTACATTAGGATTTATTTCGTGTTGGTTTGTTTGGCGGCTTTGCTGTATTCTATTTAGTTAACCAAAACACCGGGTTGTCTAAAGAAACACCGTGTTATCTTCTAAACACATCTCTAAGTTACATTGATAGAAGGATTGGCTTGGTGGTTCTTCGGCTCATATAAACTTTCGCTACTAGGGAAAGGCATAGTAGTGGCATGGGTTAAACTGCCCGCGCTACTATTAGCGCGCTACAGCTAACTAGGTAGTAGTAGTATGGGTGCCACTCTAGGCTACTGCTACATCTGTTAGTACACCCGCGCTACTACTAATTATCTATACCGCGTATCTAGGACACACACTACTAGTATTAATTTTATTTTTAGAAAAAATTCTTCTGTGTATTTATGCACTATACAGGTTTTCTCGATCCCATGTGTGCTGTCAATGGCAGCGACGGTTCGTTCCAGCGACGGCAGGGGTCGCCGGAGGCGCAGATGGGCAGGGAAGACCAGATTCGACGACAGCTGCTGGAGAAGGACCTGATCCAGGGCAGAGCAAGGCGGCGGTATGGTCTCCTATTCACGGCCAAGGCGAGCTCCTGGTTGTCCATGGCGGCGACTTGCACGAGCATGGACATGGGACGGTGAGTCAAACCAGAGGGAGAGAGAGGGAAAAGGATAAACGAGGAAGATATGAAGGAGATGGAGGGAGTGGCGGGGCTGGTCGCCGGTGGTGAGGTGCTCCGGCATGGTGGCATGGAGGCGCAGGGGAAGACCGGCAAGCACCTGGATGCCGGCGGCGCGAGGCGGACTCCTTGGACGCCATGCAGGAGGAGGCGCGCATGGGCACGAGCTCCATGTGAGAGCCTAGGGGGAGAGGGGGGAGAGGGGTAGCGGAGAGGAATGATTCGGGGGAGGAGATGGGGATTTCATCACTGTTAAAAATCGTTTACTTAGTAGCACCGCGGGGTTTATACGCTACTACTATGGCATGTACCGCATGGGGGGACCATTTAGTAGCACGGGGTTCATACCCCCACGTTACTAATATTGACTTAGTAGTAGCGCGGGATTTATACCCATGCTACTATGGTAGCCTGTCCCGGGCGCGCTGGAGACCACTTAGTAGCGTGTGGTTTATATACCCCACGCTACTACAATCAACTTAGCGGCAACGTGAATTTATGCCCCGCGCTCCTACTAATTAGTAGACACGTGACAGGTAACCCGTGCCATTACTAAATTATTATCTATAGGGGTTTTCCTAGTAGTGTGTGGCCATGCTTTTTTCTTCTTCTTTTTTTAGAGAAAGAGGAATCTTCAGATATCCATTAAAGAAGCAAATGACGACAGAACATTGCAAGCTACAATGCTACACCACTTCTTTTTTTAGGGAAAATGTTTTTAATAATCCAAATCTATTATAAAAGTTTAGCAAAAATACAAAGCATCCCCAATATAAAAAACTACATCAATGTCCTTGGACCACCAAATGACCACTACTGTCATCAGAACGAGCGACCAACGCGCCGCTCCCCTACTAGAGCCGGACTGACCTTGTTGATGACGGTTGAGATGTCTTCGTGCATGTGCCCCTTAAGACTAGTGCCCTCGAGCCATAGTCGTGTCCACCAAACCCTCAAATCGATCCAAACCGCTTGACACCATATGTTGTTGTTGGGAACGCGGGGAAACCTCGTCGTCCCGAGGAAACGGAAAGACTATACTGGAGCTCCATCGAATCCATTCTGATGGATGAACTCGAGCAGAATAGAAGGTCGGATGACCAACTCAAAGGTGATACACCGTCATCCGCCTGAACGCCGTCCGTCAGAAAAAATAGCGTAACGTAAACCTAGCCGAAGCCTACGCACCATGATTCCCCTAAGCGCCACTGATCAACAGACCGATAGGTAGATAGGGAGAACATATCCTATGCACCGAGCAAATCTGTGCACCCAATGCACCAGCTGGTTTTGGGCCAATAGATGAAAAAGGAATGGCCCAGATTTGGTCACAGATTAGACTATATCATTTTTGCTGTGGCAACCCTCAACTTTATAAAAATCAACCCGCACTCCACATCTCTCACTCCTATAAACATGTACGTTCAGATTTTTTTTAATCTCAAACAAAAAAGGCGATATATTTTAAATCGCATGTCTCATTTTGGATCGGTTTTGACTGTGGTATTTGTCTTGACTAGACCTTTGAAACAATATCAATGTTGAATATATTTTGATTTTTTTTTGCTTTTTTATATTGTACTCAAAACTTGATGTACGGTCAAAGATCTCACTAAAACAAAGATGTCTGTCAAAACAGTTCCGAAATCAGACACCTTATTCAAAATATATGACCTGGTTTTATTTGGACAGAAAATAAGTAAGCAAACAGCTTTATTGATGAAAGAATGACAATGTGACATATAGAGTGCGGGTTGATTTTTAACAGTAGAAGGACTATTTTGCAAATGGACCAATCATCCATCTCTCTAGCCAGCTCATCTCCCTCTATTTTTTATCCAATGGCTCATCTAGCATCGGTGCATTGGGTGCACGAATTAGGCCGGTGCACTGGATACGTCCTCGGTAGATAGGAGGAGAATCCACAAACTGGTCGGCGGAGGCGGAAGGGATTAGATCTGTAGGGCTGCCCCTTGCATGGAGCCCAAGGAAAAGACGCCTGAATGGGCTGAGCAACAAGGTTGACCACCTTTTTTGGCCTACACGGGGCAGTACTTTCGGCACACGGAGTATCACGAGCTCACTTGCAACCTGATGAACAGTAAATCCAAAAAATAGTAAAAAAAACTTCAAATTCTTATTTTTTTGTATGATAAACAGTGATTAAAGTTTCAACTAGGTGCAAAATTTCTTGATAGAATGGCATTCGTGGAGCAAGGGAGAAAAAAAAACCAAATCGATGCTCAAAAAAACTACTTTTGGAAGCATTTGGAGCATCAATTTTGTCTCTTTTTTTTTATCTCAGACATCCATGACCTTCCATTATGCAAATTTGCATGCACATGAAGCCCTCTTAGTATTTGTTGTAAAAAAATTAGATTTTTTTTGGAAATTTAACTATTTTTCAGATTTTAGTGTTCAGCAAGGTGCATTTAAGTTTGCATCAGAATAACACTTTTGGTAGTATCGTCGTTTTCCTACAATATCCTCTATTTGAGAAAGGTGGGAGAATATCAGATGACAGCATCACTCAAGTGCTACCATGCTCCCGGTTTGAAAAGGTCAAATTTGGAAGTGTCAAAAAATACCAAAAAAAGTTGTGAATGTTCACAACACATATGTTTACATCCCCTAAAAAATTTAGAAGCAAATTCGAAATAGATATTGACAAACAAAAATGACAAATTCAAATGTGAATAGTATCGTTTTAGACATTGTTCATGTTTTTGTCTTTACCGACACTATTCATGTTGGATTTATCTTTTCTTTCTCTCAATTTGTATCTGAATTTTTAGGGGATGTAAACATGTGTTTTGAACATTCACAAAAAAATTTGGAATTTTTTGACACTCGTAAATTTGACTTTTTCAAACCGAAAGCATGGTGGCACTTGAGTGATGTTATCATATGATATTCACCCAGGAAAAGGAACCGGCAATACACCGAAAGCACAACCAGCCATGGCGTGCAAGGCCCGCACCTGTATCTCCATCTTACCAAGTTACCACCGAAAGCACGAGGCACAAGCCATGGCGGTGCACGTCATGCACCTGTATAAGTATCTCCATCTCAGGTTACCATTGCCATGATTAACGCTTCATCCTGAGAGTGGGTTAATTAAAAGAGTACCGCTACTGCCACGCGCGGCGCCTTGCCGCTCTGACGACCTCATCCGAAGCGGCGTCCAAAAGCCTGCAGCGCTGTAGGGTCTCGAGTCCTGACAGGAGATGGCTGGCGGTAATGTGGACCAAACCAACGCGCACAAGTTCGGAAAGGAGGTACGGGAAACAACGGCGCATACATGCAACACCAAAAATACTAGATACACGGACTATATCGACGGGCTTTTACGACCAGCTGACTTGTCCTTTTTCAATTGGGCTAACTAACCTTCTTCTCCTAATTAACCAACTGGTGGACGCCAAACCCCGTAAAGCCCCGTAATAGCCCGTTGATGACCTGCAACTAGTTGCCTTCAGACCAGCAGGATGGACCAGAGCGCGTCCCCAACGGCTCCTGTACGGCCGTGCGATCCCCGTGGCGTGTGCGGGTGGCAGGCGGCCTCCGCTGCGGGCGGCGGGCTGGAGGAGCGGACGGCGGTGAGGCCGGGCGCGGGGAGCAGGGAGGCCTCGCCCTTGGTCTCGCGGCCAGTGGCGGAGCTAAGGGGGGACGAGCAGGGGCCAGGACCCCCCCCCCTCCCCAAGGATCGAGCGATATACACTTGGAGACGTATAGGCAACGAGCCCATAATCGCAGGTACAACGTAGTTGCCCCCCTCCCCCCCGCCCCCTAATCTCAAGTTCTTAATGTGTACTTTACAGAAAGAAGAGAAAAGAAGCCCATAGTAAAAGCCACTAGCGGCCAGTTGACAACGTAACCTCCGAATCTAGTCTCTTGGACTTCTTCTCAAAAAAAAAATCTAGTCTCTTGGACTCCGTTCTTTCCTCCGTGATTAGCGTGTACGTGGGTAGAGATTAGGCGCCGCCGCCGCCGCCATGTGCCCTTGCCGCCCGTCTAACTCTGATCCCCTACCGCCTACTCTGCTCTCACAATCTGATTCATACGGCGAGTTGACGACGCAACGTACTTCACTGGTTCAGCCAACAAACTAGCAGGTTAGCACATCACAGCATACTAATTTCTCTTGATTTTCATCTTGTATCAGTTTTGAAATTATACACTAGATTTAGTTGTTTTATTTTGTGATTTGAGATGCTATTAAGAATTCATATCTTGTACGCATCCAAGAAATTTTCGTGATGCAGATTATCTTGTATGAGTTCCTTTTTGTCGTGTAAAACTTTCCTATGTCGACTGTATGAGTATAGAATTCAGAAATTAAAATTCCTCAACTATGAAGAGAAAAGACACTGTCAAACAACACTAAGATTAATTTGTTCTCTAAGCTGGTTGCTTCTGAAACTCAGATTCCTATCTTATGAGGAGTAAAAACGCTGCCAAACGTTTTGAAAAAAAAAACCGCTGCCAAACACCATTAAGATTAATTCGTTTTCTAAGCTGGTTGCTTCGAATTGTCAAATTGTTAATGAAGCTGACGTGCAAGTGTTCAACCTTGTTCTCGATAATCATCTTTTGTACTGGATTTTTTTTATCCATACTTGGCTTGGCCCCCCTATACCCAAATCCTGGCTCCGCCCCTGCTCGCGGCTGCCGGCGGCGACCGGTGGGAACCGGTTCTGGGCGTTGGCGGGGGAAAGCTCGGACGAGGACGAGGTAGGTCAGGTAAGTTCAGTAGGCATCGATGGCGATGGGTCGACGCGGGCACGGCCACCGTGCTCGCTATGCGACTTCGTCGCGACGGCCGAGGAGCTGGGGGGCTCCTTCCAGGTGGGTCGCCGCCGGCGCTTCGCGCCCGGTGGCCGTGGTGCCAGGCGGCGCGGTCAGGTGATGATGCGCTCGTTCTCCTGCTGGCGGCCAGGGAGGCTTCTGCGCAGGAGATCGCGCGGCTGGACGCGGAGGCAAGGTCGCCGACGTTGGAAGTGTCGGGCGGCGGGGGGGTGGGGGGGTGCCGCCCTCGTTAGCAGGGGAAAGTATCTGGTGCACCGGTGCTTTTGGTGCTACCGGTCCACCGGACACTAAAAATGTTCGTAAAAAGCTGATTCTTTTTGGCACATTTACACAGCTCCATTCTATGTTGTTGCCAAATTTTAACTCGAAATTCAAAACATTGCTTGAGATACAAAAATCATAAAATTGATACTAAATAGTACAAACATAATTTGGGCTTTAGATTTGTCCCATTATCACATTGATGCCAGATTTGTCATTTTTGTATCTCATTCAATGTTTCGAATTTTGAGTTAAATTTTTGTGACAAGATAGACCATGTTGTGTCAATGTATTACATTTTTTAGATTTTTTGGAACATTTTTTAACATGCTACCGCGTCCGGTGCACCGGTAGCACCACAAGAACCGATGCATGAGATACTTTCTCTCGTGAGCGGAGCCGCGCGCTAGGGTTTCCCTGGCTGGGCCAGTACTCCGCCCAGTTGGGCCGGCCGGCCTAGTTGGGAGGCCCGTCCAGTCTGCCACGGGGCCCATGTCCCCAGGGGAGAGGCTGGAGCTGGATCCGATGCCCGACGTTGTGGTGGCACCGACCCATGGGGCCCAGTCGGCTCCCGCGGCCCGGCCTCGCGAGGAGAGGCTAGGGTTTCCTCCTCGCCTCCCTTATAAGTGGGTGTGGGTGCGTTGGGGCGCACTAGATCCCACCCTAGGGTTTCTAGCCACCACAACGCAAGTGCGGCGCTTCGAGAAGCAAGCCCGTCGTCTTTGCTGCCTGCCCCCTTCCTCTCCCCTCCGGCGCTCCTTCGTCGAGGTGGTGCGGATGGGCTAGCACGGTGAGCCGCGCACGGAGAAGCCGCCGATGGTGTCGCTAGATCCGGCGACACAGAAGCAGTGGGAGCGCGATCTGCACACCAAGGCCAAGACGCAGATGGCGATCCAAGAGGCGGAGGAGGGGGTGCTGGGGGCCGTCCCATCCATGGTGGATCAAGGAGCAAGAGCGCAAACACGAAAAGAAGGAAGAGCACTGTCGCCGCGGGCTAGAGAAGAAGAAGGAGCTCAAGCGCAAGGAGATGCAGCACCCCCTCTGCGGTGACAGGGTGGGCGGCCCCTACGCCAAGAAGCAAAAGCACCGCACGGGGGCTACGGCAGATCTGAGGCATGCTCTGCCTGCGCTGCCGGTGGCTCCGTCATCGTCCAAGGGCACGGCGGCCGAGCCGATCCCGATGGAGGAGGCGGATGGCCCGGAGTGCTTCAAGTGCGGGCGGGTTGGCCATTTCCAGATCGACTGCGAGTTCAGGCCCCTATGTGTGCTCTGTCAAGAGGAGGGCCATGCCTCGGCCTACTGCCCGACCCGCGGCAAGCCGCTGCAGCTGTAGATCATGGGGAACACGATCCCGGGCCAAGGCTTCTTCTGCCTGCCATTCATGGAGGGGCCTGCGTACACGGCTCAGGGGGAGGGCCTGGGAACAGATGCGGCCTTCATCTCCACGCCCTCGGGCCAACTCTCCTCTGCCATGCTGGAGGCAGAGCTGCCCCACCTCTTCGAAGGCGAGTGGGACTCGCAAGTGCTCCCGGTGGGTGCGAACTGCTTCTCGGTGGTGTTCCCCAATAAGGCGATGCTGCGGATGGCGACGCGGGGTGGCAAACTTTTCCTCTCTCTCAACAACATCATGGCGGACATTCGGGAGGCGCGCGAGGAGAAGCCCAAGGCCATGTCCATGCGCCGGAGGTTTGTGTGAAGCTTTGGGGCGTTCCCCCCAAGCAGCGTCGGGTGGATCGGCTCATGGCGGCCACCACCATGATCGGCTGCCCCATCGCGGTCGACGAGCTCTCCCTGATCAGGGTGGGCCTGGTGCGGATGCGGTTCGCCTGCCGCTCCCCTGCCAAGCGGCGCGGCCGCGTCGAGCTGTGGTTCAATGGGGAGGGCTACAACATCAACCTGGAGCCCGAGCTCGCTCCGCCGGGCCGTGGTGTACCCTCCTCCCCCGTCCCCGCCCTCCAATGACAAAGGCCCTAGCAACAAGGATGCGGATCAAGACCAAGTTGAGAGCATGGGTGATGACTCCGTTGACACGGCTGTGTGGGACAAGCTGGGTCTTCACGACAATTCCCAGGACAAGACGGCGGGTTCCAAGGGCGGGGGCTCGGCGGCGGCCACGACCCTCGGTCTGGTGGGCGCCCCCGACCCTGGATCTGTATGGCTCCAACATGGCCCTCGACTCCGACGCGGACAAGGGCCCGACGGCCTCTTGTGACTCTAGACGTCGCTCTTCCCTGCTCCCAGGCGTGCTCTCCCCCGAGACGGCTGCGGGTGGCCCGGTAATTGGTTCTAACATGTGGACTTCTCCTACATAAGGCGGCGTGAGCAAGAGGGACTCGGTGCAGCAGGCGAAGAAGACGGCGGGGTGCAAGGTGGCCGCGGTGATCCCGGCTATGGAGAGCCTGGGCGCCCCAGCCACTCTGAAGCAGGCGGTCATGGCGCTGGCGTCCCCGAATGCTCCGGTTGGGCGCAGGCCAGCGGCTGCTCCTGCTAGCCCTGGTGCGGACCTGCTGGCGGAGGTCGCGGCACTGCCTATCTCCAAGGCGGTGGCAGCTGCTTCGACCCCAGTGTGCACCAGCGGCCGTCCCAAGGGCGCCAAGGGTAACCTGCCTTCGCTTCAACACGCTCAATTTCTGCAAGCCGAGAAGAACATGGAGATTGAAGCTAATAGTCCCCCCATCTCGTTTTACGATTCTAGATTCCGTCTCGGACGACCACTTGGGTAAGATCTTGGGGGATAGTGGGGTACATATTGCGACTGCGGGCGAGGGTCGAGAGTCGATTTTCGTCATTCGTTTGAAAGAACTTGCGCAGGCAGCTCTAGCTCAAGCTGCGGCTGCGCGCGCGGCCGTTCAGGTAGGGGATGTGGGGTCATCCTCGACTGTGGCTGCGCAGCCCGACCAGGGAGAGGTAGCAGTAGGGGCTGCCGCCGCCTCCCTTCCTCGTCTGTAGTCTCCGCGTGGCTAAAGTGGTGACCTCGTGAGGGATCCATCTCCGCAATCGTATAATCTAAATGCGGTTCCTTTTTTGGAATATCCATGGCTTCAGCCATGTTGGGAGGCGGACCCAGCTCAAGGAATACATGAGCAATGAGAGCATTGATGCGGTAGGCATCCAGGAAACCATTAAGGCAGAATTTCTCCACCACAAATTGCTTGCGATCGATCCCCTGGAACGCTTCGCGTGTCACTGGGCCCCAGCCCGTGGGCCACTCGGGCGGCATGTTATTAGGCCTTAATATAGGATGCTTCGAGGTGCTGTCTTGGGAGACGAGCACTTTCTTCATTTCTGCCACGTCCGGCATAGGGTGACGCTCCGTGAGTGGGTGCTGATCGGGGTCTATGGCCCAACTGACCACTCGCGCTCTCACGAGTTCCTGGACGAGCTTCAGGCAATAGTGGGTCACACGGTCGGCCTCAATTTTCCTCTTGTGATGCGGGAGATTTTAACTTGATCCGCTCGGGAGCGGACAAGAACAATGCGAATATAAACTAGAATAGGGTTTCTATGTTTAATAATGGGATTGCGGCCATGGCACTTAGGGAAGTGGCCAGAACCACGACGCATTTCACATGGACCAACAAACAGCTTCTCCGGTGCGATCCGTGCTTGACCGGGTCTTTGTTACGGTCGAGTGGGAGGTGGTGTTCCCCATGTGTTCGCTGGAGGATGAGACAAGGGTTTCTATGTTTAATAACGGGATTGCGGCCATGTCACTTAGGGAAGTGGCCAGAATCAGGGCGCGTTTCACATGGACCAACAAACAGCTCTCACTGGTGCGATCCCTGCTTGACCGGGTCTTTGTTATGGTTGAGTGGGAGGTGGTGTTCCCCATGCGTTCGCTGGTGGCTGAGACCCGAATTGGGTCAGACCATGTCCCTCTGGTCCTGTCTACAGGGAAGGATAGGCTGAGGCGCAGTCCCCGCTTCTTCTTTGAAACAACCTGGTTTGAAGTCCCGGATTTTGACCAGGTGTTTAGGCAGAAGTAGGACGCTTTCCTCCATAGGATCGGCCCCCAACGGGGGCCCGTGGTGTTATGGGTCGCGATAGGGGCGGGCCTCCGCGCGTCTCTCAAAGGCTGGGGGGGGGGGCAACCAAGGGCGAGACGACAAACTGCAGCGGTCTCGTTTAGTCCAGGAGCTCACGTCTCTGGATGCTCAGGCCAATGCTCGTCCGTTCTCTGAGCAAGAGTGGGCGCATCGCTACGACCTGGAGGGGCAGGTTGAAGCTATCCTTTGGAGTGAGGAAGAGTATTGGCGTAGGAGAGGGTGGCTCAAGTGGACCCTGAAAGGCGACGCGAACACGGAATATTTCCACGCCTACGCGAACGGCCGCCGATGTAAGTGCGCTATAATTAGACTGCAATCTGAGTAGAGGCTCCTGTTGCATCAAGGAGACATCATGCGTCACGTATATCAGTTCTACATCCAATTGATGGGCACCTGCGAACCCCCATCATCACGTCTACGCAGGGATCTGTGGGATCCGTCATGTAGGGTGTCAGGCACCGAGAATGAGGAGTTGAGCCTCGCTTTCACTCCTCAGGAAATCGACGCGGCCGTCCACGGCATGAAGTCGGACATGGCCCCAAGCCCAGATGGCTGGCCTGTGGCCATGTTCAAACGATTCTGGTCACTCCTCCAGGGTCAGATTTTCGGGGTGTGCAACGGTTTTATGCGTGGAGAAGTGGATATCTCCTGCCTAAACTTTGGGATTCTCTCCCTAATCCCTAAAGTGCAGGGTGTGGATAAGATTAGGAAATTTAGACCCATTGCGCTGATCAACATGCCCTTTAAAATCTTCTCTAAAGCCTGTTCCACGTGGTTGACTTCGGTCGCTCATCGCATTATTAGTAGAAACCAGTCCGCGTTCATTAGAAGTTGCAATATTCTGGAGGGCCCCCTCGCCCTTCTAGAGATCGTCCACACGCTCAAACGAACGCGCCAACCAGCAATTCTTCTAAAACTTGACTTTGAAAAAGAGAACGACCGGGTTAACTGGGATTTCCTTAGACAGGTCCTCTTGGGAAGAGGATTCTCGTCTGTATGGGTCCACCACATGATGCAATTGGTCTGGGGGGCCAAACGGCAATTGCGGCCAACGGCGAAGTAGGCCACTACTTTCGCAACAAGCGGGGACTGCGTCAGGGCGACCCAGCTTCCCCGCTGTTGTTCAACTTTGTGGCCGATGCCCTTGCTGCAATGTTGGATAGAGCTCGGGCGGCTGGCCATCTAAGGGGGGTGACCAACCAATTGGTTCCAGGAAGGGTCTCTCACCTATAGTATGCAGACAATACGTTGCTGCTGTTCGAGCCAGACAGGCATAGCATAGCTACGGTCAAAGCTATCTTGTTGAGCTTCGAGCTTATGTCCGGCTGAGGGAGTCTTGGATTAGGGGGTGTCCGGATAGCCGGACTATACCTTCAGCCGGACTCCAGGACTATGAAGATACAAGATTGAAGACTTTGTCCCATGTCCAGAAGGGACTTTCCTTGGCGTGGAAGGCAAGCTTGGCGATGCGGATATTTAGATCTCCTACCATTGTAACCGACTTTGTGTAACCCTAACCCTATCCGGTGTTTATATAAACCAGAGGGCTTTAGTCCATAGGACAATATACAACAATCATACCATAGGCTAGCTTCTAGGGTTTAGCCTCCTTGATCTCGTGGTAGATCTACTCTTGTACTACCCATATCATCAATATTAATCAAGCAGGACGTAGGGTTTTACCTCCATCAAGAGGGCCCGAACCTGGGTAAAACTTCGTGTCCCTTGTCTCCTGTTACCATCCGCCTAGACGCACAGTTCGGGACCCCCTACCCGAGATCCGCCTGTTTTGACACCGACATTGGTCCTTTCATTGAGAGTTCCTCTGTGCCGTCGCTTTTAGGCTCGATGGCTCCTCCGCTCTTCAGTAATGATGCAGTCCAGGGTGAGACTTTTCTCCCCGGACAGATCTTCGTCTTCGGCGGCTTCGCACTGCGGGCCAATTCGCTTGGCCATCTGGAGCAGATCGAAAGCTACGCCCCTGGCCACCAGGTCAGATTTGGAAATTTAAACTATACGGCTGACGTCCGCGGAGACTTGATCTTCGACAGATTCGAGCCATAGCCAAGCGCGCCGCACTGTCGCGATGGGCATGATCTAGCTCTACCGCCGAACAGTGCCCTGGAGGCCGCGCACGCATCGGTTCCGACCCTGGATTCGGAACCAATTGCGCCGATCGAGGGCGAGTGGTTGGACGCCGCCTCGGGGGCTGTGATCCCAACGGCGATCGAGCCGAACACCAGCCCCGCACTCCGCAAGGCCCGTGACTCCGTGGGTCCGGACTCCTCTCCAGACTCCGAGCCCCCCGCGCCCCTGCCGATCGAATCCGATTGGGCGCCGATCATGGAGTTTACCGCCGCGGACATCTTTCAGCACTCGCCCTTTGGCGATATTCTGAAGTCATTAAAGTCTCTCTCTTTATCAGGAGAGCCGTGGCCGAACTGCGGTCAGCAAGGTTGGGATACGGTCGACGAAGAAATTCAAAGCCCACCCACCACCCACTTTGTAGCCACTATCGATGATTTAACCGACATGCTCGACTTCGACTCCGAAGACATCGACGGTATGGACGCCGATGTAGGAGATGACCAAGAACCAGCACCTATGGGGCACTGGAAAGCCACCTCATCATATGACATATATATGGTGGATACCCCAAAAGAAGGAAATGGTGATGGAACAGCAGGGGATGACCCCTCCAAGAAACAGCCTAAGCGCTGGCATCAGCGGCGCCGCTCCAAATACCGCCTAAGCAAAAACGGTGATTTCGGCACAGGAGATAACAACACTCCGGATAGCGCCGAAGAACACCCCCTCCAGCAAGATTCAGCGCAGGAGGATGGAGAAGCTAGCCCTCATGAGAGAGTAGCAGACAGAGAGGTCGAGGATGACAATTATATGCCTCCCTCCGAAGACGAGGCAAGCCTCGACGACGATGAATTCGTCGTGCCAGAGGATCCCGTCGAACAAGAGCGTTTCAAACGCAGGCTTAGGGCCACGGCAAGCAGCCTCAAGAAAAAAACAGCAACACCTTAGAGCTGATCAAGATTTGCTAGCCGACAGATGGACTGAAGTCCATGCGGCCGAAGAGTATGAACTCGAACGCCCCTCCAAGAGCTACCCAAAGCGCAGGCTGCTACCCCGATTAGAGGAGGAAGCACCTAAACCTACATCACCAGCGCATGACACGGCCGACCGGCCACCTCGTGGCCGCGACAAAGAGGCCTCTCGGCCCTCCACTCAAGCCGCACCCCGACGCCGTTCAAAACATTTTAAGGCACGGGAAAATGCGCCAGACCTGCGAGACATATTGGAGGACAAGGCAAAGCAAACAAGATCGATCTATGGATCGTGCGGACGCCCCACGACACGTGACGGTGATTGTCACTCTGGATATAATAAATCCGGCCAGGCCGGACACAATAGACAAAGCTCATTTGAGCTGCGTCATGATATAGCCCAATACAGAGGCGCCGCACACCCCCTATGCTTCACAGATGAAGTAATGGATCATCAAATCCCTGAGGGTTTCAAACCCATAAACATCGAATCATACGATGGCACAACAGATCCCATGGTATGGATCGAGGATTATCTCCTTCATATCCACATGGCCCGCGGCGATGATCTACACGCCATCAAATACCTCCCACTCAAACCCAAGGGACCAGCTCGGCATTGGCTTAATAGCTTGCCAGCAGAATCTATCGGGTGTTGGGAGGACCTGGAAGCCGCATTTCTCGACAATTTCCAGGGCACCTATGTGCGACCACCAGACGCCGATGACCTAAGCCACATAATTCAGCAGCCAGAGGAATCGGCCAGGCAATTCTGGACACGGTTCCTAACAAAGAAAAACCAAATAGTCGACTGTCCGGACGCTGAGGCCCTAGCAGCCTTCAAGCATAATATCCGTGACGAGTGGCTTGCTTGGCACCTTGGACAGGAAAAGCCGAAATCCATGGCAGCACTCACGACGCTCATGACCCGCTTTTGCGCGGGAGAAGACAACTGGCTAGCTCGTAGCAATAACTTGACCAAGAGCCTTGGTAATTCGGACACCAAGGACAACAGTGGCAGGCCGCGTCGGAATAAGCAAAAACGCCGCGTTAACAGCGACAACAACGAGGATACGGCAGTCAACGCCGGATTTAGAGGCTATAAATCCGGTCAGTGGAAAAAGTCATTCAAAAGAAATACTCAGGGCCCGTCCAGTTTGGACCGAATACTCGATCGCTTGTGCCAAATACATGGCACCCCCGAAAAGCCAGCCAATCACACCAACAAAGATTGTTGGGTGTTCAAACAGGCAGGCAAGCTAAATGCCGAAAATAGAGGCAAGGGGCTGCGTAGCGATGACGAGGAGGAGCCCCGGCCGGCGAAAAACAGTGGACAGAAGGGTTTTCCCACAAGAGCGGACAGTGAACATGATATACGCAACCCACATCCCCAAGAGGGAGCGGAAGCATGCGTTAAGGGATGTATATGCGATGGAGCCAGTCGCCCCAAAGTTCAACCCATGGTCCTCCTACCCGATCACCTTCGATCGAAGGGACCACCCCACTAGCACCCGTCATGGCGGATTTGCTGCATTGGTTGTAGACCCAATTATTGACGGATTTCATCTCACAAGAGTCCTTATGGACGGCGGCAGCAACCTGAACCTGCTTTACCAGGATACAGTGCGGAAAATGGGCATAGATCCCTCGAGGATTAAGCCCACCAAAATGACCTTTAAAGGCGTCATACCAGGTGTAGAGGCCAACTGTACAGGCTCAGTCACACTTGAAGTGGTCTTCGGATCTCCGGACAATTTCCGAAGCGAGGAGTTAATCTTCGACATAGTCCCGTTTCGCAGTGGCTATCACGCACTGGTCGGGCGAACCGCATTCGCAAAGTTCAATGCGGTGCCACACTACGAATACCTTAAGCTCAAGATGCCAGGCCCTCGAGGAGTAATCACGGTCAATGGAAACACCGAACGCTCCCTCCGAACGGAGGAACATACGGCGGCCCTCGCAGCGGAAGTACAAAGCAGCCTCTCAAGGCAGTTCAACAGTCCGGCCGTTAAAAGTCCGGACATCGCCAAGCGCGCCCGGAGTAACCTACAACAAGGCCGCCTGGCATGTTTCAAGCAGGTGTAGCAACGCGGCCCCAACCCCAGCCCTCGCGAACTAGCAAAACCAGCGCCTCGCGTACATAACTACACTCTCGAAATACCATGGGCACAGGGGGAGGGGCACCATCACGGCGCGCCCTAAACACGGCTTAAACCGCACTAGGGGCTGCCGATTTCTTTATTTTCTCTCACTTTCAGGACTCCACACTTCGGAAGACCTGTTCGGCAATCCAACTGCCGCTCAAACGATGCAAGAACCAGGGAAGCAGAAAAGCTACGCCGCATTATATAACTCCCAGGTGGTCTCTATCACGAGCAGTATACCTGTTTTGCATAACTATTCCGCAGCCTGCCCCTGGAAAGGACATGTTAAATAGTCCCACTTTTGCTTATCGCACTATTTGTATCGTTCTGCTTTGATCGCAGCCTTTTTATAAACAATGCATAGCTTTTTGTCTACTTTCGCATTACTGTTTTTCACAAATATATGTTCATTAACGACATGTTGCACCCGTACACTTTGGTACGGTCAATACGCCAGGGGCTTCAGTACCCCCCTTATATGGTGTGAGAAGTCCGAACACTTTAACAAGTGCGGCACCCCGAACTTATAGCATTATATGCATCGGCTCCGAATCATGTCTTGGGTCAATAGTTGGGTTTGCCCGGCTCCTATGTTTTGGTGCCTTATGTTCCGTTGTATCGGCTAAGGTAGCACTCGGAGAACTACTGCGATTGTGCCCCAGTTGAGCTGGGCGGAGCACCTCAGTAGAGAAAGCTAAAACTGACTGTCATGATGAAGCGAGAGACTGGTCGCTGTTCGAGAGGTTTTTCGAGTCCCTAAAGACTTATGCCGCTTAGAGCGAGGAGTCGGCTTTGTCCGGCCAAAGGCGTGGATAGCGCCCCGAACTCGGTCTTCCGAACACTAGGGGCTTCGCCGAAATTTAAAATTATAGAATTCTATGGCTAAGTGAGAGTGTTCAAGCACTATAGTTCGATTGCCTTGTTCGTTGTGCCGAGCGCCTCCCTCGAAGGACCCATACATGGGAAAAAGAGCGCTCAGGTTTCACCCGAACACCCCAACACTAGTGGCATGGGGGCAGAAGCCGACGACCGCCATCTCTCAAATTTGATAAACGGCCGCACAGAAGGTAATATTTTAAATTCAAAACGCAATGCTTAAGCGCACATGAACAAGTTTTCAGCACACAGGATAACACGAGCGAGTTTACTTCAAATTTACATCCATGGAACATTCATCCGCCACAAGGCGGGCACCCTTCAGAACATCCTTATAATAGTTCTCGGGCTTGCGATGCTCCTTCCCCGGCGGTGGCCCGTCCTTCACAAGCTTCTCGCCATCCAGCTTGCCCTAGTGCACCTTAGCACGGGCAAGGGCCCTATGGGCACCTTCAATTCAAACGGAGCACTTGATGACCTCGAGCCTTGGACAGGCCTCCACCAGCCGCCGCACCAGGCCGAAGTAGCTCCCAGGCAGAGCCTCTCCAGGCCACAGCCAAACTATGAGGCCCTTCATGGCCTGTTCGGCCACCTTGTGGAGCTCGACCAGCTGCTTCAGCTGGTCGCTCAGGGGCACTGGGTGTCCGGCCTCAGCATACTGAGACCAGAACACCTTCTCCGTCGAGCTGCCCTCCTCGGCTCGGTAGAATGCGGTGGCATCGGACACTCTACGGGGAAGATCCACGAATGCTCCTGTAGAGCTCCGGATTCGGGTAAGTAACAAGAAGCTCATTTTTACATGTTTGCTTTGCATAAAGAATGCCTTACCCGCCACTATCTTCTTCGCCGCATCCAACTCCTGGAGGGCCTTCTGGGATTCAGCCTTGGCAGACTTGGCATTTTCAATAGCTGCCGCGAGCTCGGACGCTCGCGTCGTTGAGTCAAGCTCCAAACTCTCATGTTTTTTCATGAGAGCCTGGAGCTCTTACTGCACCTCACCAACCTGGGCTTCGTACCTCTCCCGCTCGGAGCGCTCCGTGGCCGCTCTCTTATCAGCCTCGGCCAACGCTTGCTTGAGGTCGCCACCTCGGTTGTGGCCCCTACAATAACCATGTTAATCCTGTCATATTTTTAAGATTGCACTTTTATATTTTCTTTTTTTATATGGTATTTCTTACCTTCTTTCTCCTCGAGCTGCCGTTTGGCAAGGCCGATCTCTTGCTCGGTCCGCTCGAGGCCCTGCTTCAGTGTGCCCACCTTCGCAGTTAGTGCGGCGGTCGCCAGCAGCGAAGCCTGCATACGCATATTGACTCTTTTTCTGTTAGACTCCTGCGAATTTTATTAGATCCTCTATTTGGCTTTTCTTTTCGAATGCCAAACAGAGCATCAGGGGCTACTGTCTATGCGGTAATATTTTTTATATATCCTGCACTTACCTCGAAGCCTGTTAGAAGGCTGGCACAAGCTTCAGTCAGTTCGCTCTTGGCGAACTGAACCTTCTGGATCACCGCACTCATAATAGTGCGGTGCTCTTCGTCGATGGAGGCGCCATTAAGCACCTCTAGCAGATTGTTCGGCGCCTCCGGTTGGACGGGGGCCGCCGACTCAGTAGGCTTGCTCCTCTTGGAAGGAGTTCGCCTACCGCGGTCCGGAACGGTTGACGATTCCGGCGTGGTGTCCGGCTCAAAGCCGAACTCGGAGCCCTAGGGGGTTTTATCCCCTTTACTCCTGGAGTCCGGGAGGTCGCCTTTTGGCGCCTCCAGGACCACCTCCTCCTGGCTTGGATCTCGTTGGGACGCCACCTCGGCATCACCTGTAGGGCGGGGGAGGTGGCGGGCGGAAGTGAATTCACGTCCAATGAATGTAGGGAGCCGCTCGACGACTCGTCGAGCGCGGCCTTGGTCGGACTGCATAATCAGATTCGACATAAGGAAAGGCTGTGCAGTAAAGGAATGCTATGAATTACTCGGGTGCCCGGATGCTTACGATTCCGCCGGACGCTTGGCCCTGCGCGGCCACTCCTCCTCATCGTCGTCGGCGTCGGCGGGGTACTCCGGAGGAGGGGTTTTCCCCTTCTTGGACCCTTCGGCCTCCCCGGTCGGGGCGGCCTTCCTTTTCTTTCCTCCCCCCGCTGGAGGGGGAGAGGTTTCTTCTTCCCGCTCCTCGTTTTCACGGGAGGAGCGCGTATCGGATGCGTCGGATGAAGAATCCGACACCTCCTGGCACCGGGAACTCTTTCGAGTCCCTGTGGCCCTCTTCTTGGCCTTCTTCTCTGGCACCACATAAGGTGCCGGGGCCAAGAGCTTCGCTAAGAGCGCATCGGATGGGTCTTCGGGCAAAGGGGCCGGACAGTCGATCTGTCCGGACTTCGCCAGCCAATCCTGTCAAAGGAAAGGGAGTTTAGATCCCGCATAGAGTCAAACTATGGAAAACCAACATCCTGTAAAAGGTAAAAATAGCTTACCGCACTAGCGGGAAGCTGCGTGCTGAATCCGCAGTCCTCGGAAGCGGATGCGGGAGCCTCGGCGCCTTTGAATAGCACCTTCCAGGCGTCTTCGTACGTTGTGTCGAAGAGCCTGCTCAGGGTTGGGTGCTGTGCCAGGTTGAACTCCCACAAATTGAAGCCCCGTTGCTGACAAGGGAGGATCCGACGGACGAGCATAACCCAGACTACGTTGACAAGCTTGAGCTGCTTGTTCACCAAGGATTGGATGCATTTTTGCAGTCCGGTTACCTCGCTTTTATTGCACCATGACAGGCCCGTCTCTTTCCAAGACGTGAGCCACGTAGGGGGTCCGGACTGGAACTCAGGGGCTGTGACCCATTTGGGATCGCGCGACTCGGTGATGTAAAACCAACCCGATTGCCACCCCTTCAGAGTCTCCACAAAGGAGCCCTCGAGCCATAGGACGTTGACTATCTTGCCCGCCATGGCACCTCCTCACTCCGCCTGGTTGCCATGCACCACCTTGGGCTTGACGTCTTGAGCCATAGGCCGGAATGGGGGCGGACGCAGAGGAAAGCCTCACACACGACGATAAACGCCGAGATGTTGAGGACGAAGTTCGGGGCCAGATCGTGGAAATCTAGGCCATAGTAGAACATGAGCCCCCGGATGAACGGGTGGAGAGGAAAGCCCAGTCCGTGGAGGAAATGGGGAAGGAATACTACCCTCTCATGGGGCCTTGGGGTGGGGAGGAGCTTCCCCTCTTCGGGAAGCCGGTGCGCGATGTCGTTAGACAAGTATCCGGCTTACCTCAGTTTTTTGAAGTGTCCCTCCGTAACGGAGGAGACCATCCACTTGCCTCCCACTCCGGACATGGCTGGAGAAGATTGAGGTGGGAAGTGCGGGCTTGGGCATTGGAGATCGAGTGCGCGGAAGATGGATAGACAAAGGAGGAAGAAGGCGTAGGTAAAAAGGTGGATCCTTATCCCCTTATATGGGCGGATGCGGTTAAGCGTCCCCACCAGCCTGGTAAAACTCGCTTGTCTCCTAAGCGCCGTGGTAAATGGCGCGGTTGGGCTACCCACGTCCGTATTGATGAGAATCCCATAAATCAGGGGACACGATCTCTGCTTTGACAAGACGTGCCAAGGAAACCGCCTCGCGAAATGCGCTGATGTGGGGGAGTAAAAACGATTCGGATAAAGACTTGGCCGTGGTGTGATGTCACGCTACGAAATACGTCAGTAGATTAGATTTGTGTAAATATTATTCTCTCTATGGCAATATGTGGAACTTATTTTGCAGAGTCGGACAGTGTCTTTTGTGTTCAAAATCTTCTATGAAGTACTTGGAGGAGGAACCCGCCTTGCAATGCCGAAGACAATCTGCGCGCCGGACTCGTCGTCATAGAAGCTTGGTTCAGGGGCTACTGAGGGAGTCCTGGATTAGGGGGTGTCCGGATAGCCGGACTATACCTTCAGCCGGACTCCAGGACTATGAAGATACAAGATTGAAGACTTCGTCCCGTGTCCGGAAGGGACTTTCCTTGGCGTGCAAGGCAAGCTTGGCGATGCGGATATTTAGATCTCCTACCATTGTAACCGACTTTGTGTAACCCTAACCCTATCCGGTGTCTATATAAACCGGAGGGCTTTAGTCCGTAGGACAATATACAACAATCATACCATAGGCTAGCTTCTAGGGTTTAGCCTCCTTGATCTCGTGGTAGATCTACTCTTGTACTACCCATATCATCAATATTAATCAAGCAGGCAAGAGGGCCCGAACCTGGGTAAAACTTCGTGTCCCTTGTCTCCTGTTACCATCCGCCTAGACGCACAGTTCGGGACCCCCTACCCGAGATCCGCCGGTTTTGACACCGAGACCGGCCTTAAAATCAACTTCCACAAGTGTCAAGTGATTCCCATGGGGATGGGGGCCGCCGAGGGTCAGGAAGTGGTAGACCTGCTCAACTGCAAATTGGGCTCTCTCCCATTTCAATACCTCGGGCTACCAATAGGGGATCGGGCTCCAACCATTTAGGATTGGGCCCCCCTTTGCACCATGGTAGCTGGCCGGGTGGGGCCGTGGAGAGGTAGATTCATGTCGTCGGGAGCGCGACTAATCCTAACCAACTATAGCCTATCCTCGTTACCCATGTTTACTATGGGCCTGTTTCTGTTGGCCGATGGTGTACACTCCAAGCTCGACACGCCTCGGTCCTAGTTCTTTTGGGAAGGAGCCGGCCCCAAATGGAAGTACCACCTGATCAAATGGACGGCCGTGTGCCGTCCCAAGTCCCAGGAGGGCTTGGGGTGATGAATTCCAGGCTGATGAATGTGGCGCTTATGTGCAAATGGATCTGGAAGTTGTCCCAAAGGGAAACAGGGCTTTGGGTCGACTTCTCAGGGCCAAGTACTTCCCGTCAGGTAACTTCTCTGCGGCCACGGGGAGGGGGTCTCCCTTCTGGAACTCTATTCAAGAGCTTAAACCAATCTTCGCCATGGGGGCGAAGTTTTTGGTCAAAGACGGGCGCTCAGCATGTTTCTGGTTGGACCTATGGATTGGTGACCAACCTCTCTAGTCCAGATTCAGAGACCTACTCAACATAGCGCTTGAACCTAGCATCTTTGTGCCTCAAGCTATGGCTGAGTCCCCGCCGGTGCTGCTGTTCCGCCGCGAACTCACCGGCCCGAAGATGACAAGTTTGGGAAACTTGTTGACTCATGTTGAGGGGGTGGTTTTAACCCAAGGCCCGGATGTCGTGTCGTGGCACCTCAACGCGTCTGGCAAGTTCTCGGTAAACTCCCTTTACAGAGCTCTTGCTAGGGGCCCCTACCAGCAGGTGGCTTTCAGGCTGTGGAAAGTCCGGCTGCCCCTCAAGATTATGGTTTTTTGCAGTTGTATCGTGACATACTACCCACGTCCGTCAACATAGCCAAACGCAACGGTCCGGCCAGCGGGCCCTGTGCGATCTGCGGCGAGCCAGAGACCGTCAACCATTTTTTTCAATTGCTACCTTGCCCGGTTTGCGTCGAGTGCAGTCTGCGAGGCCGCTGGCCGGGATTGGGATCCCATGTCAAGTTCTGAGATGTGTGCTCTCTTGTCATCGGTTAGTGGTACCGCTCGACGTGTCATGTGGTGTTGCGTGGGGGTGTTACTCTGGGCACTTTTGCATATTGGGCAAACTTACTATTGAGGGATCCTTCCCTCTCATCCTGCTGACGTGGTTTTCAAATGTGTCATCTTCTTGCAGCAGTGGGCGCTGTTGGAAGGCGCCAAGACGCTGATCTCCTGCAGCTCGCTCTTGCTTGTCTCCGTCATGTCTACGCTTTGACAGGAGCTCCCGCGCCACCTCTGTAGGGTTGTGAGGCACCTTTTGGCATCATCATCGCGAGCTAGCGTGCTCTATTTCGTCGGCTATGGCTTGTAATCCAAAACTTGTTCCCCTCTCGTAGCTCGATCTTTTGAGGGTGTCTGTTGCATTGTAAGACTTTATTATGGTGTACGCTGCCTGTTGTGGGATTTATTCAGTTAAAGCCGGACGCTCCTAGCGTCTTCGTTCTAAAAAAAATAGCCCGTTGATGTAGCAAAGGCGATGCAACACAGGGACAGCCTGCTGCGCCTCCGCCCATCTCATTGCGTTTCTACTTTGCAGCGTCTCACCTGCTGCGGCCACCTAACCCTGTGGGCCTGTGGCCTGTCATGGCATTCATGGCAATGGTGGGCCACTTCATCTTCGAAACAGGCCCGCACACGTTGCGTGCGCGCTGCCGTGTAACTGCGAAAATAATTCTATGAGACGGTGGGCCGCTTCGTCTTCTTTTACACTTTAATAAGCTTCACACGTGTGACACGAAGCAAATTCGTCCTGACATTATTTAATGGAAAGTTTAGTTATAAGAGGAGGACAACTTTAGTTGACAAGCATGAAAACTTTTTGCTTGCCTGGCAAGTCTTAATTTTATTGGTCTTTTTTTCGGATGGCAACTTTAGTGTAAAAAACGTCAGGGTGCTCTTATTTCGTGTCAGAAGTGTGGCACTTATTATTTAGGTTCTTTTATAGAGCATCTACAACCGGACTTAACAAATCTGATCTCGGTGATCGGGTTTAACGCTCCGACCATAGCTACCGGTTCTTGGCTGTTACGCCTAGCGGGATCTAGACTGACGCTATGGACTAACACTATTCTTTACTGCACTTTGTCCTCACTTGTGCGCGTCCGAGGTCAAGTTCCCGATCGGTCACCCATTCTAGAATTACATCAAGCCAAGCACGCTTAAATTTGGAGTTCTTTTCGAGCGAGCTCCTGGAAAAGAAGGAATTCTTTGTTGATATGAGTAGTTTATCCAGGCTCTCACATACACCACCACTCAAAGGAACCGACGTGCTCGCCGACCCATCTGGAATGTTCCCTCTTGGCACACATATGTGCGTCCAGTCCTGCACATGTGCCATGTCGTGTGCCACAACGGGCCACACGCGCCATGTGCCACATGCCCGCGCGCCTAACTTGCGCATGCCCGTGTAACCGCAAGGGTCAGCTCTGTTACCAATTGTAACGCTCCGGCCACAGCCACTAGTTCCCGACTATTACACCTGGAGGGATGTAGACTGGCCCCACACATCAACTCTAGTTTTTCCTTCTCACCCGGGATCAACTTCCCGCTCAATCATCCATCCTAGCATTACTCCAAACCAAGCACACTTAGCTTTGTTGTTCTTTTCGAATGGTCTCTTGGAGTAGAAGAAATTCCTTATTGATATGAGTAGTCTATCGCTCCTATCAAGCAAGGCTGTCAGTCAAGGCACCCCTCACTTTTCCTTCATTGCGTCCAACTACCTCATATTAGATACCTCGAATAAATAAAAAACATGCAAAATAAAATATACATACTACGCAGATAAGCTAGCTAGCCTACACAACTCGTCATCGTCGGAGATGTCAACGACCTTCGTGCTGCTAGTACCAGACGACCCTGCCTTCGGGCGGATGACCACCTGACCATCTAGCCAATCAAAAGGCACCACATATCGTTTCTACTCTGTGTTCGTTCATAATGGCTAGCATTTGGCGGAAGATTTTGTGCTAATTGTGTTACATTTGTGAGAAGGTAGTGTGGAAGATATTTGTGTATTTGGCGGAAGGTGCTAAATATGCTTGATTAGACGGAGTTTAGTACCTTCATTTGGCGGAAGCTAGCTCTCCACCAAATGCTTACGAGTAGTATTTGGCAAAAGCTAGCTTTCCCCCAAATACTTATGATTAGCATTCGGTGGAAGCTAGCTTTTGGGCAAATGCTTATGAGTAGTATTTGGCGGAAACTAGTAGCTTAGCTATTAAGTAAATTATAAATCACAGTTGCTATTTTTTATGGCGAACATTTGCAGTATAGAGTTGGATGAATGGCTCTCATATCCGTGTCCTGACGCCGGTCCAGACCGATTTTCGGATAAATATCGTGTCCTTTTGCGGGTCGGCATTGGAGATTGTTTAGATGAAAGATCAACTTGTATTGATTGATAGAACTAGTACAACTTATATATGTTTGGAAGAGATGCATCACACAAGATGCGATGGTTGGAACCGATGCTACGGTTAGAGGAGAGGGGAAAAGAGATGTGTCGGTTGCCACAAGGCGCCCGCATGCCGCAGGATAAGGGGAGATTTCTCTCTATTTAATATGTGCTAATTAATCACAACACTCCCCCTAATCTACGCTTGTCCATGTAGAATCGTCATATGATCATCATGTAGAATCATCATCTTGAAAGATTGTCCAGGTTGCATCATCATCTCAAAAGGATTCTTCTTCGGTAATTCTTAATTAATATTCTTGATGAGAACCTGAAACATAAAAATCACGGAGAGAAAGAAATGTAATATGATACTTCAAACAGGTACATTTCAGGGAGACACTCCCCCTGATTCTTGCAAGTATCGAAGTCGTCGCATACCAATTCCATTGACATATTTCTGGAATCTAGAATTTGGTGGAGACTTGGTACATAAATCAACAAGATTTTCACATGATTTAATTTGCAAGATGTTTATTTTCCCACTTTTTGAACATCATGGGGAAAAACCACTTAGGAGAAATATGCTTAGTGATATTACTCTTAATGTATCATGTTTGCATTTGTGCAATACAAGCCGCATTATCTTCGTATATAATGGTAGGCCATTCAATAGAACCAATTCCACATGACTGTTGCATGTGGTTTATCATTTTGCGAAGCCACACACATTCGCGTGATGCCTCAAATAATGAAGTTATTTTAGAATGATTGTTAGATGTTGCCACCAGAGTCTGTTTAGAAGACTTCCATGATATGGCAGTTCCACCATGTAGAAACACAAAGCTGGACTGTGATCTGGCATTATGGGGATCAGATAAATAGCCAGCATCTGCGTACCCAATCATATTAGAGTCCTGATTACTCTGGAACTAAAAAATAGGCTAAGATCCTTTGTGCCTTGGAGATATTGAAAGATATTCTTCACTCCAGACCAATGACGTTTGGTGGGAGCTGCGCTATGTCTACTAAGTAGATTCACTTCAAATGCAAGGTCAGGTCTCGTGCAATTTGCAAGATACATGAGCGCTCCAACGTCACTGAGGTATGGAACCTCGGGTCCCAATATTTCTTCTCCATCATCCCTTGGCCTGAACAGATCTTTCTCTACACCTAGAGAACAAACCACCATGGGAGTTTTAGATGGGTAGGATTTGTCCATATTGAATTTCTCCAATATTTTTTGGATATGGGCAGCTTGGTGTACCATGATTCCTGAGGGAAGGTGCTCAAGTTGAACACCTAAGAAAAATATGGTTTTACCCAAATCCTTCATCTCAAATTCCATCTTTTGGTGATTGTGTGCTTCATCAATGTCTTGTGTGTTGCCAATGATGTTGAGGTCATCGACGTACACTGAAATGATACAAAATCCTGCAGAGGACTTTTTGATAAAGACACATGGGCAATCACTACCATTGGAGTAACCTTTATGAAGAAGGAACTCACTAAGTCGGTTGTACCACATCCGTCTCGACTGTCTTAAGCCATATGATGACTTATTCAGTTTTACAAAATACATGTTGCGTTTGCATTTGTATTTGGGATAGAGATTCCATCAGGAACCTTCATATACATGTCAGAATCTAGTGACCCGTAAAGATATGCGGTCACGACATCCATCAACTGCATAGATAGACAATTTTGCACTACCAAAGATATAAGGTATCAGAAAGTGGTTCCACTCATTACATGAGAATATGTCTCATTGAAATCAATGTCGGGTCTCTGCGTGAACCCTGGTGCTACGAGCCTTGCTTCGTATCTCACCACCACATTGTTCTCATTCCGTTTCCGGAGAAAAACCCATTTGTATCCCACAGGAAAAACATTGGGAGGTGTCGGTATTGCTTTAGTGAATACCTTTCTTTTGTTAAGCGAGGCAATTTTTGCTTGTATTGCGTCCTTCCATTTAGGCCAGTCGGAGCGCTTTTGGCACTCAACAATAGTCCTTGGATCATGATCAGTCAGAATGATATTTGCATTTTTTTAGCAAAATAAATGTCGACAGCCGTAGACTTACGATCGAAAGATTCTCCAGAATCGATATAGTTGATGGAAATTTCCTGCACCCCTAGTGACTCTTCCCGATTTCCCAATACGCGTGAATCTGGGTGTTCCGATGGCCCAGCCAGTGTGTGCAAACAGAAGCTGGGTTGTGGAGGTTGCCCTTCCACTGGCTGTATGCTACCCATAAGGTGTTTGTCAATGTTGAGCTGACTTGCATTTACTGACTCCGAGGTTTTTCTCCTCGATTTCCTTTGTTGCTTACTAGAAGCTTGTTCTAGGTCAGAGGCCATACTACTCCCCCTCTTTTTAGGAACAGGGAGTTGAGTAGTTTTTATTGGTACCTCCACTCTTTCGGGCGCATTTCTGGCCGGATTGAAGGACTTTGTAACACCTTTTAGATCAGTAAATGAATCTGGCAGGTTATTTGCAAGATGTTGCAAATTAATGATTTTCCGAACTTGGAGTTTGGTCTCTTGTGTACGTGCATCAGAGGACGAAATGGCTTGAGCATTCCAATCAATTTCCGGGCATTCTTTCTGGTACTTGAAATATCCCCCTTATGCCGGAAAGTGTTCCTCATTAAATATATAATTAGCGTGACGTGCCGTGAATATGTCTAGAGTAAGGGGTTCCAGGTACTTAATAACCAACGGCAATTTGTACCCCAGATAGATCCCCAGTTTCCTATGTGGGCCCTGTTGGGAAACGTAGCATGCAATCTAAAAAAATTCCTATGCTCACGTAAGATCTATCTAGGAGATGCATAGCAACGAGGGGAAGAGTGTGTCTATGTACCCTTGTAGACCGAAGCGGAAGTGTTTGACAATGCGGTTGATGTAGTCCAACTTCTTCTAGCTCCAACCGATCAAGTACCGAGCGCACGACACTTTCGAGTTCTGCACATGTTCCGCTCGGTGACGTCCCTCGCCTTCTTGATCCATCAAGACGTCGAGGTAGTAGATGAGTTCCGTCAACATGACGGTGTGGTGACGGTGATGGTGACGTCATCCTCGCAGGGCTTCGCCTAAGCACCACGAAGATATGACCGAGGGTGTAAATTGTGGAGGGGGGCGCCGCACACGGCTAGGCAATTGTTTGGTGTGTGCTATGTGATACGTCTCCAACGTATCTAGAAATTTTGATTGTTCCATGCTATTATATTATCCACCTAGGATGTTTATATGCATTTATATGCTATTTTATATGATTTTTGGGACTAACCTATTAACCTAGAGCCTAGTGCCAGTTTTTGTTTTTTCCTCGTTTTTGAGTACTACATAAAAAGGAAACCAAACGGATTCCAATTGACCTGAAATATGACGGAGATTATTTTTGGACCAAAAGAAACCCATAGAGCATCGGAGATGGGCCAGAAGAGTCTCGAGGCACCCAGGAGGGTGGGGGGCGCGCCCTACCCCCCTAGGCGCGCCCCCTACCACGTGGCCACCTCGGAGACCCCCCTAACTTGTCCCCGACGCCAAAACCTCTTATATATACAGAAACCCCCAGAACATAATCTAGATCGGGAGTTTCGGCGCCAGAAGCCTCTGTAGCCACCGAAAACCAATCTAGACCCATTCCGGCACCCTGCCGGAGGGGGGAATCCCTCTCGGGTGGACATCTTCATCATCATGGTGCTCTCCATGACGAGGAGGGAGTACATCACCCTCAGGGCTGAGGGTATGTACCAGTAGCTATGTGTTTGATCTCTCTCTCTCTCTCTCTCTCTCTCTCTCTCTCTCTCTCGTGTTCTTGAGGTAGTACGATCTTGATGTACCGCGAGCTTTGCTATTATAGTTGGATCTTATGATGTTTCTCCCCCTCTACTCTCTTGTAATGGATTGAGTTTTCCCTTTGAAGTTATCTTATCGGATTGAGTCTTTAAGGATTTGAGAACACTTGATGTATGTCTTGCATGTGCTTATCTGTGGTGACAATGGGATATCACGTGATCTATTTGATGTATGTTTTGGTGATCAACTTGCGGGTTCCGTGACCTCGTGAACTTATGCATAGGTGTTGGCACACGTTTTCGTCTTGACTCTTCGGTAGAAGCTTTGGGGCACTCTTTGAAGTACTTTGTGTTGGTTTGAATAGATGAATCTTTGATTGTGTGATGCATATCATATAATCATACCCGCGGATACTTGTGGTGACATTGGAGTATCTAGGTGACATTAGGGTTTTGGTTGATTTGTGTCTTAAGGTGTTATTCTAGTACGAACTCTAGGATAGATTGAGCGAAAAGAATAGCTTCGTGTTATTTTACTACGGACTCTTGAATAGATCGATCAGAAAGGATAACTTTGAGGTGGTTTCGTACCCTACCATAATCTCTTCATTTGTTCTCCTCTATTAGTGACTTTGGAGTGACTCTTTGTTGCATGTTGAGGGATAGTTATATGATCCAATTATGTTATTATTGTTGAGAGAACTTGCACTAGTGAAAGTATGAACCAAGCTTTGTTTCAACGCATTGCAATACCGTTTCCGCTCACTTTTATTACTTGTTACCTTGCTGTTTTTATATTTTCATATTACAAAAACTTATATCTACCATCCATAATGCACTTGTATCACCATCTCTTCGCCGAACTAGTGCACCTATACAATTTACCATTGTATTGGGTGTGTTGGGGACACAAGAGACTCTTTGTTATTTGGTTGCAGGGTTGTTTGAGAGAGACCATCTTCATCCCACGCCTCCCACATATTGATAAACCTTAGGTCATCCAATTGAGGGAAATTTTCTACTGTCCTACAAACCTCTGCACCTGGAGGCCTAACAACGTCTACAAGAAGAAGGTTGTGTAGTAGACATCAAGCTCAGTTTCTGGCGCCGTTGTCGGGGAGGTGAGTGCTTGAAGATATATCTTTAGATCTTGCAATCGAATCTTTTTGTTTCTTGTTTTATCACTAGTTTAGTCTATAAAATAAAACTAAAAATGGAATTAAGGGTGCCTCATATGCTTCTTCTTTTAAATGTCTTTCGGGAAAATGATGGGAAGGAAAATTGTGCTCAAGTACTAGAAGAAGAATTACATAGAATGCTTGGCATAAAATATGTGAATGATGAGCATGATTGCAATGTTGTTAGTATGAATTCTTTGAATACCCATGATTCTAATGATATTCAAAGCCACAAGCTTGGGGATGCTATGTTTGATGAAGATGATATGTTTTGCCCCCCAAGTTTTGATGAGCAAATTTATTATGATGATAGCATGCCTCCTATTTATGATGATTATATTGATGAAAGTGGGTTTGGAAGAGTGTCATCTTTAAGAAGTAATGATCCCACTATTTTGGAGGGTGTTGAATCGTATTGTGATAATTATGAAAGTGGATTTGGAGAGGTCATGACTTTATTTAGTGATGATTCCACTATTTCGGAAGAGGTTCCAATTGGTTATGAGAGCAAAGTTGCTATCTATGATGATTATTGTGATGACATGTATGCTATAAACAATAATGATAACCATGAAACTTGTCATCATGATTTTAGTTTTCAATTGGATTATGCTTCACATGATAGTTATTTTGTTGAGTTTGTTCCCACTATTATTCATGAGAAGAAATTTGCTTATGTGGAGAGTAATAAGAATTCTATGCTTTTGCATCATGAAAAGAGTGCTTTATGTGATAGTTATATTATTGAATTCATTTATGATGCTACTGAAAATTATTATGAGGGAGGAACATATGCTTGTAGTAATTGCAATAATATCAAGTTTCCTCTCTATGTTTTCTTAAAGTTTTGAAGTTATGCTTGTTTTGCCTTCCTATGCTAGCTGATTATTGTTCCCATAAGTTGTTTGTTCACAAAATCCCTATGCATAGGAAGTGGGTTAGACTTAAATGTGATATTCATATTCTTCATGATGCTCTCTTTATGTTTCAATTCTTATCTTTTATGTAAGCATCATTGAAATCATCATGCCTAGCTAGGGGCGTTAAACGTTAGCGCTTGTTGGGAGGCAACCCAATTTTATTTTTGTTCTTTGACTTTTGCTCATGTTTAGTAATAAATAATTCATCTAGCCTCTGTTTATATGTGGTTTTATGTTTTAATTAGTGTTTGTGCCAAGTAGAACCTTTGGGAAGACTTGGGTGAAGTCTTTATGATCTTGCTGTAAAAAACAGAAACTTTAGCGCTCACGAGATTAGACGCCATTTTTTACTGGAGAGTGCTTTTAGGTTTATTATTTTTGCAGATGATAAATAGATAAATTCCTCATGTCCAGCAATTTATTTCAGAATTTTTGGAGTTACACAAGTATACGTTTGATCCAGATTACTACAGACTGTTCTGTTTTTGACAGATTCTGTTTTTCGTGTGTTGTTTGCTTATTTTGATGAATCTATCGCTAGTATCGGAGGGTATGAACCATAGAGAAGTTGGAATACAGTAGGTTTAACACCAATATAAATAAAGAATGAGTTCATTACAGTACCTTATGGTGGTGATTTGTTTTCTTATACTAGCGGAGCTCATAAGATTTTCTGTTGAGGTTTGTGTTGTGAAGTTTTCAAGTTTTGGTTAAAGATTTGATGGATTATGGAATAAGGAGTGGAAAGAGCCTAAGCTTGGGGATGAACAAGGCACCCCAAGGTAAAATTCAAGGACAACCAAAAGCCTAAGCTTGGGGATGCCCCGGAAGGCATCCCCTCTTTCGTCTTCATCTATCGGTAACTTTACTTGAGGCTATATTTTTATTCACCACATGATATGTGTTTTGCTTGGAGCGTCTTGTATGATTTGAGTCTTTTCTTTTTAGTTTACCACAATCATCCTTTCTGTACACACCTTTTGGAAGAGACACACATGAATTGGAATTTATTAGAATACTCGATGCGCTTCACTTATATCTTTTTAGAGAACGGTGGTGGTTTTATTTTATAGAAATTATTGATCTCTCATGCTTCACTTATATTATTTAGAGAGTCTTTTAGAACAGCATGGTAGTTTGCTTTGGCTATAAAATTAGTCCTAATATGATGAACATCCAAGATGGGTATAATAAAAGCTATCATATAAAGTGCATTGAATACTATGAGAAGTTTGATACTTGATGATTGTTTGGAGATATGAAGATGGTGATATTAGAGTAATGCTAGTTGAGTAGTTGTGAATTTGAGAAATACTTGTTATAAAGTTTGTGATTCCCGTAGCAAGCACGTATGGTGAACCGTTATGTGATGAAGTCGGAGCATGATTTATTTATTGATTGTCTTCCTTATGAGTGGCGGTCGGGGATGAGCGATGGTATTTTCCTACCAATCTATCCCACTAGGAGTATGCGCATAGTACTTCGTTTCGATAACTAATAGATTTTTGCAATAAGTATGTGAGTTCTTTATGACTAATGTTGAGTCTATGGATTATATGCACTCTCACCCTTCCACAATGTTGAGCCTCTCTAATACCTCGCACCTTTCGCCGGTATCATATACCCACCATATGCGTTCCTCAAAACAGCCACCATACCAACCTATTATGGCATTTCCATAGCCATTCCGAGATATATTGCCATGCAACTTACCACCGTTCCATTTTTTATGACACATTTCATCATTGTCATATTGCTTTCCATGATCATGTAGTTGACATCGTATTTGTGGCAAAGCCACCTTTCTAATTATTTCATACATGTAACTCTTGATTCATTGCATATCCCGGTACACCACCGGAGGCATTCATATAGAGTCATATTTTGTTCCAAGTATTGAGTTGTAAGTAAATAAAAGTGTGATGATCATCATTATTGGAGCATTGTCCCAAGTGAGGAAAGGATGATGGAGACTATGATTCCACCACAAGTCGGGATGAGACTCCGGACGAAAAAAAGAGGCCATAAAAAAAGAAAAAAAGGCCCAAATAAAAAAATAAAAAAATGAGAGAAAAAGAGAGAAGGGACAATGTTACTATCCTTTTTCCACACTTGTGCTTCAAAGTAGCACCATGATCTTCATGATAGAGAGTCTCCTATGTTGTCACTTTCATATACTAGTGGGAATTTTACATTATAGACCTTGGCTTGTATATTCCAATGATGGGCTTCCTCAAAATGCCCTAGGTCTTCGTGAGCAAGCAAGTTGGATGCACACCCACTTAGTTTCTTTTGTTGAGCTTTCATACACTTATAGCTCTAGTGCATCCGTTGCATGGCAATCCCTACTCACTCACATTGGTATCTATTGATGGGCATCTCCATAGCCCGTTGATACGCCTAGTTGATGTGAGACTATCTTCTCCTTTTTGTCTTCTCCACAACCACCATTCTATTCCACCTATAGTGCTATGTCCATGGCTCACGCTCATGTATTGCGTGAAGATTGAAAAAGTTTGAGAACATCAAAAGTATGAAACAATTGCTTGGATTGTCATCGGGGTTGTGCATGATTTCAGTATTTTGTGTGATGAAGATAGACCATAGCCAGACTATATGATTTTGTCGGGATAGCTTTCTTTGGCCATGTTATTTTGAGAAGACATGATTGCTTTGTTAGTATGCTTGAAGTATTATTGTTTTCTTGTCAATATTAAACTTTTGTCTTGAATCTTATGGATCTGAATATTCTTGCCACAATAGAGAAGATTACATTGATAAATATGTTAGGTAGCATTCCACATCAAAAATTCTGTTTTTATCATTTACCTACTCGAGGACGAGCAGGAATTAAGCTTGGGGATGCTTGATACGTCTCCAACGTATCTATAATTTTTTATTGTTCCATGCTATTATATTATCCATCTAGGATGTTTTATATGCATTTATATGCTATTTTATATGGTTTTTGGGACTAACCTATTAACCTAGAGCCCAGTGCCAGTTTCTATTTTTTCCTTGTTTTTGAGTATTGCAGAAAAGGAAAACCAAACGGAGTCCAATTGACCTGAAATTTGACGGAGATTATTTTTGGACCAGAAGAAAAGCCCACGGAGCATCGGAGATGGGCCAGAAGAGTCCCGAGGCACCCAAGAGGGTGGGGGGCACACCCTACCCCCTGGGCGCGCTCCCCTACCTCGTGGCCGCCTCGGAGACCCCCCTAACTTGTCCCGGACTCGAAAACCTCTTATATATACATAAACCCCCAGAACATAACCTAGATCAAGAGTTTCGCCCCCGC
Organism: Aegilops umbellulata; assembly: GCA_032464435.1. NCBI lineage: Eukaryota > Viridiplantae > Streptophyta > Magnoliopsida > Poales > Poaceae > Aegilops > Aegilops umbellulata. The sequence continues at coordinate 430,746,944 of CP136055.1, read as the reverse complement.
AAGCCTATGTACCCAGCAAAAACCAATCTAGACCCGTTCCGGCACCCTGCCGGATTGGGGAATCCCTCTCCGGTGGCCATCTTCATCATCCCGGCGCTCTCCATGATGAGGAGGGAGTAGTTCACCCTCGGGGCTGAGGGTATGTACCAGTAGCTATGTGTTTGATCTCTCTCTCTCTCGTGTTCTTGAGGTGGTACGATCTTGATGTATCACGAGATTTGCTATTATAGTTGGATCTTATGATGTTTCTCCCCCTCTACTCTCTTGTAATGGATTGATTTTTCCCTTTGAATTTATCTTATCAGATTGAGTCTTTGAGGATTTGAGAACACTTCATGTATGTCTTGCATGTGCTTATCTGTGGTGACAATGGGATATCACGTGATCTACTTGATGTATGTTTTGGTGATCAACTTGCGGGTTCCGTGACCTCGTGAACTTATGCATAGGGGTTGGCACACATTTTCGTCTTGACTCTCTGGTAGAAGCTTTGGGGCACTCTTTGAAGTACTTTGTGTTGGTTTTAATAGATGAATCTTTGATTGTGTGATGCATATCGTATAGTTATACCCGCGGATACTTGTGGTGACATTGGAGTATCTAGGTGACATTAGGGTTTTGGTTGATTTGTGTCTTAATGTGTTATTCTAGTACGGACTCTAGGATAGATTGAACAGAAAGAATAGCTTCGTGTTATTTTACTACGGACTCTTGAATAGATCAATCAGAAAGGATAACTTTGAGGTGGTTTCGTATCCTACCATAATATCTTCATTTGTTCTCCTCTATTAGTGACTTTGGAGTGACTCTTTGTTGCATGTTGAGGGATAGTTATATGATCCAATTATGTTATTATTGTTGAGATAACTTGCACTAGTGAAAGTATGAACCAGGCCTTGTTTCAACGCATTGCAATACCATTTTCGCTCACTTTTATTATTTGTTACCTTGCTGTTTTTATATTTTCACATTACAAAAACCTATATCTACCATCCATATTGGACTTGTATCACCATCTCTTCGCCGAACTAGTGCACCTATACAATTTACTATTGTATTGGGTGTGTTGGGGACACAAGAGACTCTTTGTTATTTGGTTGCAGGGTTGTTTGAGAGAGACCATCTTCATCCTATGCCTCCCATGGATTGATAAACCTTAGGTCATCCACTTGAGGGAAATTTGCTACTGTCCTACAAACCTCTGCACTTGGAGGCCCAACAATGTCTACAATAAGAAGGTTGTGTAGTAGACATCACTATGCGCCCCTCCTCATATATTAACATCCACTTACATAGGTGGCTACTACAACCATGGCATTTGCACACACCAAAGTAAACTATTACATGCACAATTTCATAGGTGGCTACTACACACATGACATTTCCACACACCAAAGTAAACTATGTATGACATGCATGATTGTCTAGGATAAATGATCATCTGATCATCATCTACTTCTTGTGATGCTTGCTCTGGTTGTGGCTCGATCCGGCCTCGTCGATCTCCGTAACAAGGCACTTCCTCATCTCAACGATCCGCCTGTGCATCTCGTAGCATGTCTACATGCTCTTTGCCACGAACCTGAGGTGAGGTTCATCTAGTTGCCGCATCCAGGCCCCGTGCCAGGATACGGGACATGTTCTGTTGGCATCCTGCTTCATATTTGCGTAGTATGGGTCGATGATGGCCAAGGCGAGTTCAACCAGGGAGTCCTTCTTTGTACTGCCCCAGACCCTGTAGTGCTCACGGAGTTCGACAAGGTTCTACCAGGCCAAGCCCGTAACCCTAAGCGCTTTTACATTGTCGGTGGTTTCCACCGTGGTGAACTTGTAGTCGGTGTTGTTGACAAACCTGGTGAGACAGTCGCAAGGCTCTGTGGGCCATGCAGTAGTGGTAGATGAGGACATGATGGCGCACGCACAACTGGGCAACGACAACCTTCTGATCTATGTCGGGACGACTGGCGGTGTACTGGAGGTCGATGTCGATCTTTTCTCGAGCAAGCAACTGCTCAACGGTGTTGATGTAGTCGTCCACCACGGCTGGGTCGATGGTGTACACCACCGAGAGATCCATCTCCCTCGTGTGGGTCTCCACTTTATGCTTGCCGAACTCCATTGGAGTGCCGCTAGACATACCCTCTCTATGTGTCGTCGTGGGTGTGCTTGTTGTGTTGTGGGCGCGACCAAAAGGTTCAAGAGACTAAAGTTATAATGGCCGCGGGAATTAAAGGGGAGCCGGACGGCCTGGAATATCGGCAGGCCCTGATGGCAGTTCTAATTTGCAGCACGTAACTCCATCGTGCCGCACGTAACTGCATCGCGTGGCAACGCGCGCGGCGCAACTGCATGCTGATGACCCACAAGTATAGAGGATCTATCGTAGTCCTTTCGATAAGTAAGAGTGTCGAACCCAATGAGGAACAGAAGGAAATGACAAGCAGTATTCAGTAAGGTATTCTCTGCAAGCACTGAAATTATCGGTAACAGATAGTTTTGTGATAAGGTAATTCGTAACGGGTAACAAGTAACAAAAGTAAACAAGGCGCAACAAGGTGGCCCAATCCTTTTTGTAGCAAAGGACAAGCCTGGACAAACTCTTATATAAAGGAAAGCACTCTCGAGGACACATGGGAATTATCATCAAGCTAGTTTTCATCATGCTCATATGATTCGCATTCGTTACTTTGATAATTTGACATGTGGGTGGACCGGTGCTTGGGTACTACCCTTCCTTGGACAAGCATCCCACTTATGATTAACCCCCCTCGCAAGCATCCACAACTACGAAGGAAGTATTAAGGTAAACCTAACCATAGCATGAAACATATGGGTCCAAATCAGCCCCTTACGAAGCAACACATAAACAAGGGTTTAAGCTTCTATCACTCTAGCAACCCATAATCTACTTATTACTTCCCAGTGCCTTCCCCTATGCCCAAACAATGGTGAAGTGTCATGTTGTCGACGTTCACATAACACCACTAGAGGAGAGACAACATACATCTCATCAAAATATCGAACGAATACCAAATTCACATGACTAATTATAACAAGGCTTCTCCCATGTCCTCAGGAACAAACGTAACTACTCACAAATCATATTCATGTTCATAATCAGAGGGGTATTAATGTGCATAAAGGATCTGAACATATAATGTTCCACTAAATAGACCAACTAGCATCAATTACAAGGAGTAATCAACACTACTAGCAACCCACAAGTACCAATCTGAGGTTTTGAGACAAAGATCGGATACAAGCGATGAACCAGGGTTTGAGAGGAGATGGTGCTGGTGAAGATGTTGATGGAGATTGCCCCCTCCCGATGAGAGGATTGATGGTGATGACGATGGTGACGATTTCCCCCTCCCGGAGGGATGTTTCCCCGCAGAACAGCTTCGCCAGAGCCCTAGATTGGTTTCGCCAAGGTTTCGCCTCGAGACGGCGGCGCTTCATCCCGAAATCTTCCTCCTTATTTTTTCCAGGGCAAAAGACACCTTATACCAGAAGATGGGCATCGGGGGGCTACAGGTGGCCCACGAGGCAGGGGCGCGCCCAGGGGGGTAGGGCGCGCCCCCACCCTAATGGACAGTGGGTGGCCCCCCTATGGTGCTCTCTTTGCCCAATATTTTTAATATATTCCAAAACTGACTTTCGTGGAGTTTCAGGACTTTTGGAGTTGTGCAGAATAGCTCTCTAATATTTGCTCCTTTTCCAGCCCAGAGTTCTAGCTGCCGGCATTCTCCCTCTTCATGTAAACCTTGTAAAATAAGAGAGAAAAGGCATAAGTATTGTGACATAATGTGTAATAACAACCCATAATGCAATAAACATCAATATAAAAGCATGATGCAAAATGGACGTATCAACTACCCCAAGCTTAGACCTCGCTTGTCTTCAAGCAGAAGCCGATAACGAAAAACATATCCACATGTTTAGAGATAGAGGTGTCGATAAAATAAAATACAGACATGAGGGCATCGTGATCATTCTTAGAATAGCAACATATATATATTGTCATATGATTTCTTATGCTAAAGTAACAATCTATTCATAATGTAAAGTATGAATCAGAAACTTCATTGAGAAACTAGCAAACTATAATCTCAGTAATTGAAGCAATTGCAATTTATCATAACATCGGAAAGAGTCAATGTAAGAGCTTTTCAGCAAGACATACTCAACTATCATTTAGTCTTTCACAATTGTTAACACTCACGCAATACTTATGGGTATGAAGTTTTAATCGGACACAGAGAAAGATAGCTAGGGGCTTATAGTTTTGCCTCCCAACCTTTTACCTCAAGGGTAACGTCAACAATAATGTTTTATGAAAACCCACATCCAATTGGATATATATATATATATATCAGGATCTTTCCAACACATAGTGCTTGCTAAAGGATAAAGTGTAAAAAGGAAAGGTGAAGATCACCATGACCCTTGTATAAGGTATAAGACAAAAATAAAAGATATGCCCTTCGCAGAGGGAAGTAGAGGTTGTCATGTGCTTTTATGGTTGGATGCACAAAATCTTAATGCAAAATAACGTCACTTTATATTGCCACTTGTGATAGGGACCTTTATTATGCAGTCCGTTGCTTTTATTTCTTCCATATCACAAGCTCGTAAAGCTTATTTTCTTCACAGTAATAGATCATACATATTTAGAGAGCAATTTTTATTGCTTGCAACAATGACAACTTACTTGAGGGATCTTACTCAAACCATAGGTAGATATGGTGGACTCTCATGGCATAACTGGGTTTAAGGATATTTGGAAGCACAAGTAGTATCTCTACTTGGTGCACAGAATTTGGCTAGCATGAGGGGGAAAGGCAAACTCAACATGTTGGATGATCCATGACAATATAATTTATTTTGTATGTAAGAAAACATAACCCATTACGTTGTCTTCCTTGTCAAACATCAACCTTTTAGCATGTCATATTTTAATGAGTTCTCACAACCATAAAAGATGTCCAAGATAGTATATTTTTATGTGAAAACCTCTCTTTCTTTATTACTTCCTATTAATTGCAACGATGACCAAAACTATGTTTGTCAACTCTCAACAACTTTTATTCACCATACTCTTTATATGTGAAGTCATTACTCCCCATAAGATCAATATGATCTCTTTATTTCTTTTTATTCTTTCCCTTTTTTTATTCCCTCAAGATCATAGAAAGATAACCAAGCCCTTGAATCAATACTAATCTTTATTATATATAGCTCACGAACTCGATTACATAGATAAGGATCAACACAAAAACTCAAAGCTAGATCATACTAAACTTTATTCTACTAGATCAAGATATAACCAAAAGGATCGAACTAAGAAAAATGGTAAAGATAGAAGTGTGATGGTGATACGATACCGGGGCACCTCCCCCAAGCTTGGCAGTTGCCAAGGGGAGTGCCGATACCCATGTGTTTATGTCTCTTTCTTCGGAGGTGGTGATGTGATATTCTTGGCGATGATGCCCCTTAGGATATGATTCTCTTCCTCGAACTTATTGACTTGCTGCTTGAGATCCATTATTTCCCCACGGAGCTTACCCGTGAAGGCTAAAGCTCCTTTCACCCATGGATGTTGCATAGCTGCGGGAGAACAAGTAACACTCTTTTTCATATTTTCATAAGAAAGAAATCTAGCATTGGGAGGGATGACCGAATTTGGAATTGCTGAGCTCTGGAGTTCCTCCATCATAAATCTGGTTTGGAGACAAGAGGTAACTTCTTGATCTTCCTCCATGGCATCTGTCCTTTTCAAGTCGGCCTCCATCTCTTCCTCAGTTGATGACCCAAAGTTATCGGCATCGCTGTTTGCTTTTGTCCACGGTGTCGGGTGAGATACCTGGCTCTCCCCGACTGACTCTTGAGAAGACATCTTGATCTAATCTGCGACAGGAATAGCTTAAAACAAAAACAGAGGATCGCATCATGGTACGGTGTTCAAAACCTTTGGGAGATTATATAATGAATTTTTACTGACTGAAAGAAGTATTGTGCAAGAAAACGGAGTCCGGAGGGCACACGAGGTGCCCACGAGGCAGGGGGCGCGCCCAAGGGGGTAGGGCATGCCCTCCACCCTCGTGGAAGCCTCGTGTCCCTTTCGGACTACTTCTTATTTTCCTATTTTTTAAATATTCCAAAACGGAGAAAATTTGCTATTATAACTGTTTTGGAGTCGGTTTACTTACCGTACCACATACCTATTCCTTTCTGGAGTCTGAAATGTTCTGGAAAGTGTCCCTTATGTACTCCTCCGGGGTTACGGTGTCAATAACATTGGTTTCAACACTTATGAGATTACCTGAGATATAATGTTTGATTCTTTGACCGTTCACCACCTTCAGATTTGTGCCTTCGAAGTTGTTAATTTTTATGGCACCGGAACGATAGACCTCCTCGATAACGTAAGGACCTTCCCATTTAGAGACGAGTTTTCCTGCAAAAAATCTTAAATAAGAGTTGTATAACAAAACATAATCACCTACATTAAATTCACGCTTTTGTATCCTTTTGTCATGCTGTAACATCCCAAATTTTCAATTTGGAATGTTATGCATTAGATCATCATTGCATATCATATTTTATTGCATTTTTGTTTGATCCTAGAAATTCTACGCAACTCAAGGACCCACGGAGAGAGTTGGGGATTTCGTTATTTTCATATTTGAGTTTTTCTCAAATTTTGAAAAGAGGATCGTTTGATTTTAATTATTTTCTCATCAAATATTTCTTTTATGAAAATAAAGAGAGAGGATAAAATGACTTCCTCAAAATAAATAAGTATTGGGGATTTAATATTAAAATCAAATAGGAATTTTGTTCGGAGTTTTATTGCTATTTTATTTGAATTAGGAAAAATATGTGTTTTTCAAAATTGCATTAGAGTCCCAAATAAATGTTCACATTGTCCGGTATATTTTTACAGGATGGGAAAAATTTATTTCAGGATTTTTGGAGTCAGTTTAGTATTTCTTTTCTCCGTTTTTCTGTGCAGAATAATTTTTAAAAGAAGTCAACCGACTTATCGGGCCGTGTCCGACCTGGACACTGCGCCCGGGTGACTTTATAAGACGAGGCCCGCGACCCCGAGGCCCAAGTCGCCAGCCGCCCCAAACCCTAGCCGCCGCCGCCCAGCCGCCCCGCCGCCGACTCGTCGGAGCCGCGCCGCCGCCCCACCGCCACCCCGCCGCTGCACGGGAGTCCCGTCACCGCCGCCGCCTCGCCGATTCGCCGGAGGTAGCCGCCGCCGCCTCGGTTTTTGCGAGAAAACCGATCATTTTTTTTCGAAACCCTAGTTTCCTTTTTTTATTTTTAGATCGTTTTTTTCCAGTTTAGTTATTTAACGAACGCCCGTTCATTAAAATGAATGGTTTTCACCTTTTAGCCGTAGACAGCGAATGCTCGTTCGTTAGTCTGTTCGTCAGTTTTTCTTTTCTCGGATTTTTCATGATTATTTTCGACTGTGATTTCTGATCCGATTTTCGTTTTAGTTTATCTTTTCGCTCGTTTATCGGAATCAGGCGATTCAAGCGCCTAGAGTTTCTTCTCGAAGCCCTCTTTCTCTTTAACCAACTTAAACACATTTTTGCTACTGTAAAATTTGACTTTAGTACAGAATAGTAAACAAAGCTTGTTTCTTTTGCCGTTTAAGGTTTGTTGCTTCGTTTGATTTGATTCTTTTTGCAAACCGGAGTTCTTAAGTTGGACTTTCTGGTTAGACTTTCTTATTTGAGTTTTACCCGTGCCCCTTGCTTGATTGCTTATTATATGCTTGTTTGTTTGCGATAGAGTACCCGGAGTGCGAAGCGTGCTACTATGAGCCTCTAGGTTTCACAGATCATCAGCAAGGCAAGTAACACTTTGATCATACCTGTCTAATACCCAGTTTTATTACATTAGATCAATCCTCAAACAATTGCATGGTTAGGATCTGATTTAAATTGTGGGTTTGGTAAGTAGATGAGGTAGTACCTATTCACCTGTTTATTATCAAACCTTTGGGAGTTACTTCTATGTTGCTTATATTGCCATGCTATGCTCGTAGACGTGGTTTGGGTTTGAGTGCATCCATGATAGATGTGAGTTTTGTTAATTAATGGTTTAACTTAAGGTGGCAACTCTAATACACATCTGGGTGGACTGAGGCACCTGGGGAACCCAGTGTTGTCTGTATTTTTGGAAATCCCGGGGTACCGTGTGATTCTCCTATGGACTACCACCCAGGCTCAAAGGGATCATAAGATTATTCATTCTAGAAACTTCCGTGTGCAGCCACATGCCATTATGGGCTCTGGCATAGTTGAGTAAGTTGTGGGAAACCTTTCCATGATGGGCTAGCAGATGTAGGGGATTGTAGGTGTACAGGCCTATCTATCGGTTAAGGGGACCTCTTCGGAAAGGCTGTGTCTCGGTCATCCATTTCTCAAACATCATGTAGTGCGAGAAATCAAATGGAGGAGATCGAGTCTTGTGGGAAAAGTGCGCAAACCTCTGCAGAGTGTATAAACTAATCATGGTTAGCCATGTCCCCGGTTATGGACATCTTGAGTATCTAGTACTTGGATTATCATGTGGATCTCATCACTCTAAATTAATTTTGCCGGGTTATTAATTACCTTTTATTTGGGATTGAGATGGGGTTTACTCAGTGATGCTGTTGGAGTTGATGGACTCACTTTATCTTCCAAGCCTTCCGTTGTCATCGTATTAGATGGCCTTAAGCCATATTTATTGTAATAAGTTCTCTTTTGAGACATTCGATGTAATACGTGTGTGATTGCTACTCTGTTATAAATCCTCAAGTACTGTGCGTGTCAGCATTACCGATCCAGGGATGACACTGATGCACAGATAACAAACTGTTTGAGGTTTGGTCGCTACAAGATGGTATCAGAGCACACGCTGACTATAGGACACGACCACTAAGCTAAAGCCCTAGATCACTATTCTCTTCTCATTTCTATCTCCTCTCCATTTTCTACTCTTTAGGATGGCGGATGCAAGGATCAAGTTCACGCAACCGGATGAAGACACCCCTTTTGGACGCCACATGGAGGAAGTCACTAGGTACTTGAACATCGGAATACCAAGCTTCACCGGGACTTACAACGCCACTTTACCAGAAGAGGAGCGCTGGATGATTCAAGTTCAAGTTCCAGGAAGGACATTCACGCCAGTCATTGAGCCCATAGAGTTTTCCTTTGATGCACCAACCTGGAGTATAGGAAAAAGTATGGCAGCCCACATCACCATGGGACGCATTGGAGAAGTTTACCACAAGGATCTCAAGGATACTATCTACCAGATTTGTGGGCGCCGAGATGAGCAATGGGAGATGATCAGCACCAGGAAGGATAGATCAACTGCAGCTTTCATCCAGGAGTTAAACCAGCACATTCGACGCCAGGAGAACCAGATGTGCGCAGGAATGACCAATTTGAAGAAGGTGATGACAAGGATCACGGAGCTTGAGGAAGAACTCAAGGCTACACGCGAAGATTATGATGAGGAAATCGTTGTACTAGTGGAGAAGAATGATGACCTGACAAGGAAGATCGGAGTATTCATAGGAGACCCCACGCCAGGAGGAGAAGATGACGGTTCCACTTGCCCGGAGAACTACATCATCATCGACGACACTGACTTGGACCCTGACGATAGCGATGATGACTATGTTGATGAAGCTAGAGCGGATATCATGGAGTCTTCGACCGATCAATTTTTCTAGTCGACCACCATATCAGTAGTAGTATTCCACCATGTATATAGTATTGTCCGAGCACTTTTGTAACGATAGTTCTAGACCAATTGTATGTCCTTGTTTGATTGATTGAGTGATATATTTGTGTTTGTCTCATGTGCATATGGGTAGTGTTTTCCCCTAGTTCTCATTCTACTCTATTTTTCTCACCTTTTCTAAACCTAACAGATGCCTCTGAGACGCGACAATGGATTTTCTTTCCCACCGGAGCTCACTCGGTTGATCCAGTAGCATAATGCATTAATGCAGATACTAGTCCAGAACCAGAATCAGGGGAACAACAACAACAACAACAACAACCCACCACCACCACCTGTTGATCACTTAGCCTGTTTTCTAAGGCTGAATCCGCCGGTGTTCTCCAGTAGCACTGAGCCGATAGTTGCAGATGATTGGCTCCACAAGATTGAAAGGGAGTTGACCACTGCAGGATGCACAGATGCGGAGAGAGTGTGTTTTGCCGCACATCAGCTTGATGGACCCGCAGCATCATGGTGGGAGAATTTCATAGCCACTTACCCCATCGACACTGTTACATGGGACCAGTTCCAGCAAGCTTTTCGCACTGCCCATGTATCGACAGGAGCTCTGGCCATGAAGAAGCGTGAGTTTCGCAACTTATGCCAAGGAGGGCGCACCGTTGGCTAGTATGTGGATGACTTTAGTAAGCTAGCACATTATGCCCCAGATGACGTTGCTACAGATGCAGCTAAGTAGGATAAGTTTCTAGAAGGACTGAATGATGAGCTGAGTATGCAGTTGATGGTGAAAAATTTCAATAACTACCAGGAGTTGGTAGATAGAGCTCTCATGATTGAAGGGAAGCAGCAGCAGATTGACAACCGCAAGAGGAAGTATGGACAATGGGAGTATAATTTTGGAACTCAGCAGAGACCCCGTTTTACCCCGAACTCGGGAGGACCCCTTCATCATAATCATGGAGGTCACAATCACACTGGAGGAAGTTCGCACAATCATAGTGGCCCCAAGAACGGGAATGGTAATGGAGGAAGCAACGGATAGAACCGTTCCAACCCGGCAACGCCCGCCAAGAAAGATCTAAGCCACGTTACTTGTTACAAGTGCCAGAAGACCGGACATTACGCCAATGAATGTCCCGAGGCTAAGAATGGAAACGACAATGGAAGCTCTAGGAAGAAGCCCAACCCTTTCAACAGGGGACAAGTGAACCACGTTAACATGGAGGAGGTTGAAGCCCAGCCAGATGTAGTAATAGGTAAGTTTTTGGTTAAGTCATTTACTGCAGTCGTTCTTTTTGATACTGGTGCATCGCATTCATACATATCAAGGGGATTTGTGGATAAGTATAAACTGCCCACCAAAGTTCTTAGTACACCTATGTTAGTGAGCTCGCCAGGAGCAGAGTATATGGCAAGCCAAGGATGTTTTCAGATGCCATTGACCATAGGTAGGCATGTTTTCCCCTCAGATCTGATAATTTTGGAGTCGCAAGGTTTGGATGTGATTCTGGATATGGATTGGCTATCAATGTACGGAGGAAACATCGATTGCGCCAGTAAGACAATTTTACTCACCACCCCAGAAGGAAGAAGGATCAAATATGTATCCCGGCATGTGCCGAATAGGACTCAAGTAAATTCCTTATCAGGAGTTGTACAGGAGGAAGTACCAATGGTGAAGGATTTCCTGGACGTATTTCCAGAAGAGTTGCCAGGCATGCCACCGGATAGAGACATTGAGTTTTTGATCAAGCTTTTGCCAGGAACATGGCCAATATCTAAGAGACCGTACAGAATGCCCGCAAAGGATTTGGAGGAAATTAAGAAGCAGATCAAGGAGTTACTGGATAAAGGTTATATTCGCCCAAGTTCGTTACCTTGGGGATCACCAGTACTTCTAGTGGAGAAGAAGGATGGATCATTGAGGATGGTTGTTGATTATCGAGGATTGAATGAAGTAACGATCAAGAACAAGTACCCACTACCGATGATAAATGATTTGTTTGATCAGCTATAAGGAGCTAAGGTGTTTTCCAAGATCGATCTGCAATCAGGGTACCACCAGCTGAAGATTCGAGAGCAGGATATACCTAAGACAACTTTTACCATGAGTTACGGGCTATATGAGTATACCGTTATGTCATTCGGCCTGACTAACGCACCTGCCTATTTTATGAACATGATGAACAAGGTGTTTATGGAGTTTTTCGATAAGTTCTTCGTGGTATTCATTGATGATATTCTGGTCTACTCGAAGAATGAAGAGGAGCATAAAGAGCATTTGTGTTTAGTACTTGGGAAGCTCAGAGAACATCAGCTATACGCCAAATTCAGCAAGTGTGAGTTTTGGTTGAAGGAAGTCGGATTCCTTGGACATGTTATATCCGGAGAAGGAATAACGATAGACCCCACCAAGGTTGTCACTGTGACAAATTGGGAAGCACCCACGTCAGTTGGAGAGATCCGGAGTTTTCTTGGACTCGTAGGATACTACCGGAGGTTCATTGAGAATTTCTCGAAGATTGCAAAGCCTATGACGGAGTTGTTAAAGAAAGACACCAAGTTCGAATGGACTGAAGAATGTGAGGCTAGTTTTCAGGAGTTGAAGAAACGCTTGGTTACATCACCAGTGTTGATTCTGCCAGATCAACACAAGTATTATGAAGTATACTGCGACGCTTCTCGTCGAGGACTTGGAGCCGTACTTATTCAGGAGGGAAGAGTTGTTTCATATGCCTCATGACAACTTAAACCCCATGAGTTAAATTATGCTACGCATGATTTGGAGTTAGCAGCCGTAGTGCATGCGTTGAAGACTTGGATACATTTTCTCATCGGAAACCACTGCGAGGTATACACGGATCACAAGAGTTTGAAGTATATCTTCACGCAGAAGGAGTTGAATCTCAGGCAAAGGAGATGGTTGGAACTCATTAAGGATTATGATATGAGATTGCATTATCATCTCGGAAAGGCTAACGTAGTAGCCGATGCGTTGAGTCGCAAGAGTCATGTCAATACCCTCATGACCGGAGAGTTACCCAAGGAGTTATCAGAGGATCTTCGCGAGCTATGTTTGGAGATCGTTCCGAGAGGCTATGTAGAAGCTTTGGAGAGTCAATCTACTTTGATGGATAAGATCAGAGAAGCTCAAAAGACGGACAAGGAGATAGCCGAGATAAAGTAAAGGATGAGCAAAGGAAAGGCTAAAGGATTTCGTGAGGATGAGCACGATATCTTATGGTTTGAGGACCGCGTATATGTGCCAAATGATCAGGAGATCAGGAAGCTGATTCTGCAGGAGGCCCATGATTCGCCATATTTGATTCGCCCAGGTAATACCAAGATGTATTTGGATTTGAAGGATAGTTTCTGGTGGACCGGAATGAAGAAGGATATTGGGGAGTATGTAGCAGTTTGTGATGTATGTCAGAGAGTGAAGGCAGAGCATCAGAAGCCAGCAGGATTGCTACAACCATTGCCGATACCCGAATGGAAGTGGGATAAGCTAGGAATGGATTTTATCACGGGATTGCCCAGGACGCGTTCAGTCTATGACTCGATATGGGTTGTAGTCAATCGTTTGACGAAAGTAGCTCATTTCAACCCAGCGAAGACCACTTACACCAGTGCTAAGTTGGCAAAGATATACATGACCAGGATCATATGTCTGCATGGAGTTCCGAGGACCATTGTATCAGACAGAGGAACCCAGTTTACCTCAGAGTTTTGGAGTCAGTTGCATGAAACTTTGGGAACCAGGCTAGAGTTCAGTACAACTTTTCACCCGCAAACGGATGGACAGACTGAGAGAGTCAATCAGATTTTGGAGGACATGTTGAGAGCTTGTGCACTAGACTATGGATCTAGTTGGGACGACAATTTTCCTTATGCGGAGTTCTCTTACAACAACAGCTATCAAGCCAGTTTGAAGATGGCCCCTTTTGAAGCATTGTACGGAAGGAGGTGCAGAACACCGTTGTTGTGGGATGAAGTTGGAGATCGTCAGTTATTTGGACGAGATTTGATTAAAGAGTCTGAAGAGAGGGTTAAACTGATTCGCGATAGACTCAAGGTAGCCCAGTCCAGGCAGAAGAGCTATGTGGATTCTAAACGCAAGGAGACAGTTTAAGAAGTCGTATACAAAGTGTATCTTCGTGTATCACCCCTTCGAGGAGTGAAGCGCTTTGGAGTTAAGGGAAAGTTAGCACCATGTTTTGTGGGACCATACAAAGTTTTGGAACGTATGGGAGAAGTTTCTTACAAGTTGGAATTGCCCGAAGGATTGTCAGGAGTTCACGACGTGTTCCATATTTCTTAGCTGAAGAAGTGCCACGCAGAGATGGCTGGTATCCCTCTGAGAGATATAGTGCCACTGGAAGCGATACAGTTGGATAGCAATTTGACCTACGAGGAAAAGCCAGTCAAGATTCTTGAGTTAGCCAGCCGAGTTAGACGCAGCAAGGTTATCAAGTTTTGAAAAGTTTAATGGAGCCATGATACCGAAGATGAAGCCACCTGGGAACGAGAGGAAGACCTACGGAAGGATCACCCTCACCTATTTTCTAGCCAACCCGAATCTCGAGGGCAAGATTCATCTTAAGGGGGGGGGGTAGGTTTGTAACATCCCAAATTTTCAATTTGGAATGTTATGCATTAGATCATCATTGCATATCATATTTTATTGCATTTTGGTTTGATCCTAGAAACTCTACGCAACTCAAGGACCCACGGAGAGAGTTGGGGATTTCGTTATTTTTATATTTGAGTTTTTCTCAAATTTTGAAAAGAGGATCGTTTGATTTCAATTATTTTCTCTTCAAATATTTCTTTTATGAAAATAAATAGAGAGGATAAAATGACTTCCTCAAAATAAAGAAATATTGGGGATTTAATATTAAAATCAAATAGGAATTTTATTCGGAGTTTTATTGCTATTTTATTAGAATTAGGAAAAATATGCGTTTTTCAAAATTGCATTAGAGTCCCAAATAAATGTTCACCTTGTCCGGTAGATTTTTAGAGGACGGGGAAAATTTATTTCAAGATTTTTGGAGTCCGTTTAGTATTTATTTTCTTCGTTTTTCTGCGCGGAATAATTTTAAAAAAAGTCAACCGACTTACCGGGCCGTGTCCGACATGGACACTGCGCCCGGGTGGCTTTATAAGCCGAGGCCCACGACCCCAAGGCCCAAGTCGCCAGTCGCCCCGAACCCTAGCCGTCGCCGGAGCCGCCCAGCCGCCTCGCCGCCGACTCGCCGGAGCCGCCCCGCCACCGCACCGGAGTCCCGCCGCCGCCGCCTCGCCGACTCGCCGGAGGTAGCCGCCGCCGCCTCGGTTTTCGCGAGAAAACCGATCTTTTTTTCGAAACCCTAGTTTCCATTTTTTTTATTTTTAGATTGTTTTTTCGGTTTAGTTATTTAGCGAACGCCCGTTCATTCGTTCGTTTTAATGAACGGTTTTCACCGTCTAGCCACAGATAGCGAATGTTCATTCATTAGTATATTCGTCAGTTTTTCTTTTTCTAGGATTTTTTCGTGATTATTTTCGATCGCGATTTCTGATCCGATTTTCGTTCTAGTTTAACTTTTCGCTCGTTTATCGGAATCAGGCGATTCAAGCGCCTAGATCTTCATCTCGAAGCCCTGGTTCTGTTTAACCAACTTGAACAAGATTTTGCTACTGTAAAATTTGACTTAAGTATAGATTAGTAATCGGATCTTTTTTCTTTCGCCGTTTGAGTTTTGTTGCTTCTTTTGATTTGATTCTTTTTGCAAACCAAAGTTCTTAAGTTGAACTTTCTGGTTCGATCTCTTATTTGAGTTTTACCCGTGCTCTTGCTTGATTGCTTATTGTTTGTTTGTTTGTTTGCGATAGAGTACCCGGAGTGCGAAAGCGTGTTACTACGAGTCTCTAGGTTTCGCGGATCATCAGCAAGGCAAGTAACACTTTGATCATATCTCTTTACTACCCAGTTTTATTGCATTAGATCAATCCTCAAACATTTGCTTGGTTAGGATCTGATTAAATTGTGGGTTTTGGGAAGTAGATGAGGTAGTACCTATTCACCTGTTTATCATCAAACCTTTGGGAGTTACTTCTACGTTGCTTATATTGCTATGCTATGCTCGTAGACGTGGATTGGGTTTGAGTGCATCCATGATAGATGTGAGTTTTGTTAATTAATGGTTTAACTTATGGTGGCAACTCTAATACACATCTGGGTGGACTGAGGCACCTAGGGAACCCAGTGTTGTCTGTATTTTTGGAAATCCCGGGGTACCGTGTGATTCTCCTATGGACTGCCACCCAGGCTCAAAGGGATTATAAGATTATTCATGCTAGAAACTTCCGTGTGCAGCCACATGCCATTATGGGCTTTGGCATAGTTGAGTAAGTTGTGGGAAACCTTTCCATTATGGGCTAGCAGATGTAGGGGATTGTAGGTGTACATGCGTATCTATCGGTTAAGGGGACCTCTTTGGAAAGACTGTGTCTCGGTCATTCATTTCTCAAACATCACGTAGTGCGAGAAATCAAACGGAGGAGATCGAGTCTTGTGGGAAAAGTGCGCAAACCTCTATAGAGTGTATAAACTAATCATGGTTAGCCGTGCCCCCGATTATGGACATCTTGAGTATCTAGTACTTGGATTATCATGTGGATCTCATCACTCTAAATTAATTTTTTTGGGTTATTAATTACCTTTTCATTGGGATTGAGATGGGGTTTACCATGCTCAATGTTTTCAACCAACTTTGCAGTTAAATAAATTCATTCCTTTGTTGTAGGAAAAATTGGCTTTTCGCAAAACATATTAACCATACAGCCTCCACCAGCCATATATGCATGTAGTGATAGCTTTACTCTGTTCATTACTCTCTTGTGTTACATTGCCAGCATATTCCATGTGCTGGCCCGTTTTCGGGCTGCAACGTATCATGTTGCAGAATTTTCAGACAACGAGTAAGGAGCCTTAGGTCGTGGTCTTTCACTCAGTGATGCCGTTGGAGTTGATGGACTCACTTTATCTTCCAAGCCTTCCGATGTTATCGTATTAGATGGCCTTAAGACATATTTATTGTAATAAGTTCTCTTTTGAGACATTCGATGTAATAAGTGTGTGATTGCTACTTTGTTATAAATCCTCAAGTACTATGCGTGTCAGCATTACCGATCTAGGGATGACACTGATGCACAGAGATCATACTGTTTGAGGTCTGGTCGCTACACATGCCATCTTTTAACTTTTTATTTAAACAGTTTGGCATTCTCATAGGCCTGGGTTCTCCACTCATCAAGTGAACTAATGTCAAATAGTCTCTCCTCACCAGCAAGTTTGAAATCATAATTGAGCTCTTTAATGGCCCAATATGCTTTATGTTCTAGTTCGAGAGGTAAGTAACATGCTTTTCCATAAATCATTTTATACGAAGACATACCCATAGGATTTTTATATGCAGTTCCATAGGCCCATAATGCATCATCAAGTTTCTTGGACCAATTCTTTCTAGATCTATTAACAGTCTTTTGCAAAATTAATTTAATCTCCCTATTGCTCAGTTCTACTTGACCACTAGACTGTGGGTGGTATGGAGATGCAATTCTATGATTAACATCATACTTAGCAAGCATTTTACGAAAAACACCATGAATAAAATGTGAACCACCATCAGTCATTAAGTATCTAGGGACTCCAAAGCTCGGAAAAATAACTTCTTTAAGCATCTTAATAGAGGTGTTATGATCAGCACTACCAGTTGGAATAGCTTCTACACACTTAGTAACGTAATCAACAACAACTAAATATGTGTATACCCGAATACCTACGAGAACGCCATCCATAGCACTCACGCTTATCTTGCTTATTTTCGAGTATCCACTTTCACTTGTCTATGAACTGTTATAGGCAACCCAGAAGTCCATTACCGCGGACACGGCTATTCGAATAGATGATGTTAACCCTGCAGGGGTGTACTTCACACACGCTCTCACCACTTATCGCCGTTTACACGACATGTACTCGGCAACCTTCAAGAGGAAGCCCAACGAGGGTGTCGGCCACGTCCTACCTAAACACTCAAGTCTCTAGTCCAGGTTCATTGCCTATTCAAGTTCCATCCGCAGGGAGTCCGGCCGAGGTTTCCACATACGGCCCCGAACGACGTGTACAGGGTACCGAGACACCAAACGGGCGCCCGGCTGGCCCGACCACGTGTCTACCGCAACACAGCCCACCCCTACGGTCAGCGCTGCATGCGGCCCCCAGCATACTACAAACACCAGAAACTACTTGCAACTCCTGGACAGAGGACAAGGGTGATTAAGAAGCCGAGAGAGTCAATTAAGGATCCCAATGTGTGGTAGTAACTGTTTCATGGATCACAAACACAGAACTCAGTTCCTGAGGACGGCTTCAATGAGACAACCCACCATGTACTCCTACATGGCCTCTCACCAATACCTTTACCAAATCGTGTTCACACACTTAGCTCACACACAATAGGACATGTTTACACACCTCCAATTCATCCCCGATGAATCAGACCCGACTCAACTCTAAGCAGTAGCAGGCATGACAAACAAGCATGAATGAGTAGGCACATCAGGGCTCAAGCAACTCCTAGTCATGCTAGTGGGTTTCATCTATTTACTGTGGCAATGACAGGTCATGCAGAGAATAAGGGGTTCAACTACCGCAGCATGTAACAGTTGAATCGTTGTTGTCCTAATGCAGTAAAAGAGAGCAGGAGTGAGAGAGTGGGATTGTATCAGAATGAACAAGGGGTTTTTGCTTGCCTGGCACTTCTGAAGATAATATAGTTCTTCATCGGTGTCATCGAACTCATCGTCGAAACCACGTCTATCGAGAGGGGACAAATACCGGCAACAGAGAAGGAAACACAATCAATGCAATGCAACAATATGATGCATGAATGTGACAGGTAAATATGAATGTGTTTTGACGAATGCATACTAGGACAGGTTGAGTTGAACCCATTTGAATCAAAGATTCAAATGTAAGCTCATGTATAAAGTCATAATGGTGCATTATCTTGTTTCATCTAAACAGCAAGGTTAGGTTGCTTTAACATGCATGAAACCAGTATAGATGGATAGATTGGATTTTTCTGATCATTTTTCATATATAACTTGTTTGATTTGGAGTTACGGTTGAATTTCTATGAATTTTTGAAGTTTGCAACATTTTCTGGAATTTCCTGTATAAAAAATAAATCCAGAAAATACTTATTGCGTCAGCATAGCGTCACTGTGACATCAGCAGGTTAACGGCGGCTGACCAGGTCAAACCCTGACCTGTGGGTCCCGCGTGTCAGTGTAATTAGCCTAACTAGTTTTTAGTTAGCACTAAAACTAATTTAATTAGCAGACGGGTCCCACCTGTCATGGAGTCAGGGGGAAGTCAACATGGGCCCACACAGGGTCAACCAGGGTCAAACGGGGTCAAACTCACCGGCGACTCGACGCCGGCGAGGCCAGACACGGCGGAACGGCTCGGGTTTGCGCTGTAGTCCACGGAATCGAGCGCCGTTTGGACCTAGGGCTAGCTGGGGGCAGCGCGCATCCATTGGTGATGGTGGGGGTTGCTGGGGTGGCCGGGAATGGCGCCGGCGTCGAGCCAGGCGGCGGCCGGAGTTCGGGCGGGGTAGGAAATGGTGCTGTGGGGCACGACGGAGCGAACGGCTGGGTGCTACGGCCTCCTGGTGATGTGCTGAGCATGGTTACGAGCTCGGTTTCGAGCTTACGCGCCTGTGGCCACGACGGCGACATGGCCGGCGGAGCCGAGCTCTCGGCCGTGGTGGCCAACGGGGTTAGGGGGCAGCTCGAGCGACGTGCCTAGGGGGAGAAGGAAGAGGAGCTCACAATGGATCCAGTAGAGGCAACGGCGAGGCCGGGGAGGTGTCGGAGCGAGCGGGGCGGCGAGGCGGATCTCCGGTGACCCGAGGAAGAAGGAGGCGTCGAGGCGGCGCTGCAGGGCGTCCGGCGGGGCGTGGCTCGGTGGAGAGGAAGAGGAGGACGCGGCGGTGCTTCTGGGCTGCTCGAGGGAACGAGGGGGAGGCGATGGCCGCAGTGGTGCTCGTCATCGGCGGCGGACGCGTTCGGTCTAGCGGGAGAGGAACGAGGAAGAGGCAGAGGAGGGGAGAGTGGCGTCCAGGTGGTCGAGGCGGCGCCGGGGAGAAGACGCAAGGTGTCGCGGTGGCCAGGCGACACAGGCAGGCAGCCTGGTGGCGTGGCGCCCGCGCACGCGCCGTGCGTTGTCCCTCCTCTGCCTACTGGCGGAGGTTGGGGATGACTGGCATGGCCAGATGGGCCGGGCCGTGCTGGGCCTAGCGAGGTAAGCAGCAGGTAAAACCGTCTCTCTCTCTCTTTCTGTTTTTATCTAATTCTGTTCTGTTTCTATTTTGCAGGTTTGTTTTGAATTTGGTTTTGAAACCAATTCAATTTTGTTGCTTCTGGAAATATTTTTAGAAGCTAAAAGGAATTAAACCAAAGCTCCATAAAATATTTCAGAATTATTGGACCTATATTTATTTAATAGTAGATATAAATCCAATTCAAATAATTATTGATTTAATTCAAATGCCCAAAATAAATGTTTCTGAGACACCAAAAATATTGGTTTGGATTTTTCCTCTTGCCAATATTTCCAGAGGATAACAAGAACATTTTCTTGGATTCATTTGATGAGATTTAAATGTTGGTTATTTTTAGAGGTTTTATGAGGCTTTGAAAATTCCTCAATTCAAATTTCAATGAAATTTACACATGATGCAGCAACCAAGCTAGTCCAAGGCCAGGGTAAAGCTACGGATGTGACAACTCACCCCTACTAAACAAGAATCTCGTCCCGAGATTCAAGTCGTGAGGTAAGAAGACAAAGGGACACAAGCTAAAACAATCTTCACGATCCAACTGCCCTTCTCGAGGAAATAGCTTCATTGCATCATATTGATCTTGACGTCTTTGCTTTAGAGATCTTCATCCATGCGGTGACGACGGAAAGAAACTCTACTAGGATTGATCTTCTCGAAGACCGAGCTATATAAGATAAACTCGCGGAATGGGATGCCAACACATCTCGAGTTGAGACACAAAACACATCGAGAGGGATGGAAGGACAAACGACAAGATTTGATTTGGTGGGCAACAATTCCACGCTTAGAAAGATGGTGGATGGCGTCGAGGTGGCGTGGAAATAATTGTCATGATTCCATAACGGGGCTCCTCAGGGAAGGTAACTCGTAGAATCATTCCTTAAGTGGCAAAAAGAATTACTTTTGATCCGTAGATCATTGAAACTCTTCATACTAGCCTAGGCAATTTACAATTGATCATTTGAATGAGCTCGAAGAAATGGCATACTCGGACTAGGATGGATGATGTGGACTACCTTGTTGAAGACAACGCAAGAGATGATTTTGCTTGCGCGTGCTCTCAAGAACTTGAGCATTTCCATATTCATCAAGGTTCTAGCAACATCCGCATCAAGGATCCTGGCAACACATCCTACTACCTTGACGAATAGTGATGGACAATGCAGATGCATAGAAATACACCCCTTTCTCAGATTTCACCTTAGCGAGACCAAGGGAACGAAATCTGGATGATCGACCGAGAGACATTTAGCACCCGCTTCTAATGTTCTCCTTGATGTGCTAGCGCAACCCATTTATATATATGGCTTGATAACTAGAACATCAAGTAAAAGGTCGGACTTCGGAAGCTCAAGAATCCATAAGGAATAACTACGGAGGCAGATCCTGCGAGATCCTTATGGGGAAGTGACCAATTTCTTCAACCAAGATATTACAATAATAGGCCTTCCGGCTAGGTGAGTTGGCCACGAGATCCACGTTACCGGGTTACCGAGAGACCAATATTATAATTCTTGGGACACGTTCCAACCATCATATCTGCTTAAGATTCAGATCTGGTTGGTGTCAGGATATTCCAGACTCATCGAATCTAGAAAGAAAAGTGAAAGTTTTGCAACACAAATCGACGAGATGACGTTGCCAGATTCTCGGGAGATGAACTACGATAGCAAGCTCCAAAATATGAGCTGGTTCTGCTACACCCCTGTGAACACACTGTCACAGACAAGCATGACCACATGGTAGTCTTACAATGAAACACTACCGAGTTCAGGTTGGGGACCATCATTGCGGATATCGAAATCCTTGCATAAGTCATGATTAGCTCTTAAGAAGGAACTTATTCTCCTAGAACAAATCAGTCAGTGGCTTAGTGTGCTAGGAACACATATGGAGTGGAGGCGGCCAACCTATCAAACCATAGAGCACTTCGCACGTGCATGACTAACTTGGGATGATTCCAAAGGAAGCAAAACAAACCTTTCTCAAATTCATGGCGGCAACTTACACCCAAAGCACATGAATTCGAGGAAGTCACTTCTTCCATCCAAGCATAAGCTTCATGAACGGAACACGATGGCATTGCTTACAAAGTTTTCAACACTAGGTTGATGTTCAACATGAATCATGGGGGAGACAAAATGCTGCTGATGGGCTCAACAACAATTCATCGGAATTTCCATATCACTGGACTTCCACCATCATGTGAACACGGTGATAGCATTGGTCAGACCAAAAGATATAATGGTGTATGCTCGAGGGATCAACCATGAGTAAGACAACATTACGAACATCGTTGGTTCTGATTTAACTTGACGATAGCCCATACTCAAGTCTAAGTTTTGACAAGGCAATAGATCCAACAACTAATCACGAAGACCAATCGATGGAGATATCATCTTTGTTCAACACACACACACACAGTAAAAAAGATATCCCTTAACATGAACTAAGTCAGACAAGCTTTTATCTTCCAACTCTCCAAGTTGTTGTTTAGCTTAACCAACTAGCTCAGGGATATCCAACACAGATTCTTGGAGAATGGGTGGTTTGGAGGAAAAAACCAGCATGGTCACGAACTCAACATAGCGGTCAGGTGACAACCTGGTAATACTTCCGAGTAGATATTTGGAACATCGCGGACCACTGATATGTCACTAAGCACGAGAACAATCTTGCTTTTTAGGGCAAGATGATATGATCGAAAGAGTGAGGGATCGACACAATCCCAACTCATGGATCAAAGAGTGCACCAGAAATAAGGACTAGGTAGCACGATCAATCTTAGGATGATGATTTAGTAACCAACATGCTAAGAATGAGAATATTGTCCATTTACTACAAAGCAACGAGTTGCTCGGAGTATTGATTTCACACATTAAAATTCACTTGTCGGCAATCCGGTTACAATAACACAGAGACCGAGGAATGAATGATGATGGCGAGAAGTATCAGTGTATCAAGAGTTCATAGGGTGTTGTGCAATTCCTATGATATTCCTGACATAAAGAGGGCAATACTTCAGGGTAGAACAGAATCAAAAGCTGGATTGGTATTTTGATCTGCGGAATACAACTGTTTTGACCTATTCCTAGATATGGATGAGGTACTGGAGTTTGTTTCTGCTAGTCATTCTGGAATAGAATGGCTTGACGGACCACAAGAATACTAGGCATCGATGAACACGAATGCACACATACTCTTGGCTATCAATTGATAGACTAGGGTCGGAATACCACTGAGGAGGTTCAACTCAAGGAACAAATAACTTTCTGAGTTGTGGATGCATAGGTTAGTATGTCGAGCAAAGCTCATCATTTCTTCCGGATAACCCATGCAGAAAGGTAGAACTGGCAGATTCACAAAATAGAGTGGAGAACTCATCGGGGGCACTCTTGTTGTGATCTTTTGGTTCAATGGGTAACTTCTGCCATAAGAAGTTCATGGTATTCAAAAGAAGGAAATACCACGGACCTCGAGGACTGTCGCAAGGTTACTAATATTCTAAAGGTACGAGCAACACTATCAACACAAAGTAGGGTGAATCATGGGTTCGAAAACCCAGGAGTAGAATACCTACTACTAATAGCATCACGGGATGCTTTCGAGAATGGTGGCCAGAATCATCACACCGGGAATACAAAGTATTGCTAGATTATTGAGTGGTTCTCTAAGGCACCTAGGGTCATAATAATGGCTCCAACATATATGTCGAGGCAACAGAGTACCTCAACTCACCGATTAGTGCGATTAATCTGGCCCGAATGGACATCAGGAACATGGGAAGGATTTGCAAATGCATCAGACTGTATAGAAACCTGGGATGACTCGGACAACATAACGGCTGTAATAGCTCAAAATGATTTGAGACATCCTGCAAAATGGTGGCATAACCACTCAACATCACAATATCAATGTTCTGCGATCAACTAAGAACACATGGAAGTAGTAGAACCAGAACTGGGGCTTAACTCAACAATCCTAGGAAACTACGGTTTAGTAACACGTCATCCTGAGAGATAGAAGAGAAGCCTAGTTCTTAACCCCCGTAGAAAAGAAGAGGTTGACTCAGATCAGAAGGGCATAAGGTAAAGGAGTAAAAGAGCCTTACGTTCCCTCCCACAATCAATTCCCTTACATAACTAAAGCATTTCTAGACTCAACTTCGACCAGTTTGGCTTGGTAATCCTACAGGCAGTCAGGCTCTGATACCAACGCTGTCAGGCCCCCGATCCTAAGTCACACCAATCTAGCATGTAACACATCATATCACTTTGCGGCCTCACGCACGGTATTCCCACGGGTGCCACCTTACCTGGCCCGGGACCGTTTGCGCCTTTTGGCTCACGTATATGATAGTGTCGCTAGCATCCATATGACAAAGAACCCGGGCCAACATGGCTAGTCGTGAACCCAAAGCGGCACTAACCCATGGGAACAGGCATACATGATTCAACTTCGAGCATGTCGGTCAGCAGCGTGTGAATCCGGGCTGTAGCACTGGGCTAACAGGACTCCGGTAACCCGGGCTGTAGCAGGCTAGGCAGGACTCCCGATGTCACCGCGTGACATTTCCCCGAAGGGACAGACACAGGAATGAAGTGAAACACATGCCGGCCAGTCAAGTGTCCTGAGCAGTAGTGCTGGGCTAGCAGGACTCCGGTGAACCGGGCTGTAGCGGACTATTATGGCTCAAGGAAGCACTAGACTACATTTCCTCATAAGAGAGGCTGCCAAGGATAAACAACTAGATTGTCGGATCCCACACATACCAAGCATTCCAATCATACACACAATATGCTCGATATGTGTAAATACAACATGGCATCACAACATAACTCTACGACTCAAAGTATTTATTCATTAGGCTTCGAGGAGCGAGATATTACAAACATGGGTCTCATGACCCAACATTCAGAGCATACAAGCAACAAGCACATGCGGAAGCTTAACATGTCTGAGTACAGACATCTACAAATGAAAAAGGCTGAGAAGCCTGACTATCTACCAGATCCTGCCGAGGCACAAGATCGTAGCTGAGGTAACAAGCTAAACGTCGAAGTCCAAGTGGTACTACTAGCGAGACTGAAGTCTCTCTGCAAAACATAAAATAGGCAAACGTGAGTACAAATGTACCCAGCAAGACTTACATCAGAACTAGCTACATATGCATCGGTATCAACAAAGGGGTAGTGGAGTTTAACTGCAGCAAGCCAGCTTTGACTCGATGGCTATCCTGAACTACGACTGCAAGCAACTCTTTCGAGGTGGCGCACACGAGTCCACATATTCACCATACCAATACACCACTATGGATCCGCTCCCGAATACCTACGAGAACGCCATCCATAGCACTCACGCTTATCTTGCGTATTTTAGAGTATCCACTTTCACTTGTCTATGAACTGTTATAGGCAACCCAGAAGTCCATTACCGCTGACACGGCTATTCGAATAGATGATGTTAACCCTGCAGGGGTGCACTTCTTCACACAAGCTCTCGCCACTTATCGCCGTTTACACGACATGTACTCGGCAACCTTCAAGCGGAAGCCCAGCGAGGGTGTCGGCCAAGGCCTACCTAAACACTTGAGTCTCTAGTCCAGGTTTATCGCCTATTCAAGTTCCATCCACAGGGAGTCCGGCTGAGGTTTCCACATACGGCCCCGAACGATCTGTACAGGGTTCCGAGACACCAAACGGGCGCCCGGCTGGCCCGGCCACGTGCCTACCGCAACACAGCCCACCCCTACGGTCAGCGCTGCGTGCGGCCCCCAGCATACTACAAACACCAGAAACTACTTGCAACTCCTGGACAGAGGACAAGGGTGATTAAGAAGCCGAGAGAGTCAATTAAGGATCCCAATGTGTGGTAGTAACTGTTTCATGGATCACAAACACAGAACTCAGTTCCTGAGGACGGCTTCAATGAGACAACCCACCATGTACTCCTACATGGCCTCTCACCAATACCTTTACCAAATCGTGTTCACACACTTAGCTCACACACAATAGGACATGTTTACACACCTCCAATTCATCCCCGATGAATCAGACCCGACTCAACTCTAAGCAGTAGCAGGCATGACAAACAAGCATGAATGAGTAGGCACATCAGGTCTCAAGCAACTCCTACTCATGCTAGTGGGTTTCATCTATTTACTGTGGCAATGACAGGTCATGCAGAGAATAAGGGGTTCAACTACCGCAGCATGTAACAGTTGAATCATTGTTGTCCTAATGCAGTAAAAGAGAGCAGGAGTGAGAGAGTGGGATTGTATCGGAATGAACAAGGGGGTTTTGCTTTCTTGGCACTTCTAAAGATAATATAGTTCTTCATCGGTGTCATCGAACTCATCGTCGAAACCACGTCTATCGAGAGGGGACAAATACCGGCAACAGAGAAGGAAACACAATCAATGCAATGCAACAATATGATGCATGAATGTGACAGGTAAATATGAATGTGTTTTGACGAATGCATACTAGGACAGGTTGAGTTGAACCCATTTGAATCAAAGATTCAAATGTAAGCTCATGTATAAAGTCATAACGGTGCATTATCTTGTTTCATCTAAACAACAAGGTTAGGTTGCTTTAACATGCATGAAACCAGTACAGATGGATAGATTGGATTTTTCTGATCATTTTTCATATATAACTTGTTTGATTTGGAGTTACGGTTGAATTTCTATGAATTTTTGAAGTTTGCAACATTTTCTGGAATTTCCTATATAAAAAATAAATCCAGAAAATACTTATTGCGTCAGCATAGCGTCACTGTGATGTCAGCAGGTTAACGGCGGCTGACCAGGTCAAACCCTGACTTGTGGGTCCCGCATGTCAGTGTAATTAGCCTAACTAGTTTTTAGTTAGCACTAAAACTAATTTAATTAGCAGACGGGTCCCACCTGTCAGGAGTCAGGGGGAAGTCAACCTGGGCCCACACAGGGTCAACCAGGGTCAAACAGGGTCAAACTCATCGGCGACTCGACGCCGGCGAGGCCAGACACGGCGGAACGGCTCGGGTTTGCGCCGTAGTCCACGGAGTCGAGCGCCGTTTGGACCTAGGGCTAGCTGGGGGTAGCGCGCATCCATTAGTGATGGTGGGGGTTGCTGGGGTGGCCGGGAATGGCGCCGGCGTCGAGCCAGGCGGCGGCCGGAGTTCGGGCGGGGTTGGAAATGGTGCTGTGAGGCACGGCGGAGCGAATGGCTGGGTGCTACGGCCTCCTGGTGATGTGCTGAGCACGGTGACGAGCTCGGTTTCGAGCTTATGCGCCTATGGCCACGACGGCGACATGGCCGGCGGAGCCGAGCTCTCGGCCGTGGTGAACAACAAGGTTAGGGGGCAGCTCGAGCGACGTGCCTAGGGGGAGAAGGAAGAGGAGCTCACAATGGATCCAGTAGAGGCAACGGCGAGGCCGGGGAGGTGTCGGAGCGAGCGGGGCGGCGAGGCGGATCTCCGGTGACCCGAGGAAGAAGGAGGCGTCGGGGCGGTGCTGCAGGGCGTCCGGCGGGGCACGGCTCGGTGGAGAGGAAGAGGAGGACGCGGTGGTGCTTCTGGGATGCTCGAGGGAACGAGGGGGAGGCGATGGCCGCAGTGGTGCTCGTCATCGGCGGCGGACGCGTTCGGTCTAGCGGGAGAGGAACGAGGGAGAGGTAGAGGAGGGGAGAGTGGCGTCCAGGGGGTCGAGGCGGCGCCGAGGAGAAGACGCGAGGCATCGCGGTGGCTAGGCGACGCAGGCAGGCAGCCTGGTGGCGTGGTGCCCGCGCAAGCGCCGTGCGTTGTCCCTCCTCTGCCTACTGGCGGAGGTTGGGGATGACTGGCACGGCCAGATGGGCCGGGCCGTGCTGGGCCTAGCCAGGTAAGCAGCAGGTAAAACCCTCTCTCTCTCTTTCTGTTTTTATCTAATTCTATTCTGTTTTCTATTTTGCAGGTTTGTTTTGAATTTGGTTTTGAAACCAATTCAATTTTGTTGCTTCTGGAAATATTTTTAGAAGCTAAAAGGAATTAAACCAAAGCTCCATAAAATAGTTCAGAATTATTGGACCTATATTTATTTAATAGTAGATATAAATCCAATTCAAATAATTATTGATTTAATTTAAATCCCAAAAATAAATGTTTCTGAGACACCAAAAATATTGGTTTGGATTTTTCCTCTTGCCAATATTTCCGGAGGATAACAAGAACATTTTCTTGGATTCATTTGATGAGATTTAAATGTTGGTTATTTTTAGAGGTTTTCTGAGGCTTTGAAAATTCCTCAATTCAAATTTCAATGGAATTTACACATGATGCAGCAACCAAGCTAGTCCAACGCCAGGGTAAAGCTAGGGATGTGACAACAGGCATGCCTACAACAGGTCTATGTTTATTTTTAGTATCGGGTCTAGCAATTCTAGCAGCTTCATTACAGAAGTAAATAACATGCCCATCAATATTATCGACCAAGAGATCTTTAACCATAGCAATACTAGGTTCAACTTTAATTTGCTGAGGGGTGTAGATGTTCTATCATTACTCTTACGAACCACAGTTGAAGCTTTAGCATGATCCTTTATGCTAACAGGGAAAGGTGGTTTCTCAATATAAGCGGTAGGAACAATAGGATCAACATTATAAGTGATAGTCTTTCGTCAACTAGCATAGGTTCAACTACTTTTACTTCAATGGGAGGATGATATTTAAACCACTTCTCCTTAGGGATATCGACATGAGTAGCAAAAGATTCACAGAAAGAAGCTACTATCTCATAGTCAAGTCCATATTTAGTGCTAAATTCACGAAAAGCATCGGTATCCATAAAAGATTAAACACAATCAAACTTAAGTTTTATACCTGACTCATTACCTTCGTCGAGTTCCCAATCCTCAGATTTGCATTTAATTCTTTCCAATAAATTCCATCCAAATTCAATAGTCTTCATCATAAAAGAACCAGTACAAGAAGTATCGAGCGTGAATATAATTTCTCTAGAGAGAAAGTCGAGCATAATTTTTTTGAATAATAATTTCTCTTGAGATATCATGATTGGGGCATGAATATAACATTGACTTAAGCCTCCCCCAAGCTTGAGCGATACTTTCTCCTTTGCGAGGCCAAAAATTATATATATAATTACGATCACGATGAACCAGATGCATAGGGTAAAACTTCTAATGAAATTCCAATTTCAATCGGTTGTAGTTCCATGATCCAATATCATCACATACCCTAAACCATGTCAATGCATTTCCCTTCAAAGATAAAGGGAATACCTTCTTCTTGATAACATCTTCGGGCATACCTGCAAGCTTAAATAATCCACAAACTTCATCCAAATAGATTAGGTGCATATAGGGATGTAATGTTCCGTCTCTCCTGTAAAAGGATTAGCTAGTAGTTTCTCTATCATACCCGGAGAAATTTCAAAGTAAACATTTCAGTAGGTTCAGTAGGTTGAGGAGCAACTCTTTGCTCTACTAGTCGGGGTGAAGATACCCCGAACAAAGCCCCTCAAAGGATTATTTTCCATAGTAACAAGTGATAGTAAATTTCAGCACACTATATAAATTTTTCCTTGCCAAATTCCACCTACCAAAGGCGCTTCACTCCCCGGCAACGGCGCCAGAAGAGTCCTGATGACCCACAAGTAAAGGGGGTCTATCATAGTCCTTTCGATAAGTAAGAGTGTCGAACCCAACGAGGAGCAGAAGGAAATGACAAGCTGTTTTCAGTAAGGTATTCTATGCAAGCACTGAAATTATCGATAATAGATAGTTTTGTGATAAGGTAATTCGTAACGGGTAACAAGTAACAAAAGTAAACAAGGTGCAGCAAGGTGGCCCAATCCTTTTGTAGCAAAGTACAAGCCTGGACAAACTCTTATATAAAGGAAAGCGCTCCCGAGGACACATGGGAATTATCGTCAAGCTAGTTTTCGTCATGCTCATATGTTTCGCATTCGTTTCTTTGATAATTTGGTATGTGGGTGGACCGGTGCTTGGGTACTACCCTTCCTTGGACAAGCATCCCACTTATGATTAACCCCCCTCACAAGCATCCGCAACTACGAAAGAAGAATTAAGGTAAACCTAACCGTAGGATGAAATATATGGATCCAAATCAGCCCCTTACGAAGCAACGCATAAACTAGGGTTTAAGCTTATGTAACTATAGCAACCCATCATCTACTTATTACTTCCCAATTCCTTACCCTAGGCCCAAAAAATGGTGAAGTGTCATGTAGTCGACGTTCACATAACACCACTAGAGGAGAGACAACATACATCTCATCAAAATATTGAACGAATACCAAATTCACAGGACTACTTATAACAAGCCTTCTCCCATGTCCTCAGGAACAAACGTAACTACTCACAAATCATATTCATGTTCATAATCAGAGGGGTATTAATGTGCATAAAGGATCTGAACATATAATCTTCCACCGAATAAACCAACTAGCATCAACTACAAGGAGTAATCAACACTACTAGCAACCCACAGGTACCAATTTGAGGTTTTGAGACAAAGATCGGATACAAGAGATGAACTAGGGTTTGAGAGAAGACGGTGCTGGTGAAGATGTTGATGGAGATTAACCCCCTCCCGATGAGAGGATTGATGGTGATGACGATGGTGACGATTTCCCCCTCCCGGAGGGATGTTTCGCCGGCAGAACAGCTCCGCCGGAGCCCTAGATTGGTTTCGCCAAGGTTCTGCCTCGAGACGGCGGCACTTCATCCCGAAAGCTTCCTCCTTATTTTTTCCAGGGAAAAAGACACCTTATACCAGAAGATGGGCATCGGGGGGCTGCCAGGTGGCCCACGAGGTTGGGGGCACGGCCAGCGGGGTAGGGCGCGCCCTCCACCCTCGTGGACAGTGGGTGGCCCCCCTCTGGTGCTATCTTCGCCCAATATTTTTAATATATTCCAAAACTAACTTTCGTGTAGTTTGAGGACTTTTGGAGTTGTGCAGAATAGGTCTCTAATATTTACTCCTTTTCCAGCCCAGAGTTCCAGCTGCCAGCATTCTCCCTCTGCATGTAAACCTTGTAAAATAAGAGAGAAAAGGCATAAGTATCGTGACATAATGTGTAATAACAGCCCATAATGCAATAAATATCGATATAAAATCATGATGCAAAATGGACGTATCACATGCATATGGGGCCCCGACGTGATCGTGCAAACGCCCAACGGCTGGCAGAGCGTGCGCGGAGGGACGCGAACAGAGCGCTCCGTGGTCGCCTCAATGGCGAGCAACAATATATATGCATATAGCAGTTGAACACACAAGGAAAAATTGTCCACAAATCAAGCGCGCCAATGGACGCGAGCAGAGCGCGCCGCGGCACCTAACGACAAATGCTTGCTGTTATATAACCTTAAATATAACCAATAAAATGTTAATGCATGTTACAAAAATTGTATAACTAGAAACCATGTTCAAATACGAATCCAACGATATAATCTTTGGCGACATGCATTTGCATTTTATTAGTTAAATCCTACTTATAAACTAGGACGGGGGTATAGTAGGTAATTAAATCACAAACATTTTTTTGCATTAATCGTATGTGTACGTGTCCTTTCGTCCTCCTCTCGCATGTCTTGTCATCCCGCTGCCGCAGACGGCTTATAGCGCAAGCTCGCGCAGCGCGAGGGGGCGCTTTTTGGCCAAACGGTGGGTCGAAGTGGCTCCAATGAATCGTCGGTGAGCCCGTTCCCATGCAACCTCACAGGTTCCAATGCAAGCTTCCCACCCGACTCGGTGAAATCCCCTAAAATCCCAATGCTTACCGGCCTGCTATATAAACCCTCATGGCCGGCGAGTCCCGCGTCGCATTTTCCCCTCCCTCCCCGTAGCTTATCTCGTCTGCTTCTCCCACAATCGCCAATGGCACCGATCCATCATCGTCGCTCAGCCACTCTGCCACCATCAGAGGACAGCTCCAGCTGGGAGGCTACACTGCGGTGGCGGTTCAGTCCCCGACGTAGTGTAGTGCGCGTGGCGTCCCCATTGGGTGTGTGTGGAACACCCACCACACGCTCCGCCGCTGCTGCCCGTCAACAGCTGTTGCCGGCCGCCGTTGCCGCCACACCACCATCGAAAGCCAGGGCCATCGCCCGCTCCGCCGCCGCGACCCCACTGCCAGCAATCGTGGCCATCACCCGCTCCGCCACCACGGCCCGAAGGTAGGAGGTGGTGGTCATGGCCGCCAGCCCATCGTCGGCCGGCGTGGCCGCCGGCCCACTATCGACAGCCGGGATCATCACCTGCTCTTCCACCACCGCCCGAAGGAGGGAGGCGGAGGTGGAGGCCCGCACGTGCGTCAGAGACTTTGCGTGCTACATCGAGTTCTTGCAGGAGGAGGAGGAGCGCCTTGCCGAGCATGCAAAGAGCCTTACCGCAGCTGTGGCCGCAGCACACGCCGATGCAGAGGCGAGGAATCAGGAGATCTATGAGCAGTCCAGCCGCTTCGAGAGGGGTCGTCTAGAGCGGCAGAGGGCGTTCGAGCTGGTGAGTCTCGTTGAACGTACAGCAGCGGCATGCACCATATTGCAGTTGTCCAGCTCGTCGGTAGGCTCCTCCTCCTCCTCTGCCTCTTACTGAGCACGCTTGGCAGAGGAGAGGCTACCGGAAGTAGTACAAAGCCCCTCCGTAGTAGTAGTATTTAGGGGCTATTTTGTTCGGTTCATCTGACTATAGATGTGGTGGAACTGTACAACGTACTTAAAATTTGCTAGTATATATAGTTGAACTAGCTATTTCAGTATGTGGTTGGCAACAATCGGGGAAAAGTTTGGTCGGTTCAGCTATCGAGTTGAACTGTTTGTATGAATTAAGAATGACTACTTAATCTCTGAATGAAATCTATGCTTAATTACTGAATTTTACTTGCAAAAATTAGATAGTGTTAGTGGTTTTTAGCTGCATATTTTGACAAATCGCAGTGTTACAAGGATTGACAAATGGCAATGTTACTAGATCAAGAAATGTCAATCTTTCCAGTTTGACAAATGGCAACATACCTAATATGACAGTTGCAAATCTTACCAAACTGTTTGTACGTGGTTGCACATGGGTCATCCAAAACAACCGTTTGCGTTGAAGGGATGCACAAATCTGCGCTGCCAATTTTCCCTCGACTTAAGGGGGAAGACCATAGCTCTCACTTTGCATACAGGTGTTCTATCTAAAACGTTTGCGATCAAGAGTTGTAGAAATCCTGCTCGGCACATTTTCTCTTGGCTTCCTGGGGAAGTTTTCGGTTTGCAGACGGGTGTTCTAACTAAAACGTTTGCGTTCAAGAACTGCACAAATCCTGCTTGGCACATTTTCTATTGGCTTCCTGGGGAAGCTGTCGGTTTGTATACGGGTGTTCTAACTAAAATGTTTGCGATGAGTATTTTATATTTAAAAACCGTATTACTTGCGGCTTGGGCGCCATTAATGGAGAGGATGCAAGCAAGGCAGGAGGCCATGGAAGTCAAAGGGCTCGCTTCCCGGTGAGCATGTGCGGCGTACAGCTCGCACACTTCCCGGTGAGCCTCCTCATTGGAGTACAGCTCGCACGCCACCCGTTTAGTCAAGCACTCAAGAACCCATCTGCACGGCACCTCCTAGCCATTAAAAGAGTGAGGCGTGGCGTCACGTGAATGGTTAACAGAACGCACATGATTTAAATTATACAAAACGTTTGAGATGTTACAGTGGCAGCTATTTGTTTCAAAATGCCTTTGTTGGCTGTTATTCAAGTGCGCCTTCTCTCAAAATGGACACGAAAAGTACCATAGCATGTCGGGTGCCGTTCCATGATAGCATGCCAAGTTTAATGAATTTTAGACGAGTTTTGGATTTACTAGAATTTGAAAACAAAGTATCTCAAAAATTTTCCGGCAATCAATAGTGCCCCGGTGTTTGAAATTCATTCTCATTTCTTGCATGGGACCTAAGCATGCACCCAAGGACACAGATTTGATTTTTCAACCAATTTCTATTGTTGGTGGAAACGACACCTATGGGATCACAAGAATCCCTACTATGGTTGCGGGGCGCGGGGTTGTGAGAGCGGATCAAACAGACAGCACACGATTCCTTTACCCAGGTTCGGGCCGCAAGGATGCGTAAAACCCTAATCCTACTTTGGTGGATTGTATATCTGTGTTCTTGAGCTAGCTATGGGGCGTCGAGAGCTCCAAAAAGCCGAATCCTCTTCCTGGTCGCCTGGGGCGTCCTTTTATAGGGAAAGGGGTTGCCACAATGGCACACAGGAGGTGGAAAGGGTACAGTGATGCGAGGTTATCCCTCGCATTACATGACAAGGTGCATTTAATGCGCCTTGCTTAGGTGTCCTTGCTTTATCGAGGGCGGGGGAGAGCCCTGTTTCGTCCGTCGCCGCTCCTTCCCGCGTCAACACGCGCCCTGGCCAGCGGTGCCTGCGATGCCATGTAGGCAGGCAGGCAGCTGAGGTGGCGCAGCGATGGGTCTCCACGAGGATCTGCATGCCGCCACGCAGGTGCCTGCCCAACTGGTTGGGTCGGCAGCTGCATGCGAACGGTGGTGGAGGTGCGACTGGCGTGGGCCTGATGGTGGCCCCACGGGTGTTCATGGCAAGGGCCTTGCTGCGGCCCCGGCAAGGGTCTTGCTGGGGTCCCGTCAAGGGTCTTGCCGTGGCACCTGCTGTCATCCCCAGCAAGGCTCTTGCCGGGGGCTTTGTGGTCCTCCTTGGTTGGGATCCCACCAAGGATCATCATCTTCTAAAGCGTGCACCTGATCTTGAATGTCTTCACAAAGGTCTGCATATCACCACGGGGATGCTTCCCGAATCCTCGCCCCATGGGGGTAGTGGACTCAAGGGTGACCCGCTCCGTAGGTGTGGGGCGAGCTGCCACGGCAAGGGTCTTGCCGGGTTGGCTAAAACCGCCTCCCGGCAAGGATCTTGCCAGGGGGGCCGCTTCATCCCCTTCGCTCTTTGTGGTCTTGGTCTTGGCGTCGTTCTGCTTCTCTCGTGCTTCGGTCTTACCTTGGCTCACCTCCCTTGCCTTGCCTAGTGCGGTGGTGCCCGTGGCTCAGACTGCCCGTGCATAGTTATAGGTGTACAAAAAGTGTACCCCTCTTTTTGTACACCGACAGGAGCCCCCGGGCCTGGGCCACACGTAAGCGCAATCGCGTCGTTGGGCTAGGCCCAAAAACGGTGCGCGGGCAGGCGGGGCGGTTTTTACCGCGGTAAGTTCCTTCGCACGCTGGCGCGGCGTGGGGAGGTGTGCATGACGTGGGTGGCATGCGTTGGGCTGAGCTCTGCGCGCATGCGTCACGTCATGGTAAACGGGGCGGTTTGCGCCTTCCCCATAAACGAAGGGAGGTGTGGAGGCGCGACCCATTTACTGAACGGGGCCAAGGCGTGGTCTTCAAGGAGTCCACTCCCCACGATCACGGGGTGGGGAGAGGTCGCCTCACCCGTCACCTCGGTCCTGCACGCCCGCCACGCGGTTTCATGCGCTTGGGGTGGCGAACGGTGGAGGCAGGAAACCGGGCCGGGGCGGTAGGTCGGTCCCAGTTCCCTGCGCCTTCCGCGTCTTGATTGGCTGAGCGGGGCGGCCGAGCCCCCACCCCGTTCCTTTATAAAGAGCGGGAGGGGGGATGGCGTCCCGCATTCTTTCATCTCCTCCTTCCTTCAGCTTCTGCTCCCCCTTCCATCCGCCATGGAGAGAGGGAATCCTGGTCCTTCGACGGTGGCGACGAGGGTCGCCGCTCGACAACGCGTCCCCCCTTCTCCTGCACCTACGGTGGTAGAGCCAGCCGCGAGGGGAAGGGGGAGAGGGCGAGGCCGTGGGTGAGGCTTAGGCGCTCGGGGAAGAGGAGGACGGGGCGGCGCGCTGGCTTGGCCTCTGTCAGCAGTTCCTCCCCCCATGGAGGTCCACATTGGGGACGACCCTTGCGAGTTCTTCGTCAGGCTGCGTCGGCCGCCTCGCCGTCGCCTTCGTCTCCCGACTCCATTCGTGCGGGAGATGGAGCTGGATCCACCGGAGTTGTTGCGGCTGCACATGAGGGGTTGTGGGATCAGCAGCACGCGGGTTCGCGTCGATTCCCAGCCCCTCACGTGATGTATCTTCATCGGGGGTGGAAGACGTTCGCCCGTATCCACCACCTGACGGAGGGCCTCACTCTCATTTTCAAGCTGATGGAGGGCGGCCTCCTCTCCGTCAATGTCTTCGGATGCTTCGGGACCCGTGCAAGGTGCTGCGTGGAGAGCTCTTCTGATAGCGAAGACTCCTCCTCGAGCGGGAGTGACGAGGAGGACAGCGGCAGTGACGATGAGGGTAGCAGGCGGCAGGATGACGGGTCCGACTAGGTGTCGGGCGCCGCTCCGTGCGGCACTGGCGACCCCATCATCCGTGTCGCCGGCTCCCTAAACTTCTCGGGGTCGTCTCCTTGGGCGGCTGGCGTTGGGAGGCTGTGGAAGAGGAAGAGGGTGGGCGGCAAGGCCGTCAACTCAGAGTACGCGGGCACCGACGCCTTCGACGCGTGCTGACGTCCTGCCGCCTCGTCTTCGAGCTCTGCTTCCGGCGGCGCCATCACCATCCCGCCTTCGGACGGCCACCGAGATGTTCTCTTGGTGTCTTCTGCCACCCGTAGCTCGCCTAGGCGCCCCTTTTGCCCTCTTCGCCTCCTTGACCTGCCTCATGAGGAGAGGGACAAGAAAGGGGTCACGGGCACCTTATCTCTTTTTAGTTTGTAAGCCTTCGGGCCTTAGCTGAATTTAAAACTTGTAATCCCATCATTCATGTTTTTCATTTCCTATGGACTGTACCTGAGCGGAATGTTTTTAATGAAAAAGGGATGCTTGTCGGGTCATTTGTTTGCGGGTAGAACCCACGTCAAGGAGTAAATCCTTGATATCTCTAAGATAAACATTTCCTCGCCTGGCAGCAGGCCTTGCCGTCTTCCCACGTCGCTCGGCCTTTCTCACGCTTTTGTCGGAGGCAGGGATGAGGCGGGTTCAGGCTCCTCGTTTTATCCTTTCGCTGCCGCGACTACGACCAAACCTGGCCCCAGGAACAAGCCCTAGGGCCAAGAGTTTAGGGGAGCACGATAGCTTTAGGAGGGAACGAGGTTTCACATACCTCAGTCCATAAGGGAATGCATGACAAGGGATGAAGAACTTATCTGAAACTGTAGCCCCCGGCAACTCTGGTTCGCCGTGGGTGAATCTTTGCACTTGCAGCCCCCGGCAATACTGGCTTGCCGGGGTCTAGATGCTGGTCCGTCCCTCTTCTCTTTTTCGTCCTCAAGTAATCCGGCAAGGATATCCGTGAGTCCTGCGAACCAAAGGAGACAAAAGAACGGCAAAGAGACGCACACTCGACCTCTAAGCTAGGGGTTAGTCGCCGCTAAGCACTATCAACCCTAACCAAGGACGAGACTCGACCTAGCATGCATGCTATAACTTGGGGCGCCAGCACTTCATTTATTTATGCTCAGGGTCTGCGCCTGGCTTTGTACAAAGGGTTACATGCATCATCGGCAATGCTTGTACAAAAGGTGGCTTGCCGGGGGGCCGGCAAGCTGCGCCTTACGGGTAAAACTTGCGAAGATGCTCGATGTTCCGGGAGTTACTCACCGGAACAGCATCTTCGGTCTCCAGGCGGACTGCGCCGTGCCTGGTGACTCGTATTACCCGATAAGAGCCTTCCCACTTCGGCGTCAACTTGTTGGAATTCTTGGCCGATTGAACACGCCGAAGAACAAGGTCGCCTTCCTCAAGGCTTCGGGCATGGACCTTGCGGCTATGGTAGCGGCGCAAGGCTTGCTGGTAGCGTGCTGCTCTCACAGCCGCCCGAAGACGATCTTCCTCAAGGAGCATTGTGTCATCTTGCCGCAGTTGGTCATGCTCAAGCTCATCATAAGCGAGCACTCGAGGTGACCCGTATATGAGTTCAGTGGGGAGAACTGTTTTTGCCCCGTATACCAGGGCAAAAGGTGTCTGACCGATGGCTCGATTTGGCAATGTCCTGATCGACCAAAGAACTGCCGACAACTCATCAATACAACGTCTTCCGCTCTTGCGCAGCCTGTCAAAGGTCTTGGTCCGTAGTCCTCGCAGCACTTCAGCATTTGCCCTCTCAGCTTGACCATTGCTCCGTGGGTGAGAAACGGAAGCAAAACAGACTTTGCTGCCGAGGTCTTGGGTATATTGCATGAAGGTGCGGCTTGTGAACTGTGTGCCGTTGTCGGTGATGACCCTGTTGGGTACGCCAAAACGGCACACTAGTCCCTTGAAGAACTTGACGGCTGACTAAGCTGTGACCTTCCTCACTGCCTCCACCTCCGGCCACTTTGTGAACTTGTCGATTGCGACGTACAAGTACTCAAAGCCCCCGACAGCGCGGGGGAAAGGGCCCAGTATGTCGAGCCCCCAGACCGAGAAGGGCCAGGAGAGAGGAATGGTTTGAAGGGCTTGAGCTGGCTGATGAAGCTTCTTCGAATAGAACTGACACGCTTCACACTTGGTGACTAGTGTCGTCGCATCCTGGAGGGCGGTGGACTAGAAGAAGCCTTGCCGAAATGCCTTGCCGGCAAGGGCCCTTGACCCAATGTGGGATCCACATATGCCTCCGTGTATCTCCGCCAACAGCTCCAGTCCTTCCTCCCGAGGGATACTCTTCAATTTCACACCGTTCGGCCTCTTCCTGTACAGGACGTCATTGACGAACTGGTACATGGCAGAGCGACGGGCTACTTTTTCCGCTTCTTCCTGCTCCTCAGGAAGTTCCCTCGTTTGGAGGAATCGGACGGTATGTTGTGCCCACGCTGGAGCCTGGGGCTCGACGGCGAGGACTAAAGGCATTTCCTCCGCCAGAGGAGCGGTTGTCTCGACGGCAAGAGCTTGACGCTCCGCCGGAGCTAGCCGTCCCATGGCGGGCTCAGTGTCCCCGGCAGCATCCTTGCCGGCGGCTCCGGGGAGCTCGGCGGGAAAGTACTTGCCGGGCCCTGATTTCCTCCTCCTGTTCTGCTCTGTTGATGGATCAACGGATGGCTGAGTTAGCTGAAGCACAAAGGTACCTGGTTCCACAGGTAGCTTGAGGGCAGCGTGTTTTGACAGGTAATCAGAGATATCGTTCTCCGCTCGGGGAACGTGTTTAGCTTGTATACCGTTGAAACGCTCTTCCAGCTTTCTCACTTCATCGACGTAGGCCTTCATCAACGGGCTCTGGTAATCCTTGTTGACTTGCATGACGACAAGCTGCGAGTCACCCCTGACGATGAGTTTCTTGATTCCGAGGTCTGCCGCGATCCTGAGACCGGCAAGCAGCCCCTCGTATTCTGCCGTGTTGTTGGTTGATGCCTCCCTGGGAAAGTGTATCTGGACCACGTACTTGAGGTGCTCTCCCGTGGGCGCGACAAGCAGTACGCTAGCCCCGGTGCCTTGTAAGGAGAAAGCTCCATCAAAGTACATGACCCAATTGCAACTTGCCTCCTTGCCGGGGAGAGCAGTCTCTTGGGCTCCTTCATTAGGTGTTGCGGTCCATTCTGCAATGAACTCCGCCAGGACTCGGCTCTGAATCGTCGAAGAACTTTCAAACTTGAGGCCAAAGCTGGACAGCTCCAGTGCCCATTCCACAATCCTTCCCGTTGCATCTGGATTGTGCAATATCCATTGCAGAGGGAGGCGAGTGATGACAATTATCTCGTGTGCCTGGAAGTAATGACGCAGCTTCCTCGAGGCCATAAGAAGGCCGAAGAGCAGTTTCTGCACGCCGGAGTACCTTGATCTAGCCCCCTGCAGGAGGGAACTAACAAAGTAGACCGGGTGCTGCATCATTTTCTTCCTCGGCAACACTTCAACTGGCCGTGTCGTCTTTACATTAGTGGTGTCGGGCTCTGTCGCTGCCATTACCTCATCGTCAACCTCTCTCTGCGCCACTAGTGCGGTGCTGACCACCGGGTTCGTTGCCGCCAGGTATAGCAGCAACAGCTCCTGGGGTCTAGGCGCAACTAGTGTTGGCACGGAGGAGAGGTACTTCTTCAAATCTTGTAGTGCTGCTTCGGCTTCTGGCGTCCACTCCACCGGGACTGCCTTTTTCAGGATCTTGAAAAAGGGAAGGGCGTGCTCGGCAGACTTGGAAATGAACCTGCCCATGGCGGCGACACAACCAGCAAGCCGACGCACATCCTTGATTCGCTTGGGTGCTTCAATCTGCTCTATAGCTTTGATCTTGTCCGGATTGGCCTCTATCCCACGCTGTGACACAAAGAACCCGAGAAGCTTGCCGGACGGGATGCCGAAGACGCACTTCTCAGGGTTCAGCTTGAGGTTGATCTTGCTCAGGTTTGCAAATGTTTCTTGTAAATCTGCGATGAGGGTTGCCCTGTCCTTGGTTTTGACCACTATGTCATCCATATAAGCTTCCATATTTCTATGGAGCTGGGGTCCAAAACCAATCTGGACCACCCTCGCAAACGTCGAACCAGCACTCTTCAACCCGAAAGGCATCCGTACGAAACAATACATACCACATGGGGTGATGAATGCTGTTTTCTCTTCGTCTTCTCTCGTCATGAAGATCTGGTGGTAGCCGGAGTAGGCATCGAGGAATGACGACAGATCACACCCAGCCGTGGATTCACCAATCTGGTCGATGTGCGGCAACAGGAGGGGGTCTTTAGGACAAGCCTTATTGATATCTGTGTAATCAATACACAGCCTCCACTTCCCATTTGCCTTGCGCACTACGACCGGATTGGCCAACCACGTTGGATGGAGCACTCCTCTTACCAAACCCGCTGCCTCCAGTTTCCGTATTTCTTCTGTGATAAACTCTTGTCGTTCCAAAGCTTGCTTTCTGACCTTCTGCTTGATGGGCCGCGAATGAGGACAGACAGCAAGGTGGTGCTCAATCACCTCCCTGGGAACGTTGGGGATGTCGGAAGCTTGCCAGGCAAACACATCGACATTCGCCCGCAGGAAGGTGACGAGCGTGTCTTCCTATTTGTCGTCAAGGGTGGAGCTTATGGTGAAAGCTCCTCCCGTGCCCTCCTCATTGACAGAAAACTTCTTGGTTCCCGGCGGAATGGCCCTGGGCTTCTTATTCCTACCGGTGGAGCTCTCTGGCACGTCCTCAACGGCAGCGCTACACTCCGAAGAGGAGCGCTTGCCGGAGTGGGTGTCCGAGGTCTCACCGGCCTTCTTCTTCTTCTTCTTCCCTCCCGGGGTCCCAGCGGCAGGAGCAAGTGCCCTAGTGGCGGCAGCTGCTGCAACTGCTTGCTGGTATAGTTGATCAGTGCAAATCATCGCATCTTTCTTATCGAAGGGAATGGTGATGATCGTCACCGATCCTGGCATCTTCAGGGTGTTGTAGGCATAGTGTGACGCCGCCATGAACTTGGCCAGCGCTGGGCGGCCAAGGATCCTGTTGTAGGGCAAGGGGATCTTGGCAACATCAAACACGATCCTCTCCGTCCTGTAGTTCAGGTCGCTTCCAAAGGTCACGGGTAGCGTGACCTTTCCCTTGGGTTGGCTTCTTCCCGGGTTGACCCCCTGAAACGTGCCCGTCTCTTCGAGGTCTCCATCAGGAATCTGCAGTTTCTCGATCACGGTAGGCGAGATCAAGTTTAGACCGGCCCCGCCATCGACTAGCATCTTCGTCACCTTGAGGTTGCGTATTGTTGGCAAAACCAAAAATGGCAAGCACCCGACCGCAGTAGTGCGGTCAGGGTGGTCCTAGGTGTCAAAAATGATAGGTGTGCTGGACCACTTCAGCGGCCTTTGGGCATCAAACGACGGCTCTGCCGCTGTAATCTCTCGCGCCCACTGTTTAAGCCGACGGTGAGAGGTATGTAGCAAGGCGCCGCTGTCGACGCACATGGCCTCTGTAGCTTTCTGAAACTCTTGGTCGCTGGACTCGTCGTCCTCTTCGTGATCGTCGTCTTCTGGCTTTCTGTCACGGTCCAGGGCGGGCCTCTCCTGTTGCTTATCCTTGCCGCGACGGCCCACCTAGCCGTCATGCTTCTTGCCGGACCCTTCAACACCATCTTGGCCCTTCTCCTTGTCCCGCCTCTCATATTCAGCCCTCTGCTTCTCAGCGAGGAGCTCAACCTGTCGGCAGTCTTGGAGAGCATGGCCTTTGGTGTGATGGATCTTGCAGTATCGCTTGTCGGAGTTTCCTGACTTCTCGGCAGCCGCCAAGGCCCGGCAGGCGACACATCCGGCAATTTCCTTGCCGGGGTCGTCTGCCTTGGTTTTCTTGGTGGAGCCGGTGTCATCAGATCCCTCGACGGCAAGCACTGCTTTACCTTTGCGCTTCCTATTGCGGCGCCGGCCTTTCTTCGCCGGGGCGGCAGTATCCTCATCT
Organism: Aegilops umbellulata; assembly: GCA_032464435.1. Taxonomy (NCBI): domain Eukaryota; kingdom Viridiplantae; phylum Streptophyta; class Magnoliopsida; order Poales; family Poaceae; genus Aegilops; species Aegilops umbellulata. The sequence goes on along the minus strand of CP136055.1, from coordinate 430,704,442 downwards.
GAGGAGTCGGTTTCCACGCCGGCATCTTCGCCGAGGTACTTCCTCCCCTCTTCAGCTCGGGCACATCTGTCAGCAAGAACATAGAGTTCTGCCACATCTTTCACCTTGTTCATTGCCAGCTCTTCGCGCATCTTGCGGTTACGCACGTTCTGATGGAATGCGCTGATGATGGCGGCAGGATGAACATCAGGGGTGTTGTACTGTATCCGGCTGAACCTCTGTATATACTTGCGGAGACTCTCGCCTCCCTTCTGGGGAATGACGTGCAGATCGCTTGCTTGGCCATGAGCTTGGTGAGCGCCAGTGAAGGCGCCCACGAACTCATGGCACAAATCCGACCAGGAGGAAATGGAGTCTACCGGCAAGTGCATCAACCATGAGATGGCGTTGGGTTTAAGAGCCAACGGAAAGTAATTCGCAAGCACCTTATCGTCGCGGGCTCCGGCAGCCTGCATCGCGATGGTGTAGATGCTGAGGAACTCGGACGGGTGGGTCTTGCCACCGTACTTCTCGCCCACGTCGGGTTTGAAGGTGCGGTGAGTGGGCCACTGGAACTGCCGCAGCTCACGGGTAAAAGCCGGACAACCTACCTTGTAAGGCAGGACCCCAGGGCTCTCCGGTGCCGGGTGGTTCACAGCAGGCCCTGCTCGCTTGTCTGACTGGTGGCGCGCTTCGCGTCGGCGCTCGATAGTGGTTTGAGCGTCTTCATGTTCTCGATCCCGAATGACCTGGCGCTGGTCACAGTGGGTCCGCGGGTCGGACGACGCTATGGACATTTCGTCGCCCGTAACATCGCGACGGGCAGGCGTCCGTGGTACCGGGCGAGGAGGAGGCGAGTGCACCGTGGTCGTGGCGCCGCTGGCTTTCCTGCCACCGGTACGCGGGACTCCGTCGGAAGGTCGACCCGGGGGATCCGCCAGACTTGGCTCGTCTTTGTTGGCCACCACAACAAGGCTTCGGATGGTGTCCCTCCATTCATCGAGTTTCCCCGTAGTGGGAGGAAATTCGAGGAGCAGCTGCGCGTGCGCCAGGGATTCTGCCGGCGTCGGTGGCAGCGAAACCTGCACGGATCGCGACGCGCTTCGACTTCTGACCATGTCAGAAGGAGCTCTATCACGAACCCGCGATCGCATGCCATCTTCACCAGCGCCTCGGCGAGCGGGCAGGTCTTCTACATCCCGGGAGTGGCGCTCGGAGCTCTTCCCGCGGCGACGCCCGGGGTCTTCGGTGTGATTACGCCGTTCGTTGCGCGCCGCTTGAGAGGAGCGCGCCATCGGCGCTGGCGTGGGAGTCTTGGAAGCCCTCGGGTCGCCCTCGGGCGGGGCGGCAGCGATCCTGGAAGGCCCCGCGCCACCCGCGGAGGGCCCGGCTCCGTCTTTGGATTTGGCGGCGTGCGGCCCGTTACCAGGCGCACGAACATCGCCGCCTCCCAAACTCCGGCTGCTGGGACGGTGTTGGTGTTCGCGAACAGTGCCCCGGGTCCTTTCTGCGACCGGTCCGCTGCTCGCCCGCGTCGGGAAGGGATGCCCGGCTTCCGACGGGCCAACCGCCAGCGTCGTCTTCTTCTTGGGCGCCATGACGATGAAGAAGCGTCGAACTAACTGCTAAAGCCGATTCTCACAACTGTGCCCCCTACCTGGCGCGCCAAATATGTCGGTGGAAACGACACCTATGGGATCACAAGAATCCCTACTACGGTTGCGGGGCGCGGGGTTGTGACAAGAGCGGATCAAACAGACAGCACACGATTCCTTTACCCAGGTTCGGGCCTCATGGATGCGTAAAACCCTACTCCTGCTTTGGTGGACTGTATATCTGTGTTCTTGAGCTAGCTATGGGGCGTCGAGAGCTCCAAAAAGCCGAATCCTCTTCCTGGTCGCTTGGGGCCTCCTTTTATAGGGAAAGGGGTTGCCACAGTGGCACACAGGAGGTGGAAACGGTAGAGTGATGCGAGGTTATACCTCGCATTACATGACAATGTGCATTTAATGCGCCTTGCGTAGGTGTCCTTGCTTTATGAGCCCTGTCTCGTCCGTCGCCGCTCCTTCCCGCGTCGACACGTGCCCTGGCAAGCGGTGCCTGCGATGCCATGTAGGCAGGCAGGCAGCTGAGGTGGCGCAGCGGTGGGTCTCCACAAGGATCTGCATGCCGCCACGCAGGTGCCTGCCCAGCTGGTTGGGTCGGCAGCTGCATGCGAACGATGGTGGAGGTGCGACTGGCGTGGGCCTGATGGTGGCCCCACGCGTGTTCATGGCAAGGGCCTTGCTGCGGCCCCAGCAAGGGTCTTGCCGTGGCACCTGCTGTCATCCCCGTCAAGGCTCTTGCCGAGGGCCTGGTGGTCCTCCTTGGCTGGGATCCCGCCAAGGATCATCATCTTCTAAAGCGTGCACCTGATCTTGAATGTCTTCACAAAGGTCTGCATATCACCACGGGGATGCTTCCCGAATCCTCGCCCCATGGGGGTAGTGGACTCAAGGGTGACCCGCTCCGTAGGTGTGGGGCGCGCTGCCACGGCAAGGGTCTTGCCGGGTTTGCTAAAACCGCCTCCCGGCAAGGATCTTGCCGGGGGGCCCGCTTCGTCCCCTTCGCTCTTTGTGGTCTTGGTCTTGGCGTCGTTCTGCTTCTCTCGTGCTTCGGTCTTACCTTGGCTCACCTCCCTTGCCTTGCCCAGTGCGGTGGTGCCCGTGGCTCAGACTGCCCGTGCACAGTTATAGGTGTACAAAATGTGTACCCCTCTTTTTGTACACCGACATATATGAACTGGAGCATGTGCATGTAGCTCAAATTTGAATCATGCACATAAAATGCCTAGAAAACCCAGTTAACGTATAAGAATCTGGAGACGAACCCCGAAAAATTCCAAAACTTAACACAACACTCCTGTTGTTCTATGTTGACACTATAAATTTTTTGAAAGCAATAAGAGGCAATGAATATCGTTTCGTCCCCAAAGGTGGCACATTCCCTGCCGAAACCATCACGCTTGTTGTGAGAAGCTCTGGTTCGTGAGAAGCTTATACCCAAACCTGCCCCAAATGGGACAAAAAATTTACAACGGCATGTTGATGCCACTCCATAATAACATGCCAAGTTTCATGAATTTTAGGCGAGTTTTGGATTTACTAGAATTTAAAAACCAGGTATCTCAATGTTTGTAGCCGAGTGACGGTGGCAGGATGTTGGACATTCATTCCCATTTCTTGCATGGGACCTAAGCATGCAACCAAGGACACAGATTTGATTTTTCAACCAATTTATATGCACTGGAGCATGTGCATGTAGTTCAAATTTTAATTATGCACATGAAATGCCTAGAAAACCCTGTTAATGTATAAAAATGTCCAAACGAACCTCGAAAAATTCCAAAATTTAACACAACCCTCCTGTTGTTCTATGTTGACACTAGAAATTTTTTGAAAGCAATAAGAGGCGACGGATATCGTTTCGTCCCCAAAGGTGGCATGTTCCCTACCGAAACCATCACGCTTGTTGTGAGAAGCTCTGGTTTGTGAGAAGCTTATACCCAAACCTATCCCAAATGGTACAGATTTTTTACCACAGCATGTTGATGCCGCTCCATGATAGCATGCCAAGTTTCATGAATTTCATGAGTTTTGGATTTACTAGAATTTAAAAACAAAGTATCTCAATGTTTGTGGCCGAGTGACGGTGGCAGGGTGTTTGACATTCATTCCCATTTCTTGCATGGGACCTAAGCATGCAACCAAAGACACATATTTGATTTTTCAACCAATTTATATGCACTGGAGCATGTGCATGTAGTTCAAATTTGAATTATGCACATACAATGCCTAGAAAACCTAGTTAATGTGTAAAAATGTCCAAATGAACCCCGAAAAACTCCAAAATTAACACAACACTCCTGTTGTTCTATGTTGACACTAGAATTTTTTTGAAAGCAATAAGATGCAATGGATATTGTTTCGTCCCCAAAGGTGGCACGTTCCCTACCAAAACCATCATGCTTGTTGTGAGAAGCTCTGGTTTGTGAGAAGCTTATACCCAAACCTGCCCCAAATGGGACAAAAATTTACCATGCCATGTTGATGCCGCTCCATGATAGCGTGCCAAGTTTCATGAGTTTCAGACGAGTTTTGGATTTACTAGAATTTAAAAACCAGGTATCTCAATGTTTGCGGCCGAGTGACGGTGGCAGGGTGTTTGACATTCATTCCAATTTCTTGCATGGGACCTAAGCATGCAACCAAGGACACATACTTGATTTTCAACCAATTTATATGCACAGGAGCATGTGCATGTAGTTAAAATTTGAATTATGCACATACAATGCCTAGAAAACCCAGTTAATGTATAAAAATGTCCAAACAAACCCCAAAAAATTCAAAAATTTAACACAACACTCATGTTGTTCTATGTTGATACTGTAACCAGGTGTGTTGTAGTCTCCTTTGTGTACCCAAATTATGCAATGACGTGGATGACCACTATAACTAGGGAAATTCGAACCAAAAAGTTTGACGTTCAAACTCATCACACACGGGTTAAGCTATCTGAATCGTTTGTGATGTTCACATATCATACATATTTTAGAATAAGGGACCGTGTCTGATGACACTTTGCGCACCAGTTTTTTCGCTGAACTGATTCCAAATTTTTGGCTTCCGTGGAAATATCTACCTCCCCGCCCCTCTCCCTTACCAAAAGACACATTTCCTCTGTTTCCACCTTCCTTTCCAAGTTGAAACCTTCACTTCTTGCTTGCAGCGCCGCCTCCTCGCCGATGACCCTCCTTCACGCTGCTCGTCCTCATCTATCCAGGCAGATAATCCACACCCAACCCACATCGTCCTCCTCCTTCCACATCCCACATGCCCCGACCGCTGGCGCGACACCTTCCACCCAAATCATTGACCCCTCCACCAAGTAAGCGCCGCCCTAAGCCATGGTGCACATAGTATAGCCAGGTTCTCAAGGAGCATTTGGCAGTGGAGCAGCAAATCGCGGTCGCATGCACGGATGAGGTCGCGATGGCTGCCATTCGTGCCGACCCCGTAGATCTTGGAGGAGCACCTCACCGTCGAGGCCACCGTCGATGCCTCGCGCGCCGACGCTGTAGCGCGGTTGGCTGCTTTAAACGACAGTTCATGGCATTTTCTCGAGGCCACCCTCGGTGCCTTCAATGAAGAATACGAGGTGTTTTCTCAGCGTGCACGTGCTTATCTCATCTCGAGAGCCAGCGGGATTGGTGCCCGGAGTGGCTCAGGCAACTCACCACTACGACGAGGGAACCCACAATGCAGAGGCCTGATGACCCACAAGTATAGGGGATCTATCGTAGTCCGTTCGATAAGTAAGAGTGTCAAACCCAACGAGGAGCAGAAGGAAATAATAAGCGCTTTTCAGCAAGGTATTCTCTGCAAGTACTGAAATAAGTGGTAACAGATAGTTTTGTGACAAGATAAATTGTAACGAGCAACAAGTAACAAAAGTAAATAAAGTGCAGCAAGGTGGCCCAATCCTTTTTGTAGCAAAGGACAAGCCGGAACAAACTCTTATATAAGGAAAAGCGCTCCCGAGGACACATGGGAATATCGTCAAGCTAGTTTTCATCACGTTCATATGATTCGCGTTCGGTACTTTGATAATTTGATATGTGGGTGGACCGGTGCTTGGGTGCTGTTCTTACTTGAACAAGCATCCCGCTTATGATTAACCTCTATTGCAAGCATCCACAACTACAACAAAAGTATTAAGGTAAACCTAACCATAGCATGAAACATGTGGATCCAAATCAGCCCCTTACGAAGCAACGCATAAACTAGGGTTTAAGCTTCTGTCACTCTAGCAACCCATCATCTACTTATTACTTCCCAATGCCTTCCTCTAGGCCCAAATAATGGTGAAGTGTTATGTAGTCGACGTTCACATAACACCACTAGAGGCTAGACAACATACATGTTATCAAAATATTGAACGAATACCAAATTCACATGACTACTACTAGCAAGACTTCTCCCTTGTCCTCAGGAACAAACGTAACTACTCATAAAGCATATTCATGTTCATAATCAAAGGGGTAATAATATGCATATAGGATCTGAACATATGATCTTCCACCAAATAAACCAACTAGCATCAACTACAAGGAGTAATCAACACTACTAGCAACCTACTAGCACCAATCCCAGACTTGGAGACAAGAATTGGATAGAAGAGATGAACTAGGGTTTGGAGATGAGATGGTGCTGGTGAAGATGTTGACGGAGATTGCCCTCTCCCGATGAGAGGAGCGTTGGTGATGACGATGGCGATGATTTCCCCCTCCCGGAGGGAAGTGTCCCTGGCAGAACAGCTCTGCCAGAGCCCTAGATTGGTTCCGCCAAGGTTCTGCCTCGTGGTGGCGGAGTTTCGTCCCAAATGGGTGCTTCTGGTTTTTTTTCTTGACGAAAGACTTCATATAGGAGAAGATGGACGTCGGAGACCCACTAGGGGGCCGACGAGGTAGGGGGCGCGCCCTAGGAGGGGGGGGGGCGCACCCCACCCTCGCGAGCAGGGTGTGGGCCCCCTGGCCTTCATCTTTGGCGAGGATTTTTCTTTATTTCTTTTAAGATATTCCATGGAGTTTCAGGACTTTTGGAGTTGCACAAAATAGGTCTCTAATATTTGCTCCTTTTCCAGCCCAGAATTCCAGCTGCCGGCATTCTCCCTCTTCATGTAAATCTTGTAAAATAAGAGAGAATAGCCATAAGTATTGTGACATAACGTGAAATAACAGCCCATAATGCAATAAATATCGATGTAAAAGCATGATGCAAAATGGACGTATCAACTCCCCCAAGCTTAGACCTCGCTTATCCTCAAGCGAAAAGCCGATAACAATAAATATGTCCTCATGTTTAGAGGTAGAGGCGTCGATAAAAAATAAAATACGGACATGAAGGCATCATGATTATTCTCATAACAGCAACATATAAAGATTTTGTCATATGGTTACTTATGTTCAAGTGATGATCTATTCACAATGCAAAAGTATGGATCAGAAACCTTATTGGGCACCAACAAACTATAACCTCAGTCATTGAAACAATTGCAATTTATCATAACATCGGAAAGAGCCTATGTCAGACGTGAAAAGCAAGTCCACATACTCAACTATCATTTAGTCCTTCATAATTGCTAACTTGTGGTTATGAAGTTTTAATCGGACATAGAGAAAGATAGGGACTTATAGTTTTGCCCCACAACCTTTTACCTCAAGGGTAATGTCAACAATAATAATTCATGCTCCCCTACATCCAATTTTTTTTTATATATATATATATATATATATATATATATATATATATATATTATATATATATATATATATATATATATAGACACACGCACACACATGCTGGGCTTGCCAAAGGATAAAATGAAAAAGGAAAGGTGAAGATCACCACGACTCTTGCATAAGATAGAGGAAAATAATAAAAGATGTGACACCCAAGTTTTATTTGGATTTTTCAAAAGGTTTTATTTGACTTGAGGGGAGTGATTTAAAATTTTTTCTTCAAGAGAACTTTCCCTCTCATATAATTTCTTTATGGCAAAAGTTTTATTTGGATTCACCCAAGGTCTGCCTTTGGCCTTGGGAGTCCTTGCTCTTCATTTGGGCTTAAGACAAAATGTTTTTCATTTGAGAAAAATAGCCTTTGAAAATCTTTTTGAAAATGCACTATGGCTTTTGGAAAAGTCCTTTGCCACTTTCAACTATTCCTTCTTGCCATGGCATTAGTGCAAATGCTCTCTCCTAACCTTTCCCTCACCTTTGGATCATGATTTGCATCAAATCTAGCAAGTTGAACCTCCCCATGTGATCATTTCCATTCAAATTCTATTCAAATAAATTTATGTCTTCTCTTATAGCACTTGGAGATTTACAAAGGAACTTCTTTTTCTGTTTTGATTTTTGCCACCAAACCTTTTTCCCCTCCTAGTCCTTTGAACCATCAACCTAGAACCATGAAGATCCACTGGTCTCCCGTTCAAAATTTTCAAACTTCATCTGCTGCAAGTTTGGACCAGATTTGTCAAATTTGGTGAAATTCATATCTATACTTCTCCAAAAATTCCACCAAAAATCAGGCAGCCTACTGGAGCAATGAGAAGTCGCTCCACCAAAAATCAGCCCAAGGAAAAATTCCTACAAGCCAGAAACATTCTGTCGAACACCTTGCATGCACTGTTCAAACACTTTCAGAAAATTCAGTTTTCAGTGTCGATTTTCGTCAGACAGATTCAGTCACGAGATCACAGTGCTTTCGCGCGTTGCTCGCCGCCTGGCTCGCTTGTCCAGAGCCCCGCACGCGTGCTTGGCAGCTTCCCGGCGTCGGTGGCGCCCTGGCCCGCCTGCGCCGGCATGTCTTGCGGCGGCTGAACCGCCGTAACAGCCGACAGGCAGCAGAACGGCGGCGCAACGCCGTTCAGTGCCGCCCAAACTTGCTGGTGGCTCCGCGTGGCCCTCTCCGCGCCAGCGCACGCATGCAGCACGGTCGCCGTGGCGCGGCGTGCACAGCGCACGCTCTCTGCCGCCGACGGGTCTGCGTCGTCCCGTTCCGTCGAACTCCACCTCAGCAAGCAAAACCCGACGCCGTTGGCACCTAAACAGGCTCAGTGAACCTCCACGACAGCGCTCAGCTCCTAAACTCGCCCGACCAAGCACTGCGCCGCCGTAATCCCTCGCCGGAGAACCCCGTTCTCGGCAACCGCCTCGGGGTGGCTATATATAGCGCCCCCGAGCCAGCTACCACTCCCGCACGACTCCACCACCTCATCACACCTCGCCTGGCCACTGGAGGGGGCCTCGAGGAGCCCTTCTTCCTCGACTCCGGCCGCCTCCGACCGCCTCGGGCTCCAGCTCGATCCGCTGCGGTGAGATCATCTCCGGCGCCCAAACTCCGTCAAGCACCTTCTCTAGCTACCAGATACCTAACCCTCTCGTCAATTTAACCATTGCAACCCTCTCCGGCGAGCTCCATCCTCGTCAGAACCGCCGTCCGCCGGAGCCAGGGCCACCGTCGACATGGTGCATGCCGGTGACCACCTCGACCACCACCCGGCGCGGAACAACGCCCTGAGCACGGAGGTAACCTCCGATCCCTCTGCCTCGCCGTGGATCGCCGCCGGCGATCGCCGCGGCTCTCTGGCGCCAAAAGCGTTGTTCTGTTTTCAAACCCGACGGGTGGGACCGCCCCGTCAGGTTTCTTTTATTTTTCGAATCGTTTTCTGAAAGCGCCTTCGGGCAAAATACGCTTTCTCATTTGAGCTGGCGTAATTGAGTCTGAAGCGTTTTTTGTTTTTATAGAAAGAACCCTCGGAAGTTTCTGTTTCATTACAGATGAGTCCATGGACAAAAACTGTGTTACTCAAATAAATTCATTGAGCCTCACCTCGACGCTCCATGGGATGATAGTTTGAGAGTCACGTATCCACTCCCCACTGTGTTACTCCACCACTACCATGTTTGCGAGTCAGTAGTATGCCACCACCTTTATGTATAAATTTTGGCACACTTGTAATAAATTGTTGAGCATTATCAGCTCAACCCTGTATTATATTTGATGCTACTGGCTTATTGTATCAAAAGTTTGTCTACCAGTGAGGAGGCTTCTATCTCAAACTGGATTCTAAAGATTGGTTTCTCAATAAATATTTTTATTGGAAAACCGGTCGTGACAAGCTTGGTACCAGAGCCAGGCTGACTGTAGGAAACCACTAGGTGCGATCGCTAATCGGTTATTAGCATGATAGAGCTTATTCACGTTTTTGCAATCGTAGTCATTTTTTCTGACACTCAGCATATATTTTGGATCTGACCATTCAGGATTTTTGCCTACTTTTGTAGATGGCCGACCACAGCTGCGAGTCTCAGACCTTCGCCAACGTTCCCGATGGGTTCGTCAAGCTTCTATCCTTCATCGTTCAGGTCGTGATGGGGCCATCTGTGCGCCCGGTCGTCTCACTCTGCCAGCACAAAGTCAACGACAGTCTGACTATGCACCAGGCCTCGGTGCAATTCAGGGGAGGGCGTGGTGAGTTACGCCGCTTCCGGTTCGTGGGAAGAGCCATGCCCACGGAGAAGCACGCTATCCAGATGGCAGCCCGCGAGTCAATAGCTCGCCTTAGGGATGTCCTTCCCGTGATGAAGGCTCGTCGCTACCGCTATCTTCCATGCCACGTGCCTTACACCTGTCACTACGCATACTCCTGCCCCAGAGGAGAACGAGACGAGGCTTTTGAGATGCTTATTGAGTATCTTCGGGCTCTGGAGGCCGCCTTCGACAACTTGGTGGACGACTTTGTGGCCGCCCGCATGGACTCAGTCCATGGCTGTGCTGCCAACAGGAGGGAGCTCCTGCCCACCGCACCGCCACTGACTTTTGTCTCATCCTCAGCATCCCATGCACCTGCTCGTCACCTGCCTACCACCGAGGAGTTCAACCAGGTCATTGCGCCCACTCCAGCGCGCACTGCACTGCCCCTCACGCCGACTCCTATTCGTGTTATTCCGCCCCTGGCACCCGCTCCATCTACTCGGCGCAGCACTACTCGTATGCAGCCCATTAGCGAGGAAGAAGTCGAGTCCCCGGCTTCTCTACGCCTCACCCTTGGCAGGGCCAAGGATGTCATCAACATCTCTGACTAAGTACGCTTAGCCTTCGCGAGTTGTACCGCCATGTAAGATATGGGAAGTAGCCTGTTTGCGCATCATGTAGGATCTGGAGAAGTGTACTAGCCTATATAACATGTCAGGATTATGTACGCATATCCTGAGTGATGTATTGTATAATTATCGCCGCGTGTAAGATACGTAATGATGCAGTCCTTCTCTATGCGCAAATCGATTTGTTTTTCCTTTGAGTAATCTTGGCTATTTGGTTTCTCTGCCAACCTTGTGCTTTTATGGATTTATTTTCGTTACTTATGGGCTTTGCAAAAATACATCCCCAGAGTGAAAAATGTCTCGTCCTTAGACTCGCTCCATGCCAACTCCACCAGAGGAAAATTATGGCAATCAACCGGGCAACAATTTTGCACAAGGGCAGTCAAGTCAATACCATGATACTCAACCAGGCAACAATTTCACTCAAGGTCAATCAAGTCAACAAGGCAGTGAGACGGCACTATCTCAAATGTGCCGCCTTTATGAACAAAGTCCGCAATAGCATCGTGAAATGATGAACCAAGTCATCAACATGGGGAATCACCATGGACAGTATCAACAGCATTCTAAATTATCCGAACTACAGAAGACACGTCCCCAGACATTTTCTCACACTGACAAGCCGCTTGAGGCCGAAGACTGGCTTCGTGATATGGAGAGAAAATTAATCATTGCAAAATGCTCAGACCCAGAAAAGGTATTGTACGCACCGCATTATCTCACGGGAGCAGCCGCATCCTGGTGGGAGAATTTTCTGCACCTGCATCCCAAAGAAAATGATATAACCTGGGATGATTTCAAAGAAGGTTTCCGTGGCGCGCATATTCCTAAAAGTATTATGAAAATCAAGAAAAGAGAGTTCGATGACCTCAAGCAAAGGAACATGACAGTGTCAGATTACAACGGCCAATTTACTCTGTTATCCCGCTATGCAAATGAAGAGCGTATGACAGAAAACAAGAAGATGGAGAAATTCCTTGACGGCCTAGCACCCGCGCTTAAATGCCAACTAGGTGTGCACACTTTTCCAGATTTTAAGACACTAGTGGACAAGGCCATTACTCTGGAAAATGAGAGACGCAGTTTGGAAGATATCCGCAAGCGAAAGAGGGACCAGACTAACCATGCTCGCAATCACCGAAGCAAGACAGATTTTCAAAGGGGTGGGACACACAAATCATCGTCCAACGTCTCACGCCCAACAAAGAATTTCCATGCTAGGGACAAGGAGTTCACATATCGCCCAGGTGTTACTTGTTACGCCTGTGGAGAAGAAGGGCATTATGCCAAGCAATGTCCCAAGCCTCGAAACTCAGCACCAAAGCCGAACAACGGCAACAATAATTCAGCACCCAAGCGAAACAATTTCAACCCCAACAATAACCACAGGAAAGGTCATCTGAACCACGTGACCAAAGAGGAGGCACAAAATGCTCCGGATATCGTACTCGGTACGTTTCCTGTCAACACAATACCTGCAATGGTTTTGTTTGATTCTGGAGCTTCTCTCTCTTTTATTTCGAAAAGTTTTGCTTTGCAAAATAAATTTTCGATGCTTCCTTTGGAGAAATCCATGATCATCAAGTCCCCTGGGATTCAGCAAGTCACTCAGAATTACTGTCAGGATGTGATTATTGAGTTTAAGGGATTGAAGTTTCACGCCAATCTCATTGTGTTGGAAAATAAAGGACTGGATGTCATCCTAGGGATGGACTGGTTAACCACCAACAAAGGTTTTATTGACTGTTTCAATCGGATCGTGATTCTCACACACCACCATGGTAAGACAATAAGAGTATCCGCCCAAGAGAGGAAAATACCCCGGCAACCGAGACTGAATAAGGTGGATATTTCTGAATTAAACAAGGTTCCAGTAGTGTGTGAATTTCCAGACGTATTTCCCGAAGAACTACCAGGCATGCCACCAGACCGGGAAATAGAATTCAGCATTGAGCTAGCACCAGGAACCTCCCCCATATACAAGAAACCATACAGAATGGCACCGTCCGAGTTGGTTGAGTTGAAGAAGCAAATAAAGGAATTGCTGGATAAAAGGTTACATTCGAGCCAGCTCCTCACCTTGGGGATCACCAATTCTTTTTGCCAAAAAGAAAGACGGAACACTGAGATTGTGTATTGACTACCGAGCACTCAACATGGTCACAATCAAGAACAAATACCCGATGCCGCGAATAAACGATTTGTTTGATCAACTTGCTCAGGACAAGGTGTTCTCAAAGATAGACTTAAGGTCAGGATACCATCAATTAAAAGTACGAACAGAAGATATCCCCAAGACAGCTTTTACCTCCAGATATGGACTGTATGAGTTCACAGTAATGCCTTTTGGGTTAACAAATGCTCCTGCATATTTTGTTCACCTCATGAACAAAGTATTCATGAAATTTATGGACAAGTTCATTGTGGTATTCATCGACGACATTCTGGTGTACTCCAAGACACCGGAAGAACACGCAGAACACCTCAGGATTGTGCTGGGAGAACTCAGGAAACACCAACTATATGCCAAATTCAGCAAGTGCGAATTTCGGCTAAGACAAGTAGGCTTTCTAGGCCACGGACTGACCCAAGACGGTATCGCAGTAGACCCAGAAAAAGTCGAGGCCGTACTTGGCTGGAAGTCACCAGCCAGCGTAACCGACATACGGAGTTTCTTGGGAATGGCAGGATATTACCGCAGATTTATTGAAGGATTCTCCACCATAGCCAAGCCAATGGCGCAGTTGCTCAAGAAAGATAAGAAGTTTGAATGGACAGAAGCCTGTGAGTAAAGTTTCCAAGAGCTGAAACAGAAATTAACAACAGCACCAGTATTAGTTGTGCCAGACATACACAAGAATTTTGAAGTCTATTGTGACGCGTCTAGGAAGGGACTCGGATGCGTGTTAATGCAAGAAGGCAAGGTTGTCGCATACGCTTCAAGGCAACTTCGCAAGCATGAGGAAAATTATCCCACTCATGACTTAGAGATGGCAGCGGTTATTCATGCACTCAAGGAATGGAGGCATTTCCTACTTGGGAATCGATGTGAAATATATACGGACCATAAACGTCTCAAATATATTTTCACACAGCCAGAACTGAATTTAAGGCAACGACGCTGGTTAGAGCTAGTAAAGGATTATGATGTCGGAATCCACTACCATCCTGGAAAAGCGAATGTAGTAGCCGATGCTCTTAGTCGGAACCCCAGCGCCGACAACAACAGTCTGCCCGACTTAAGACCCGAATTCCAACAGGAATTTGCCAGACTCAACTTGTTGATGGTAGCGGAAGGCACCATAACAAACTTGGAAATACAACCCAATCTTGTAGAAAGTATCAAAGAAGCCCAGCCTGGTCACCCCAGTATAGAAGGTATAAAAAGAAAGGTGAGTAAGGGCAAAGCCTCAGAATTCGTCATAGACAATGGAGGAATACTATGGTACAGAAACAGACTCTGCGTGCCAAACATAGAAGACCTCAAACAGCAAATTCTAGCTGAAGCCCACACCGCTCCATATTCAATTCACCCTGGAGGGACCAAAATGTATAAAGATATTCAAGAAAGATTTTGGTGGCACGGTATGAAGAGGGACATCGCTAACTTCATTGCATGTTGCGACTCTTGCCAACGCATAAAAGCTGAACATCAGAGACCAGTCGGACTACTACAACCAAACAAAATACCTGAGTGGAAATGGGATGAAATAGGGATGGATTTCATTGTCGGACTACCCCGGTCATGACACGGGAATGATGCCATATGGGTTATCACCGACAGGTTAACTAAGATGGCACATTTCATTCCAGTAAAGACGACCCACACCACTCAGAAGCTCGCCAGGATTTATCTCTCTCGCATAGTTTGTCTGCACGGTGTCCCGAAGACAATAATATCTGACAGAGGAACACAGTTCTTCTCGAGATTCTGGGAACATTTACAACAGGCTCTGGGAACTCAACTAGCCTTCAGTACGGCATACCACCCTCAGACAGATGGACAGACAGAACGGGTAAACCAAATTTTGGAGGACATGCTGAGAGCATGTGTCCTCACCTATGGAACCAGTTGGGAAGACAGCCTGCCATATGCCGAGTTTGCATACAACAACAGTTATCAGGCCAGCCTACAAATGGCTCCATTTGAGGCTTTGTATGGACGAAGATGTCGTACCCCGTTGAATTGGTCAGAAACCGGAGACAGCCGCATCTTCGGGCCAGACATGCTCAAAGAAGCCGAGGAGAAAGTCAAACTAATCAGAAATAGACTCAAGACCGCCCAAAGCCGACAGAAGAGTTATTACGATCAAAAGCATCGTGCGGTCAGCTTCGAACCCGGATAATTTGTGTACCTACGAGTATCCCCTATGAGGGGATTACAACGATTCAAAATAAAAGGAAAGCTAGCGCCAAGATTTATCGGACCATTCTGTATATTGGCACGAAAAGGCACGGTCGCATACCAACTAGACTTACCTAAGGAACTGTCAGACATCCACAACGTGTTCCACGTTTCGCAATTGAGAAAGTGCGTAAGCAACCCAGAGAAACAAGTATCCCATGAGAACATAGACGTGCAGCCAGACCTCACTTATCGGGAACACCCAGTAAAAATATTAGAGGAGTCTGAAAGGAGGACCCGACAGAAAACCGTCAAATTTTTCAAAGTTCAGTGGAATAATCACACCGAAAGTGAAGCAACGTGGGAAAGAGAGGATTTTCTTCGAACAGAGCATCCACACTTATTTAAGGATCAGCTGAAATCTCGGGGACGAGATTTTTCCTAAGGGGGTAGGTGTTGTGACACCCAAGTTTTATTTGGATTTTTCAAAAGGTTTTATTTGACTTGAGGGGAGTGATTTAAAATTTTTTCTTCAAGAGAACTCTCCCTCTCACATAATTTCTTTATGGCAAAAGTTTTATTTGGATTCACCCAAGGTCTGCCTTTGGCCTTGGGAGTCCTTGCTCTTCATATGGGCTTAAGACAAAATGTTTTTCATTTGAGAAAAATAGCCTTTGAAAATCTTTTTGAAAATGCACTATGGCTTTTGGAAAAGTCCTTTGCCACTTTCAACTATTCCTTCTTGCCATGGCATTAGTGCATAAGCTCTCTCCTAACCTTTCCCTCACCTTTGGATCATGATTTGCATCAAATCCAGCAAGTTGAACCTCCCCATGTGATCATTTCCATTCAAATTCTATTCAAATAAATTTCTGTCTTCTCTTATAGCACTTGGAGATTTACAAAGGAACTTCTTTTTCTATTTTGATTTTTGCCACCAAACCTTTTTCCCCTCCTAGTCCTTTGAACCATCAACCTAGAACCATGAAGATCCACTGGTCTCCAGTTCAAAATTTTCAAACTTCATCTGCTGCAAGTTTGGACCAGATTTGTCAAATTTGGTGAAATTCATATCTAAACTTCTCCAAAAATTCCACCAAAAATCAGGCAGCCTACTGGAGCAATGAGAAGTCACTCCACCAAAAATCAGCCCAAGGAAAAATTCCTACAAGCCAGAAACATTCTGTCGAACACCTTGCATGCACTGTTCAAACACTTTCAGAAAATTCAGTTTTCAGTGTCGATTTTCGTCAGACAGATTCAGTCACGAGATCACAGTGCTTTGGCGCATTGCTCGCCGCCTGGCTCGCTTGTCCGGAGCCCCGCACGCGCGCTTGGCAGCTTCCCGGCGTCGGTGGCGCCCTGGCCCGCCTGCGCCGGCGTGTCTTCCGGCGGCTGAACCGCCGTAACAGCCGACAGGCAGCAGAACGGTGGCGCAACGCCGTTCAGCGCTGCCCAAACTCGCTGGTGGCTCCGCGTGGCCCTCTCTGCGCCAGCGCACGCATGCAGCACGGTCGCCGTGGCGCGGCGTGCACAGCGCACGCTCTCTGCCGCCGACGGGTCCGCGCCGTCCCATTCCGTCGAACTCCACCTCAGCAAGCAAAACCCGACGCCGTTGGCACCTAAACAGGCTCAGTGAACCTCCACGACGGCGCTCAGCTCCTAAACTCGCCCGACCAAGCACTGCGCAGCCGTAATCCCTCGCCGGAGAACCCCGTTCTCGGCAACCGCCTCGGGGTGGCTATATATAGCGCCCCCGAGCCAGCTACCACTCCCGCACGACTCCACCACCTCATCACACCTCGCCTGGCCACTAGAGGGGGCCTCGAGGAGCCCTTCTTCCTCGACTCCGGCCGCCTCCGTCCGCCTCGGGCTCCAGCTCGATCCGCTACGGTGAGATCATCTCCGGCGCCCAAACTCCGTCAAGCACCTTCTCTAGCTACCAGATACCTAACCCCCTCGTCAATTTAACCATTGCAGCCCTCTCCGGCGAGCTCCATCCTCGTCAGAACCGCCGTCCGCCAGAGCCAGGGCCACCGTCGACACGGTGCACGCCGGCGACCACCTCGACCACCACCAGGCGCGGAACAACGCCCTGAGCACGGAGGTAACCTCCGATCCCTCTGCCTCGCCGTGGATCGCCGCCGGCGATCGCCGCGGCTCTCTGGCGCCAAAAGCGCCGTTCTGTTTTCAAACCCGACGGGTGGGACCGCCCCGTCAGGTTTCTTTTATTTTTCGAATCGTTTTCTGAAAGCGCCTCCGGGCAAAATATGCTTTCTCATTTGAGCTGGCGTAATTGAGTCTGAAGCGTTTTTTGTTTTTATAAAAAGAACCCTGGGAAGTTTCTGTTTCATTACAGATGAGTCCCTGGACAAAAACCTTTATAACTTTTTAACAAAAGCATATTTTTGAATGATTATTTTTCTGTTCTCTTCAAAATTTTGTCTAGTTTTTTATCAGAATTATTTAAAAATTATTTGGAATAATTTTTGTGCACCTCTCGGTATTCACGATAGCGCATATATTTTCTTTATACCGTAGATACCGAAGGAGGTGACGGGACCGCGAACTTCACCGAGTTAGACTCCGACTACTCCGAACCAGGCAAGCATGTTTGAACTTTTGATATGGTGAGTGTCTTGGCATGTTTTGCATTTAGTTAGTTTCATGGCATGTTGTGGAGCATACCGATGAACTATGTTTTATGCATTGTTGGGACAAGTAAGTTCGATGATTCATACCTTGTTGAATGTGAGTATGCAAGGCCATGTGTTGGCATGAAGGTGGTAAGATGGCAGTGTGGTAGCATGCCAGTCTTATGCCATGCAGGTTTACTTCAGTACCAACCCGTATCGGTTGGGCTTGTATCCATTTCCCCTCCCTGTACTATCACATGTTTCCCGAAAGGGATATGGTTTAGTAAGTCGCAAACCGCTTTCTTGGTACACACCAAAAAGGAGAGGCCGGGATGATGGTTCCATGGCCCTGGATTAAAGCCAGTCATCCGGTCAGGGGGCATGGGTGTTTCCGGTTGGGACCGAGAGGGGGGCACCCCTTAGAGCGCGCGTATATAAATTTGTTCCCATGCTATTCGAGATTGTGATCTCCCCGTCTCAAAAGTTTTTCTTGGACGATGTTGGGGGTGATTCCTGGCATCGAGAGGTTGGATGGGTGTGTACTGGTTAGCTGTGTTTCCTTCTGAAATACCGTAACGGAACTAGTCCTTGTGACTACGGAAATCCGTCGACTGTGGGGAATTTTTGTACAAACTCTGCAGAGCTCTATATCTTCAAATCATCTTATCTACATCCAAGCTCCCTGCTAACTGACATGTGCCAGTTTGGTGACAGATTACCCGGTGGGACACATGAGCACTAAGACCGGTTAAATGTTTATTCGTGTGGATGGACTACCCGTTTAATTTCATGAGTTGAATATATTTATTATGACTATTATTTCTTTTTCAATTAAAGCCCTTTATGTGGTGTCGCTCAGACGCCCGACTGTGGCATTTCTTTTAAAGCCCTTTATGTGGTGTCGCACAGACGCCCGACTATGGCATTTCTTTTAAAGCCCTTTATGTGGTGTCGCTCAGACGCCCGACTGTGGAATTTCTTTTAAAGCCCTTTATGTGGTGTCGCACAGACGCCCGACTGTGGCATTTCTCTTAAAGCCCTTCATGTGGTGTCGCACAGACGCCCGACTGTGGCATTTCTTTTAAAGCCCTTTATGTGGTGTCGCACAGACGCCCGACTGTGGCATTTCTTTTAAAGCCCTTTATGTGGTGTCGCTCAGACGCCCGACGGTGGCATTTCTTTTAAAGCCCTTTATGTGGTGTCGCTCAGACGCCCGACTGTGGCATTTCTTTTAGCCCTTTATGTGGTGTCGCTAAGACGCCCGACTGTGGCATGATTTTTTTTTCTTTTATTAGTTTACTCTTGTGGCGTCGCTCTAGACACTCGATTGTTTTCTATTACTTTACTGTTGGGATTCCAGGCGGACTACCGCCGTTTTCCCTTTTACTTACCCTGCCTAATATTACTTTGTATATGCATTGATAATTTAATCGTGACGCACTCATGCATGCATTTGTTATATCTTACGTCCGAACTGTCTTGCGAGTACTTTCAAAGTACTCACTGGCTTGTTGATTTGGCCTGATGCTGACGAAGGTGATCTCTTGGATGAAGAGTTCGATAGCGCATCCGACGCCTAGAGGAGTCCCAGTCAGTCTCATGCAACCCTGGCTTGGTCACTGTTTTATACCCGCTTCCGCAACCCAAATAAATTCATTGAGCCTCACCTCGACGCTCGATGGGATGATAGTTTGAGAGTCACGTATCCACTCCCCACTGTGTTACTCCACCAATACCATGTTTGCGAGTCAGTAGTATGCCACCACCTTTATGTATAAATTTTGGCACACTTGTAATAAATTGTTGAGCATTATCAGCTCAACCCTGTATTATATTTGATGCTACTGGCTTATTGTATCAAAAGTTTGTCTACCGGTGAGGAGGCTTCTATCTCAAACTGGATTCTAAAGATTGGTTTCTCAATAAATATTTTTATTGGAAAACCAGTCGTGACAAAAGATAGGCCCTTCGCAGAGGGAAGCAGAGGTTGCCATGCGCTTTTATGGTTGGATGCACAAAATCTCGATGCGAAAGAACGTCACTTTATATTGCCCCTTGTGATATGAACCTTTATTATGCAGTCCGTCGCTTTTATTACTTCCACATCACAAGATCGTATAAAGCTTATTTCTCCCACACCAATCAACCATACATATTTAGATCAAATTTTATTGCTTTGCAGCGATGACAACTTACTTGAAGGATCTTACTCAATCCATAGGTAGATATGGTGGACACTCATGGCAAAACTGGTTTAAGGGTTTTTGGAAGCACAAGTAGTATGTCTACTTGGTGCTGAGAATTTCGCTAGCATGAGGGGAAAAGGCAAGCTCAACATGTTAGAGGATCCATGACAACATACTTTATCTCAGACATAAGAAAACATAACTCATTATGTTGTCTTCCTTGTCCAACATCAACTCTTTAGCATGTCATATTTTAATGAGTGCTCCCAATCATAGAAGATGTCAATGATAGTATATCTATATGTGAAACCTCTCTTTCCTTATTACTTCCTATTAATTGCAACGGTGACCAAAGCTATGTCTGCCAACTCCCAACAACTTTAAATCATCATACTCTTTCTATGTGAAGTCATTACTCTCAATAAGATCAACATGAGCTCTTTATTATTTTTCTTCTTTTCTTTTATTCACCCAAGATCATAGCAAGAAAATCAAGCCCTTGACTCAACACTAATCTTTATTATATAGCTCATGGACTTGATTACATAGAGAGATCATAAAGCAAACTCGAAACTAGATCATGCCATCAACTTTATTCTACTAGATTGAGATACTACTAATAGGATCGAACTAAGAAAAATGGTAAGATAGGAGATGTGATTGTGATACGATACCGGGGCACCTCCCCCAAGCTTGGCAGTTGCCAAGGGGAGTGCCCATATCCATGTGATTATGTCTCCTTTGTCGGTGAAGAAGAAGGTGGAGGTGTTGTCGATGATGCAGGCTTGTCATCCATCTTCCAAGGCATAAGCTCACCATCGTAGAAGGATGATCGAGTCTCCGGGATCCTCAAATCTGCAGCCAAACTCATCCTTTTGAATCTATATTCATACTCACAGTTTTGGTTTTGCAGGTCATAGATTTGGGCTTGGAGGTTCTCGATTTTCTAATGAAGCTTGAAGATGGCCTCCCTGATGTTGTCAGCACCCAGCTTGTGGTTGCTAGTGAACTCCGCGATCATCATGTGGTTGGAGTTGAGTCCATGTTCTACCGTCCCTTGACACTTGAAAACTTGTTGCTCCACTACTTCGAGCCTTGTCTCCACGCTTCCGGTTCCCTTTGGTCCCTTTTCATCGCGGATGTGCAGCAACCCATCACGCAACTAAATGGTTTGAGGGTGTCGCAGCACCTCCGCGAGGTAAGGGTTGATGACCTTCTCGAAGAACTTGTCCTTGGAAACACTTGAGGACATCATGATAATCTAGATCTGTCAGAAAAACAGCTCGAAACAAGAACAGAGGAGATTTGCGTGATATAGGAATCAAAACCTTCAGGAGAATATATAACGAATTTTTACCGACCAAAATACGTATCATTCAAGAAAACGGAGTCCGGAGGGCACACGAGGTGCTCACGAGGTAGGGGGCACGACCAGGCAGGGGGCGCGCCCACCACCCTTGTGGGGCCCTCGTGTCCTTCCCGGACTGCCACTTATTTTTCTATTTTTCTAAATATTCCAAAACGGAGAAATATTGCCTTAAAAATTGTTTTGGAGTCGGTTTACTTACCGTACCACATACCTATTCCTTTTCAGAGTCTGGAACGTTCTGGAAAGTGTCCCTTATGTATTCCTCTGGGGTTACGGTTTCAATAATATTGGTTTCAACATTTATGGGATTACCTGAGATATAATGTTTGATTCTTTGACCGTTTACCACCTTCGGATTTGTGCCTTCGAAGTTGTTGATTTTTATGGCACCGGAACGATAGACCTCCTCGATAACGTAGGGGCCTTCCCATTTAGAGAGAAGTTTTCCTGCAAAAAATCTTAAACGAGAGTTGTATAGCTATACATAATCACCTACATTAAACTCACGCTTTTGTATCCTTTTGTCGTGCCATCTTTTAACTTTTTCTTTAAACAACTTGGCATTTTCATATGCTTGGGTTCTCCATTCATCAAGTGAGCTAATATCAAATAACCTCTTCTCACCGGCAAGTTTGAAATCATAGTTGAGCTCTTTAATAGCCCAATATGCCTTATGTTCTAGTTCGCGAGGTAAGTGACATGCTTTTCCATAAACCATTTTATACGGAGACATACCCATAGGATTCTTATATGCAGTTCTATATGCCCATAATGCATCATCGAGTTTCTTGGACCAATTCTTTCTAGACCTATTGACAGTCTTTTGCAAATTTAATTTGACCTCTCTGTTGCTCAATTCTACTTGCCCACTAGACTGCGGGTGATAAGGAGATGCAATTCTATGACTAACATCATATTTAGCAAGCATTTTACGGAAAGCACCATGAATAAAATGTGAACCACCATCAGTCATTAAATATCTAGGGACTCCAAACCTCGGAAAAATAACTTCCTTAAGCATTTTAATATAGGTGTTATGATCAGCACTACTAGTTGGAATAGCTTCTACCCACTTAGTACGTAATCAACAGCAACCAAAATATGAGTGTATCCATTAGAGGCAGGAAAAGGTCCCATATAATCAAAGCCCCAAACATCAAATGGTTCAGTAACAAGTGAATAATTCATAGGCATTTCTTGACGTCTACTAATATTACCAATTCTTTGACATTCATCACAAGACAAGACAAACTTACGGGCATCCTTGAAGAGAGTAGGCCAATAAAAACCGGATTGCAATACCTTATGTGCAGTTCTATCTCCAGCGTGGTGTCCTCCATAAGCTTCGGAGTGACACTTGCGTAGGATCTGTTCCTGTTCATGCTCAGGTACACAACGTCTAATAACACCATCTACTCCTTCTTTATAAAGATGTGTGTCATCCCAAAAGTAATGTCTCAAATGATAGAAGAATTTTTTCTTTTGTTGGTATGTGAAGCTAGGTGGTATAAACTTAGCAACAATATAATTAACATAATCAGCATACCAAGGAGTACTACGAGAAGTACTTATAACATTCAATTGCTCATCAGGAAAGTTATCATTAATAGGTAGTGGGTCATCAAGAATATTTCCTAACCTAGACAAGTTGTCTGCAACGGGGTTCTCAGCTCCTTTTCTATCAACGATATGCAAATCAAATTCTTGTAGCAGGAGAACCCATCTAATAAGTCTAGGTTTAGCATCTTTCTTTTCCATAAGATATTTAATAGCAGCATGATCAGTGTGAATAGTTACTTTAGAATCGACAATATACGGTCTGAACTTATCACAAGCAAATACAACTGTTAAAAGTTCTTATTTAGTAGTAGCATAATTTCTTTGAGCATTGTCTAGAGTCTTACTAGCATAATGGATAACATTTAATTTCTTATCAACTCTTTGTCCTAGAACAACACCTACAGCATAATCACTAGCATCACACATAATTTCAAAAGGTAAATTCCAATTAGGTGGCTGAACAACAGGTGCAGAGACTAATGCTTTCTTAAGTATTTCAAATGCTTCTACACAATCATCATCAAAGACAAAGGGTACATCTTTTTGCAATAAATTAGTCAGAGGCCGAGAAATTTTTGAGAAGTCCTTAATGAACCTCCTATAAAATCTGGCGTGACCAAGGAAACTTCTTATACCTTTGATGTCCTTGGGACATGGCATCTTTTCGATAGCATCAACCTTGGCTTTATCAGCTTCAATACCTCTTTCAGAAACTTTATGCCCCAAGACAATAACTTCATTTACCATAAAGTGGCACTTTTCCCAATTCAAGACAAGATTAGTTTCTTCACATCTCTGCAAAACTCGATCAAGATTGCTCAAGCAACCATCAAAAGAGGAACCATAGACGGAAAAGTCGTCCATGAAAACCTCACAAATCTTTTCACAAAAGTCAGAGAATATAGCCATCATGCATCTTTGAAAGGTAGCAGGTGCATTACATAGACCAAAAGGCATACGTCTATAAGCAAAAGTACCAAAGGGGCATGTAAAAGTAGTCTTTGATTGATCTCTAGCCGACACAGGTATTTGAGAGAAACCAGAATAACCATCTAGAAAGCAGTAATGTGTATGTTTGCATAGTCTTTCTAGCATTTGATCAATAAAAGGTAAGGGGTAATGATCCTTCTTAGTGGCCTTATTTAATTTACGGAAATAAATTACCATCCTATAACCTATGATAATTCTTTGTGGAATCAATTCATCTTTATCATTAGGAACAACAGTAATACCTCCCTTCTTAGGGACACAATGGATAGGACTTACCCACTGACTATCAGCAACGGGATAAATTATACCTGCCTCCAGAAGCTTGAGTATTTCTTTTCTTACCACTTCTTTCATTTTGGGATTCAAACGTCGTTGAGGATCACGAACTGGTTTGGCATCTTCTTCCAAATTTATTTTATGTTGACATAGAGTGGGACTAATGCCCTTAAGATCATCAAGAGTATATCCAATAGCAGCACGGTGCTTCTTCAGAGTTTTCAATAATCTTTCTTCTTCATGCTCTAAAAGGTTAGCACTAATAATAACAGGATATATCTTCTTTTCATCAAGATAAGCATATTTAAGATTATCAGGCAACGGTTTAAGCTCAAACACAGGATCACCCTTGGGTAGAGGAGGATCCCCTAGAATTTCAACAGGCAAATTGTGTTGCAGAATAGGTTCCTGTTTAAAGAATACTTCATCTATTTACCTTCTTTCATTCATGAACATATCATTTTCATGGTCTAGCAAATAGTGTTCTAAAGGATCACTAGGAGGTACGGCAATAGAAGCAAGACCAATAATTTAATCCTTACTAGGTAATTCTTCCTCACGATGTTGTTTACTAAATTTACAGAAATTAAACTCATGAACCATACCGTCCAAGCCAATACTAACAACATTCTTTTCGCAGTCTATCTTAACATTAACAGTGTTCAAGAAGGGTCTACCAAATATAATGGGACAAAAGCTATCTTGCGGAGAAGTGAGAACAAGAAAATCAGCAGGATATTTAGTTTTCCCACACAAGACTTCAACATCTCTAACAATCCCAATTGGTGAAATAGTATCTCTATTGGCAAGCTTAATTGTAACATCAATATCTTCTATCTCGGTAGGTGCAATTTCATTCTTAATTTCTTCATACAAGTCATAAGGGATAACACTAGCACTAGAACCCATATCACATAAGCCATGATAACAATGATCTCCTATTTTAACAGAAATAACAGGCACGCCTACCACAGGTTTATGTTTATCTTTAGCACAAGGTTTAGCAATTCTAGTAGTTTCACCTTCGAACTGAATAACATGCCCATCAATATTATCAGACAAGAGATCTTTAACAATAGCAATATTAGGTTCTACTTTAACTTGCTCAGGAGGTGTATATGTTCTAATATTGCTTTTACGAACAACAGTTGAAGCTTCGGCATGATCCTTTATTCTAACAGGGAAAGGTGGTTTCTCAACATAAGCAGTAGGAACAATAGGATCATTATAAGTGACAGTCTTTTCTTCAACTTTAATAGGTCAGCTACTTTTACTTTTATGGGAGGATGATATTTAAACCACTTCTCCTTAGGGAGATCAACATAAGTAGCAAAAGATTCACAGAAGGAAGCTACTATCTTAGAGTCAAGTCCATATTTAGTGCTAAACTTACGGAAAATATCGGTATCCATAAAAGATTTAACACAATCAAACTTAGGTGCCATACTTGACTCCTTACCTTCGTCGAGGTCCTAGTCTTCAGAGTTGCGTTTAATTCTATCCAGTAAATCCCATCTAAATTCAATGGTCTTCATCATAAAAGAGCCAGCACAAAAAGTATCGAGCATGGTTTGATTATTATGAGAAAGCCGAGCATAAAAACTTTGAATAATTATTTCTCTCGAGAGCTCATGATTGGGGCATGAATATAACATTGATTTAAGCCTCCCCAAGCTTGAGCGATGCTTTCTCCTTCGCGAGGCCAGAAATTATATATATAATTGCGATCACGATGAACAAGATGCATAGGGTAATACTTTTGATGAAATTCCAATTTCAATCTTTTATAATTCCATGATCTCATATCATAACATAGCCTATACCATGTCAATGTGTCTCCCTTCAAAGATAAAGGGAAGACCTTCTTCTTAGCAACATCATCGGGTATACCTGCAAGCTTAAATAATCCACAAACTTCATCCACATATATTAAGTGCTCATCAGGATGCTTTGTTCCATCTCCTGTAAAAGGGTTAGCTAGCAGTTTTTCCATCATACCCGAAGGAAATTCAAAAGGAGTTTCATTTTCAATAGGTTCAGTAGGTTGAGGAGAAACTCTTTGCTCTAATGGACGGGGTGAAGATACCCCGAACAAGCCCTCAGAGAATTACTTTCCATAGTAACAAGTGACAGTAAATTTCAGCACACTATATAAAATTTTCCTTACCAAATTCCACCTACCAGAAGCGCTACACTCCCCGGCAACGGCGCCAGAAAAGAGTCTTGATGACCCACAAGTATATGGGATCTATCGTAGTCCTTTCGATAAGTAAGAGTGTCAAACCCAACGAGGAGCAGAAGGAAATGATAAGCGGTTTTCAGCAAGGTATTCTCTGCAAGTACTGAAATAAGTGGTAACAGATAGTTTTGTGACAAGATAAATTGTAACGAGCAATAAGTAACAAAAGTAAATAAAGTGCAGCAAGGTGGCCCAATCCTTTTTGTAGCAAAGGACAAGCCGGAACAAACTCTTATATAAGGAAAAGCGCTCACGAGGACACATGGGAATATCGTCAAGCTATTTTTCATCACGTTCATATGATTCGCGTTCGGTACTTTGATAATTTGATATGTTGGTGGGCCAGTGCTTGGGTGCTGTTCTTACTTGAACAAGCATCCCACTTATGATTAACCTCTATTGCAAGCATCCGCAACTACAACAAAAGTATTAAGGTAAACCTAACCATAGCATGAAACATGTGGATCCAAATCAGCCGCTTACGAAGCAACGCATAAACTAGGGTTTAAGCTTCTGTCACTCTAGCAACCCATCATCTAATTATTACTTCCCAATGCCTTCCTCTAGGCCCAAATAATGGTGAAGTATTATGTAGTCGACGTTCACATAACACCACTAGAGGCTAGACAACATACATCTTATGAAAATATCGAACGAATACCAAATTCACATGACTACTAGTAGCAAGACTTCTCTCTTGTCCTCAGGAACAAACGTAACTACTCACAAAGCATATTCATGTTCATAATCAGAGGGGTAATAATATGCATATAGGATCTGAACATATGATCTTCCACCAAATAAACCAACTGGCATCAACTACAAGGAGTAATCAACACTACTAGCACCAATCCCGGACTTGGAGACACGAATTGGATACAAGAGATGAACTAGGGTTTGGAGATGAGATGGTGCTGGTGAAGATGTTGATGGAGATTGCCCTCTCCCGATTAGAGGAGTGTTGGTGATGACGATGGCGATGATTTCCCCCTCCCGAAGGGAAGTGTCCCCGGCAGAACAGCTCTGCGAGAGCCCTAGATTGGTTCCGCCTCGTGGCGGCGGAGTGTCGTCCCGAAAGGTTGCTTCTGGGTTTTTTCTTGACGAAAGACTTCATATAGGAGAAGATGGACGTCGGAGACCCATCAGGGGGGCCACGAGGTAGGGGGC
This sequence comes from Aegilops umbellulata, assembly GCA_032464435.1. Taxonomy (NCBI): domain Eukaryota; kingdom Viridiplantae; phylum Streptophyta; class Magnoliopsida; order Poales; family Poaceae; genus Aegilops; species Aegilops umbellulata. Next base: position 430,676,984 of record CP136055.1, on the reverse strand, counting down.
GCGCCCTAGGAGGGGGGGCAGCCCCCACCCTCATGAGCAGGGTGTGGGCCCCCTGGCCTTCATCTTTAGCGAGGATTTTTCTTTATTTCTTTTAAGATATTACGTGGAGTTTCAGGACTTTTGGAGTTGCACAGAATAGGTCTCTAATATTTGCTCCTTTTCCAGCCCAAAATTCCAGCTGCCGGCATTCTCCCTCTTCATGTAAATCTTGTAAAATAAGAGAGAATAGCCATAAGTATTGTGACATAACGTGAAATAACAGCCCATAATGCAATAAATATCGATAGAAAAGCATGATGCAAAATGGACGTATCAAGGCCTCACCCTCTTCCATGTCCAAGGAGCCAATCGTCATCGATATCTCCGACAGTGAGGCGTAGCTTGTCTTATTAGCTCACTATAAGGATCCATGTTCAGTTTGCTAGCTACTGCCTTTCCTTAACAAATTCTAGTGAATTTTGCCATCAAATTTTATCATGCAATCTGTTGCTCTAGTGTATATGTTCTATATGTCGTGCAATGTGGTGCTCACTTATTAACTGTTTGGTTAACTAGTTGTCGTGTTCAGTTAACTGTTTGGTTCAATTATGCAAATGTGATGTTCAATTCTTCATGGGTGCAATTTTCCAAGTTGTCAAGCATGCTTGGTTTGGTTAACTGTCTGATCTTCTAGTATGTTATACATTGTGCAATGTGATGCTCAGTTAAAGTTTGGTTCATTTGTTGTGGTGTTTAGTTAACTGTTTGGTTCAATTCTGCAATGTGATGTTCAATTGTTGTGGGTGCATTCTGTTATTGTATACCATGTGAGAAATAAATCAAATTTGGTTGTACTAAATACATGAGAAATAAATACAATTGCTATATTTTTGAGTTGTTAAGCATGCTTGGTTTGGTTAACTATCTGATCTTCTATTAGGAGTATGTTATATTGTGCAATGTGGTGCTCAGTTAATGTTTGGTTCATTTGTTGTGGTGTTTAGTTAACTGCTTGGTTCAAATCTGTAATGCGATGTCCAGTTGTCTTGGGTAGAATTTGTATTATTGTGCATGTGAGGAATAAATTGAATTTGGCTGCACTTAATACATGAGAAACATATACAAGTGTTATATTTCCTAGTTCTTAATCATGTTTAGTCTGGATAAATGGGTTTTCCATGTGGCTTGAATTAATCTGATGAATCTGCAATGTGCTTATTTTTCATCAACATATTTTACTAATAGCATGCAAACCCTTACTTAACCTGATGACTAACTACCTTATATGTGTTGCAGGGGAACAATGGGAAGCACTGAGGTTTACAATCGAGGTTAGCATGTGCATGGTCTGCTGTGTCATAGCCCATTATTGTGCAATTACAGGAACCATTCTAATATTTAGTTTTTTAACAATTTGGTCTTGCACATGTAGGTCCTGTTGTCAGAGGTTTTGACCCACTGTTCGACCCTTTTTGCATATGGGAAAATCAGTTGTCCATGAATATCAGTCAAGTCAAGAAACTCAGAAATATTGTTAGGATAAAGAAATTAGTGACAAAAAACAACAAGATATTTGTCTGCACAATAAAGAAGACATCAGTTCACTACAGGATGGTACTAATTATACCTTGCCTTTCTTATTCCTTTGCCCCATTTCAAATATAGAGAAGATATTTATGTACATCCTTGTTTTCAGGCCTTTCCAAAGCAGTTCACTGATGATTACCTCTCAAACCACCTGTATGGTCAGGAGGCGAGGAAGGTATTCATACAACACCCACGGTTCAATATTCAAGTGTTCCTGAAGAGGACGAAGGATGGACATCCACAAGCACTGGCCTAAAGTTGCAACGACCTTCAACATCAATGAAGGCTCAATATTCGCCTTCCGCTTCAGCAGTTTTCTAGATGAGATACATCTGTCTATGTACCATCTATGATGCTAATTCCGAAAGGTTATAGATGTTGCATGTGAAATTTTGTGCTGGTGCAGTTGTGTAATGGGGTATCTGAGTGCTGAAGCTATATGATGTTATACTCTGATGTATTTCAATTACAAAAATGAAATATATTGTGTGCCTAATATGAAATGTCAATTAGATTAATAAATGGATTATTAATAATAGGATAATTAGCCTGCTAATTGGGTTTTAGTATTGCAAATGGTTGTTGAGAAAACACGGTGGGCGATGACCTCAGGCAACGCACACAGCTTCTAGGAATAAACTGTGTTGGATTAATGAAAAATCACACACGACATCCTCTTGAAAACTATTTGTGATGGACAGCCTTTGCCACACAGTTTCTTGTAAGCGTCGTGTGTGATGCATTCAATAATGCAAACGATAAAATTGTTTATACCATGTGCAGTGAAAACTCTATCACAAATGATTTAGCGGGGAAAACTCTGTGTGATGTATGTAACACCCCGGATGTAACTTGCCATATTTGTAATCCAACTCTTGCCATTTTCGGCAATGTGATATGATATTCCCTCCGTGGTTGGGTTCCCGTCAGTTTGCATTTTGTTCATGTCATGCATTTCATATCATGTCATCATGTGCATCGCATTTGCATACGTGTTCGTCTCATAAATCCGAGCTTTTTCCCCGTTGTCCGTTTTGCAATCCGGCGCTCCTATGTCCCCCGGCGTCCCCTTTTATCTTTTTCCGTGTGCGGGTATTAAACTTTCTCGGAATGGACCGAGGTTTGCCAAGCGGCCTTGGTATAGCACCGGTAGACCGCCTGTCAAGTTTTGGGTCAATCGGAGGTCGTTTGGTACTCCAACGGTTAACCGGGTAACCGTAAAGGCCTCGTGTGTGTTGCAGCCCAAAACCCCTCCAAAACAGCCCAATAACCCATCTAAGTCACTCCCATGTCCATCGCCGTTCGATCACGATCACGTGGCCGAAAACCGCACTCCATTTGGAGCTTCCTAGCCCTCTCTACCTATAAATATACCTCCCCCTCCGAAATCCCGGGTCCATTCCACCCTAACCTTAGACAGATTCCTCTCCCGCCGCCGCCGGACAAAAATCCGGGCAGCGGACGTGTCCGTCCGCCGCCGCCCGGCCAACCGGCGCCTGCCACGTGGCACCCCGGCCGCCGCCCACAGCCGCCGGCCCGCCTGCCCGAGCGCGGCCCCCGCGGCCCGCACCGCGCCTCACCGCCCCCGCGCCTCGCCCCGTGCCCCGCGCCGCTCCAGCCCGGTGCCGGCGCCGCCCCGCCGTCCGGGCCCGCACCTCGCCGCCGTCCACCGCCGCCCGGCGCCGTTCCCCGCGGCCCGCGCCTCGCCGCCGCGCCTCCCGCCCCCCTGCAACGCCGCCCCGGCCAGATCCGACCGTGGAGAGGCCGGATCCGCCGCCCCCTCGCCGGCCTTTCCTCTCCGGCGACGAGCTCCGGCGAGCTCGCCCCCGATCCGATCGGATCCGCGACGGTTGACTTCGTCTCTTCCCCCTCGAAATATTCTAAGTCCCGGAAATATTGCATAATTGTCGCATGTTCATCGCATCATAACTTGCTGTATATTGCTCCATTTCGTGCGTATAATATGTCAAATTGTTCGCCTCGAAGGGTACATAATTTCATTCCACTGCATCATTTTCATTTGAGCTCATCTTGATGCCCGAAACACTGTTAGAAGAGGGCTATGTGATGTTAGTTTCTAATTCTTATCAGAACATGCACTTTTGTCATTTTTGCCATGATTGTTGTGTGCATCCTATGAAGTTGAGTCCTACATGATTTTTGTAATATGAAATGCCATCTTTCCAGAGATTTATGCCATGTATTTTTGTGATCTTTGTGGTGACTAGAACCCAGGGTATTATCTTTCGAAAGTCGTGCCCGCGGTTATGAGGCAGATGGGAATTTGTTAATGTCCGGTTGTAGAAAACCCGAAGTTGATCTTAATTAAAACACCTCAACCGCGTGTGTAACCGTTATGGTCTCTTCTCGGCAGGGTCCGGGAAGTGAACACGGTGTTGGAGTAATGTTTGACGTAGGTTGTTTTAGGATCACTTCTTGATCACTTCTAGCTTCATGACCGTGCTTTGCTCCTCTTCTCGCTCTCTTTTGCGTTGTAGCCACCATATATGCTAGTCGCTTGCTGCAGCTCCACCTCACAACCCTTTCCTACCTATAAGCTTAAATAGTCTTGATCTCGCGGGTGCGAGATTGCTGAGTCCCCGTGACTCACAGATTCTACCAATACAGTTGCAGGTACCAACGATGCCAGTGCAGATGACGCGACCGAGCTCACTTGGGAGTTCGACGAGGAACGTGGCCGTTACTATGTGTCTTTTCCTGTTGATCAGTAGTGGAGCCCAGTTGGGGTGATCCGGGGATCTGTGTAGCATTTGGGGTAGTCTTCTTTCATTTTGGTACCGTAGTCGGACCTTGAGTGTAAATTTGAATGATGGATGTTTATTTATGTATTGTGTGAAGTGGCAACTGTAAGCCAACTATGTAACTCATTCCCTTATGTATTACATGGGTTGTGTGAAGATTACCTCACTTGCGACATTGCTTTCAATGCGGTTATGCCTCTAAGTTGTGCCTCGACACGTGGGAGATATAGCCGCATCGAGGGCGTTACAAGTTGCTCATTTTCTAAGTGGCTTCTCAACTTATGGAAGTGTGATGATTTACTTTGGAATTCATTCATTCATTCTCGTTCGGATGTTTATTGTGAAGACTATATGTTGCAATTTCGATCCTTTGATTCAGCATGAATATATCTTTTTCAAGATGCTAATGGATGTCACCCTCTTCAGGATGGCTCCGCCAACGCGTCAGAATCCGGAACGCAATGAAGGAAGTCAGGCTAACCCTCCGCCACCACCTCCGCCTCCGGAGGCATGGCAAGCCCTGATGACTGCCACAAATGCCAATGCTCAGATTCTGATTCAGCTCTTGCAAGATCGCAACCAAGGGCAAGGTAATCAAGGGAATCAAGGCCAAGGCAACAATCAGCCGCACTTCGCTTCACTCAATCAGTTCCTTGCTAATCAGCCAAAGACCTTCAGCTACTGTGTCGAGGCCACAGACGCCGATGATTGGCTAGTGGATATCAGCAAGCATTTCGAGTGCAGCAATGTCAGACCTGAGGACTTTGTCAAGTTTGCCTCTTTTCAACTCAAGGATCAAGCTGCTGAGTGGTTCCAACAATACAAAGATTCCAGAGGAGGTCGTGTGATTACCTGGGATGATTTCCGTCGTGACTTCAAAGCTCATCACATTCCAGAAAGTGTTGTTGAGAGTAAGCGTGAGGAGTTCCGCAATCTCAAGCAAGGCAACATGTCTGTCTATCAATACAACACTCAGTTCCAGAAGCTCTCTTGTTTTGCGAGGCAAGACATCCCTGATGATAAGAGCATGATCTACCAATTCAGGCGTGGTCTCAGAGAAGATTTGCAACTTGCTCTCGTGCTTTTCGAGCCGTTAAAGTATGATGAATTCTACAACATGGCGCTGAAACAAGAAGCTGCCCAGCTCAAGTGTGAGGCATCTAAGAAGAGAGTCAGAGACGCAGTTCAGTCTTCTTCTTCCTCACTTGTGGCAGCTAAGCAACAGGAGTTCTGGTTGCCTCCTCCTCCTCCGTTCCGTCAGCCTTATCAGCAGAAGAACTTAGGTGGTCGTGGATCTTCCCACCCACCCAACCCTGGCTATCAGAACAAGTCTCAGAATCAAGCTCCAAGGCCAAGTGCTCCTTATCACCGTCCGCTCTCAGAGGTGACTTGTAACAAATGTCAGCAGAAGGGTCACTATGCGAACAAGTGCTTCAACCAAAGGCGCCTTCCGCCTCCTCCTCCTGTGAGATCTTCCAGCAATGCAGTGGTCAAGCATAATCCTAAGCACGCCAAGGTGAACATGATGAATGCAGCTCAAGTGGAGGATTCTTCTGAAGTGATCATGGGTAACCTTCCTGTTAATGTTATTCCTGCAAAAGTCTTATTTGATACTGGTGCATCGCATTGTTTCATGTCAAGACCATTTTTTGCCAAGCATGAGTTCACTTCTTCAAATTTGGGTAAACCCATGGATATCGTTTCTCCGGGCAAGCGTTTGAGCTCTAGTTTGGTGGTTCCGAATGTCGGTATCAAGATGGGTGACTATAGATTTCTGGCTAAACCAATTGTTCTTGGTGACTCTGATATTGATCTTATTCTCGGGATGGACTGGCTTTCTAAGCACAAGGCTCAGCTTGATTGTGCTGCCAGGGAAATTCAATTGACTCACTCTTCTGACGATGTGATCATCTATGCCGCTCGTGATGATACCATTCGGTTGTTTTCTCTCAATGAGAAGGGCGAATTGGATGCTATTTCTCAGATTCCAGTCGTTTGTGAGTACCAAGATGTCTTTCCAGAAGAGATTCTGGGTATGCCTCCTCACCGGCCAGTCGAATTCGTTATTGATCTTGAGCCTGGCACGGAACCCGTTTGCAAGCATCCTTACAAGCTTGGGCCAAAAGAGTTGAAGGAATTGAAGAAACAACTCGATGAACAAGAGCGCCTGGGTTTGATCAGACCGAGTTCTTCTCCTTGGGGTTGTGGTGTTCTTTTTGTCCAGAAGAAGGATGGCATGGACCGACTTCGCGTCGATTACCGTCCATTGAACAAGAAGACAATCAAGAACAAGTACCCACTTCCCAACATCAATGAGCTATTCGAGCAACTTAAAGGTGCTAAGGTGTTCTCCAAGCTTGACCTTCGTATGGGTTATCATCAAATTCGCATTCGTGAAGAAGATATTCCCAAGACAGCATTCAGAAGAAGCTTTGGTTCTTATGAATATACTGTCATGTCTTTCGGCCTTGTCAATGCTCCTCCAACATTCACTCGCTTGATGAATTTCATCTTCAACCCCTACACCAATGAATTTGTCTTGGTCTATCTCGATGATATTTTGGTCTTCTCCAAGAATAAGAAGGATCATGCCATACAATTGCGATTGGTGCTCGACAAGCTCAGAGAGTATCAATTATATGCGAAGTTCTCCAAATGTGAATTATGGCTTGATGAAGTTCTTTACCTTGGGCATATCATCTCTGCCAAGGGCATTGCTATCAATCCTGAGAGAGTGTCTGCAGTTTTGAATTGGGAACCTCCTCAGAATGCCAAGCAGCTTCGCAGTTTTCTTGGACTTGCAAGCTATTGCCGAAGATTCGTTGAGAATTTCTCTAAGATTGCAAAGCCTCTTTCCAACCTCCTCCAGAAGCATGTGAAGTATGTCTGGTCTCCTGAGTGTGACGTTGCTTTCAACACTATCAAAGAGAAACTCGTCACTGCTCCAGTTCTGACTCCTCCTGACGATGACAAGCCTTATGAAGTTTTCTGTGATGCTTCTCTTCAAGGCCTCGGTGCCGTCTTAATGCAAGAGAAGAAGGTTGTGGCCTATACCTCTTGTCAGTTGAAGCCCAACGAAAAGAACTACCCCACTCACGATCTTGAGTTGGCGGCAGTTGTCCACGCACTAATAACATGGAGACATCTCCTGTTGGGAAGGAAAGTGGACATATGCACCGACCACAAGAGTCTCAAGTACATCTTCACTCAGCCCAACCTCAACCTCAGGCAAACTCGATGGGTCGAAATGATTCAAGAGTATAATCCGAGTATTGAATATACTCCAGGCAAGGCTAATGTGATTGCAGACGCTTTGAGCAGGAAGGCTTATTGCAACAGCTTAATCCTCAAGCCCTTTCAACCGGATCTTTGTGAAGCTTTCCGCAAGTTGAATCTCCAAGTTGTTCCTCAAGGTTTTCTTGCCAACCTCATTGTCTCTCCTACTTTGGAAGATCAGATTCGTGAGGCACAACTGTTGGATACCATGGTGAAGAAGGTGAAACGTGGTATTGACAAGGGCATTTCCAAATACAAGTGCTATCGAGTTGATGACAGAGATACTCTTTTCTTCGAGGACCGGATTGTGGTTCCAAAGGGTGATCTTCGTAAAGTCATTATGAACGAGGCGCACAATTATCTTCTGTCAATTCATCCTGGAAGTACGAAGATGTACCATGACCTCAAGCAGTCGTATTGGTGGACTCGAATGAAGCGAGAGATTGCTCAATTCGTGAATGAATGTGATGTCTGCAGAAGGGTCAAAGCAGAACACCAACGACCAGCTGGTCTTCTCCAACCTCTTGCTATTCTAGAATAGAAGTTTGATCATATCGAAATGGACTTAGTGACTGGATTTCCTAAGTCCAAGCGTGGAAATGATGCTATTTTCGTCGTCATCGACAAGCTCACCAAAGTGGCTCATTTTCTTCCTATCAAAGAGTCTATCACAGCAGCGCAGCTGGCAGAGCTCTACACCTCTAGAATTGTCTCCTTGCACGGCATTCCACAATTGATCTCTTCAGACCGTGGCAGCATCTTTACATCCAAGTTCTGGGATTCTTTTCAGAAGGCCATGGGCACAAATATTCGCTTCAGCACAGCTTTCCACCCTCAAACTAGTGGACAAGTCGAGCGTGTCAACCAAATTCTTGAAGATATGCTCGGAGCTTGTGTTATCTCTTTTGGCATGAAGTGGGAGGATTGTCTTCCTTATGCTGAGTTCTGTTACAACAACAGCTTTCAAGCCAGCTCGGGCAAAGCCCCATTCGAGATTCTCTATGGCAGAAAGTGTCGTACTCCTTTCAATTGGTCTGAAATCGGTGAACGCCAACTTCTTGGCAACGATTTGATCTCAGAGGCTGAGGCAATGTGCAAGGTCATTCGTGAGAACCTCAAAGCCGCGCAATCGCGCCAGAAGAGCTATTACGATAGCAAACATCATGATTTGGCATTCGAGATCGGAGACCATGTCTACCTCCACGTCTCTCCAATGAAAGGAACACGTCGCTTCGGTATCAAGGGGAAACTTGCCCCTAGATACGTGGGCCCTTTCAAGATCATCGGCAAACGAGGCGATCTCGCCTATCAACTTGAGCTTCCCTCCAACTTTGCAAATGTGCACGATGTCTTCCACGTGTCACAGCTTCGCAAGTGCTTCAAGACGCCTGAGCGCACCATCAACTTCGAAGAGATTGATCTTCAAGAAGATTTGTCCTATCATGAGCACCCCGTTGCTATTCTTGAAGAAACTGAGCGCAAGACTCGCAACAAGTCAATCAAATTCCTGAAAGTGAAATGGTCACACCATTCAGACCGAGAAGCCACTTGGGAGCGTGAGGACCACCTCCGTTCCGAATATCCGGAGTTCTTTCAGTCCTAGATCTCGGGACGAGATCCTCTCATAGTGGTGGTGTGTTGTAACGCCCCAGATGTAACTTGCCATATTTGTAATCCAACTCCTGCCATTTCCGGCTATGTGTTATGATATTCCCTCCGTGATTGGGTTCCCGTCAGTTTGCATTTTGTTCATGTCATGCATTTCATATCATGTCATCATGTGCATCGCATTTGCATACGTGTTCGTCTCATAAATCCGAGCTTTTTCCCCGTTGTCCGTTTTGCAATCCGGCGCTCCTATGTCCCCCGGCGTCCCCTTTTACCTTTTTCCGTGTGCGGGTATTAAACTTTCTCGGAATGGACCGAGGTTTGCCAAGCGGCCTTGGTATAGCACCGGTAGACCGCCTGTCAAGTTTCGGGTCAATCGGAGGTCGTTTGGTACTCCAACGGTTAACCGGGTAACCGTAAAGGCCTCGTGTGTGTTGCAGACCAAAACCCCTCCAAAACAGCCCAATAACCCATCTAAGTCACTCCCATGTCCATCGCCGTTCGATCACGATCATGTGGCCGAAAACCGCACTCCATTTGGAGCTTCCTAGCCCTCTCTACCTATAAATATACCTCCCCCTCCGAAATCCCGGGTGCATTCCACCCTAACCCTAGACAGATTCCTCTCCCGCCGCCGCCGGACAAAAATCCGGGCAGCGGACGTGTCCGTCCGCCGCCGCCCGGCCAACCGGCGCCTGCCACGTGGCACCCCGGCCGCCGCCCGCAGCCGCCAACCCGCCGGCCCGCGCGCGGCCACCGCCGCCCGCACCGCGCCTCGCCGCCCCCGCGCCTCGCCCCGCGCCCCGCGCCGCTCCAGCCCGGCGCCGGCGCCGCCCCGCCGTCCGGGCCCGCACCTCGCCGCCGTCCACCGCCGCCCGGCGCCGTTCCCCGCGGCCCGCGCCTCGCCGCCGCGCCTCCCGCGCCCCTGCAACGCCGCCCCGGCCAGATCCGGCCGTGGAGAGGCCGGATCCGCCGCCCCCTCGCCGGCCTTTCCTCTCCGGCGACGAGCTCCGGCGAGCTCGCCCCCGATCCAATCGGATCCGCGACGGTTGACTTCGTCTCTTCCCCCTCGAAATATTCTAAGTCCCGGAAATATTGCATAATTGTCGCATGTTCATCGCATCATAACTTGCTGTGTATTGCTCCGTTTCGTGCTTATAATATGTCAAATTGTTCGCCTCGAAGAGTATATTATTTCATTCCAGTGCATCATTTTCATTTGAGCTCATCTTGATGCCCGAAATACTGTTAGAAGAGGGCTATGTGATGTTAGTTTCTGATTCTTATCAGAACATGCACTTTTGTCATTTTTGCCATGATTGATGTGTGCATCCTATGAAGTTGAGTGCTACATGAGTTTTGTAATATGAAATGCCATATTTCTAGAGATTTATGCCATGTATTTTTGTGATCTTTGTGGTGACTAGCACAAGCATGCAAACTAGGGTACTTAATGTTGCTGATTTCAGAGACTTAGTAATTTCACCAAGTCCCTGCCTGCTGTTATTTTTATGCCATGTGTTCATGTTGTTTCAGAGAGATGTATGCCTCTTTTGAGCATGATCAATAATAGTGTTTTGAGTATATGGATTTGCTCTATCCATCCATGCCTTTGGTTGGAATTATGGAGTGCCATAGCTTGAGTCAATCGAGCTCTACTTTTGCTTCAAAATGTTGCTGGCAGATTGTTTACATGTTATTCGATTTTGCCAAGCTTGTTGTAGTTGATGCTTGCATGCTATGGTGTTATTATTGCCGTGTATAGTTTCTATGCCATGTCTTCTTGATGTATGTATGCTTAGTTTATCATGCAATGCTCTGTAGTGAGTGCATCGAGCTCGTAAACATGCCTAATTGTTATCTGTTTTTGACATGTCCAGTTTTCTGCTAAGTCTGAAACCTGTAACGAAACTTGCTTAATTGACATGGGTGTTATCATATTTTCTGATCCTTTTTGGCTTATGGTCAGTACGGAACTTTTGTCAAGTGCTTTGATTAGATTCACGCCATTCCTTATTTTGCTATGTCCTGTTCCTGTAGCATGTTGTTTCATTGCTCTAAACATGACATCCTGATGTTAATTTCTGGCATGTTATTTTCACCAAGTCTGTGAACCTGTTATCTTTTGCACTTTTGCCATACTTGTTTGAACCTGTTGTGGTGTGATTTAGCCGTAGATCACTGTTCATCTTTTGTCAAGCATCTTGTTTAGATTACTGTCATATGCTTTTTTGATATGTTTGGGTGCAGTAGCTTAATTTCTTGTTGCTTGCTAAGTAGCATCATGCTGTTAATGGCAGATTCTTGTCATTCTTGTTTTGCTTGTCATTTGCAAACCGTGCATCCGATTCCGGTGATCTTTATATCGATTTCAGCCGAAATCACCTCACCTACCCAGTGGCATACTTGGTTTGCCAAGATTATACATTGTTCATCTTTTTCCTTCCGAAGCACGCACATGCATTGCATATCACATCTCGCATATCATGTCATGTTTTGCATCATGTTGCTTGCGCATCGCATCGTGATTGATGTTGTCCCCTTTGCTTGTGTTCTTGCTTTGGGTAGAGCCGGGAGACGAGTACGTGAATGAGGAACCTGTTGAGAACGCTTACGAGGAGCAAGCTTTCGACAACTCTGAGAACCTTGCAGGCAAGATGACCATACCCTCGAAATCACTTCTATCTTTGCTTGCTAGATGCTCGCTCTTTTGCTATGCCTATGCTGCGATACCTACCACTTGCTATATCATGCCACCCATATTGCCATGTCAGCCTCTAACCATCCATGCCCTAGCAAACTGTTGATTGGCTATGTTACCGCTTTGCTCAGCCCCTCTTATAGCGTTGCTAGTTGCAGGTGAAGATGAAGTTTGTTCCTTGTTTGGAACAGGGACTTGTTGTTCCTTGTTGGAACATGTTTACTTGTTGGGATATCACAATACCTCTTATTTAATTAATGCATCTATATACTTGGTAAAGGGTGGAAGGCTCGGCCTTATGCCTGGTGTTTTGTTCCACTCTTGCCACCCTAGTTTCCGTCATACCGGTGTTATGTTCCTTGATTTTGCGTTCCTTACACGGTTGGGTGATTTATGGGACCCCCTTGACAGTTCGCTTTGAATAAGACAGTTCCGGCAAGGCCCAACATTGGTTTTACCATTTGACCACCTACCACCCTTTTTCCCTTGGGTTTTCGCGAGCCCAAGGGTCATCTTTATTTTAGCCCCCCGGACCAGTGCTCCTCTAGGTGCTGGCCCGAACCGAGCAGCCTGCGGGGCCACCGCGGGGAAACTCGAGGCCTGGTTTTACTCGTAGTTTGACTTATCCGGATGTGCCCTGAGACCGAGATATGTGCAGCTCCTATCAGGATTTGCCGGCACAATCGGGCGGCTTTGCTGGACTTGTTTTATTACTGTCGAGATGTCTTGTAGTCCGGGATTCCGAGACTGACCGGGTCTTCCCGGTAGAAGGAATATCCTTCGTTGACCGTGAGAGCTTATAATGGGCTAAGTTGGGACACCCCTGCAGGGTATTATCTTTCGAAAGCCGTGCCCGCGGTTATGAGGAAGATGGGAATTTGTTAATGTCCGGTTGTAGAAAACCCGAAGTTGATCTTAATTAAAACACCTCAACCGCGTGTGTAACCATGATGGTCTCTTCTCGGCGGGGTCCGGGAAGTGAACACGGTGTTGGAGTAATGTTTGACGTAGGTTGTTTTAGGATCACTTCTTGATCACTTCTAGCTTCACGACCGTGCTTTGCTCCTCTACTCGCTCTCTTTTGCGTTCTAGCCACCATATATGCTAGTCGCTTGCTGCAGCTCCACCTCACAACCCTTTCCTACCTATAAGCTTAAATAGTCTTGATCTCGCGGGTGTGAGATTGCTGAGTCCCCGTGACTCACAGATTCTACCAATACAGTTGCAGGTACCAACGATGCCAGTGCAGATGACGCGACCGAGCTCACTTGGGAGTTCGACGAGGAACGTGGCCGTTACTATGTGTCTTTTCCTGTTGATCAGTAGTGGAACCCAGTTGGGGTGATCCGGGGATCTGTGTAGCATTTGGGGTAGTCTTCTTTCATTTTGGTACCGTAGTCGGACCTTGAGTGTAAATTTGAATGATGGATGTTTATTTATGTATTGTGTGAAGTGGCGACTGTAAGCCAACTATGTATCTCTTTACCTTATGTATTACATGGGTTGTGTGAAGATTACCTCACTTGCGACATTGCTTTCAATGTGGTTATGCCTCTAAGTCGTGCCTCGACACGTGGGAGATATAGCCGCATCGAGGGCGTTACAATGTACCTGCGAACAGAAATGTTTTCCTTGGAGCAACTGTGTGGGATGTATATACGAACGGAAACCTTTTGCGGGGACTGACTGTGTGGGATGTACTTACGACCGGAAATGATTTCGCCTATATTATTGTATTTTTTGGAGCACTACTATACGTATAATCGTATTTGAGTGCTTGCCGGTCGCACACGACCTCATTTTGCTGAGGTGTGTGCCAGGAGGGAATATCCCCGACGGTTTCTGGATCGTGTGGGAAGGACCCCCCCTATCGCCCACAGTCACTAGGCGACGGTTCCAAATGCCATCGCGGAAAGGGGTTAAAAACCGTTTGTATAGCACCTCTTTGTACTAGTGACTCGTGCATATCATCTACGCATAGACCTACTCGGATGCCACTGTTGGGAAACGTAGCATGCAATTTCAAAAATCTCCTACGCTCATGCAAGATCTATCTAGGAGATGCATAGCAACGAGGGGAAGAGTGTGTCTACGTACCCTTGTAGACTGAAAGCAGAAGCGTTTGACAACACGGTTGATGTAGTCGAACTTCTTCTAGCTCCGACCGATCAAGTACCGAACGCACGGCACCTCCGAGTACTGCATACGTTCAGCTCGGTGACCTCCCTCGCCTTCTTGATCCAGCAAGACATCGAGGTAGTAGATGGCCGTTAGATGGACGGTGTGGTGATGGTGATGGTGAAGTGATCCTCGCAGGGCTTCGCCTAAGCACCACAAAGATATGACCGAGGGTGTAAACTGTGGAGGGGGGCGCTGCACAAGGATAGGCAATTGTCTGGTGTATGCTAGGCGCCCCCTCCTCATATATATATAGGTGGGAGAGAGGGAGGAGCTGCCATAGGAGGCGCCCAAGTAGGAGGAATCCTACTTGGAGTCCTTCCCAAGCCGCGCGCCCCCTGCCATATAACCGAGGGGGAAGGAAAGAGGGGGAGAGGGAAGGAAGTAGGAATCCTAATCCACACTTTCCTTGCCCTCCCCTCTTTCCTTCTCCTCCTCATAGCGTTGGCCTCTATAGGGGCGCACCAGAGCTGGTGTGTTCCCTCACTTGGCCCATAAGGCCCATATCTTTGCCGGGGGTGTCCGAAACTCCTTTCCGATGACCCAATAAGTACCCGGTACCCTCTGAAACACTTCCGGTGTAAGAATACCACCGTCCTATATATCAATCTTTACCTCTCGACCATTTCGAGACTCCTCGTCATGTTTATGATCTCATCCAGGACTCCGAAAAACATTCATTCACCAAAACACATAAGTCATATAATACTAAATCGTCATCGAACGTTAAGCATGCGGACCCTATGGGTTCGAGAACTATGTAGACATGACCAAGACACCTCTCCGGTCAATAACCAATAGTGGAACCTGGATGCTCAAATTGGCTCCTACATATTCTACGAAGATCTTTAATGGTCGAACCGTTATGACAACATACGTTATTCCCTTTATCATCGATATGTTACTTGTCCGAGATTCGATCATCGGTATCCACATACCTAGTTCAATCTCGTTACCGGCAAGTCTCTTTACTCGTTCTATAATACATCATCTTGTAACTAACTCATTAGTCACTATGTTTCCAAGGCATCTTATGATGTGCATTACCTAGAGGGCCCAGAGATACCTCTCCGATACTCGGAGTGACAAATCCTAATCTCGATCTATGCCACATGAGTATCGGAGAGTAATGAACAGAGTAACACGGAATATGCTGCATCGTATCATGTTACCGGTCCTCCGATACTCGTTCATTACTCTCCGATACTCGTCCACAATGTAACGGATACTCTCCGATACTCGTTACCGGTCGTCTGAAAAGTCTGCAACATGATACGTTGCAGCCCGAAAATAGGTCAGCACATGGAATATGCTGGCAATGTAACACAAGAGAGTAATGAACAGAGTAAAGCTATCACTACATGCATATATGGCTGGTGGAGGCTGTATGGTTAATATGTTTTGCGAAAAGCCAATTTTTCCCTACAACAAAGGAATGAATTTATTTAACTACAAAATTGGTTGAAAACATTGAGAATGGTAAACCCCATCTCAATCCCAATTAAAAGGTAATTAATAACCCAACAAAATTAATTTAGAGTGATGAGATCCACATGATAATCCAAGTACTAGATACTCAAGATGTCCATAACCGGGGACACGGCTAACCATGATTAGTTTATATACTCTGCAGAGGTTTGCACACTTTTCCCACAAGACTCGATCTCCTCCGTTCGATTTCTCGCACTACGTGATGTTTGAGAAACAGATGACCGAGACACAGTCTTTCCGAAGAGGTCCCCTTAACCGATAGATAGGCTTGTACACCTACAATCCCCTACATCTGCTAGCCCATCATGGAACGGTTTCCCACAACTTACTCAACTATGCCAGAGCCCATAATGGCATGTGGCTGCACACGGAAGTTTCTAGCATGAATAATCTTATAATCCCTTTGAGCCTGGGTGGCAGTCCATAGGAGAATCACATGGTACCCCGGGATTTCCCCAGGTGCCTCCGTCCACCCAGATGTGTATTAGAGTTGCCACCTTAAGTTAAACCATTAATTAACAAAACTCACATCTATCATGGATGCACTCAAACCCAATCCACGTCTACGAGCATAGCATATCAATATAAGCAACATAGAAGTAACTCCCAAAGGTTTGATGATAAACAGGTGAATAGGTACTACCTCATCTACTTCCCAAAACACACAATTTAATCAGATCCTAACCATGCAAATGTTTGAGGATTGATCTAATGCAATAAAACTGGGTAGTAAAGAGATATGATCAAAGTGTTACTTGCCATGCTGATAATCCGCGAAACCTAGAGACTCGTACTAACACGCTTCGCACTCCGGGTACTCCATCGCAAACAAACAAACAAACAAACAATAAGCAATCAAGCAAGAGCATGGGTAAAACTCAAATAAGAGATCTAATCAGAAAGTTCAACTTAAGAACTCCGGTTTGCAAAAAGAATCAAATCAAAAGAAGCAACAAAACTCAAACGGCGAAAGAAACAAGATCTGATTACTAATCTGGACTTCAGTCAAATTTTACAGTAGCAAAATCTTGTTCAAGTTGGTTAAACAGAAAGAGGGCTTCGAGACGAAGATCTAGGCGCTTGAATCGCCTGATTCCGATAAACGAGCGAAAAGTTAAACTAGAACGAAAATCGGATCAGAAATCGCTATCGAAAATAATCAACAAAAAATCCTAGAAAAAGAAAAACTGACGAATAGACTAACGAAGAACGTTCGCTATCTGCGGCAAATGGGAGAAAACCGTTTGTTAAAACGAACGGACGGACGAACGTCCGCTAAATAACTAAACCAAAAAAAACCGAACCGATCTAATAAAAAAGCGAATCTAGGGTTCTAAAAAAACCGATCGGTTTTCTCATGAAAACCGAGGCGGCAGCGGCGACTACCTCCGACGAGGTCCGGCGAACGGCTCCGGCGGCGGGGCGGCGGGTGGCGGCGCGGCGGCAGCGGGTGCGGGTGGCGGCGGCGGGAGGGGGCGGCAGCGGCGGCGGGGCTGGAGCGGCGGCTAGGGTATGGCGGGGTCGGGCTGGTGGGCTGCGGCCTCGCGGCTTATAAAGCCCCACCCCCCGGGCGGAGTCCTGGGCGGATACGGCCCAAAGTCGGTTTCCTCTTCTTCTTTTTAATTATTCCGCACAGAAAAACAAAGAAAAGAAACACTAAACGGACTCCAAAAATCCTGAAATAAATTTTTCCCGTCCTCTAAAAATCTACCGGACAAGGTGAACATTTACTTGGGACTCTAATGCAAATTTGAAAAACGCACATTTTTCCTATGCAAATAAAATAGCAATAAAATCTGAATAAAATCAAATATTTGGTTTTAACATTTTTCCTCCTATACTTCATTTATTTTGGAGAAGTCATATTATCTCCTCTCATATATTTTAATATGAAATATTTTCACAGAGAAAAATAATTAAAACCAATGATCCTTATTTTGATATTTGATAAAGTTCAAATACGAAAACGGTGAAATCCCCAACTCTGTCCGTGGGTCCTTGAGTTGCTTAGAATTTCGAGGATCACAAAATGAAAATGTGAAAAAAAATAAGATATGCATGAATGATCTATGTATAACATTCCAAATTGAAAATTGGGATGTTATAAACCTACCCCCCTTAAGATGAATCTCGCCCTCGAGATTCGGGTTGGCTAGAAAATAGGTGAGGGTGATCCTTCCGTAGGTCTTCCTCTCATTCCCAGGTGGCTTCATCCTCGGTATGGTGGTTCCCCCGAACTTTGCAGAATTTGATAACCTTGTTGCGTGTAACTCGGCTGGCAAACTCGAGAATCTTGACTAGTTTCTCCTCGTAGGTTAAATTGCTATCCAACTGTATTGCTTCCAGCAACACTGTATCTCTTAGAGGAATATCAGCCATCTCTGCGTGTCACTTCTTCAACTGAGAAACGTGGAACACATCGTGAACTCCTGACAATCCTTCGGGCAATTCCAACTTGTAAGCAACCTCTCCCATACGTTCCAAAACACGGTAAGGTCCTACAAACCTCGGGGCTAACTTTCCCTTAACTCCAAAACGCTTCACTCCTCGAAGTGAGGATACACGAAATACACTATGTCTCCAACTTCGTAAACTGTCTCCTTGCGTTTAGAATCCGCATAACTCTTCTGCCTGGACTGGGCTACCTTGAGTCTATCGCGAATCAACTTAACCTTCTCTTCAGACTCTTTAATCAAGTCTGGTCCAAACAACTGCCGATCTCCGACTTCATCCCACAACAACGGTGTTCTGCACCTCCTTCCATACAATGCTTTGAAAGGGGCCATCTTCAAACTGGCTTGATAGCTGTTGTTGTAAGAGAACTCTGCATACGGCAAATTGTCATCCCAACTAGATCCATAGTCTAGCGCACAAGGTCTCAACATGTCCTCCAGAATCTGAATGACTCTCTCAGTCTGCCCATCCGTCTGCGGGTGAAAAGTTGTACTGAACTCTAGCCTGGTTCCCAAAGTCTCATGCAATTGATTCCAAAACTTTGAGGTAAACTGGGTTCCTCTATCTGATATAATGGTCCTCGGAACTCCATGTAGACATACAATCCCGGTCACGTATATCTTTGCCAACTTAGCACTGGTGTAAGTGGTCTTGACTGGGATGAAATGAGCTACCTTCGTCAATCGATCGACTACAACCCATATCAAATCATAGCCTGAACAAGTTCTGGGCAATCCCGTGATGAAATCCATGCCTAGCTTATCCCACTTCCATTCGGGTATCGGCAATAGCAATCCTGCTGGTTCTGATGCTCTGCCTTCACTCTCTGACATACATCACAAACTGCTACATACTCCGCAATATCCTTCTTCATTCCGGTCCACCAGAAACTATCCTTCAAATCCAGATACATCTTAGTATTTCCTGGGTGAATCGAATATGGCGAATCATGGGCCTCTTGCAGAATCAACTTCCCAATCTCCGGATCATTCGGCACATATACACGGTCCTCAAACCATAAGGTATCGTGCTCATCCTCACGAAATCCTTTAGCCTTTCCTTTGCTCATCTTTTCCTTTATCTCGGCAATCTCCTTGTCCGTCTTCTGAGCTTCTCTGATCTTATCCATCAACATAGATTGAATCTCCAATGCTGCTACATAGTCTCTCGGAACTATCTCCAAACATAGCTCGCGAAGATCCTCTGCTAACTGCTTGGGTAACTCTCCGGTCATGAGTGTATTGACATGACTCTTGCGGCTCAACGCATCGGCTACTACGTTAGCCTTTCCGGGATGATAATGCAATCTCATATCATAATCCTTAATGAGTTCCAACCATCTCCTTTGCCTGAGATTCAACTCCTTCTGCGTGAATATGTACTTCAAACTCTTGTGATCCATGTACACCTCACAATGGTTTCTGATGAGAAAGTGTCTCCACGTCTTCAATGCATGCACTACGGCTGCTAACTCCAAATCATGCATAGCGTAGTTCAACTCATGGGGTTTAAGCTGTCATGAGGCATATGAAACAACTCTTCCCTCCTGCATAAGCACTGCTCCAAGTCCTCGACGAGAAGCGTCGCAATACACTTCATAATCCTTGCGTTGATCTGGCAGAATTAACACTGGTGATGTAACCAAGCGTTTTTTTCAACTCCTGAAAACTAGCCTCACATTCCTCCGTCCAATTGAACTTGGTGTCCTTCTTTAACAACTCCGTCATGGGTTTTGCAATCTTCGAGAAATTCTCAATGAACCTCCGGTAGTATCCTGCGAGTCCAAGAAAACTCCGGATTTCTCCAACTGACGTGGGTGCTTCACAATTTGTCACAGTGACAACTTTGGTAGGGTCTACCGCTATTCCTTCTCAAGGTATAACATGTCCAAGAAATCCAACTTCCTTAACCAAAACTCACACTTGCTCAACTTGGCGTACAGCTGATGTTCTCTGAGCTTCCCAAGTACCAAACGCAAATGCTGCTTATGTTCCTCTTCATTCTTCGAGTAGACCAGAATATCATCAATGAACACCACGACGAACTTATCCAAAAACTCCATAAACACTTTCTTCATCATGTTCATAAAATAAGCAGGTGCGTAAGTCATACCAAATGACATAACTGTGTACTCATATAGCCCGTATCTTGTGGTAAAAGCTGTCTTAGGTATATCCTGCTCTCGAATCTTCAGTTGGTGGTACCTTGATCGCAGATCGATCTTGGAAAACACCTTAGCTCCTTGCAGCTGGTCAAACATGTCATTTATCATCGGCAGTGTGTACTTGTTCTTGATCATCACCTCATTCAATCCTCGATAATCAACAACCATCCTCAACAATCCATCCTTCTTCTCCACTAGAAGTACTGGTGATCCCCAAGGTGACGAACTTGGGAGAATATAACCTTTATCCAGTAACTCCTTAATTTGCTTCTTAATTTCCTCCAAATCCATTGCGGGCATTCTGTACGGTCTTTTAGATATTGGCCATGTGCCTGGCAAAAGCTCGATCAAAAACTCAATGTCCCTATCCGGTGGCATGCCTGGCAACTCTTCTGGAAATACGTTCGGGAAATCCTTCACCACTGGTACTTCCTCCTGTACCACTCCTGATAAGGAATTTACTTGAGTCCTATTCGGCACATGTCGGGATACATACTTGATCCTTCTTCCTTCTGGGTGGTAAGCAAAATCGACTTACTGGCGCAGTCAATGTTCCCTCCATACTTCGATAACCAATCCATGCCTAATATCACATCCAGTCCTTGTGACTCCAAAACTATTAGGTCCGAGGGAAACAGGTAGTTACCAATCCTTAATGGTAACCGATCACACCATAGGCTAGCCATATACTCTGCTCCTGGCGAGGTTACTAACATGTGTGTCCTAAGGTCTTGGGTTGGCAGTTTAATCTTATCCACAAATCCCCTTGATATGTATGAATGCGATGCACCAGTATAAAAAACGATTGCAGTAAATGACTTAACCATAAACTTACCTATTACTGCATCGGGTTGCGCTTCAACCTCCTCCACATTAATGTGGTTCACTTGTCCCCTGTTGAAAGGGTTGGGCTTCTTCCAGAGCTTCCATTGTCATTTCCATTCTTTGCTTCAGAACACTCTCTGGCATAATGTCCATTCTTCCCGCACTTGAAACAAGTAATGTGACTTAGATCCTTCTTGGCGGGCGTTGTTGGGTTGGAACCGTTCTGTCTGTTGCTTACTCCATTACCATTTCCGTTCTTGGAGCTACTATGGTTGTGCGACATCCCTCCATTGTGGTTGTGACCTCCATGGTTATGTTGAAGGGGTCCTCCCGAGTTCGGGGTAAAACAGGGTCTCTGCTAATCTCCAGAATTGTACTTCCCTTGTCCATACTTCCTCTTGCGGTTGTCAATCTGCTGTTGCTTCCCTTCAATCATAAGAGCTCTATCTACCAACTCCTGGTAGTTATTAAAATTTGCCACCATCAACTGCATGCTCAGCTCATCATTCAGTCCTTCCCGAAACTTCTCCTGTTTAGCTGCATCCGTAGCAACATCATCTGGGGCATAACGTGCTAGCTTACTAAAGTCATCCACATACTGGCCAACGGTGCGTCCTCCTTGGCGTAAGTTGTGAAACTCTTGCTTCTTCATGGCCATAGCTCCTGCTGATACATGGGCAGTGCGAAAAGCTTGCTGAAACTGGTCCCATGTAACAATGTCTATGGGGTAAGTAGCTGTGAAATTCTCCCACCATGATGCTGCGGGTCCATCAAGCTGATGTGCGGCGAAACGCACTCTCTCAGCATCTGTGCATCCTGCAGTGGTCAGCTCCCTTCCAATCTTGCGGAGCCAATCATCTGCAACTATCGGCTCGGTTCTACTGGAGAACACTAGCGGATTTAGTCTTAGAAAACGGGCTAAGTGATCAACAGGTGGTGGTGGTGGTGGTGGTGGTGGGTTGTTGTTGTTGTTGTTCCCCTGATTGTGATTCTGGACTAGTATCTGCATCAATGCATTCTGCTGCTGGATCAACTGAGTGAGCTCCGATGGGAAAGCAAATCCATTGTCGCGTCTCGGAGGCATCTGGTGGGTTTAGAAAAGGTGAGAAAATAGAATAGAATGAGGTCTAGGGGAAAAACACTACCCATATGCACATGAGACAAACACAAATATATCACTCAATCAATCAAGCAAGGGCATACAATCGGTCTAACTGTCGTTACAAAAGTGCTCGGACTATTCTATATACATGGGGGAATACTACTACTGTTATGGTGGTCGACTAGAAAAATTGATCGGTCGAAGACTCCATGATATCTGCTCCAGCTTCATCAACATAGTCATCATCGCTATCGTCAGGGTCCGAGTCGGTTTCGTCGATGATGATGTAGTTCTCCGGGCAAGTGGAATCGTCGTCTTCTCCTCCTGGCGCGGGATCTCCCATGAATACTCCGATCTTCCTTGACAAGTCGTCATTCTTCTCCACTAGTACGACGATTTCCTCCTCATAGTCTTCTCGTGTAGCCTTGAGTTCCTCCTCTAGCTCTGTGATCCTGGTCATTGCCTTCTTCAGATCCATCATGCCTGCGCACATCTGATTCTCCTGGCGGTGAATGTGCTGGTTTAACTCCTGGATGAAAGCTGCAATAGATCTATCCTTCTTGGTGCTGATCATCTCCCATTGTTCATCTCAACGCCCACAAATCTGGTAGATAGTATCCTTGAGATCCTTGTGGTAGACTTCTCCAATGCGTCCCATGGTGATGTGAGCTGCCATACTCTTTCCTAGATTCCAGGTTGGTGCATCAAAGGAAAACTCTATGGGCTCAGTGACTGGCGTGAAGGTCCTTCCTTGAACTTGAACTTGAATCATACAGCGCTCCTCTTCTAGTAAAGTGGTGTTGTAAGTCCCAGTGAAGCTTGGTATTCCGATATTCAGGTACCTAGTAACTTCCTTCAAGTGGCGTCCAAAAGGGATGTCTTCATCCGGTTGTGCAAACTTGTTCCTTGAATCCGCCATCCTAAAAAGTATAAAATGGAGAGGAGTCAGAAATGATAAGAGAGTAGTGATCTAGGGCTTTTGCTTAGTGGCGTGTCCTACAGTCAGCATGTGCTCTGATACCATCTTGTAGCGACCAGACCTCAAACAGTGTGACCTCTGTGCATCAGTGTCATCCCTGGATCGGTAATGCTGACACGCACAATACTTGAAGGATTTATAACAGAGTAGCAATCACACACTTATTACATCGAATGTCTCAAAAGAGAACTTATTACAATAAATATGGCTTAAGGCCATCTAAAACGATAACATCAGAAGGCTTGGAAGATAAAGCGAGTCCATCAACTCCAACGGCATCACTCAGTGAAAGACCACGACCTAAGGCTCCTTACTCGTCATCTGAAAAGTCTGCAACATGATACGTTGCAGCCCGAAAACGGGTCAGCACATGGAATATGCTGGCAATGTAACACAAGAGTAATGAAACAGAAATATTGCTATCACTACATGCATATATGGCTGGTGGAGGCTGTATGGTTAACATGTTTTATGAAAAGCCAATTTTTTCCTACAACAAAGGAATAAATTTTATTTAACTATCATGGTAGTTGTTAAACATTGAGAAGGTTCCTCCAACTCAATCCCAATTAAGCATCATCATTAAACCCAATCAAAATTTATAATAAGAGTGATGAGATCCACATGATAATCCAAGAACTAGATACTCAAGATGTCCATAACCAGGGGCACGGCTAACTATGATTAGTTTGTACACTCTGCAGAGGTTTGCGCACTTTTCCCTACAAGACTCGAATACATCCATGATCGGAGATTCGAGACATAGTCTTTCTGAAGCATTAACTCTCTACTCTGGATAGATAGTACCACCTACAACCCACTACATCTGCTATTCTACCTCTTTGAGAGCTTCACACAACTTACTCAACCATGCCAGAGCCCATAATGGCTTGTGGCTGCACACGGAAGTTTCTAGCATGAATAGTCTTATGATCTCTTTGAGCCTGGGTGGTGAGCCGTAGGATGATCACACGGGTCCT
The DNA here is from genome assembly GCA_032464435.1 of Aegilops umbellulata. Lineage (NCBI taxonomy): Eukaryota > Viridiplantae > Streptophyta > Magnoliopsida > Poales > Poaceae > Aegilops > Aegilops umbellulata. The sequence goes on along the minus strand of CP136055.1, from coordinate 430,652,898 downwards.
CCGGGATATCCTAGGACAACACTGGATTCTCCAGGTGCCCACAAACAATCCACCCAGATGTGTATTTAAGTTGCCACCTTAATTTAAACCATTAATTAACAAACTCACATCTGTCATGGATACACTCAAACCCAATCCACGTCTACGAGCATAGCGTATCAATATAAGCAACGTAGAAGTAACTCCCAAAGGTTTGATGATAAACAGGTGAATAGGTACTACCTCATCTACCTCCCAAAACCCATAATTTAATCAGATCCTAACCATGCAAATGTTTGAGGATTGATCTAATGCAATAAAACTGGATAGTAAAGAGATATGATCAAAGTGTTACTTGCCTTGCTGATGATCCGCGAAACCTAGAGACTCGTAGTAACACGCTTCGCACTCCGGGTACTCAATCAAGCAAGAGCACGGGTAAAACATAAAAGGAGATCTAACCAGAGAGTTCAACTTAAGAACTTCGGTTTGCAAAAAGAATCAAATCAACAGAAGCGACAAAACTCAAACGGCGAAAGAAACAAGATCTGATTACTAATCTAGACTAAAGTCATATTTACAGTAGCAAAATCTTGTTCAAGTTGGTTAAACAGAAAGAGGGCTTCGAGACGAAAATCTAGGCGCTTAAATCGCCTGATTCTGATAAACGAGCGAAAAGTTAAACTAGAATGAAAATCGGATCAGAAATCGCGAACGAAAATAATCGCGAAAAAATCCTAGAAAAAGTAAAAATGACGCACAGACTAATGAACGAACGTTCGCTATCTGCGGCTAATGGGCGAAAACCGTTCGTTAAAGCGAACGTACAGACGAACGTCCGCTAAATAACCAAACCAAAAAAAACCGAACCGATCTAATAAAAAAACGAATCAAGGGTTCTAAAAAACCGAACGGTTTTCTCACGAAAACCGAGGCGGCGGCGGCGACTACCTCCGGCGAGGTCCGGCGAACGGCGGCCGTGGCGAGCGGCTCCGACGGCTGGGTCGGGCGGCGACGGGCGACGGGGCGGCGAGTGGCGGCGCGACGGCAGCAGGAGCGGGCGGCGGCGGCGGGGCTGGAGCGCAGCTAGGGTTTGGCGGGGTCGGGCTGGTGGGCTGCGGCCTCATCCTCGCGGCCTATAAAGCCCCCCCTGGGCGGAGTCCCGAGCGGATACGGCCCAAAGTCGGTTTCCTCTTTTTTTTTAAAAAAAAATATTTCATGCAGAAAAATGAAGAAAAGAAGTACTAAACGGACTCCAAAAATTTTGAAATAAATTTTCCCCGTCCTCTAAAAATCTACCGGACAAGGTGAACATTTATTTGGGACTCTACTGCAACTTTAAAAAACGCACATTTTTCCTATGCAAATAAAATAGCAATAAAATCCGAATAAAATCAAATATTTGATTTTAATATTTTTCCTCCAATACTTCATTTATTTTGGAGAAGTCATATTATCTCCTCTCATATATTTTAATATGAAATATTTTCAGAGAGAAAAATATTTAAAACCAATGATCCTTATTTCGATATTTGATAAAGTTCAAATACGAAAACGGTGAAATCCCCAACTCTCTCCGTGGGTCCTTGAGTTGCTTAGAATTTCGAGGATCGCAAAATGAAAATGCGAAAAAAAAAAGATATGCATGAATGATCTATGTATAACATTTCAAATTAAAAATTTGGGATGTTACAACAACTCATGTCTATGGTTAGGAAACCTTAACCATCTTTGATCAACGAGCTAGTCAACTAGAGGCTCACTAGGGACACAATGTTTGTCTATGTATTCACATATGTATTAAGATTTCTGATCAATACAATTCTAGCATGAACAATAAATATTTATCATGAAAAAGGAAATATAAAATAACAACTTGATTATTCTCTCTAGGGTATATTTCCTTCAGGCCCATGGATGTCCACTGTGGTGGTGAGATCGGGATGTATGTAGCACATCCGAACTTACGCAGATGGGAAATGCTAGGAGGATTTCCACGTACCAATTGCAGAGGGGAAGTACGATGATATGTAGTAGGCCTCAATTGTATCAAGTCAGCAATGTGTAGAACGACATGACCCCAACAAGAGGTTGGCAAGTTGCAATTCATTAACAAAGGTCTTGCAATGAGTTTGATCCTTTTAATCAATGATTCAGCCAAACCATTTTGTGTATGGACATATGGAACAGAGTGCCAAACTTTAAATCCCCAAGGCCATGCAATAATCATTGAAAGCACGCGAGGAGAATTTTGTAGCATTGTCCATGCGAACTGACTTAATTCAACTTTCTGGATAATGGCTTGTAACTTAATGACTTGCTTCATTATCTTGGAAAATGCATGGTTTCGCGTGGATAGAAGACACACGTGTGACCATCGCGTAGATGTATCAATTAGAACCATGAAGTATCGGAAAGGTCCAGATAATGGTTAGATGGGACCACAAATGTCTCCTTGAATAAGTTCGAGAAATTGAAGTGGTTCATCTTGTATTTTTAGGTGAGAGGGCCTCAAAATTAGCTCTCCCATGGCACAAGATGTGCACACAAAGTTTGAAGATTGAGGAAATTTTGACTCAAGCAAATTATGACCAATGAAATTGCTAGTGATTTTTTTCATCATCCCGATCCCGGGATGGCCTAGGCGATCATGCCAGGTTTGAAATGCCTCAACATTTTGAAAAATTACTTAGTATTCAACATGCTCTACGGGTTTGATGTACATATGGTACAAACCAGACGATAGAGAAGGAATTTTTTTTCATGTACCCACTTGCCATATCCGTGATCTTTGGTGAAGAGTAGATACTCCTCTTTGTTGTCTTCATGGGTTTCAATGTGAAAGCCTACGGATATCTCGATAACTGATCAGGGTACGTGATGAGTCAGGGTACAACAAAGCATCCTCAATCGCGTCCAGCATAAATATGGCACGTCCAGTGCCAACGATTACCGTATCGCGTCCAACGATAGTTAGAATATCTCCATTCATCTTTTTAAGAGTTTGGAAATATTTCATCTCCCTTAGTATGGAGTTTGTAGTTGCACTGTCCACAAGGCATAATTCCTCTTCCATCGGATTATCACCCTAGATAACGTTGGCGAGGCTCTCGGCAGATAACGTGTTTAGATGAAAGATCAACTTGTATTGATTGATAGAACTAGTACAACTTATATATGTTTGGAAGAGATGCATCGCACAAGACGCGATGGTTGGAACCGATGCAACGGTTAGAGGAGAGGGGAGAAGAGATCTGTCGGTTGCTACAAGGCGCCTGCATGCCGCAGGACAAGGGGAGATTTCCCTCTAATTAATATGTGCTAATTAATCACAACAGAGATGTCCTAAGAGGTGATTTTTGGCATAGGAGTAGGAGTGGAGTTCTCACTCTTGTTGGCATGTGGCAGGAGTAGGTGTTCTGGTCTCGTACATTTTTTATTCCTTCTCTAAAGCGATGTTATGCTATTTACGTATCTCAAAAAAATGGAAATTATACGTTGTTTGGGACTCAATTTTCTACCTCCACTCAAATTCACGTCAAGCATCAACTCAATCAAATCAAGTTAAATCTTGTCGAAACTTCAACTAATAAAAACATTCCTTGCTTTCACCTGCCCATACAAAATCAAATCAAATTATATGAAACCATCAACTAAATGAATTTTGTTTGCCTTTCCTTACACAAACCCAAATCAAATAAAATCTTACCAAAGCCTCAACTAAATCAAAACTTGTTCTGCTTTCCCATACCCATACTCAAAAGAAATCAAAATTTTACAAAAAAAGAAGATGGTGTGTAAGGTATATGTCATATTGATGTTGAAACACTAGACTATTTATGCCCTCCATTGCAACACATAGACAATTTGCCAATAAGATTAATAAGACTGATACGAGATGTTTTGGAAAGTTCTAAGGACCGGCTTGTAAAACTTTTCAGCCGTTTTAGGAAGGTTCCACATAGTTGTTTTCTTCCTTTTCTCTTTCTATGTTTTTATACGCTTTTCGTACAATATTTCATTATTCTAGCTTTTCTTTCCTGTTTCATTTTCTGAAATACATGTTGACTAATTCAAATCGGTTTATCACTGTTACTATCACTATTCAAAATATCGCCCGATTCAGTGGTTTGTCATCCAATTTATCACTACTCGGGAGGTGATCGATAAGATTATACCATATCATCATCGTTTATTGTTTGAGCCGATTTATCACTGTGACAAGCGATTTATCGAGAATCTACCGATAAACCGGGTTGTTCCAAGTTTTTTTCTTTCTAAAAGGACATGTAGGATTGGTAACCAAAGATGCATTATCTTACAAAAACAAAACATTGTTTTTAAAAGGTTTGATGAAATTTGGCGCATTTGCACGTAGGGATAAAAATTGAGTGGAAAGTTTTTTTTGCTTTTTTGGAGAACAAACAAGAGAGGAAACAAAAACAGAAATTTACAAAATGTAAAAAATGGAATTTTATATGCGAAAATGGAAACAAAATGGAATAGTATTTTCCAGTGAAACAGACATGGAAAGAAACTTTTTGTTTATGCGAATATCAAATTTTAGTTTCTACTATGAGCCTATGACTGCTTTCTAGCCAAAACATCTGTTGTGATTAATTAGCACATATATTGATTAGGGAAAATCTCCTCTTGTTTAACAGCACATCAGTTACTTCAGGCGGAAAAGCATGATGAGCTACTCGCTAAGAATGGCTCTCAACGCCCAGTTGGGGCATAATCTTTACCTGAAGTTCATATAAATGTCGCGAATAGACAGAAGTTTGATGGTGCCTTTAGAGGCAATCAATCAAATGTCCAGAACAAGCGAAAGCGCATTAGGAATATGAGGTCTAGGAACTCAGACAAGGGAAAAGGCACTACAAAGCCCAAGCATGATAAATCTCTGCTTTGCAACAAGTGTGGATGCTACACGCACCCCACCGACAAGTGCAAGATCCTGAAGCATCTGGTTATGTTGTACCAGCAATCTTAGGGACGCATAGCACCTCAAGGGAAGAGGTTCAAAGCCAACTTCAACCTTCATTCAGACAACGCCACTGGAGCCGGTAGTTCGCATGACGTTCCTCCTGGACCGAGCAACACCATTGCGTTCCATCAGCCAGAGGACCTTGCTGACACGGAGAACATGATGATTGAGTATACCTCAAACGACGTGTTTGGAGACTTTGACTAGTCCCACTCCTTAGTGACCTGTTTAGCTATGTCCATTTGTGATGTTGTAATAAGAACATAAGTATTGTTGTTGTCTTTATATTGTATCAGCACTTTTGATATAATAAGATTGTAATTGTGCCAACATATTTGATATAAATAAGATTGTATTCTATTTATTTACATGAGATTTTCTTATTGAAAGTTCTTTGTCTTATATATAGTTCTCTACGGTGACAATCCGATGGAAGAGGAATTATGCCTTGTGGATAATGCAACCACAAACTCCATTCTGAGGGAGATGAAGTATTTTCAAACTCTGAAAAAGATGAATGGAGATATTCTAACTATTGATGGACGCGATACGGTAATCGTTGGCACTGGATGTGCCATATTTACCCTCCCAGGCGGTACACAAGTGACAATTGAGGATGCTTTGTTGTATCCCGACTCATCACATACCCTGATCAGTTATCGAGATATCCGTAAAAATGGCTTTCACATTGAAACCCATGAAGATAACAAAGAGGAGTATCTACTCTTCACCAAAGATCACGGATATGGCAAATAGGTACATGAAAAAATTTCTTCTCTATCGTCTGGTTTGTACTATACGTACATCAAACCCGTAGAACATGTTGCATACAAAGTAATTTTTCAAAATGTTGACGCATTTCAAACCTGGCATGATCGCCTAGGCCATCCCGGGATCGGGATGATGAGAAAAATTACTGGCAATTCCATTGGTCATAATTTGCTTGAGTCAAAATTTCCTCAACCTTTAGACTTTGTGTGCACATCTTGCGCCACGGGAAAGTTAATTTTGAGACCCTCTCACCTCAAAATACAAGCTGAACCACTTCAGTTTCTTGAACGTTATTCAAGGAGACATTTGTGGTCCCATCCAACCATTATCTGGACCTTTCCAGTACTTCATGGTTCTAATTGATGCATCTACACGATGGTCACACATGTGTCTTCTATCCCATGCGAAACCATGCTTTTCCAAGATAATGAGGCAAGTCATTAAGTTACAAGCCCATTATCCAAAAAGTCTAATTAAGACAATTCGCATGGATAATGCTGCAGAATTCTCCTTGCGTGCTTTCAATGATTATTGCATGGCCATGGGGATTGAAGTTCAGCACTCCGTTCCATATGTCCATACACAAAATGGTTTGGCTAAATCATTGATTAGAAGGATCAAATTCATTGCAAGACCTTTGTTAATGAATTGCAACTTGCCAACCTCTTGTTGGGGTCATGCGGTTCTACATGCTGCTAACTTGATACAATTGAGGCCTACTACATATCACAGTACTTCCCCTCTGCAATTGGTATGTGGAAATCCTCCTAGCATTTTCCATCTGTGTAAGTTCGGATGTGCTGCATACATCCCGATCTCACCACCACAGCTGATATCCATGGGCCCACATAGGAAACTGGGGATCTATGTGGGGTACAAATCGCCGTCGATTATTAAGTACCTGGAACCCCTTACTGGGGACCTGTTCACAGCCCGTCACGCTGATTGTATATTTAGTGAGGAACACTTTCCGGCATTAGGGGGAGACTTCAAGTACCAGAAAGAATGCCCAAAAATTGATTGGAATGCTCAAGCCATTTCGTCCTCTGATCCACGTACACAAGAGACTGAACTCCAAGTTCGGAAAATCATTAATTTGCAAGATCTTGCAAATAACCTGCCAGATTCATTTACTGATCTAAAAGGTGTTGCAAAGTCGTTAAATCCAGCCAGAAATGCGCCCAAAAGAGTGGAGGTACCAATAAAAACCACTCAACTCCCTATTCCTAAAAAGAGGGGGAGTAGTACGGCCTCTGACCTGGAACAAGCTTCCAGTAAGCAACAAAGGAAACCGAGGAGAAAAACCTCGGAGTGAGTAAATACAAGTCAACTCAACGTTGATAAACACCTTATGGGTAGTATACACTCAGCGGAAGGGCTACCTCCACAACCCAGCTTCAGTTTGCACACACTGGTTGGGCCATCGGAACACCCACACTCACGCATATTGGGAAATCACGAAGAGTCAATAGGGGTGCAGGAAATTTCCATCAACTACATCGATTCTGGAGAATCTTTCGATCGTAAGTCTACGACTGTCGACATTTATTTTGCTGAAAAAATTGCAGATATCCTTCTCACTGATCATGATCCAAAGACCATCGTTGAGTGCCGAAAGCGCTCCGACTGGACTAAATGGAAGGACGCAATACAAGCAGAGATTGCCTCGCTTAACAAAAGAAAGGTATTCACTAAAGCAATACCGACACCTCCCAATGTTTTCCCCGTCGGATAAAAATGGGTTTTTCTCCGGAAACGGAATGAGAACAATGAGGTGGTGAGATACAAAGCAAGTCTCATAGCACAAGGGTTCACAGAGACCCGGCATTGATTTCAATGAGACATATTCTCCTGTAATGAGTGGAACCACTTTCCGATACCTTATATCTTTGGCAGTGCAAAACCGTCTATCTATGCAGTTGATGGATGTCGTGACCGCATATCTTTACGGGTCACTAGATTCGAACATGTATATGAAGGTTCCTGGCAGAATCTCTATCCCGAATACAAGCGCAAAATGCAACATGTATTGTGTAAAACTTAATAAGTCAATATATGGCTTAAGACAGTCGTGACGGATGTGGTACAACCGACTTAGTGAGTTCCTTCTACAAAAAGGCTACTCCAATAGTAGTGATTGCCCATGTGTCTTTATCAAAAAGTCCTCTACAGGATTTTGCATCATTTCAGTGTACGTTGATGACCTCAACATCATTGGCAACACACACGACATTGATGAAGCACGCAATCACCTAAAGATGGAATTTGAGATGAAGGATTTGGGTAAAACCAAATTTTGCTTAGGTATTCAATTTGAGCACCTTCCCTCGGGAATCATGGTATACCAAGCTGCTTATATCCAGAAAATATGGGAGAAATTCAATATGGACAAACCCTACCAATCTAAAACTCCCATGGTGGTTCGCTCTCTAGACGTAGAGAAAGATCCGTTCAAGCCAAGGGAAGATGGAGAAGAAATATTGGGACCTAAGGTTCCATATCTTAGTGTCGTTGGAGTGCCCACGTATCTTGCAAATTGCACGAGACTTGACCTCGCATTTGCAGTGAATCTACTTGCTAGACATAGCGCAGCTCCCACCAAACACCATTGGTCCGGACTTAAGAATATCTTTCGATATCTCCAAGGCACAAAGGATCTTGGCCTATTCTTTCAGTTCCGGAGAAATCAGGACTCTAATATGATTGGATATGCCGATGCTAGCTATTTATCTGATCCCCATAATGCCAGATCGCAGTCTGGCTTTGTGTTTCTACGTGGTGGAACTGCCTTATCATGGAAGTCTTCTAAACAAACTCTGGTGGCAACATCTACCAATCATTCTAAAATAATTTCATTATTCGAGGCATCACACGAATGTGTGTGGCTTCGCAGAATGATAAACCACATACAACAGTCATGTGGAAATGGTTCTATAGAATCACCTACCATTATCTACGAAGATAATGCGGCTTTTGTTGCACAGATGCAAACATGATACATCAAGAGTAATATCACTAAGCATATTTCTCCTAAGTGGTTTTCCCCATGATCTTCAAAAAATGGGGAAATAAACATCTTGCAAATTAAATCATGTGAAAATCTTGCTGATTTATTTACCAAGTCTCTACCAAATTCTACATTCCAGAAATATGTTCATGGAATTGGTATGCGACGACTTCGGGACTTGCACGAATCAGGGGGAGTGTCTCCCTGAACTGTATCTGTTTGAAGTATCATATTACATTTCTTTCTCTCTGTGAGTTTTATGTTTCAGGTTCTCATCAAGAATATTAATGAAGAATTGTCGGAGAAGAATCCTTTTGAGATGATGATGCAACCTGGACAATCTTTCAAGATGACAATTCTATCTGATGATCCTATGACGATTCTATATGGACAAGCGTAGATTAGGGGGAGTGTTGTGATTAATTAACACATATATTAATTAGGGAAAATCTCCTCTTGTTTAACGGCACAGCAGTTACTTAGCACCAACCGACGCATCTCTAGGATGCGCCTGTACGAACCGTTCCGACCTGTGCAACGCATCTCTTCAAGACATATATAAGTTGTACTCTGTTCATCAATCAATACAAGTTGGTCTTTCACTTAAACAACATCAACAACACACAATGACACAGTGAGTAGAATGACTCATGTGAAGCCCAACTTTGACGACCACACACGTACTCAACTATACAATATATGGAATTGTCCAGTACTACTATAATTCTTTGCTAAATAGCTAACCTAATCATATTATTTTGTAGTCATGTTAAGAATTGATTAAATTTGTTGGTTAGTTTGTGTTTTTCTCTATGGTTCAAGAGGATTTTAAGTTGCCAAGAAAAAGTTCTCAAGTTGGGCTTCGCATTGACTCGATGCATGTTCCCATAGTATCCGTTTTCATATTTATTTTTGGGGTTTCTGTATTTATTTCCGCAGTTCCATCTTTTTCAACTCCGTTTTCATCCACATCCACGAACAATTACCAAAAAGGTGTTTTTGACTGCTGTGCTTGCAGTCGGCCTTGATATATTTCTTTCGTCTTACTACAATAATTTTACAGAGGACCACACTGGCTTCTGTTGCAGAGCGGGCCCGCGCGTCAGCGCCAGGCTAGCCTTTTGGGAGGTGGCCCCGCTCTCCAGCTATGTTGGCCAAACTAATTGATGGATGCGCCTGGACTGGATCGATGGCATCTTTGAACAGTTGGTTGGCACTCGCTCTTTCCGCTGAGCCGTCGTTTTCACTAGCTTCGGGGGGTCAAAAACAATTGGGAGATCTCGCCTCGCCCGCCAGTTAGTTATCCGCCCATTCGTTCCGGCCAAAGCTCTGAGCCATCTCCCTATCTTTACTCCCCACAAGGCGTGACGAGGAAGCGCCATCATATCATTGTGCCTGATGCTTCTTCCTTCCATCCATCCATGCATGCATCTGATCTCCTCGTCTCGATCGTCTCGCCGCTACAAACATCTCATCTCAGACTTGTGTCCATGGCAGCAGCGGCAGCAGCGGCATGGGGCTTTCTCCATCTGCCATGCGACTTTGTCTTTCTCTTGCCGCTTCAGCAGCTGCCGCCTCTCTGGTCACCTCCTGCCCCCTCCATCTCCATGGATGCAATCAAACTGCCAGGCGGTGAAACCTCAGGGGGAGATAATTTAACCCATCCATAGCATCGTCCTTAGCTACTAGTAGTAAGTTTACGACACATAGGACGGTCCAGCTTCTGCATCCAGTGAATCTTGGTTGCCATGTGATATCGTGCGTGCCGTATCGAGTTAAACTATTTCACGTACACGAGCCCAGCTAGCTTTCCAGAGGCAAAGCTAGTAGCTGACGCTAATTTACTTGCTCGGGTCACATCACATGATGGGAATTATTGGTAGTACTAAGTGAGTTCATGCCGACATGTGATCAAGTCACAAGAAATAATGTCTGAACGGATCTAAATGAGTAGAGGACACTCACGTAGATACTGGGATTAGCCGATTAGGTTCAAGTATACACTTGCCTGAAACTGGGAGTAAGGGGGATATAGGGATTAGGTTTGCATATTTCATCTGGGGTCGAAACCCCTCGACAATTACAAGCCTATGCAGACATTTCACTCCCCTGGAAGCCTATACATACATACATCTGCGAAGGAAAAAGCTGTGGATATAGGAGCTGGAACACGCAAATTAAAGCTGCGGTTGGCCTGCGCTTGGACTAGTTGTCTTGAGCATGGACTAGCTAGCTAGCTAGGCCTAGCTACTCCACAGTACGTACATACTGCGGCCTTCCTTTTGCAGTTTCAGCCTCTGGCTGGCGCCGATCAGCTCATGCATGCCACGGTGAGGTTATGGAGGACAGTGGCAGCTCTTTTTGTGTGTTTTCTTGGAGCATGCGGCCGCAAAAGGCTGGGGCACTTGTCGTAGAGATGTTGGTTCCTCCTAGCTAGCTCAGCTTACAGCTGCGACATCTAGGCGTACGGTGTGCCACGGATTTATGTCATAGAGAGGACACGTACAGTACTGTGCTGCTAGTAAGTATGCACAAAAGGTCCTCTTGTCAATTCATTGCATGCTCTTCTGCCACGTTAAAATTTATTTACTGTAGGATGCCACGAGCAAAAGTGAGAAGTGTACTAGTATATGTGTTAATTAGATGCTGGAACAGGCAAGAAGCAGATATGTGTTAATTAGATGCTGGATGTCCTTGCTTATAACAAACAGGCAAGACGTTGGCTAAAGTACCACGTACACTGGCTGTTTCAATTGATGATGCTGGGTTTACCCAGTGCTCTCGGTGGCGGCAGTGCAGTGCATGATGCATATGTGCTGCCGTCCACAAGGGCGATGCTGCTCTGGGGGCTTAATTAGCTCTAGAGATGAGTCTATGAGTGCATCCAAAAAACTTACCGCACAAAATCATCTCCCCCGCCTCTCACTGTCTGGACCTTCCTCTCGGCAAACGGTGCTCCATCGGCAAACCGGCAGCAATCTATGTCCAGTCCAGCCGGTCGTGATGTTTCTAACACATGCTCGTTAGGGTTTCACAACGTAACTTCAGTTCTCTCCCGAGAAGGCCTCTGAAATTTCTTGTTATATTGGTATCTAATTCTTCAGGATTTCTATCTCTATCAGATTCATCACTAGCTGGATAGAGTCATACAGCGCGCCTCAGCTCGTACGTGAAACAACATAAATAAGAATATGAACTTAGCTGCTAGGGGCGTGGAGACCACCATTGTACGAACAAAATCCACTGACGGCACAAGAGACAATTTCAACCAAAGCCATGCATGCAGGACCTGGCACGCATAGTTAAAAGGCGTCAGATATCAGGTCAGAGATACTAAATGATATTAAAACCTGTGCATAGTAGAAAATAACTGCTCCGTAATACTACACCGCACCAGATTCTACAGAAGAAATTAATACATACAGTCTCCTTATCTTTTTTTCTCCACACATGCATAGACCATGGAAACATCTTTTTATCTCTCATGTCGAGTTATGTTGACAAATGCAACTCGATATTATATATGTGGACTTCTCAGGGAGCAGTATACCAGTACTCTATATTAGATTGCGGCCATCACGCATCACAGGTTTGTGCCTTAAAATGACAGCCAAACGCCAAAGAAGAGCAGGAGACTTAACTGCAGAACTTTGTAGGTAATGCCTTACATGTTTCATGGAAACAAATATCATAAATTAATCCGATGAGTGCATGCATATACATATCCACATGGCACATACAGCATCAGAAAATGAACACGGCACTCGTAAGTCCATGCATCCCCTCAATATTTACAAGAGTAACTTCAGGGTAACACATATGATGCATTATTGTCAGCTAGTATATTCAAACCGATTCGGTACTTTTGTGAAGTAGATACATACATAAAATTCAATTAAATATTACATGAAACAAAAACATGGCGTCCAATCCTAGTATATCTATCATGCATATGAACATTCTGCCAACAATAACATTTTTCCTTCAAAGCAAAACACAAGTTGATTCACAAATTCCCTACACAGCCTCATACTTGTACTGGTTCATTTTATTCATTACAAGGGCATACTCCAGTGACCATCATTTTAGCTCTATTTAGTGCTAACTGTAATCTAATTACTTTGAGCATATGCATAACAGTAAGATGCAAATATAACCAAACATGATGAACCATATCTAGCTAGCTATTACTGTGCATTGCTAGGTGCAGTCAACTGTTTCTAATTAAGTTTGACGATTAACACAATTTCATTTGTCTAGATTTAATTTGTGTGCTAAAATCGATGCATATTTTCAAACAAAAAACTATTGCATGTTGATATCAATATTTTGTGGCTAAGTAGTTAAGACTTAAATAACCTGCTTAGCATATACTATCTTTCAACAAAAAAATCACATAGAGATTTAGATAAATCGCATTCAGCTCAAATTTTGCTAGTGGGGGTGTAAATATTTTCCCTATAGCTTCTGCTAGGTTTGCTAAATATACAAGTGCATGCAAAAAGAGAAAGAATCTAACGTCGCTTGCTTAAAAGTTACTCCCTCCGTTCCAAAATACTTGTTGTGGTTTTAGTTCAAATTTGAACTAAGACCACTACAGGTATTATGGAACGGAGGGAGTACCAGCTAGACAACACAGCCTGTATATGTACTTTATCATATTATATATTTGAGACATGGTAGAAAATTACAAAAATTACATGTCAGGTAGCTACTAAATAAGGTTCACATATGTAACTAATTGATACACAAAAGACTAACAAATAAACACCGACTAAGGTAGTTTAAATAACCCACTTCTACATAACCATTGATGTTTAAAATAATATATCCATACCACTCGACGCTGAACTACATCTAGATACTGGATCTAATATGACTTATTTAGAAACTGGATCTAATATGACTTATTTTGGATTGTGCCATTACAACTCCGTAAGATCCTGATAAGCATTTTGTGTTGTATGTAATAAATACTCCCTCCGTTCCTAAATAGTTGTCTTTCTAGCCATCTCAAATGGAGTACAACATACGGATGTATGTAGACATGTTTTAGAGTGTAGATTCACTCATTTTGCTCCGTATGTAGTCACTTGTTGAAATCTCCAGAAAGACAATTATTTAGGAACGGAGGGAGTACTATGTTTCAGTCAACAAATTTCCTATTCTACTAGCTGGTTTAGCAACCTTACATGCATATACTTCATAGATGCTTGTACAGTTTTACTGTAAGAACAGAAATGTCAAAAAAAATTGAAAAAAAAGCACAATGACATTTGGACTGGAAGGATGTCGGATGAACAATCATCATACTATCTGCTAAAAAAGACGACGTGCAGGTTATAAAAACAGCCACAACCCATAGTACTTAATTATGAGAAAATTTGTTGCATAATGTGAAAATGATTGAAATTGTTCTATAAGAAATTGAAGAGTTTTGAATCCCCTTCATGTTTTTGCTAGACTAAATCATCCATGTTTATGCAGTGAGAGAATACATATGAGATTCGTAATAAAAATTTGTGTCAAATTTCTTGTATTTGGTACTACCAAGGAACCATGGCAGTGTAATACTAAAAATATAGCAATCTTAAAAAACAAGAAAGATTAAATGTGTAAACAAATAAATGGAAGAATATATGACTAACTGAAGTGAAATATACAGTGATTAATCCAAAAGTAATACTGCCTCCGTCCCATAATATACTGCCTCCGTCCCATAATATAAGTGAAATATACAGTGATTAATCCAAAAGTAATACTGCCTCCGTCCCAAAATATAAGATGTTATTACAACCAAGATGGGAGTATATCAGTTGTAGTAACATCTTATATATTATGGGACGGAGGGAGTATTTGCAGATGTTTGCGGTGTAGTTAATCATAATACAGCACACAATATCAACAGGTATTGACAATGACAAGGAGGTGCTACTGATCTTTGCTGCAACAACATTTTTTTTACAACTTGTATTCCTTAGCTAAAGCTTTTCTCCAAAGTTAATATGTATATTTCTGCTGTTTCAGAAGATACCAGGATATATACAAGAGACATCAACTACTGATTTGTAGACTGGGCTAGATACTTGTATCCTTTTTGTAAGAGGGAGGCCACAGAAGACATGCGTTAACCTCCTCGAGCCCAAGGTAAGTTCGAAGTATGAACTATCAATCAGTTAATCTCAAAGAAATTGTATCGAGTGAGTGCAGTACGTCAGATGACAAAATTAAAACCAAAGTGAACACCAAGCAAGCACAAAAGAGGAAGAACAAGAAGAAAACAGCGAACTCTTATAGTGATATATACAATCCAGTCGATCTCCTGCGCATTATTTATTTCCCCATTAACTCCCATTCCTTTTTGAGCTTACACTGGACCAAAGGTACTTTCGCTTTCAGGCACAGCATCTATATATCTATTCGGCCATGCCAGAGCAAAAGGATCCCCCTCCTACACCTTGCTAGTTATGGATACCTATTGAGGAGCCAGTACGTGGCCTTGCCCCCATTGCTACCAGCAGCAGGCGTACACCCCGTACCTACTCACTGCAGTGAAAAGGAGAAGAGGGAAGAAAGTTAAATATAGAGAGAGGCCTTTGTCTTTCTCACTGCCTCACACAGAAAGGACAACAAGGGAGGGCAATTCCGAGCAAGACGTACTACTCCAAGAGATGTGCATATACGCACACCTCACTGTTCCTACTGTTATAGCAACAGTCGAGCTGGTGCTGAGGTCCCTCCTCCCTCTCCCATAAATTTTTAACAGATGTACAAAGAAGTTAAGGCCAGTGGCAAGTGCCCAGTGCACTGCACCCCTTCTTTACAGACTGCCAAGAACATAAAGAACTCTTGAGGGCTTGGAGCGTATACCACTCCAGGCCCAGACAAACAAAACTAGACGTATAATTTGGCCTACAGTATGTATATGGGGGTTTAGTTTCCAGTCCCCGTTGGGTAAAAACCGCGACAGAAATTCCTTAAATTTGCTTGTACCAGTCCCTATGATCTTTGCCATTACGATCAGCTAATTATGCATATGGAGTATGAAACGGTACAAAAAGTATCAGCAAACTCACGAATTAAAAGCAAGAAGGCCAAGCACATAAATATAAGATACGGCATAGCAGACTAGCAGTACTAATGAAGAGGAGTAAACTACAGGAATTTAAGGATCTCTCAGATCAGAAGTTAAGGATTTGACCTGCAATGCTCGTATGTAGCTTCTCCGGTGGCAGCTGCTTGCATCGGCTAATCCACCGTCAATGTCACTGCCTCGCCATTGTTTCTGAGGGCTGCGTTGAAGGTTCAGTCTAGAGGAGAAGATCATTCATATGATGCAAGTTCCGGATGATGGATCTGTATCAGACTGTGCTTGTAGCCATACGATTCAGATCTTGGCCGTATTAATGCCGTTGGGGGTTTGCAAATTTGGAGGTGTGTTATCATATGTGGGGGCAAATGGAATTGGTCAACCAAACTGCGGACCAACCAATTAGTAAAGGAAAATAATTTGACTTAGAAATCACAAGCTATACTGGGATAGTGGGGAAGACCAAAAATGAAGGAATCTTAATAGAAACCAAACGAACTCATGAAGAATTGATTCATTCGCTAGTTTCTCTCTATATATTAATAATTCTCAAACCAACACCCAAGAATTTGATTGGCCAAAACGAAAACGAAAATGAAATGTTAAATGCTGGCTTCTATCAATGTTATAACGGAGCCGCAAAAGGTGGAGAGGAAGAAAAGGAAGGTGACAAACTGAAGAAGGAATTGTTGAACTTTCCTTGGGCACGCTCCCGATCGAGCTCACCAAATATCGTTCACAGATCGAGATCCAAGGAGGAATGCGCTTCTCTCTTGGAGGATGATGATGACGACGGCGACGAGGCAGCAGACGACTCCGCTACGGCTGCACCGTGCTGGGGCAATTCCAGCGACCTAAACGGTGTCGGCCTTTGCCATCCGGGCATCCGCAGCGACAATGCGTTGGCATCGTTGCTTGATTCGCCGCCGTGGGTGTGCGGGTTGTCGAGGTTGACTCCGAACAACCGCACCCGCTTCGCGGCCGCCGTTGGGCTGTTGACGAGTGGCGTCGAATCGAGGACCATGGGCATGCCGACCGTGACCGCCGGGCTCGGTTGCACCGCAATGTGCAGCGGAGGTTGCGGCTGGGGAGGCGGCATGGTCGCGTGCGGGAAAATTCCTGCGGAGCCGAAGTAGAGCACCTGCGGCCTCGGCGGCGCGGCGGGACTGATGCTGCGGAAGTCGAAGCTCTGGCGGAGACGGTGGTGCTCGTAGAGGGTGGCTGGAGGCGCGGGCGGCATGAAGAAACCGCCCGGTCCGGCGCCCCACGGGCCGTAGGGCGAGGAGGTGGGCATGGGCATGGGCAGGCGCGCGAGGCGGTGCGGGTCGCGGAGTTCGGCGCGGCGCTTCCAGTCGATGAAGAGGCGGTCGCGCGTGGCCTCGGCGGCGCCGCGGCAGAAGGAGACGGTGTCCCCGGCGTCGAGGCGCTTCTCCTTGACGAAGCGGCTCCAGCCCTTGGTCATGACGTAGCTCTGGCTGCTGTTCCAGTAGGAGTAGCGGAAGCGCCAGAGCTTGCCCCCGCGGTCCTCGAAGCTGAGCAGCAGGCCCTTCTCGTTGGCCGCCGCGTCGAGAGGGAAGTACTTCTCGGCGTGCTGCTTGGGGATCACCAGCCGGTTGAGCTTGCCCACGTCGCTCGGCGTGACCACCTTGTCGAACATGTGCTCCTTGTCGATCACCTCCACGTCGCCGCCGGCCGCCCCGCTCCCAGACGCCCCAGCGCCGTCGCTCGAGCGGAAGGGAGAACCCGACGCCGACGCAGAGGCCGCGGCCGCTGAAGGAGATGCAGACGCGGACGTCGGGGAGGAGGACGAGGCGGCCGCCGTCATGGCCGTCATGAAGGGGATCTCACGCGGGGAGGCCTCCTCCGCCTCCTCCTCCTCCATCTCCTCCCCCTCCTCCTCCTCATCCCCCTCTTTCGACAGCCTGCTGCTGCTCGACGCAGCGGTGAACTCCATGGCTCCTCGCAGCGCGGCGCGGCCCGTGGATCCCTCGGCCTTCCAGTGTGCGTTTCCGCTGTGCTGCTGGCGTGGATGGGGAGAGGCGGCGGGGCGGAGGGCGGGCGGGGAGGGTTGGGGGATCTATCGCAGTCGCGTACGGGCCGGGGGCGAGGCTATGTATACATGGTAATACGCGTGGGTGTGTACGCGAAGGATTTTGACCAGCCGGGACGACAGGAGGGGAGATGACGAGACGGGAAGGAATTCATGGGAGCCAGCATTGACCCGACCCTCGCGCGGCTGGCTGGCTAGCTGGATCTCGCTGCGTTTCGCTTCGATCGGCGTGGGGATGAGATGAGACGGCGGATGGGGTACCCTGGGTAGGTGAAGGGACGTGGTAATTAACCGCTTGTTTTTATCTTTTCTGCTTGTTTTGGGTAGCGGTTAGTAAAAGCTCTAGCTGTGTGTGTGTGTGAGAGAGAAAGCTGGTGTTGCAGAGAGAGGGCTGGCTGGCTGGCTGGCTGGCTGCCCTAGAAGATTCCTGGAAGGCGACCAGGGGCAGGGCCGGGAGCCGAGTGTTTGCGTTATTCTTCTGGCGCCGAAGTATTGTATTGGTCGCGTCGGTCCTAATTTTTTCCTCTGTGTTTTTGGCCCTATCCAACCTAGGAACGGATGATCCGCGATAACCATCGAGCATGATGCTCACCTGACTGTGTCAAATAAAAAATTGAAGAGTGTGACGTGCTCTCGAGGGTGCAATGTGTGTGCTCGCCCGTTCCCTTACCAAAGACTAATGACGCGTTTGTAAGCTCATTACGTCCAGCAAGGCCCGCGTGGGATGAAATCGGCCCGTTTGGTTGCCTGGTCTGCATATATTTTTTGGCCGGTGCGAGACTTAAAATAGCTCTGGGCCTGACTCTGAAAGAACAACCGAATCGGCGGTTTTTTGCGAGCCAGACTCGCTCGAGCTACGCGTGGCGAGCGCCTGCACGTTTGGGGAAGGGCGAGAGACGACGTGACGTCTTATAGCTCACCATGCTCCCTCCTGTCACCTTCCTCGCCAGTTCACACACGCTCCCTCTCTCTCCCCTCACCATCAATTCGGTTTCTCTGATGGTAGAGCCGCCGTCTTGCCGCCATTGGAGTACTCGTGGTGACATTGGAGTATCTAGATGACATTAGAGTTGGTTGATGTGTATCATACGATATTATTTTAGTACGAACTCTTAGATAGATCGATCGGAAAGGATAACTTTGTGTTATTTTAGTACGAACTCTTGGATAAACCGATCGAAAAGGATAACTTTGAGGTGGTTTCGTACCCTACAAATAATTTCGTATGATATTCTGAGAAATTGCACCGGCGAAAGTACGGACCCTAAGCCTCATTTTCAAGCATTGCAATACTGTTTGTGCTCACTTTTGTTAGTTGCTACCTTGCTGTTTATTTATTTTTCCTATTACAATTTTTTTCCTATTACAAAACTCAATATCTACTATCCATATTACACTTGTATCACCATCTCTTCGCCGAACTAGTGCACCTATATAATTTACCATTATATTTGGTGTGTTGGGGACACAAGAGACTCTTTGTTATCTGGTTGCAGGGTTGTTTGAGAGAGACCATCTTCATCCTACGCCTCCCACGGATTGATAAAACTTAGGTCATCCACTTGAGGGAAAATTGCAACTGTCCTACCAAACTCTGCGCGTGGAGGCCCAACACGAGTCTACAAGAACAAGTTGCGTAGTAGACATCGAACTCTTTTCTGGCGCCGTTTGCCGGTAAGGTGAGTGCTTGAAGGTATATCTTTAGATCTTGCAATTGAATCTTTTAGTTTCTTATTTTATCACTAGTTTGGTTTATAAAAGAAAACTACAAAAAAATGGAATTGAGGTGGTCTCATATTATTCATCTTTATCATGTCTTCCTTGAAAATGATGGAGCAAAAAATTGTGCTCAATTGATAGAAGAAGAATTCAATAAAATGATTGGCATGAATGATGAGCATGATTGCAATGTTGTTAGTATGAATTCTGCGAATATCCAAAATGCTAATGATGATTGCACAAGTCATGACAAAAATGTTTCTTATAAGCATGTCAATTTTTGTGGAGTGGAAAGACTTCGTGAAGACATTCCTTATAGGGATGATAGATTTTGTAAGAAGCATAAACATGACATAACCATTTTTTTGCTCAAAGTGATAGATGGATTTGCTACAAAATTATGTTCTCTTTATCATATTACTTGTGAACTTTGCAATAAGCTTGGTCACCTTAATTTCCAATGCATGCTTTTTCATGATCGAATTGTGTCCAAATATTGCAATAACTTGATCACCCTTGAACTTTATAATGAACTTTGTTTATTTTGGGGGTGTGAAGAATTGTCGCATAAAAATGGTTTGTTTGAAGCATTCATATTCACAGACCATGTTGGAACTAATTTGAAAGAAATCCATATGTTTTGCATGGTAAATTGCAATGAGAATGCTTATGTTGCAAACTATAGAAAGACGGGAAAACAAATATAATATAAAAGGAATACTAATGAAAGGGTAAAGATTTCTACTTTCCCTCCTATTGTTTCTCATGATGAAATAGGTGACAAGAAGGAACTCCCCAGCCAACCAATCTCATCAATAAGAAGCTCGGAGAAATTAATTAAACCCACACATGATGTGGTGAAGAAGAAGAAAAGAAGAAAGAGTAGAGGTAAAAAGGTTTCTGTCCCAGGTAATATTACTCCTATTATTGTTGTGCCTCATGAAAATGAATCAAAAATAATTGTGGAAGATGATGCACTTGATGATGATATTGCTTCTTTGTCTTATCACACAATGTCCAAAAGAACTATTGATGATGATTTCGTTATGCCTAATGCTTGTTGTGATGATTATGATTGGGAAGATAATGATACTTTCTATAATCTTGAAAATCTTTTTGGCACCAACTTGGGAAATTATGATGATAATAATTGTTATACTATTGGTGTTATTCATACTATTAATGATGAGAGTGATTATGCTTATGATATGCCAAGCCACAGGCTTGGAGATGCTATGTTTGATGAAAATGACATGTTTGATAATTTATTTGCTGCAATTAATGTTTGTCCCAAGCTTGGGGGTGTTATGCTTAATGAAGATGACCTTTTTAGCCCCCCTACTTTGAATGATCAAATTTACTATGATGATTGCATGCCTCCTATTTATGATGATAACAATATTTATGAAATAGGGTTTGGAAGAGTGTCAACTTTAGATAATATTTATCCCACTATTTTGGAGGGTGCCGAATCTTATTATAATGATAAAAGTGGATTTGGAGAGGTCATGACTTTATTTAGTAATGATTCCACTATTTCGGAAGAGGTTTCAATTGACTATGATGAGAACAAAGTTGCTACTTATGATGATTATTGTGGTGATACTTATGTTATAAAAGTAGTGATAATTGCTACTTCTTGAGCTTGCATTGATTTTTCCCTGGAAGAGGAAAGGGTGATGCAGCAAAGTAGAGATAAGTATTTCCCTCAGTTAAGACCAAAGGTATCAATCCAGTAGGAGGCACAAGCAAGTCTCCAATCTATGCACCTGCACAAACTAACAAACACTTCACTTAGCGCGAAAAAGGGGTTGTCAATCCCTTCACGGTCTCTAACAAGAGTGAGATCTAATAGAGATAGGTATAAAAGATAAATAAAAAGGCAAACTAAAATAAATCAAAATAAATTGTAGCAAGGTATTTTTGGGTTTTTTGGTTTATAGATCTGAAAATATATGATGGAAAATTGACCCGGGAGCCATAGGTTTCACTAGAGGCTTCTCTCTTAAAGATATCATATGGTGAGTGAACAAATTACTGTTGAGCAATTGATAGAAAAGAGCAAAGTTAAGACGATATCTAAGGCAATGATCATGAATATAGGCATGACGTGCGTGACAAGTAGACCGAAATGATTCTGCATCTACTACTATTACTCCACACATCGCCCGGCTCCTGCCTGCATCTAGAGTATTAAGTTCATAAGAACAGAGAAAAGCTTTAAGTAAGATGACATGATGTAGAGGGATAAACTCAAGCAATATGATATAAACCCCATCTTTTTATCCTTGATGACAACAATACAATACGTGCCTCGCCACCCCTTCTGTCACTGGGTGAGGACACCACAAGATTGAACCCAAAACTAAGCACATCTCCCATTGCAAGAAAAAACAATCTAGTTGGCCAAACCAAACCGATAGTTTGAAGAGAAATACAAAGATATCTTAATCATGCATAAAAGATTTTAGAGAAGACTCAAATAATATTCATAGATAACCTGATCATAAATCCACAATTCATCGGATCCCAACAAACACACCGCAAAAAAGTATTACATCGAATAGATCTCCAAGAACATCGAGGAGAACATTGTATTGAAGATCAAAGAGAGAAAAAGCCATCTAGCTACTAGCTATGGACCCATAGGTCTGTGGTAAACTACTCACGCATTATCGGAAGGCCAGCAAGGTTGATGTAGAGGTCCTCCGTGATCGAATCCCCCTCCAGCAGGTCACCGAAAAAGGCCCCAAGATGGGATATCATAGGAACAGAGGCTTACGGCGGCAGAAAGTATTTTGGTGGACACTTCCGGTGGTTTCGGGATATTTGGGAATTTACAGTGCAAGAATTAGGGTTGGAGGACTCTCGAGGGGCCCACAAGCCCTCAGGGCGCCCCCTAGGGCGCGCCTGGCAGGCTTGTGGTTGCATAACGAACCTTTTGACCCCCTCTCCAAGCTCCGTGGATGTCTTGTGGTCCAAGAAAAATCGTCGTAAAGTTTTATTTCGTTTGGACTCCGTTTGATATTCCTTTTCTGTAAAACTCCAAAACAAGAAAAAGAAATAGAAACTGGCACTGGGCTCTCGGTTAATAAGTTAGTCCCAAAAATAATATAAAGAGATTTTTACATCTGTGCCAGTGGTTCCTTAGCTCTACTCATTCATCCCTGCCCTCTTAACTTTTGCTCAGTTTTCCCCACTCCCTTGCCCAAAACCCTCAGAACTGTCCCAACGGATGTTGTCGTCGGGTCAATGGCTTGACCGTTAACTCTAATGAGTGGGTCCGCGCTGGACTGTGTCATCCGTTGGACTTGACAAGTGGGGCCGTGTTGGGTGGTGTCGTTGTTAGACCGTTGGGTCATGGTTTCGTTGGGCCATCCCTTGCATTAAACGCCTGCACGTCGCCAGGACAGAAGTCTGCTATGCATACACCCAACAAAAGCTTGTCTGCGTGCGTCGATGTGCACCGCCACGATGTGCCAACCGAGCTTGCATGCGCCGACTAAGCCTGCATGCGCCGATGCGTCCGCCACGATGCACTGCCCGAGCAACTTTCTTGCACGCCAGCCGCCACGGATGCAGCTACGGTCACTGCCGCTGGTTCGTCTCTTCTAGCTAGGTGGCTACATATTTGTGGCTTGTGTAAAAAAACAGAAGTGTTCGTTGTGGCTGCATGCACTAGGTGGTTTCCCTACTAACAAAGCGAGCTCTATAAGAAAACAATCAACAAATATGTAGTCCCAATATGTAGATAGGGCCAACAAGCCCATAGCACGATCACATAGTTAAAACTAGGAAGAACCTAATGATAGAAAACTTAATAATGGAACTTAATAAAAGGGCCAACAAGCCCATAGAAACTCCAACATAGTTCAATTACAACTTAACATAACATAGACTAAAAAAATATAGAGGGTTTAGAACCCTAGCCGCCGCCTTCTCCACCTCGCTCCTCCTCCGGGAGCCCTTTTCACTGCTCCTCCGGGGCATTGTCGATGGGGTACGAAAGAGTGTGCATGCGTGACGCGGTGGGGAAGATGTTGGTGTACTCCATGAACCAGTTGTGGGTGATGAAAGCGATGAACTCGCAGCCACACCAAAACACCCCGGCCAAGGAGGTAGAAGGCGTCGAATGTGTTGGTGAAGTGGGCAAGGAGAGCAACCACCACCCCTTTTTGGATGACCTCCTCGACGCAGAACACCGTTGGAGATCCTCGCGAGACGTGGTGGTAGCCGGGCGCGAGGAAGTACTCGGTGAAGTTCCTTGCGGTCCTCAACCTTCATATCGCCCACACACGTAGTGTGCGATCAACGTACACGCCGGTAGGGTAGAGCCTCTCCGGCACGGTGGGTGGGAAGCGGTAGGTTGGTCCAGTGTACTGCATGGCTGAGGGATGTGCTGAAGAAGGAGAAGGGGTAGAAGAGCAAGAAAAGCAGATGGAAAAGGATGGGGCATGGATGAGGGATGGCAGAGGCAGAGGGTGGCTTAAATAGCCGTAGTGCTACGTGTTATTTGGTCGTGGCAATAACGGGGTCAAATTGGAAGTAACCTGTTTTCACACCCACCACAGCATTGGCGGTGTACACGCATGGGAAACCGTGGTTTGAAAAGAAGAAGAAAAAGAAGCTAATTGCACGCGTGGGAATCCGTGGTCATATATATTATATGAACAAAAAGAGACAATTTTTGAATAGTTTGTGGCCATTTTGCATGATAAAAATAAATTTGACCCTTATAAATTTGGTCATTTTGCATTGGTATTGAACAAAAAGAACTAAATTTCTTACGCAATGTCAATTGTTGTGTAATTTCCAAAGATGCAAAAAATAGAGCCAGCACGTTCATAAAAAACAGAGAAAATGATGCAAAAAACGACGCAATTCGATGGCCCAACCAGAGCTTGGTTTCCTTTTGGGCCCAATAACAACTTTTTTTTGCGGAGTCAGTGGTGGGCGAGCAGCCGAGCACAACCAACAGGATCTTCTCTCATGGATCGCCCCACGATCCAATGATGCGGAGCCGTCCATGTGATCCAACGGTGTGGAGCTTGCACGCAACCTGCCCACCAAATTCCTTCTAGAAGACCACACCTGAGGGCTGTTGCTTGGCGCCAGGGTAGGATCAGACGGCTGACGTTTGGAGCTAGGGTTAGGCGAAATCCCGTGGGTTTTAGAGGGGTTTTGAGCTAGTCAACGGGGTTTCCAAGGCTTTGACTGAGCATAACTAATTTAAAGAAAATCGAAAAAAATATGAAACCTTCGCCGTTCGTCGTTTTATAAACACACTAACGAGTAAAAATACTAAACTTGGTCTATGTTCATTTTCATGAAAAAACCCTAGCTGGCACGATCGAGGTCAAATGAGCACCATTAATTAAAAATAAAATAAAACTTGCGCACAATGTTGTCTTATGTGACATGTTACCAACCAAAAATCATAAACTTGGTCTATGGTCATTTTCATGAAAAAACCTTCACACATATGAGCTATCACACAGGATTTCATAGAGTTCAAGGAGAGGAGGTAGGGTTACCTTCTTTTTTTGAAAATTTTAAAATAATCAAAAAATCACCAAAGCTTTATTTCAAAGTGAATAAGAAGGATCCGAACTTAGTTTACATTTTCATATTTTAAACGTGTTTTTAATGGTTTTTATATTAAAGCATATTTTTTCAAAATAAAATGTAAAAATATGAAGATTAATTAAAAAAATAATGAGACTTCGAATCTACAATATATAGATTGAATATGTGTTAATAAAAAACATTTTTCTCATTTATAGTAGGTCCAAAAAAACTTGATTACAAATGGGCTGTTTACCCTAGCATGGGAGCTCATTTGGAGCACATTTCTCAAATTCAGATTTCTTTGACCTCCTCTAAATCACCTCAAATTTTGCACACATGATCTTTTACACAAACATAGATAGTTTGCCAATCTTTTTTGCATTTTTTGAATTTATACTGTCCTACCGAATGTCAGTTCAAAACATCGGATAATGATACATGCTGGTGGGAAAAAGCATGCATTTGATTTGATTAATAGACAGTGGAAAAGCAGCATGTCTGATCAGTGAAGCAACACTGAAACAACATGTGTGATCATTGCAACACCTAAACTGGTGAGAAAAGGCAGCATGTCTGATCAGTGAAGCAACACTGAAACAACATGTGTGATCATTGCATCACCTAAATTCATAGTTCACAACATCTAGACAGAACTAACCATACACCACATGCAAATTTAAGGACATACAAATATAGATAGCATAATACATTACTACCATCACCATAGATTCAGTTCATCACACCATAAACAACCACATTTAGTTTACCAAAAGTAACCCAAAAGATAAAGATAAAACATGCTACCACATTCAGTTCATCACACCATCACATCACACCAGAGTCAGGGCTTCGAAAGGGCAGCATGCTGCCCCCTAATCATGTAGTCCTCCCCGCGAATCGCTACATCCTCTGCATGAGACACAAGGTGATCGAAGTGGCCATCCTTTGGCTTTGGCTTGGTGGTGCAGTAGGGGCAGTGCCACTTCTTGATCTTGCGGTTGTAGAAGGAAGCAACTCCCTTGGCCTTGACCTTCTCCACCTCCTTCGCTGTGAAGGACGCGACGTTGCCTTTGTACACATCTTCTCCAGAATCATACCGCACACATGAATGCATTACATTAATACATTATAGATTCATATACACCATGTCAAAGGAAGAACAATCTAAATTTCAAGTAGGCTTACCTCATATTCTTCATCGTCACTATACTCTGGATCGTACGGGTCGTACTGGGCCAGCTTCCTCCCCCCAACCATCATCCTCCTGAATATACAATTACATCCATCACTAGTAAATACTGAAGCCAATTGAAAATTTAGATACGCACACATGACACATGTATCATAGGGCTAATATACTATGATCCTATTTGCATTTTCCATTGTCACGCACACATATTGAACAACATAGCTAATATAACTACATATTGTGGACAAATTTATATACTAATGAATCAAATAACTTCTTAATCAATGGATTCCATTTGGGCTTATGACATTCAAAACCCCAATCTGAGTAGCATTCAAAAACAAATCTAATAGGGACCCAATCTAATAAGCATACATGTCTATAGCATTAAAAATCCCAATCTGTGAGCATTAAAAACAAATCTAATAAGCATACACCTGTGTAGCATTGAAGCACAAAGATCCCTGTCTCTCATACAGATCTATCTAGCATTTTTGCAACGAATGTAATTCCAACAAACCCTAGTACAAAAACCCCCCATCCCCCCAATACAGAAAACCCCGGCCCATCCGTCAGACCAACTACTATAACCATCTGTACTACCGTATGAATCACAATCTAACCAATGCAACTAACTCTACAAGCTAATATCCTAAATATTGCAACTAACATGCAAGTGTAAATATCTCCTGCTCCTTGCCAGGCTGCGCATCAGGGGTATCGGGATGGACTGCGCCACTCGACGCCATCACCTTCTGCTCCGACAGCACTGAGGCGGAGCCCGCCACCTCCTTCGCCAGATCCGCAGCGGTTGCGAGTTTCCCCACGCCGCCGTGGACGCCGCCAACGTCCTTCACTTCATCAATGGTCACCGTGCCCTGCTGCTCCACTACATCTCCGGCTGCTGCGCTGACGTCGCCACGAGCTTCCGCCATCGGACAGATGGAGGTGATGAAGGTGAGGAAGAGGATGCGGTGGGGGAGAGCGAGACTGTGCGATGGAGGCAGTGGAGGAGAGCGAGACGACACCGGTGGGGGAGAGAAAGACGACGCAACAGGGAGTGGATTTGGGGGAAAACCCTGGGGGAAATGGTAGTGGCGATGCGCCGGGAGGTGGTTCCCCCTCTTTATACGATGAGACGTTTTGGGCATGTCCCATGGACATGTGCTACCCCACGACCGCGGTCAGTTTCATGCGCCCACGTATACGAATACCCATGTACGGTCAGCATACGAAACCACTATATGGGTAAACGGTCAAAGGTGGACTCGGCCCTACACGGCCCCACTCGTCAGAGTTAACAGTCAAAGACATTGACCAGACGGCAACGTCCGTAGTAACCTGTTCTGAGGGTTTCGGGAAAGTGAGTGGGGAAAAGTGAGCAAACGTTAACAGAGTGGGGATGAATGAGTACAACTAACAAAGCAGGGGCACAGAAATAAAAATCCATAATATAAAACAACATATTAATGTATATAAACATCCAAAACAGATAATATAATAGCATGGAACAATAAAAAATTATAGATACATTGGAGACGTATCAAGCATCCTCAAGCTTAATTCCTACTCGTCCTCGAGTAGGTAAATGATAAAAACAGAATTTTTGATGTGGAATGCTACGTAATATATTTATCAATGTAATCTTGTTTATTGTAGCATGAATATTCAGATCCATAAGATTCAAAACAAAAGTTTAATATTGACATAAAATAATAATACTTCAAGCATACTAATAAACAATCATGTCTTCTCAAAATAACATAGCTAAAGAAGGTTATCCCTACAAAATCATATAGTCTGGCTATGCTCCATCTTCATCACACAAAGTATTTCATCATGCACAACCCCGATGACAAGCCAAGCAATTGTTTCATACTTTTCGTGTTCTCAAACTTTTTCAACTTTCACGCAATACATGAGCGTGAGTGATACGTCAATTTTGCATAATGCTTTTATATTGATATTTATTGCATTATGGACTGTTATTACACATTATATCACAATACTTATGCTCTTTCTCTCTTATTTTATAAGGTTTACATGAAGAGGGAGAATGCCGGCAGCTAGAATTCTGGACTAGGAAAGGAGCAAATATTAGAGACCTATTATGCACAACTCCAAAAGTCCTGACACTTCATGGAGAATTATTTTGGAATATGTTGGATTACGGGTTCCGGAAAACCCTGGAGGTTCGAACTCTGGGGTGCACACAAAGATCTCTCTCTCCCTAGCTTGCTCTCGCAACGATCTCAAGGCCTAGCTCGTCGAACCCAAGGAACAAGAGACACAAGAGTTTGTACTGGTTTGGGCCACCATTGTGGTGTAATACCCTACTCCAGTGTGGTGTGATGGATTGCCTAGTAGGCTAAGGATGAACATTACAAGGGATGAACAGCCTCCTGAGGAGAGGTGTTCTTGAGCTTGGTGAGCTTGTGTGTGCAAGGATGGTCCAAATGATCCGTCCCCTGCTAGGGTAGTGGCTAGTGATATTTATAGAGGCCCTGGTCCTCTTCCAAAATGTTAGGTGGGAAGGGATCCCACAACAGCTAATTTTGAAGGGATACAACTTGTACAAGCTATCCTGACAAAAGGTGGTCTTCGCCTGCCAAAGGTTCTAGTGGTGAGGCCGCCGTGGGCTCCGCGGTGACCTCCGTCCTGCCGTCCTGTTGGTCTTGGTCTTGTTGCACCGATATGGAAACCTTTGCCTGATGCCTCGGAACTCCTCGTCTACGCTTGCCCCTTTAGCACCAAAGGGAAAACTGGCACTCTGCTCCCGCTGGCGCTCGCCTGGCCTTGGTCGTCATGGCTCACGTCACGCGAACCTCGCGAGGTGCCCCTTGCATAGATATCTCCGCTACTCTGGAGCCTGCCTAGCGAGGCCTCCCCTGAGGAGGTCTTGGTGTCGTCTGCCTCGCGAGGCTTAGCCCCTCGCGAGGGTCTTGCACGGTTGCTGCTGATGATGGGCCATACCAAGCCGTTGATGGAGCCACGCCCTGGGCCGCAGGCAGGCAAGTCTGGGTACCGCCGTTCCCAGGACGCCGACAGAATATATAAAAATATTGGACGAAGAAAGCACCATGGGGGGCCACCAGCCATCCACAAGGGTGGGGGCGCGCCCCCTACCTTATGGGCCACCTGGCAGGCCCCCGATGCCCATCTTCTGCTATATGGTGTGTTTTGACCTAGAAAAAAAATCAAGAGGCAGCTTTTGGGACGAAGCGCCGCCGTCTCGAGTCGGAACTTGGGCAGAACCAATCTAGGGCTCCGATGAGCTATTCTGCCGGGGAAATTTCCCTCCCGGAGGGGGAAATCATCACCATCGTCATCACCAACGATCCTCTCATCGAGAGGGGGTCGATATCCATCAACATTGTCACCAGCACCATCTCCTCTCAAACCCTAGTTCATCTCTTGTATCCGATCTCTGTCTCAAAACCTCAGATTGGTACTTGTGGGTTGCTAGTAGTGTTGATTACTCCTTGTAGTTGATGCTAGTTGGTTTATTCGGTGGAAGATCATATGTTCAGATCCGTAATGATAATCAATACTCATATGATTATGAACATCAATATGCTTTGTGAGTAGTTACGTTTGTTCCTGAGGACATGGGAGAAGTCTTGCTATAAGTAATCATGTGAATTTGGTATTCGTTCGATATTTTGATGAGATGTATGTGGTCTCTCCTCTAGTGGCGTTATGTGAACGTCGACTACATGACACTTCACCATTGTTTGGGCCTAGGGGAAGGCATTGGGAAGTAATAAGTAGATGATGGGTTGCTAGAGTGACAGAAACTTAAACCCTAGTTTTTGTGTTGCTTTGTAAGGGGCTGATTTGGATTCATATGTTTCATGCTATGGTTAGATTATCTTAATTCTTCTGTCGTAGTTGTGGATGCTTGCGAGAGAGGTTAATCATAAGTGGGAGGCTTGTACAATGAAGGACAACACCATAGCACTGGTCCACCCACATATCAAATTATCAAAGTAAAGAAAGCGAATCATATGAGCATGATGAAAACTAGCTTGACAGTAATTCCCATGTGTCCTCGGGAGCGCTTTGCTTTATGTAAGAGTTTGTCTAGGCTTGTGCTTTGATACAAAAAGGATTGGGCCACCTTGCTTAACCTTAGTTACTTTTGTTACTTGTTACCCGTTACAAATTATCTCATCATACAACTATCTGTTACCGATAATTTCAGTGCTTGCACAAAATACCTTGCTGAAAGCCGTTAGTCATTTCCTTCTGCTCCTCGTTGGGTTCGACACTCCTACTTATCGAAAGGACTACGATAGATCCGCTATACTTGTGGGTCATCAATACTATTTTTTGGCGCCGTTGCCGGGGAGTGAAACGCCTTTGGTGAGTGGAATTTGGTAAGGAAACATTTATATTACGTGCTGAAATTTACTGTCACTTGTCACTATGGAAAATAATCCTTTGAGGGGCTTGTTCGGGGTATCTTCACCTCGACCGGTAGAGCAAAGAGTTGCTCCTCAACCTAATGAACCTACTCAAAATACTTATTATGTAATTCCTTCAGGTATGATAGACAAACTGCTAGCTAATCCTTATGCAGGAGATGGAACATTACATCCTGATATGCATCTAATCTGTGTGGATGAAGTTTCTGGATTATTTAAGCTTGAAGGTTTGCCCGATGATGATGTCAAGAAGAAGGTCTTCCCTTTATCTTTGAAGCGAAAGGCATTGAAATGGTATAGGCTATGTGACAATATCGGATCATGGAACAACAATCGATTGAAATTGGAATTTCATCAGAAGTTCTATCCTATGCATCTGGTTCATCATGATCGGAATATATATATATATATATATATATATATATATATATATATATATATATATATATATATATATATATATATATAATTTTTGGCCTCGTGAAGGAGAAAGTATTGCTCAAGCATGGGGGAGGCTTAAGTCAATGCTATATTCATGCCCCAATCATGAGCTCTCAAGAGAAATTTTTATTCAGAATTTTTATGCTCGGCTTTCTCATAATGATCAATCCATGCTCGATACTTCTTGTACTGGTTCTTTTATGAAGAAGACTACTGAATTCAAATGGGATTTATTGGAAAGAAATTAATGCAACTCTGAAGATTGGGAAATCGATGAAGGTAACGAGTCAAGTATAAACCTTAAGTTTGATTGTGTTAAATCTTTTGTGGATACCGATGTTTTTCATGAATTTAGCACTAAATATGGACTTGAGTCTGATATAGTACGTTCTGTGAATCTTTTGCTACTCGTGTTGATCTCCCTAAGGAGAAGTGGTTTAAATATGATATTACCATTGAAGTTAAAGTAGTAGAACCTATTAAAGTCGGAGAAGAAACTGTTACTTATAATGTTGATCCTATTGTTCCTACTGCTTATATTGAGGAACCACCTTTTCCTGTTAGGATAAAGGATCATGCTAAAGCTTCAGCTGTGGTTCCTACGAGTTATACTAGAACACCTACACCCCCTGAACAAATCATAGTTGAACCTAGTATTGCTATGGTTAATGATCTCTTGGTTGATAATATTGATGGGCATGTTATTTATTTCTGTGATGAAGCTGCTAGAATTGCTAAACCCAATATTAAAGATAAACATAGACCCGTCGTTGGCATGCATGTTGTTTATGTTATAATAGGGGATCATTGTTATCATGGCTTATGTGATGTGGGTGCTAGTGTGAGTGCAATTCCTTTTACCTTATATCAAGAAATTATGAATGATATTGCACCTGCTGAGATAGAAGATATTGATGTTACTATTAAGCTTGCCAATATAGATAGTATATCACCAATTTAGATTGTTAGAGATATTGAAGTATTGTGTGGGAAAATAAAATACCCTACTGATTTTCTTGTTCTTGCTTCCCCACAAGATGATTTTTTCCCATTATATTTGTAGACCTTTCTTGAATACTGTTAATGTTAAGATAGATTGTGAGAAAGAAATTGTTACTGTAAGTTTTGCGGATATGTCTCATGATACTATTTTTTCTAAATTTCATAGGCAACCCCATGATAAAGAATTTCCTAGTAAGGATGAAATTGTTGGTCTGGCTTCTATTTCCGTGCCTCGTACCGATCCTTCAGTACAATATTTGCTAGACCATGAAAATGATATGTTTATGAATGAAAGAAAGGAATTAGATGAAATATTCTTTAATCAAGGGCCGTTTTTGAAACACAATTTTCCTGTTGAAATCCTTGGGGATCCTCCTCCACCCAAGGGCGATCCCGTGTTTGAGCTTAAACAATCACCTGATACTCTGAAATATGCTTACCTTGATGAAAAGAAGACATATCCTGTTATTATTAGTGCTAACCTTTCAGAGCATGAAGAAAAGAAATTATTGAAACTTTGAAGAAGCACCGTGCCGCTATTGGATATACTCTTGATGATCTTAAGGGCATTAGTTCCACTCTATGTCAGCACAAAATTAATTAGGAGCCTGATGCTAAACCAGTTGTTGATCACCAACGATGGTTAAATCCTAAGATGAAAGAAGTGGTAAGAAATGAAATACTAAAGCTTCTGGATGCAGGTATAATTTATCCTATTGCTGATAGTAGATGGGTAAGTCCCATTCATTGTGTCCCTAAGAAGGGAGGTATTACTGTTGTTCCTAATGATAAGAATGAATTAATTCCATAAAGAGTTGTTACAGGTTATAGAATGGTAATTGATTTTCGCAAATTAAACAAAGATACTAGAAAAGATCATTACCCTCTACCTTTTATTGATCAAATGCTAGAAAGACTATCCAAACATACACATTTTTTTTCTTTCTATATGGTTATTCTGGTTTCTCTCAAATACCTGTGTCAAAAGAGGACCAAGAAAATACCACTTTTACTTGCCCTTTCGGTACTTTTGCTTATAGATGTATGCCTTTTGGTTTATGCAATGCACCTGCTGCCTTTCAAAGATGTATGACTGCTATATTCTCTGACTTTTGTGAAAAGATTTTTGAGGTTTTCATGAATGATTTCTTCATTTATGGAACTTCCTTTGATGATTGCCTAAGCAACCTTGATCAAATATTTGCAGGGATGTGAAGAAATTAATATTGTCTTGAATTGGGAGATTGCCACTTTATGGTTAATGAAGGTATTTTCTTGGGCATAAAGTTTCTGAAAGAGGTTTTGAAGTTGATAAAGCTAAAGTAGACACTATTGAAAAGATGTCGTGTCCCAAAGATATCAAAGGTATAAGAAGTCTCCTTGGTCATGCTGGTTTCTATAGGAGGTTTATTAAAGGCTTCTCTAAAATTTCTAGTCCTCTCACTAATCTCTTGCAAAAATGTTCCTTTTGTTTTTGATGATGATTGTGTAGAATCATTTGAAATACTTAAGAAAGCCTTGATTTCAGCACCTATTGTTCAACCACCTGATTGGAATTTACCCTTTGAAATTATGTACGATGCTAGTGATTATGCTGTTGGTGCTATTCTAGGGCAAAGAGTTGATAAGAAGTTGAATGTTATTCATTATGCTAGTAAAACTCTAGACAGTGCCCAGAGAAATTATGCTACTACTGAAAAAGAATTTTTAGCAGCTGTATTTGCTTGTGATAAGTTCAGACCTTATATTGTTGATTCCAAAGTAACTGTTCACACTGATCATGCTGCTATTAAATATCTTATGGAAAAGGATGATGCTAAACCTAGACTTATTGGAAGGGTTCTCTTGTGACAAGAATTTGATTTGCATATTATTGATAGAAAGGGAGTTGAGAACCCTGTAGCACATAACTTGTCTAGGTTAGAGAATGTTCTTAATGACCCACTGCCTATTTATGATAGTTTTCCTGATGAGAAATTATATGTCATAAATGCTTCTCATAATACTCCTTGGTATGCTGATTATGCTAATTAGATTATTGCTAAATTTATACCACCGAGTTTCACATACCAACAAAAGAAAAAGTTTTTCTATGATTTAAGACATTACTTTTGGGATGGCCCACATGTTTATAAAGAACGAGTAGATGGTGTTATTAGATGTTGTGTACCTAAGCATGAACAGGAACAGATCCTACGCAAGTGCCACTCCGAGGCCTACGGAGGACACCATGCTGGAGATAGAACTGCACACAAGGTATTACAATCTGGTTCTTATTGGCCTACTCTCTTGAAGGATGCTTGTAAGTTTGTCTTGTTTTGTGATGAATGCTAGAGAATTGGCAATATTAGTAGATGTCAGGAATTGCCTATGAATTATTCACTTGTTATTAACCCGTTTGTTGTTTGGGGCTTTGATTATATGGGACCTTTTCCTTCCTCAAATGGGTATACTCCTATTTTAGTAGCTGTAGATTATGTTACTAAGTGGGTATAAGTTATTCCAACTAGTAGTGCTGATCATAACACTTCTATTAAGATGCTTAAAGAAGTTATTTTCCCGAGGTTTGGAGTCCCTAGATATTTAATGACTGGTGGTGTGAGGGAGTCCTGGATTAGGGGGTGTTTGGTTAGCCGGACTATACCTTCAGCCGGACTCCTGGACTATGAAGGTTCAAGATTAAAGACTTCGTCCTGTGTCCGGATGGGACTTTCCTTGGCGTGGAAGGCAAGCTTGGCGATGCGGATATTTAGATCTCCTACCATTATAACCGACTTTGTGTAACCCTAACCCTATCCGGTGTCTATATAAACCGAAGGGTTTTAGTCCGTAGGACAACAACTACAACATACAACAATCATACCATAGGCTAGCTTCTAGGGTTTAGCCTCCTTGATCTCGTGCTAGATCTACTCTTGTACTACCCATATCATCAATATTAATCAAGCAGGACGTAGGGTTTTACCTCCATCAAGAGGGCCCGAACCTGGGTAAAACATTGTGTCCCTTGTCTCATGTTACCATCCGCCTAGAGGCACAGTTCGGGAACCCTTACCCGAGATCCGCCGGTTTTGACACCGACATTGGTGCTTTCATTGAGAGTTCCTCTGTGTCATCACTTTTAGGCCCGATGGCTCCTTTGATCATCAACGACGATGCGGTCCTGGGTGAGACTTTTCTCCCCGGACAGATCTTCGTCTTCGGCGGCTTCGCACTGCGGGCCAATTCGTTTGGCCGCTTGGAGCAGATCAAAAGCTATGCCCCTGGCCATCAGGTCACTACACGGCTGACATCCGCGGGGACTTGATCTTCGACGGATTCGAGCCACAGCCAAGCGCGCCGCACTGTCTCGATGGGCATGATCTAGCTCTGCCACTGAACAGTATCCTGGAGGCCGCACCCGCGTTGGTCCCGACCCTTAATTCGGAGCCTTCTGCGTTGATCGAGGATGAGCGGCTGGACGCCACCTCAGGGGCTACGATGTCAAAGGGGATCGAGCCGAACACCAGCCCCGCACTCTGCACGATCCGTGACTCCGAGGATCCGGATTCCTCCCCGGACTCCGAACCCCCCGCGCCCCTGCCGATCGAATCCGATTGGGCGCCGATCATAGAGTTCACCGCTGCGGACATCTTTCAGCACTCGCCCTTCGGCGACATCCTGAACTCACTAGAGTCTCTCTCTTTATCAGGAGAGCCCTGGCCAGACTATGGTCAGCAAGGATGGGATGCGGACGACGAAGAAATTCAAAGCCCACCCACCACCCACTTTGTAGCCACTGTCGACGATTTAACCGACGTGCTCAACTTCGACTCCGAAGACATCGACGGAATGGACGACGATGCAGGAGACGAACAAGAGCCAGCACCTGTAGGGCGCTGGAAGGCCACCTCGTCATACGACATATATATGGTGGACACTCCAAAGGATGGAGAAGGCGATGGAACAACGGGGGATGACACTTCTAAGAAACATCCCAAACGCCGACGTCAGCGGCGCCGCTCTAAATCCCGCCAAAGCAAAAATGGTGATTCCGGCACAGGAGATAATACTACTCCGGATAGCGCCGAAGAACACCCCCTCCAGCAAGATTCGGCACAGGAAGATGGAGAAGCCAGCCCTCATGAGAGAGCGGCGGACCGAGAAGTTGAGGATGATAACTATATGCCTCCCTCCGAAGACGAGGCAAGCCTCGACGACGACGAATTCGTCGTACCGTCAGACCCGCCGAACAAGAGCGTTTCAAACGCAGGCTTTTAGCCACGGCAAGCAGCCTCAAGAAAAAGCAGCAACAGCTTAGAGCTGATCAAGATTTGCTAGCTGACAGATGGACTGAAGTCCTTGCGGCCGAAGAGTATGAACTCGGACGCCCCTCCAAGCGTTACCCAAAGCGCAGGCTGCTACCCCGATTAGAGGAGGAAGCACCTACATCACCAGCGCATGACATGGCCGACCGGCCACCTCGTGGCCGCGACAGAGAGGCCTCTAGGTCCTCCACTCAAGCCATGCCCCGCCGCCGCCCAAAACATGCTAAGGCATGGGCAAACGCGCCAGACCTGCGAGATATACTGGAGGACAAGGCGAGGCAAACAAGATCGATCTATGGATGGCGCGGGCGCCCCACGACACGTGACGGTGATCGTCACTCCGGATACAATAAATCCGTCCGGGCCGAACACAATAGACAAAGCTCCTTTGAGTTGCGTCGTGATATAGCCCATTACAGAGGCGCCGCACACCCACTATGCTTCACAGATGAAGTAATGGATCATAAAATCCATGAGGGCTTCAAACCCGTGAACATTGAATCATACGATGGCACAACAGATCTTGCGGTATGGATCGAGGATTATCTCCTTCATATCCACATGGCCCACGGTGATGATCTACACGCCATCAAATACCTCCCACTCAAACTTAAGGGACCGGCCCGGCATTGGCTTAACAGCTTGCCAGCAGACTCAATCGGTTCTTGGGAGGACCTGGAAGCCGCATTCCTTGACAACTTCCAGGGCACTTACGTGCGACCACCGGACGCCGATGACCTAAGCCACATAATTCAGCAGCCAGAAGAATCGGCCAGGCAATTCTGGACATGGTTCCTAACAAAGAAAAACCAAATAGTCGACTGTCCGGATGCCGAGGCCCTAGCAGCCTTCAAGCATAATATCCGTGACGAGTGGCTTGCCCGGCACCTGGGACAGGAAAAGCCGAAATCTATGGCAGCCCTCACGACACTCATGACCCGCTTTTGCGCGGGAGAAGACAGCTGGCTAGCTCGCAGCAACAACTTAACCAAGAACCTTGGTAATTCGGATACCAAGGACAAAAGCGGCAGGTCGCGCCGGAACAAGCAAAAGCGCCGCGTTAACAGTGACAGGAATGAGGATACGACAGTAAATGCCGGATTCCGAGGCTACAAATCCGGTCAGCGGAAAAAGCCATTCAAAAGAAATGCTCAGGGCCCGTCCAGTTTGGACCGAATACTCGACCGCTTGTGCCAGATACATGGCACCCCCGAAAAGCCAGCCAATCACACCAACAGGTATTGTTGGGTGTTCAAGCAGGCAGGCAAGTTAAGAGCCGAAAACAAAGACAAGGGGCTGCATAGCGATGACGAGGAGGAGCCCAGGCCGCTGAACAACAGTGGACAGAAGGGTTTTCCCCCACAAGTGCGGACGGTGAACACGATATACGCAACCCACATCCCCAAGAGGGAGCGGAAGCGTGCACTACGGGACGTATATGCGCTGGAGCCAGTCGCCCCAAAGTTCAACCCATGGTCCTCCTGCCCGATCACTTTTGATCGAAGAGACCACCCCACTAGCATCCGTCATGGTGGATTTGCCGCATTGGTTCTTGACCCAATTATTGACGGATTTCATCTCACAAGAGTCCTCATGGACGGCGGCAACAGCCTGAACCTGCTTTACCAGGATACAGTGCAGAAAATGGGCATAGAT
This sequence comes from Aegilops umbellulata, assembly GCA_032464435.1. Lineage (NCBI taxonomy): Eukaryota > Viridiplantae > Streptophyta > Magnoliopsida > Poales > Poaceae > Aegilops > Aegilops umbellulata. The sequence goes on along the minus strand of CP136055.1, from coordinate 430,614,702 downwards.
CCCTCGAGGATTAAACCCACCAAAACGACCTCTAAAGGCGTCATACCAGGTGTAGAAGCCAACTGTACAGGCTCAGTTACACTTGAAGTGGTCTTTGGATCCCCGGATAATTTCCGAAGCGAGGAGTTAATCTTCGACAAAGTCCCGTTCCGCAGTGGCTATCACGCACTGCTCGGGCGAACCACATTTGCAAAGTTCAATGCGGTACCACACTATGCATACCTCAAGCTCAAGATGCCAGGACCTCGAGGAGTAATCACGGTCAACGGAAACACCAAACGCTCCCTCCGAACGGAGGAGCACACGGCAGCGCTCGCAGCAGAAGTACAAAGCAGCCTCTCTAGGCAGTTCTCTAGTCCGGCCCTTAAAAAGCCGAACATTGTCAAGCATGCCCGGAGTAACCTACAACAAGACCGCCTGGCACGTTCCGAGCTAGCGTAGCAATGCGGCCCCAACCCTAGCCCTCGCGATATAGCAAAACCAGTGCTTCGCGTACATAACTACGCTCTTGAAATACCATGGGCACAAGGGGAGGGGCACTATCACGGCACGCCCAAAACACAGCCTAAACTGTACTAGGGGCTGCCGAATTCTTTTTTAAATTTTCTCTTACTTTCAGGACTCCACACTTTGGACGACTTGTTCGGCAATTCAACTGCCGCACAGACGATGCAAGATCCAGGAAAGCGGACAAGCCATGCCGCATTATGGAACTCCCACGTGGTCTCTATTACGAGCAGTATACCTATTTTGAATACAATTCTGTGGCCTGCCCCTGGACAGGACATGTTAAATAGTCCAATTTCTTTTGCTTATCGCACTATTTGTATCGTTCTGCTTAGATAGCAGCCTTTCTATAAACAATGCATAGATTTTGTCTATTTTTTGCATTATCCTCTTTATATATATGTTCATTAATGACATGTGGCACCCGTACACTGTGGTACGGCAAATACGCCAGGGGCTTCAGTACCTCTTAATATGGTGTAAGACGTCCGAACACTTCATAAGTGCGGCACCCCAAACTTATAGCACTATATGCATCGGCTCCGAATCATGATTTGGGTCAATAGTTGGGTTTGCCCGGCTCCTATGTTTTGGTGCCTTACGTTCCACTATATCAGCTAAGGTAGCACTAGGAGAACTACTGCGATTGTGTCCCAGTTGAGCTGGGCGGAGCACCTCAGTAGAGAAAGCTAAAACTGACTGTCATGATAAGGCGAGAGACCGGTCACTGTTCGAGAGGTTTGCAGGTCCTTAAAGACCTATGCCGCTTAGAGCGAGGAACCGGATTTTATCCGGCCGAGGCGTGGATAGCGCCCCGAACTTGGTCTTCCGAATACTAGGGGCTTCGCCGAAATTTAAAATTATAAAGTTCTATGGCTAACTGAGAGTGTTCAAGCATTATAGTCTGATTGCCTTGTTCGTTGTGCTGAGCGCCTCCCTCGAAGGACCCAAACATGGGAAAAAGAGCGCTCACGTTTATCCCGAACACCCCAGCACTAGTGGCATGGGGGCGGAAGCCGACGACTGGCCATCTCTCAATTTTTTGATAAACGGCCGCACAGAAAATAATATTTTAAATTCAACAAACATTGCTTAGAACATATGAACAGGTTTTCAGCACACAGGATAACACGAGCGAGTTCATTCAAAAATTACATCCTTGGCACATTCATCCGCCATAAGGTGGGCACCATCGAGAACATCCTTGTAATAGTGCTCGGGCTTGCGATGCTCCTTCCCCAGCGGCGGCCCGTCCCTCACAAGTTTCTCACGGTCCAGCTTACCCCAGTGCACCTTTGCACGGGCAAGGGCCCTACGGGCACCTTCGATGCAGACGGAGCGCTTGATGACCTCGAGCCTTGGACAGGCCTCCACCAGCCGTCGCACCAGTCCGAAGTAGCTCCCAGGCAGGGCCTCTCCAGGCCACAGCCGAACTATGAAGCCCTTCATGGCCTGTTCGGCCGCCTTGTGGAGCTCGACCAGCTGCTTCAGCTTATCGCTCAAGGGCATAGGGTGTACGGCCTCAGCGTACTGAGACCAGAACACCTTCTCTGTCGAGCTGCCTTCCTCGGCTCGGTAGAATGCGGCGGCATCGGATACGCTGCGGGGAAGATCTGCGAATGCCCCTGGAGAACTCCGAATTCGGGTAAGTAACAAGTAGTTTACTTTTATATGTGTGGTTTGCATAAAGAATGCCTTCCCCACCGCTATCTTTTTCACCTCCTCCAACTCTTGGAGGGTCTTCTGGGATTCGGCCTTGGCAGCCTTGGCAGTTTCAAGGGCCGCCGCGAGCTCGGACGCTCGCGTCTTCGAGTCCAGCTCCAAACTCTCATGTTTTTTCATGAGAGCCTGAAGCTCTTGCTGCACCTCGCCGACCTGGGCCTCAAATTTCTCTCACTCGGTATGCTCTGTGGCCGCTCTCTTCTCGGCCTCGGACAGTGCCTGCTTGAGGGTCGCCACCTCAGTCGTGGACCCTACAATAAGCAGTACAATCGTGTAAATTTTTTGCAATTGCATCTTTTTATATATATTTTTCTATAAGGTATCTCTTACCTTCTTTCTCCTCTAGCTGCCGCTTGGCAAGGCCGAGCTCTTGCTCGGTCCGCTCGAGACCCTGCTTCAGGGTACCTACCTCCGCAGTCAGTGCAGCGGTAGCAAGCAGCGAAGCCTGCATACGCATATTGACTCATTTTTTTATTAGACTCCTGCGAAATTATTTGATCCTCTATTCGGCTTTTCTTTCCGAACGCCAAACAGAGCATCAGGGGCTACTGTCTATGCGGTAATATTATTACATATTTTTACTTACCTCGAAGCCTGTTAGAAGGCTAGCACAAGCTTCAATTAGCCCGCTCTTAGCGGACTGAACCTTCTGGATCACCGTACTCATAATAGTACGGTGCTCCTCGTCGATGGAGGCGCCGTTAAGCACCTCTAGCAGATTGTCCGGCACCTCCGATTGGACGCAGGCCGCCAGCTCAGAAGGCTTGCTCCTCCTGGAAGGAGTTTGCCTACCGCGGTCCGGAACTGTTAAAGATTCCGGTGCGGTGTCCGGCTCAAAGCCGGACTTGGAGCCCTGGGGGGTCTTGTCCCCTTTACTCCTGGAGTCCGGGAGGACGCCTCGCGGCTCCTCCAGGACCACCTCCTCTTGCCCTGGAGCTTGTCGCGACGCCACTTCGGCGTCGTCCGTAGTGTGGGGGGAGACAGCGGGCGGAACTGAGTTCACGTCCGATGAATCCAGGGAGCCGCTCGACGACTCGTCGAGTCCGGCCCGGGGCGGCCTGCATAATTACATTCGACATTAGGGAAGAGCTGTGCAAACAACAAGGATATTATGAGTTACTCTAGTATCCGAATACTTACGATCCCGCCGGGCGCCTGGCCCTTTGTATCCACTCCTCTTCAACTTCGTCGGCGTCAGGGGAGTAGTCCGGCAGAAGGGTTTTCCCCTTCTTGGACCCTTCGGCCTCCCTAGTTGGGGCAGCCTTCCTCTTCTTTCCTCCCCCTGCTGGAGGGGGAGAGGTCTCCTCTTCCTCCTCCTCCTCTTCACGGGAGGAGTGCGTCTCGGGCTCGTCGGCCGACCAATCCGACACCACCACATGACGGGAACTCTTTCGAGTCCCTGTGTCCTTCTTCTTCTTGGCCTTCTTCTCCGGCAACACGTAAGGCGCCGGAGCCAGCAGCTTTGATAAACGAGCGTCTGCTGGGTCTTCGAGCAAAGGAGCCGGACAGTTAATTGGTCCGGACTTCACCTGCCATTCCTGTCAAAGGTAAGGGAGTTCAGATCCCGCATAGAGTCAAACTATAAGAAACAAATGTCATGTAAAAGGTACAGATAACTCACCACGCTGGCTGTGCGCTGCGTGCTGAATCCGCGGTCCTCGGATGCGGATGCGGGAGCCTCGGTGCCCTTGAAAAGCACCTTCCATGTGTCTTCGTACGTCGTGTCGAAGAGCCTATTCAAGGTTCGGTGCTGCGCCGGATCAAACTCCCACAGATTGAAACCCCGTTGTTGACACGGGAGAATCCGGCGGACGAGCATGACCTGGATTATATTGACAAGCTTGAGCTGCTTGTTCACCAGGGACTGGATGCATGTCTGCAATCCGGTCACCTCTCCTTCGTCACCCCACGACAGGCCCGTCTCTTTCCAGGACGTGAGCCGCGTAGGGGGTCCGGATCAGAACTCAGGGGCTGCGATCCATTCCGGATCGCGCGGCTCGGTGATGTAAAACCACCCTGATTGCCACCCCTTCAAGGTCTCCACAAAGGAGCCCTCGAGCCATAGGACGTTGGCCATCATGCCCGCCATGGCACCTCCGCACTCCGATTGGCTGCCACGCACCACCTTTGGCTTGACGTTGAAAGTCTTGAGCCAAAGGCCGAAATGGGGGCGGACGCGGAGGAAAGCCTCACACACGACGATAAACGCCGAGATGTTGAGGATGAAGTTCGGGGCTAGATCGTGGAAATCCAGGCCATAGTGGAACATGATCCCCCGGACAAATGGGTGGAGAGGAAAGCCCAGTCCACGGAGGAAGTGGGGAAGGAATACGACCCTCTCATGGGGCTCTGGGGTGGGGAGAAGCTGCCCCTTTTCAGGAAGCCGGTGTGCGATGTCTTTGGACAAGTATCCGGCCTTCCTCAACTTTTTGACATGGCCCTTCGTGACGGAGGAGACCATCCACTTGCCTCCCGCTCCGGACATTGCTGGAGAAGGTTGAGGTAGGAAGTGCGGGCTTGGGCGCTGGAGCTCGGGTGCGCAGAAGATGGATAGGAAAAGGAGGAAGAAGGTGTAGGTAAAAAGGTGGATCCTTATCCCCTTATATGGGCGGATGCGGCTGCGCGTCCCCACCAGCCTAGTAAAACTCGCTTGCCTCCCAAGCGCCGTGATAAATGGTGCGGTTGGGGTACCCACGTCCGTATTGATGAGAATCCCGTAAATGGGGGACACGATCTCTGCTTTGACAAGACGTGCCAAGGAAACCGCCTCGCAAAATACGCTGAGGTGGGGAAGTGAAAACGATTCAAATAAAGGCTTGGCCGCAGTGTGATGTCGCGCTACAGAATACGTCAGCAGATTAGATTTGTGTTAATATTATTCTCTCTATGGCAACATGTGGAAACTTATTTTGCAGAGCCAGACACTACTCTTGGTGTTTATAAACTTTTATGAAGAACTTGGAGGAGGAACCCGCCTTGCAATGCCGAAGAAAATCTGCGCGCCGGACTCGTCGTCATTGAAGCCTGGTTCAGGGGCTACTTAGGGAGTCCTGGATTAGGGGGTGTTCGGTTAGCCGGACTATACCTTCAGCCGGACTCCTGGACTGTGAAGATACAAGATTGAAGACTTCGTCCCGTGTCCGGATGGGACTTTCCTTGGCGTGGAAGGCAAGCTTGGCGATGCGGATATTTAGATCTCCTACCATTATAACCGACTTTGTGTAACCCTAACCCTATCCGGTGTCTATATAAACCGGAGGGTTTTAGTCCGTAGGACAACAACTCCAACATACAACAATCATACCATAGGCTAGCTTCTAGGGTTTAGCCTCCTTGATCTCATGGTAGATCTACTCTTGTACTACCCATATCATCAATATTAATCAAGCAGGACGTAGGGTTTTACCTCCATCAAGAGGGCCCGAACCTGGGTAAAACATTGTGTCCCTTGTCTCCTGTTACCATCCGCCTAGACGCACAGTTCGGGACCCCCTACCCGAGATCCGCCGGTTTTGACACCGACATGGTGGTTCACATCTTATTCATGGTTCTTTTCTTAAAATGCTTGCTAAATATGATGTTAACCACAGAATTGCATCTCTATATCACCCTCAATCTAGTGGTCAAGTAGAATTGAGCAATAGAGATATTAAATTGATTTTGCAAAAGACTATTAATAGATCTAGAAAGAATTTGTCTAAGAAACTTGATGATTCATTATGGGCATATAGAACTGCTTATAAGAATCTATGGGCATGTCTCCGTATAAAATGGTTTATGGAAAAGCATGTCACTTACCTCTTGAATTAGAACATAAAGCTTATTGGGCAATCAAAGAGCTCATCTATGATTTCAAACTTGCCGGTGAGAAGAGGTTATTTGACATAAGCTCACTTGATGAATGGAGAACCCAAGCCTATGAGAATGCCAAGTTGTTTAAAGAAAAGGTTAAAAGATGGCATGACAAAAGGATACAAAAGCGTGGGTTTAATATAGGTGATCATGTTGTGGTATACAACTCTCATTTAAGATGTTTTGCAGGAAAGCTTCTCTCTAAATGGAAGGTCCTTACACTATTGAGGAGGTCTCTTGTTCTGGTGCCATAAAAATCAACAACCTCGAGGGCACAAATCTGAAGGTGGTAAACGGTCAAAGAATCAAACATTATATCTCAGCTACTCCCATAAATGTTGAGACCACTATAACTAATACCATAACACCGGAGGAGTACATAAGGGATACTTTCCAGAACGTTTAGACTCTGAAAAGGAATAGGTATGTGGTAGGTAAGTAAACCGACTCCAAAAGGTTCTGATGGAAAATTTTCTCCGTTTTGGAATATTTAAAAATTAGGAAAATTAAAAGTAGTCTGAAAGATGCACGAGGATACCACATGGGTGGAGGGCGCGCGCTACCCCCTGGGCGCGCCCCCTGCCTAGTGGTAACCTTGTATGCCCTCTGAACTCCATTTTCTTGCACAATACTTCTTCTGGCCAGTAAAAATTCATTATATAATCTCCTGAAGGTTTTGACCACCGTACCACGACAATATCCCCTGTTTTTGTTTCTGCATCAGATTTAAAGCAGGATGTATTCATAAGAGTCGGTCGGGGAGAGTCGTGTCTCTCATCCGACACCGGGCCCAAGATCAAACAACGAAGCTGACCACTTCGGGAAATCAACGGAGGAAGAGATGGAGGCTGACTTCAAAAGGGTGGATGCCATGGAGGAGGATAAAAAAGTTACCTCTCGTCTTCAACCTCGATTCATACTGGAGGAACTTCAGATCTCATCGGTACCAAATTCGGTCATCCCTCCTAATGCTAGATTTCTCTCTTATGAAAATATGAAAAAGAGTGTTGTTTTCCCCCCGCAGCGATGAAACATCCATGGGTGATTGGAGCTCTAGCCGTCACGGGTAAACTTCACAAGGAAATAATGGATCTTAAGCAGCAAAATAATAAGCTCGAGGGGGAGAATCGCATCCTAAGGGGCATCATCGCCAAGAATATCACACCACCACCTCCGAAGAAAGAGACATAAATACATATGTATGGGCACTCCCATTGGCAACTGCAAGCTTGGGGGAGGTGCCCTGGTATCGTATCACCATCACACCTTTACCTTTATCGTTTTTCTTAGTTCAATCCTTTTGGTTATATCTTGATCTAGTAGAATAAAGTTTTTTTTAGTATGATCTAGCTTTGAGTTTTGTTTCGAGATCTATCTATGTAATCGAGTCCGTGAGTTATATATAATAAAGAGTAGTTTTGAGTTGAGGGCTTTGCTTTCTTGCTATGATCTTGAGGAAATAAAATAAGAGAAAGAGTAAAAGAAATAAAAAGATCATATATTGATATTATGTAGAGTAATGACCTCACATATAAAGAGTATGATGAATAAAAGTAGTTGAGAGTTGACAAACATAGTTTTGGTCATTGTTACTATTAGTAGGAAGTAATAAAGAAAGAGAGGCTTCACATATAAATACACTATCTTGGACATCTTTTGTAATTGTGAGTACTCATTAAAATATGACATGCCAAAAAGTTGATGCTGGACAAGGAATACAACATAATGGGTTATGTTTCCTTATTTCCGACTAGAAGTTATATTGTCATGGTCCTCCAACATGTTGAGCTTGCCTTTTCTCTCTTATGCTAGCCAAATTCTTTGCACCAAGTAGAGATACTACTTGTGCTTCCAAACATCCCTTAAATCAGTTTTGCCATGAGAGTCCACCATACCTACCTATGGATTGAGTAAGATCCTTCAAGTAAGTTGCCATCGGCGCAAGTATTAAAAATTGCTCTCTAAATATGTACGATCTATTAGTGTGAAGAAAATAAGCTTTATATGAACTTGTGATATGGAAGAAATAAAAGCGACAGACTGCATAATAAAGTTCTTTATCACAAGTGGCAATATAAAGTGACATTCTTTTGCATTAAGATTTTGTGCATCCAACCAGAAAAGTGCATGACAACCTCTGCTTCCCTCTGCGAAGGGCCTATGTTTTACCTTTATCTTCTACCCTTATACAAGGGTCATGGTGATCTCCACCTTTCCTTTTAACATTTTTTCTTTTGGCAAGCACTATGTGTTGGAGAGATCCAGATATATATCCACTCGGATATATACTATCTTGGACATCTTTTGTAATTGTGAAAGGCTAAATGATAGTTGAGTATGTGGACTTCCTGAAAAGCTCTTGAATTGACTCTTTCAGATGTTATGATAAATTGCAATTGCTTTAATGATTAAGGTCATAGTTTGTTAGTTTTCAATGAAGTTTCTGCTCCATAATTTACCTTGTGAATGAATTGTTACATTAGCATATGAAATTATATAAGAGTTCATCCAAGCTTGTCCTTTGCTTGACAGTGATATTCCTATGTGTCCTCGGGAGCGCTTTGATTTATATAAGAGTTCGTCCAAGCTTGTCCTTTTCTACAAAAAGGATTGGGCCACCTTGCTGCACCTTAGTTACTTTTGTTACTTGTTACCCGTTACGAATTATCTCATCATACAAGTAGCTGTTACCGATAATTTCAGTGCTTGTAGAGAATACCTTGCTGAAAACCGCTAGTAATTTCCTTCTGCTCCTCGTTGGGTTCGACACTCTTACTTATCGAAAGACTATGATAGATCCCCTATACTTGTGGGTCATCAGTGGGCCATGGATATAGCACTATGGGTGGAATAGAATATGGTGGTTGTGGAGAAGAAAAAAGGAAGGAGAAAGTCTCACATCAACTAGTCAAATTAATGGGCTATGGAGATGCCCATCAATTGATATTGATGCAAGCTAGTGAGTAAGGATTGCCATGCAACAGATGCACTAGAGCTATAAGTGTATGAAAGCTCAAAAGGAAACTTAGTGGGTGTGCATCCAAATTGATTGCTCATGAAGACCTAGGGAAATTTGAGGAAGCCCATCACTGGAATATACAAGCCAAGTTCTATAACAAAAAATCCCCACTAGTATATGAAGGTGACAAAATAGGAGACTCTCTATCATGAAGATCATGGTGCTACTTTGAAGCACAAGTGTGAAAAAGGATAGTAACATTGTCCCTTCTCTCTTTTCTCTCATTTTTTGTTGGGCTTCTTTGGCCTCTTTTACGTTTTGTAAAGTCTGGAGATTCATCATAATTTGTGAGGGAATCATAGCTTCCATCATCCTTTAATTCCTCACATAGGACAATGCTCTAATAATGGTGATCATCACACCTTTATTTACTTACAACTCAAAAATTACAACTCGATTCTAGAACAAGATATGACTCTATATGAATGCCTTTGGCGGTATACCGGGATGTGCTATGATCAAGTATGACATGTATAAAAATATGAATGGTGGCCTTGCGACCAATACTATCCCAACTACATGATCATGAAAAGCAATATAACAATGATGGTGCGTGTCATAATAAAATGGAGCGGTGGAAGTTGCATGGCAATATATCTTGGAATGGCTACGGAAATGCCATAATAAGTAGGTATGGTGGCTGTTTTGAGGAAAGGGATATGGTGGGTTTAATGCACCAGTGAAAGTTGCGCGGTACTAGAGAGGCTAGCAATGGTGGAAGGGTGAGAGTGCGTATAATCCATGGACTCAACATTAGTCATAAAGAACTCACATACTTATTGCAAAAATTTATTAGCTATTGAAACAAATGTCTACACACATGCTCCTAGGGGGATAGATTGGTAGGAAAAGACCATCGCTCGTCCCCGACCACCACTAATAAGGAAGACAATCAAAAAATTAATCATGCTCCGACTTCATACATAACGGTTCACCATACGTGCATGCTACGAGAATCACAAACTTTAACACAAGTATTTCTACCAATCCACAATTACTCACTAGCATGACTCTAATATCACCATCTTTTTATCTCAAAACAAATTCAAGGAATCAAACTTCTCATCTATTCAATGCTCTTTATATGAAAGTTTTTATCATATCCCTCTTGGATGCCCACCATATTAGAACTAAATTCATTACCTAAGAAAATTACCATGATATTTAAGACTCTCAAAATAATATAAGTGAAACATGAGAGTTCATCAATTTCTATAAAATAAAGCCACCGCCGTGCTCTAAAAAGATATAAGTGAAGCACTAGAGCTAACTGCCTAGCTCAAAAGATATAAGTGAAGCACATAGAGTATTCTAATAAATTCATGACTAATGTGTGTCCCTCTCAAAAGGTGTGTACAACAAGGATGATTGTGGAAAACTAAAAAGCAAAGACTCATATCATACAAGACGCTCCAAGCAAAACACATATCATGTGGTGAATAAAAATATAGCCTCAAGTAAATTTACCGATGGATTAAGGACAAAAGAGGGGATGTCGTCCGGGGTATCCCCAATCTTAGATGCTTGGTTGTCCTTCAATATTACCTTGGGGTGCCTTGTGCATCCCCAAGCATAGGCTCTTTCCAATCCTTATTCCATAGTCCATCAAATCCTTACCCAAAACTTGAAAACTTCACAACACAAAACTCAACAGAAAACTCATAAGATTCGTTAGTACAATAAAATAAATCACCACTTAGGTACTATTGTGAACTCATTCTTAATTTATATTGGTGTCATATCGACTATTCCAACTTTTCCATGGTTCATACCCCCCGATACTACCCATAGATTCATCAAAATAAGCAAACAACACATAGAAAACAGAATTTGTAAAAAATAGAACAGTATGTAGTAATCTGGAAATTTTGTATACTTCTATAACTCCAAAATTTCTGAGAAATTAGGACAATCTGGGCAATTTGTATATCAATATTGTGTAAAAAATTCAGATCAAAAGCATGTTTCTGTGATTTTATGAAATTCTGGCAATGAGCACAAAAGTTTCTGTTTTTCAGCAAGATCAAATCAGTTATCCCCGTAGACCATCCCAAAGGTCTTACTTGGCTCAAACACTAATTAAAACACCAAAACACAATTACTACAGAGGTAATAATGTGTATTTATTGAAAAACAGAACAAAAACATAAAACATAAAAATAAAATTGGGTTGCCTCCCAACAAGCGCTATTGTTTAACGCCCTAGCTAGGCATAAAACATAGATCTATGTATTGTCATCTTTCGTATGCAAACCATAAGTAGCCCTTATAATAGATTCATACAACAACTTAATTTTATTTATTGGGAAGTTTTCCATGCCCTTGCTTAACGGAAACTGAAATCTAATGTTTTCTTCTTTCATATCAATAATTGCACCAATCATTCTAAGGAAAGGTCTACCAAGAATAATAGGGCATGTAGGAGTGCAATCTATATCAAGCACAATGAAATCTACGGGCACATAATTCCTATTTGCAACAATAATAACATCATTAATTATTCACATAGGTTTCTTAATAGTGGAATCCACTAGATGCAAATTCAAAGAACAATCATCAAATTCACAGAAACCTAACACATCACATAAAGTTTTTGGAATCGTGGAAATGCTAGCACCCAAATCACACAAAGCATTGCACTCATAATATTTAATTTAATCTTAATATTTGGTTCCCACTCATCATACATCTTTCTAGGGATATAAACTTCCAACTCAAGTTTTTCTTCAAAAGATTTCATCATAGCATCATATGTTTAGTAAAAGCTTTATTTTGATTGCAGGCATGAGGTGAATTTAACATGGATTGCAACAAGGAAATACAATCTATCAAAGAACAAATATCATAATTAAAGTCCTTGAAATCCAAAAGAGTGGGTTCACTGCTACTTAAAGTTTTGACCTCTCCAATCCCACTTTTACCAAATTTTTCATTAAGATCTTTAAACTCCAAATTGTTGGGACCCCTTCTTGCTAAAGTTGAATCATCTCCTGTCGGGGGATATGGCCTCCACGAGCATCTATGGGGACGGAGCCCCTTGTCGGTTCGGCGGAGGCGGAGGTTGCACAAAGAGCAGATCGAGGCGACACACACACACACACACACAACGATTTTACCCAGCTTCGGGCCGCACGGATGCGTAAAACCCTACTGCTGCTTGTCTGGTTGATTGGAGTTCTTGCTCTGGAGCGCAAGGAGCTACAGTGAGTTGGAGCTGGACGTAGACGAGGGTCTACTGGGTGTCCTCCTAGCGCTCGATCTTTCTAGGGTTCCCTCTGGGGTCTGGATCTCGGATCCCCCCTCTACATGCGCATGGGCCTCCTTTTATATGCAAAGGGGTTTCCCACAGGTAGCGACGTAGGTGAGGGTAAAAATGGCAAGGAACTGTGCGAACAGTGGCCGCACAGTGCTATCGCACCTAACTCTGACGGCGGGGGAAAAAGGCATTAAATGCCCGTCTGGATCGCCTGAACAGTGCCGAGGCGGACCGTTGGGGGCGCCTCCGCTTGCCACGGGGGCGACTCCGCCAATGTCGCATGCCATGCGCGCGCCCCAGGCTGCGCGGCGCCCCGCCACGTGTCTCTGGGGAAGCTCCAGAGTGACGCGTGGGCAGGTGAGCTGGAGCGCATGCCTGAGGTGGTGGTTTGCCGCGGCAAGTGGCTTGCCGCAGTGGTTGTCTTGCCGCACCTGAGAGCTTGCCGCTCGTCAGACCTTGCCGAGGCGCGCGGAGCGCCGCGGCGGGCTTCTCTTGGGGTGCCTTGGCTTGGCCGTCCCGGCGAGCTCCTCCCGACGGGGCCTTGGTGCTTTGGCTTAGTCGTCCCGGCAAGCTCCTCTTGCCGGGGCCTTGTCGCCTTGGCCCGGCAAGCTCCTCTTGCCGGACCTCGCCTTCTCTCCCCGGCAAGCTCCTCTTGCTGGGGCTCGGTCTTCTTGGCTCGATCACTTGGCCTTCGTCCGGCCCAGAAAGGGCCGTGGAGACTCTTGTCGCTCCCCTGGCGAGCCTTGCCGCGGGACGCTACTACTGCCCGTGCACAAGTTCGGGGTACTAAGGTACCCCTACTTTAGTACACCGACAGGAGCCCCCGGGTCTGGGCCATACACGGTGCCGAGCGTTGTTGGGCCAGGCCCTAACAGTGCACGGGCACGCGTGGCCTGGGTTGTGTTGCTCCTTAACTCCGTGCTCGTCGCGCCCTGCCCAAGTGGCGCGCGCTTATCGCGGCATCGTGGGGGGGGGGGGGGAGGCGTGCGAGACGTGCGTGACGTGGGTGGCGTGCGCGGGGCTTGAGGCCCGCAGGCATGCGTCACGTCGGGCATGACTCCTTTATTTGGAAAGGCGGAACGTCCGCCCCCGCTCCTTCCCCGCTTTATAAGCGGAGGGGAACAGGGGCAGCTCGCCATTCCGCCGGTTGCTGTTCCTCGAAAATCTCCGCCACTCCCTCCTCATTAGAGAAAGCAGCGAATCGCCTTCGCAGCCCCCGGCGCCGCCCACGCCGACAACTCCCCCTCCCCGTTTCTGCCATGGCCCCAAAGAGCGACAAGGCGAAGGGGAAGGCCGTGAAGTCGGCCGAGGCACTGCGGCTGGAAGCGCTTCGAAAGGAGACGGCGACGTTCCCCCCTCAGCTTGATGCGCTGAGGCTGAAGAACGAATACCTCCTCTTCTGGTCGACAGCGACGCGAGCGCATCCGCGCACGCGAGTTCTTCCCGCCATCGCCCAGAAGCTGTACCCGACCGGGTACCCTTTCTTCGCCGTGTTCTTCCTCTGCGGGCTCTGCCCGCCTTTTTCGGAGTTCTTCTGCGACATCATGCACACCTACAACCTCCACCTCCTTGACTTCACCCCCAACGCCGTTCTGACAATGGCGGTTTTCGCACACCTTTGCGAGAACTTTGTCGGAGTTCGCCCCAACGTAGCCCTCTTCCGGCACTTCTTTACTCCTCGGGTGGAGAAAGGAGAGCCGCTGTCCGGCGGAGTCGCCTGGATCTCCAGGACCGGCAAGAAAGAGGCCTACTTGGAGGGGGAACTCCGTGGCAGATGGGAGGAGTGGAGGGCCGAGTGGTGCCTGATCGTCGAGGAGAATCCACCGTCGTTCACCGCCGTGCGCCAAACTCCAGTGGTGCGCGGCCGCGACTGGAGCGACCTGGCCCCCGACGACGCCAAGCTGAAGATTGCCGCCACCCGAATCCTGCGCCTCAGGTTTGCCGGGCTCACCGTCGGCGCCGTCGGCGCGGATTTCCTTCGCCGGCGTATCGCCCCCCTGCAGGAGAGGGGGAAGCCGGCTTGGGAATTCCAAAACGCGGCGGACATCATGAGGCTGCGCCCGGGCCTTAACTACAACTTCACCGTTCTGGAGCTCGACGGAGTGTTGAAGGAGCTGTTCAAGCACGACTCCGAGCACCCAGAATGGTTCAGGTTGCCACCGGGCGTCGTCCCCCTGTGCAACAACTCGGCGCTCAGCCGCATCCTCGCGATGATGCCGCTGTGCGACTCGCACGGGATCGACGCGACCTGGCAGGAGCCGGCGGACGACGTCGTGCAAGCCTTCTTCGACAACTTGGAGGAGGTGCCGGTCGACCCCGACGAGAAGAGGGGCCTCACGCGGGACACCACCCCTGAGGAGCTGGCCTACATCGCCTCCAGGATGGAGGAGGCGGCGGCCGCCGTGGCCGCGGGCGAGTCTGGCTTCACCCTGGCCGAGGCAGACGCGGCGGAGGCGGAGAGCCTCGCCGACCAAATGGAGCTCGCCGGCGCGGAGGAGCCAGCCGGGCACGATGGTGCGGGCGAGCCCGCCCAGGACACGAGTGGCTTGCCGGAGGCTGACGCGCCCTCCTCGCAGCTCCCGGGAAGCTCGTCGCAGGCGGAGCCCCCTGCCCAGCCGAGGAGGCGTCTCCGCAGGGACGGGGAGGTAGTGCGGCAGGCCGACCAGCAACCGCAGCCCCGGGTGACGCGCGCCTCCGAAGCAGCGGGAGCGGGGTCCTCACAGGCCACGGCTTCTGCTCCTGCCGCTCCCCGTTCCGCGGCGGTAACGGGGGCGGGGTCGTCCACCGCCCCCGCCAAGCGGTCCCGGGAACCCACTCCCCTGTCTCCTCGCGCCTGGAGCAAGCCGGTTTTTGATTATTCTGCGCTCAGCTCCGACGACGAAGAGGAGGATGGAGAGTAAGTTCCTGGTAGAGCTTGTATCTTCTTGATTTCTGTTGCTTCGTCTTGTTTCGCAGCCCATTCATCCTCCCCCGAAACCGTTCCCTTTTCAGGACTCTGGCCCAGAGGAGGGCGAAGAGGGCCAAGGTCCCGCTGGTCGTCCTTGAGGACGAATCTCCCCCGGCAACTCGGGAGGTGCCGGAGGCGACCTTGCCGGACTCGACAGCGGGTCCACAGGGCAGCCCACAGCGCAGCCTCCAGGGTGAGTGCACGGCTAGCTCTTGCCGTTTGGCGCGCACGTGAGCTTCCCTTCTCTCTGTTGACATGTGGCTGTTGTTGTTGTTGTTGGGTAGGAGCAGAGCAGCCCCAGCAGGCGACCCCGGGGGGCACTCCTGCCGCGCCGTCCGCGTCGACCACCCCGCCTAGGGAGAAATCTCCGGCAAGGGAGGAGCCCCCGGCAGGGGAGACCTCCCCGGCAAGGGAGGAGCCCCCGGCAAGGAAGACCTCTCCGGCAAGGGAGGGATCTCCGGCGAGGGACGCGGCCAGCGGTCCCCCGGCAGCGGAGGCCGCGGCCGCGGACCCTGCCACCGGTAAGCCCCCCTGCACGGAAAACTTCCCCTGGCTATCTTTCCCGATGAGCTTTTCTGTCGGCTGTTCATCTGACTCTTCTCCCCTCTTCCGGCCATCAGACCCGCCCACCGCGGACCCGATGGAGACCGAGGTCATCGTCGGGGAGGGCGCGCGTGGCGACGCCGCCGACGTCGTCGTCATCGAGGAGGCGGAAGGCACCGACGACCCCGCAGGCGGCGGGGAGGCCGAAGCCGCCAAGGCCGCCGCGGCAGCAGGCGGCGAGGGGACCGGCGACCGCGCCGACGGCCCCGGGAGGCCGGGGCATCAAGCGCTCCGCAGTCCGGCGATCCCGCTGCTGCCACCGCGTCGGACCCCGAGGAGCCCCCGGCGGGTGCCTACCTGAAGGCCGGCGATGGCGTCTTCATCAGGCTCCCCTGGGAGCCTAGCTCCAGGGCGCCGGTCGAGGGGGAGGCCTTGGACGGAGAAGTGCTCGCCTCCGTCGGGCTGATAGTGGTCGACGCGCCAAGCACTGGCAGCGGCGAGCCCGAGGAGGAGCGGCTGCTCCGAAAGCTTGTGTCGCTCTACCGCGCCCGGCAGGCCAAGGTGGAGCGCCAGGAGGCACTCGTTGCGAAGGCCGGCGCGGACATGGAGAAGCATGCCGAGGAGCTCCGGGAGCTCAACCAGGAGGCTCTCCAGTCCATGGCGGAGGAGCGGAGGCTGCTCGACGAGGCGCGGACGGCCTTCCTCCTCGAGAAGGCAGAGGCCGAAGAGCAGCAAAGGCGTGCCGCTGTGGGGCTATCCGCGCGGGAAAGCGAATTGGTGCAGCAGAGGGCCAGCCTCGCCAGCCATGAGGAGGAGGTTGCCGCGCGCGAGCAGCGCGAGAAGGGCGCTCACACCCTCGGCGAGCTGCAGGGCCGCTTCGCCGAGAAGATCCAGGAGCTCGACGCCGCCAAGGACTCCAAGGCTGTGCTCGAGCTGAAGCTGGACACCCTGGCCAAGGCGCTGGAGAGCGCCAAGGAGCAGGAAGCGACCTTGCGGAAGGAGGTTGCTGGCAACGAGGAGCTGCTGAAGCGCGCCGCCGTTACCCAGAACGACTTCCAGGAGACGGTGGAGCGGTGGACCGAAGGCCTTGTCGACATCGCCACCACCATCGACCAGGAGCTGAAGCTGCTGGGGATGGAGGGCCACGAGTACCCCTCCGGCGAGAATGTCCCGCCGAGCGCCAAGCTCACTTCCTTCTTCAAGGGCTTGGTGGGGGTGCTCCGGCACCTCCGGGAATCGATCCCAGAGCAGCTGGCCGAGGAGACGCGGGAAGCCGTCTCCGGGGCCCTCGAGAGGGTGTTGGTGAAGATCGTCTTCCGTAACCCCACCATCAGGCTCACCAACGTCCTCAGGCACCTGCCGGAAGACGCCGTCCTGACGGAGATCAAGGCCCTCGTCACCCCCATCGTGGAAAGGGTGGCGGGGATCAGGCGGGTCGAGGGCGACCGCGCGGATTAGGCCGCCCACCTCTTTCTTTTCTTCCCTTGTCGCCGCTGAGCATGCCATAGAAACAGCTGATTAGAGCAGCGGCAAGTCATTTTGTAATATAACTTTTATCTTAGGCAGTTCATTGCGCTGTTATCTCCCTCGTTCGACCTTGTGCTTCGTACGTTCGCGCCCTACGCTTCCGGGAACTTGTCGGCGCAAGTCTCCGCCTTGCCACGGGTGCCGAGTGCGGGACGTCAGCAACCCGCTGACGGAGCCTCCACCGGCAAGAAACCTTGCCGCGGCTGGCGCAACTCAATTAAATGTTGAGCAGGCTCAGGGCGAGGTAAGCGTGGCGACTGCGGTCGCGGCACACTCAAGCTGCCGAGCGAGCTCGAAACAAGTAAGGACGCTACTCGGGATGTAGCACACTTAAGTCGTTGAGCGGACTCGAAATTAAATAAGGGCGCAACCAGCCACGAGCCGGCCCCTCCGCGCACAGGTTTCCCATACGAAGCTCGGTCGTTCGAGGAAGATAACTTAAGAAAAAAGGAGCTTAATTGCTCAAACTTTGGCAACTTAGCTTCTCTGTCGTTCGCAGTCCGGCAAGGCGCAGTTTCCTCGGGCGACGCCCAGCCTAGGCTCGGGGCCTGACGGCCTGCCATCGCTTGCCGGAGTCGAGTGAAGCTATGCTCGGGATCTGCGCCCGCCTCTGTACCAAGGATTACATGCAACTGCGGCAAGACTTGGACAGAGAGGATGGCCGACGGAACGGGTTCCGACTGCCGCGCTGGCAAGGTCCCTCCCATGGTCGGCGTCGACTCGTTTGGATCTTGGCGGCCTGGGCTCGCCGAAGAACAAGGTCGCCTTTCTCGCAACTTCTGGCGCTAACTTCTGCGGCTACGGGAGCGGCGCATAGTTTGCTAGAGGCGAGAGACTCGCTCAGCGGCCGGAAGGCGGTCCTCCTCAAGGAGCAGCTGCTCTTGCCCGGACTCAGCGTGAGTGGGTACTCGAGGAGGGCCATGTGCGGGTCCGTGAGGAGGAATGCCTCCGCTCCACGGGGTGGAGCGGAAAGCTACCTGGCCATACCTGAGCTTGCCCGTGGTCGCCAAATCTGATTCGCACAACCTCGACGCACCCCCTACCTGGCGCGCCAGAGATGTCGGGGGATATGGCCTCCACGAGCACCTATGGGGACGGAGCCCCTTGTCGGTTCGGCGGGGGCGGAGGTTGCACAAAGAGCAGATCGAGGCGACACACACACACACAACGATTTTACCCAGCTTCGGGCCGCACGGATGCGTAAAACCCTACTGCTGCTTGTCTGGTTGATTGGAGTTCTTGCTCTGGAGCGCAAGGAGCTACAGTGAGTTGGAGCTGGACGTAGACGAGGGTCTACTGGGTGTCCTCCTAGCGCTCGATCTCTCTAGGGTTCCCTCTGGGGTCTGGATCTCGGATCCCCCCTCAACATGCACATGGGCCTCCTTTTATATGCAAAGGGGTTTCCCACAGGTAGCGACGTAGGTGAGGGTAAAAATGGCAAGGAACTGTGCGAACAGTGGCCGCACAGTGCTATCGCACCTAACTCTGACGGCGGGGGACAAAGGCATTAAATGCCCGTCTGGATCGCCTGAACAGTGCCGAGGCGGACCGTTGGGGGCGCCTCCGCTTGCCACGGGGGCGACTCCGCCAACGTCGCATGCCATGCGCGCGCCCCAGGCTGCGCGGCGCCCCGCCACGTGTCTCTGGGGAAGCTCCAGAGTGACGCGTGGGCAGGTGAGCTGGAGCGCATGCCTGAGGTGGTGGTTTGCCGCGGCAAGTGGCTTGCCGCGGTGGTTGTCTTGCCGCACCTGAGAGCTTGCCGCTCGTCAGACCTTGCCGAGGCGCGCGGATCGCCGCGGCGGGCTTCTCTTGGGGTGCCTTCGCTTGGCCGTCCCGGCGAGCTCCTCCCACCGGGGCCTTGGTGCTTCGGCTTAGTCGTCCCGGCAAGCTCCTCTTGCCGGGGCCTTGTCGCCTTGGCCCGGCAAGCTCCTCTTGCCGGACCTCGCCTTCTCGCCCCGGCAAGCTCCTCTTGCCGGGGCTCGGTCTTCTTGGCTCGATCACTTGGCCTTCGTCCGGCCCAGAAAGGGCCGTGGAGACTCTTGTCGCTCGCCTGGCGAGCCTTGCCGCGGGACGCTACTACTGCCCGTGCACAAGTTCGGAGTACTAAGGTACCCCTACTTTAGTACACCGACATCTCCAGTCCCATCGTTATCAAGATTTATATTAGAAAACAAAGATTCAATAGGAGTAACACCAATCACTTTAAGATCTTCACCATTATTTTTGAAGGACTCCGGTTTCGCGACCATCTTATTCACGAAAGAAGTTTGCTTATCGAAAATTTGGCCTACTAAACTTTCAATATGAGCAAATTGAGATTTAAGGCCAGTATTTCCTTAGTAACATCATCGAGCTCTTTATTAATATACTCCATCATAGTTTTTTTGCCCTTTAAGTTCGTTTCTAAATAAACTATTATGCTCAAATTTTAAGATCATGAAACTTTGAGCATTATTTTCAATTTCCTCCAACTTCCTATAGTAAGGATCAAACCTCTTGGGCTGAGCCATAGGGCAAACAAGCTATCTAACACACGAGCAAACAAAAAGCAAACGAAAAAGACGAACGAAAGAAGGGCGAATAAAAAGGCAAATATTTTTGTGTTTTTCTGAAAACATTTTAGAAGTGGAGGAGAGAAAAATGAGAGGCAAATGGAAAATAATGTAATGCAAGAGATGAGAGTTTATGATCGGTACTTGGTAGGCTTGATGTAGAACCTCCCCGGCAACGACGCCAAATTTTTTTCCTGCAACTTCTTGAGCTTGCGTTGATTTTTCCCTTGAAGAGGAATGGGTGATGCAACAAAGTAGAGGTAAGTATTTCCCTAAGTTAAGAACCAATGTATCAATCCAGTAGGAGGCACAAGCAAGTCTCCAATCTATGCACCTACACAAACTAACAAACACATGCACTCAACGTGAAAAAGGCGTTGTCAATCCCTTCACGATCTCGAACAAGAGCGGGATCTAATAGAGATAGGTATAAAAGATAAATAAAAAGGCAAACTAAACTAAATATAAATAAAGTGCAACAAGGTATTTTTGGGTTTTTTGGTTTATAGATCTGAAAATATATGATGTAAAATAGACCCGGGGCCATAGGTTTCACTAGAGGCTTCTCTTTTGAAGATAGCATACGGTAGGTGAACAAATTACTGTTGAGCAATTTATAGATAAGCGCAAAGTTATGATGATATATAAGGCAGATCATGAATATAAGCATCACATCCGTGACAAGTAGACCAAAATGATTCTACATCTACTACTATTACTCCACACATCAACCGACTCATGTCTGCATCTAGAGTATTAAGTTCATAAGAACAGGGCAACGCATTAAGTAGGATGACATGATGTAGAGGGATAAACTCAAGCAATATGTTATAAACCCCATCTTTTTATCCTTGATGGCAACAATACAATACATGCCTCACTACCCCTTCTATCACTGAGCGAGGACACCGCAAGATTGAATGCAAAAGTAAGCACCTCTCCCATTGCAAGGAAAACCAATCTAGTTGGCCAAACCAAACCGATAGTTCAAAGAGAAATACAAAGATATCTTAATCATGCATTAAAGAGTTCAAAGAAGAATCAAATAATATTCATAGATAATCTGATCAGAAATTCACAATTCATCGGATCTCAACAAACACACCGCAAAAAAGTATTACATCGAATAGATCTCCAAGAACATGAAGGAGAACATTGTATTGAAGACCTAAGAGAGAGAAGAAGCCATCTAGCTACTAGCTATGGACCCATAGGTCTGTGATAAACTACTCACGCATCATGGGAAGGGCAACAAGGTTGATGTAGAGGCCCTCCGTCATCAAATCCCCTTCCGACAGATCACCGGAAAAGGCCCCAAGATGGGATCTCACGGGGACAGAGTCTTACGGCGGCAGAAAAGCATTTTGGTGGACGCTTCTGGTGGTTTGGGAATATTTGGGAATTTACAGTGCAAGAATTAGGGTTGGAGGACTCCCGAGGGGCCCACAAGCCCTCAGGGCGCCCCCTAGGCGCGCCTGTCAGGCTTGTGGCCGCCTCGCGAACCTTTTGACCCCTTCTCCAAGATCCGTGGATGTCTTCTGGTCCAAGAAAAATCATCATTAAGTTTTATTCCGTTTGGACTCTGTTTGATATTCCTTTTCTGTAAAACTCAAAAACAAGGAAAAACATAAACTGGCATTGGGCTCTGGGTTAATAGGTTAGTCCCAAAATTAATATAAAATAGCATATTAATGCATAAAACATCTAAAATAGATAATATAATAGCATTGAACAATAAAAAATTATAGATACGTTGGAGACATATTAAAAGTTATTGTGATAACTTTGAATATCCTTTTACTGAACATTACTCTTTTAATGTGGAAACAATTTATAGTATTCGAGTTTCATATGATACTCCCACTATTATGAATGAGAATAGAATTGCTTATGTGGAGAGTAATAGAATGTTTATGCATGTGGATCATGAATAGAATGCTTTATTTGATAGCTATTGATAACCCACAAGTATAGGGGATTGCAACAATTTTCGAGGGTAGAGTATTCAACCCAAATTTACAGATTCGACACATGGGGAGCCAAAGAATACTTGTAAGTATTAGCAGTTGAGTTGTCAATTCAACCACACCTGGAGATTAAATATCTGCAGCAAAGTGATCAGTAGCACAGTAGTATGATAGTTTTGATAGCAGTGGTAACAGCAATAGTAACAGTAACAATGATAGCAGTGATTTTGTAACAAGTGTAACAGTAACATCAACAGTAGTAACTTAGAAAGAAAAATATGTGGAACATTCGTAGGCATTGGATTAGTGGATTTGTTGTATGATATTCATCATATAATAGTCATAACCTAGGGCGAAGCAAAACTAGCTCCAGTTCATAAATATAATGTAGGCATGTATTCCGAGTCATACGTGCTTATGGAAAGAACTTGTATGAAATCTTTTGTCCTACCCTCCTGTGGGAGCGGGGTCCATAAGGAAACTAAGGGATATTAAGTCCTCCTTTTAATAGAGAACCGGAACAAAGCATTAACACACAGTGAATACATGAACTTCTCAAACTACGGTCATCACAGGAAAGTACCCCAATTACTGTCACACTGAGGTTTACGGATCATAACACGTAATAGGTGAATATGACTTGCAAGATCAGATCTAGAAAATATATATAATGGTGAAAACATAAATGTTTTAGATCTGAAATCATGGCACCCGGGCCCAAAGTGACAAGCATTAAGCATGGCAAAGTCATAACAACATCAATCTCAGAACATAATGGATACTAGGGATCAAGCCTAACAAAACTAACTTGATTAAATGATGAATCTCATCCAACTCCTCACCGACCAGCGAGCCTACGAAGGAATTACTCACTCCCGGTGGGGAGCATCATGGAATTTGCAATGAAGGAGGGTTGGTGATGACGAAGATCGAAGATCCCCTCTCTGGAGCCCTGAACGGTTTCTAGATCTGGCCTCCTGATGAAGAACATCAGGTGGTGGCAGTTCTGTATCGTGAAACACGATGGAACTTTCTCCTTGATTTTATTTCTCTGAAAATAGGTATTTAAGGAGTTGGAATTAGGGTCTGCAGGGCCAACAGGTGGGCAGGACCCACCTGGGCGTGCCTGGAGGGGGTGGCGTGTCCTGGTGGGTTGTGCTCAACTAGGGGCCCCCTCCGGTTGTTCTTGGCTCCAATATTTTTTATATTATGAAATGATTCTCCAAAAGGTTTTGTTCCATTTCGAAAACTTTTATTTCTGCACAAAAACAACACAAAGGTAGTTCTACTGAAAACAACGTCAGTCCGGGTTAGTTTCATTCATGCAAATTAGAGTCCAAAACAAGAGCTAAAGCATTAGGGAAAGTAGATACGACAGAGCATATCAACTATATTGTTGAATTCATTGATGATGCTACTGAAAATTATTATGAGAGAGGACATATGCTTTTACATATCTCAATAATATCAAGTTTCCTCTCTATGTGTTGAAAATCTTGAAGTTTTGCTTGTTTTGCCTTCCTACGCTAGTTGATTCTTGCTCCCATAAACTATGTGCTCACAAAATCCCTATTCTTAGGAAGTGAGTTAGGATGAAATGTATTCTTCGTGATGCTCTCTTTATGTTTCAATTTTTATCTTTTGTGTGAGTATCATTGAAATCATCATGCCTAGCTAAAAAGGCATTAAAGAAAAGCGCTTGTTGGGGGACAGCCCAACATTTACCCTTACTGTTTTTGTGTGTTCACATGATTAGGCTACTGTAGTAATCATGTTTTACAGCTTCTATTTCAATAAAGTACCAAGTAAGGCCTTTGGGATAGTGTGGATGATAGTTGACTTGATTTTGTCCAAAAATAGAAACTTTTGCGCCCAATAACAGAATTGATCTGCTCTTCTGGAACGTGACAAATTCTTGAATTTTTTGCAGATGATTGATATACAAATTTCCCACATTGTCCTAACTTTTTAGAATTTTTTGAGTAGCAGAAGTATGGTTGTTGTCCAAATCATTACACGTTGTTCTATTTTTGACAGATTCTGTTTTCAATGCATAGTTTGCTTGTTTCCTTGTTTTTATGGCCTATATTGCTCAATATAAATTGTGGAAATGATAAGGTACATTAGGTATTGTGTGAGAACAATTATGAATCTTGTCTTTGACAGTACCAAAGTGAATGGTTTGCTCTTTATCATACTAATCATCTCACGAAGTTCCGTTAAGTTTTGTGTGATTGAACTTTTCAAGTTTTGGGTGAGATATCGATATGAGGAGAATAAGGAGTGTCAAGAACCTAAGCTTGGGGATGCCCAAGGCACCCCAAGGTAATATTCAAGGAATACCCAAGCAACTAAGCTTGGGGTTGCCTAGGAAGCCATCCCCTCTTTTATCTCCAACATTATCGGTAACCTCACTCGGAGCTACATTTTTATTCGTCACATGATATGAGTTTTACTTGGAGCGTCATTTTATTTTATTGCTGCTATTTACAATAATGTTTTGCATCTTTCATTTCAATAAAAATGTCAAGGATAGTCTTTACCATGCTTATTTTGCAAGCCTATATGTTGTTGTTTCGAAAACAGAAAGTTTTCTATCATTGCGTGAATTGTTAAAAAAATGTGAGAACATGATAAATTATTGATATTTTACACAATAAGCTACTACAAATTTTCTACATTGTGGTATGTTTTTAGAATTTTTGGAGTTATAGAAGTATGAATCTTCTTGCATTCTTTACAGACTGTACTATTTTTACAGATTGCTGTTATGTTTGCATTGCTTGCATATGTTTGCTTGTTTAATGATCTATTTGAGGATAGGAGTAATAAATATGTAGAGGCATTTAGTATGCAATGTTAAATAATAATATTAGTGATTTTCTACAGTAGAGAATGATAAGGTTTTTGCATTGATTTATACTAACTTATCTCACGAGTTCTTGTTGAGTTTTGTGTGGATTAAGTTCTTAAGATTTAGGGAAACCGTGATAGAAAAGGAATTAAGGAGACACAAAAACTCAAGCTTGGGGATGCCAAGGCATCCCAAGATAATATTCCAAGAAGTCTCAAGCATCTAAGCTTGGGGATGCCCCGGTAGGTATCCCACCTTTCTTCATCAACAATTATCGGTTAGTATTGGTTGAGCCTAAGTTTTTGCTTCTTCACATGATGTGTGCTATTCTCGCAATGTCATTTTATTTTGTTTTTCTTGCTGATTTATTAAAATACTTTGATCTGAAGGTTTTGAAATAGGAGAGAGTACTCAAATGGCTACCCATTTACTTAACTACTCGCTTGATCTTCACTTATAACTTTTTGGAGTAGTTTGTCATTTACTGTGGTGCTTCACTTATATCACTTTGAGAGTTGATAATAGTGATGAAAATTTGCACAAACTATGAAATCGGTCCCAAAGTGATGGATATTCAAGAAGGATATAATAAAAACTTTCATGTAGATCATTGGATATGATAAATTTGATTCCTTACAATAGTTTTGCGATATGGAGATAATAATATGTGAGTCATGTTGGTGAGAAATTATGCTTTAGTAAGAATATTGGTGTTAAGGTTTGTGATTCCCTATGCAAGCACAAAAGTCAATAGTTATGCAATGAAATTACATCCTACTTGTGGTGCATTATTCGGTGTTAGTTATGCTCAATGCTCGTTTATGTGAATTTTTATTTCTTGGTTGGTTGCTTCTCAATCTATTTGCTAGCCTCCACTTGTACTAAGTATAAATACTACATGTGCATCCAAAATCTTTAAACCCTGTTTTTCCATATGAGTCCACCAAACCTACCTATATGCGGTATTTCCGTGCTGTTTTAAAAAAAATTGTGTATGCCATCTCTAATTTTCAAAATGAATTTCCTTTCTAGGTGCTCGTACCGCTCATGAAGCGGCAGGGGGTGGCCAATATTTCCAATGCTAGATGTGTTATTCTCAAGATGAGTGTTTATTCACTTGTCATTGCACGAGAGGACGAGGGTAATAGGGATGCCTAGTCCCAATATGAAATAGACATTTACTTTATGTTTTCAAATAATAATTTCCTTTGAAAGTGTTGGAAGGAACCCGTGGATATGGCTAGCCATGGATTGTGAAAGAATGGTTTAATAGGAATAAACTTTATTTTATATTTGGGAACCGCCTATGATATATATAGCATGGAAAGTGTTGGGAATTACTCAGTCATTTTCGTTAACGGGAAAAGTGTGCCTCCCAAAATATTTTTATCTCTAAATTTAAGCTTTGAGCTATGTCACCTCTGCGAATCTCTGCTTCCCTCTGTGAAGGGTCTATCTATTTACTTTATGCAATTTTTATTTGAGTCTCAATCTTCTCTTATAAAGAACCAGCAAGGGAGCACTACGATCATACTTGTGCATTGGATGTAGCTAATATTCGAGTGTGTTTCATGAATGGATCAATGAATGAGCATGATGGGCTAGGGATAACTTTCTTTAGCGTTGATGTGTCTAAATGGTTACATATTGGCAGCCCTATCATGTATATCGTGCTCTGCTTTTCCTTGGGAAAGATATACTCTTGATACTCGGGTACAGACACATTTTCCTTTCCATTGTTCTGATTAAATTAGCAATCACATTTTCCTTTCCATTGTTTTGTTTAACCTTTCTTGTACTCTAACTTTTATAAGTAGTAATAATTCCCTGCTTATGTAAACACCTCAGAGTACAACTTTGTTAGTAGGACCCCGTTACTATTGTTGACAACATTTCAGTAATCGTTGGTGGACGACAACTTTGCCTATTGGTCCGCCTCGTTTCAACGAGTAGGAAAGTGGTTCTCTTCAGCCCCTGCCCTTGGTACCAACGTTGTTGCCAACATAACTGACATGTCATCCTGTGACATGCCTTCCTATCATGACTGTGCAAGAATTTCAGCACCCTTCCTACTTATAACCCACATGATGGGCCCATAACCCACAGTTCCATAGGATCAAAACCGGACTCTCTTGTACATCCTTGATTCCGAAATATCCTTTGCACTTGACTTCCTATGTAATTCATGAGCCTTCGTACTAGAGGTGATGTATTCTGGTATCAGACACAACATTATTCATCATTGCTCTGAACGCCTTCGTCACCTGTTTTAGGCATTGGCTGGATGCCTACCTGGTTGAAACTGGTTGGGCCTACTTATATCACGCTCGATATGTTTCCTGGTGCTTCTAAACTCTCTTTCCCTTAGGTAATTACCGGATGCCAATCCTTCCAGGCGTACGTCCTTATAGAATTTCCCCCTCCTGCCCTATTCGTAAGTATGTTGGAGTATGATACGTCTCCAACGTATCTATAATTTTTGATTGTTCCATGCTGGTATATTATCATTCTTGGATGTTTTACAATATTTTATAGCAACTTTATATCATTTTTTGGGACTAACCTATTGACATAGTACCCAGTGCCAGTTGCTGTTTTTTGCTTGTTTTTTACTTCGTAGAAAATCAATACCAAACGGAGTCCAAACGCAACGAAAATTTTTGGAGATTTTTTCTGTACCAAAAGACACCTGTTGGGCCAAAGAAGTACCATAGGGGGGATCTGAGGGGAGCACAAACCACCAGGGCGCGCCTGTGGGCCCAGGCGCGCGTAGGTGGGTTTTGCCCACCTCGGTGGCCTCCCGATGACCCACAAGTATAGGGGATCTATTGTAATCCTTTCGATAAGTAGGAGTGTCGAACCCAACGAGGAGCAGAAGGAAATGATAAGCGGTTTTCAGCAAGGTATTCTCTGCAAGTACTGAAATAAGTGGTAACGGATAGTTTTGTGATAAGATAATTTGTAACGAGCAACAAGTAACAAAAGTAAATAAAGTGCAACAAGGTGGCCGAATCCTTTTTGTAGCAAAGGACAAGCCTGAACAAACTCTTATATAAGGAAAAGCGCTCCCGAGGACACATGGGAATATCATCAAGCTAGTGTTCATCACGTTCATATGATTCACGTTCGGTACTTTGATAATTTGATATGTGGGTGGACCGGTGCTTGGGTGTTGTTCTTACTTGAACAAGCATCCCACTTATGATTAACCTCTATTGCAAGCATCCGCAACTACAACAAAGGTATTAAGGTAAACCTAACCATAGCATGAAACATATGGATTCAAATCAGCCCCTTATGAAGCAATGCATAAACTAGGGTTTAAGCTTCTGTCACTCTAGCAACCCATCATCTACTTATTACTTCCCAATGCCTTCCTCTAGGCCCAAATAATGGTGAAGTGTTATGTAGTCGACGTTCACATAGCACCACTAGACGCTAGACAACATACATTTCATCAAAATATCGAACGAATACCAAATTCACATGACTACTAATAGCAAGACTTCTCCCATGTCCTCAGGAACAAACGTAACTACTCACAAAGCATATTCATGTTCATAATCAGAGGGGTATTAATATGCATAAAGGATCTGAACATATGATCTTCCACCAAATAAACCAACTAGCATCAACTACAAGGAGTAATCAACACTACGAGCAACCTACTAGTACCAATCCCAGACTTGGAGGTAAGAATTGGGTACAAGAGATGAACTAGGGTTTTGAGAGGAGATGGTGCTGGTGAAGATGTTGATGGAGATTGCCATGTCCCGATGAGAGGAGCGTTGGCGATGAAGATGGCGATGATTTCCCCCTCCCGGAGGGAAGTATCCCCAGCAGAACAGCTCTGGAGGAGCCCTAGATTGGTTCCGCCAAGGTTCCGCCTCGTGGCGGCGGAGTCTTGTCCCGAAATGTTGCTTATTAATTTTTCCTCGACGAAAGACCTCATATAGCAGAAGATGGGCATCAGAGGGCCAACAGGGGGCCCACGAGGCAGGGGGCGCACCCAGGGGGGTAGGGCGCGCCCCCCACCCTCGTGGCCAGGTGGGGCCCCCTCTGGTGAACTTCTTCCGCTCAATATTTTTTTATATATTCTAAAAATAACTTCAGTGTAGTTTCAGGACTTTTGGAGTTGCTTAGAATAGTTCTCTAATATTTTCTCCTTTTCTAGCCCAGAATTCCAGCTGCCGACATTCTCCCTCCTTATGTAAACCTTGTAAAATAAGAGAGAATATGCATAAGTATTGTGACATAATGTGTAATAACAGCCCAAAATGCAATAAATATCGATATAAAAGCATGATGCAAAATGGATGTATCAACTCCCCCAAGTTTAGACCTTGCTTGTCCTCAAGCGAAAGCCGACAACGATAAATATGTCCTCATGTTTATAGGAAGAGGTGTCGATAAAAATAAAATACGGACATGAAGGCATCATGATTATTCTCATAACAGCAACATATATAGATATTGTCATAAGATTTCTTATGTTCAAGTGATGATCTATTCACAATGGAAAAGTATGAATCAGAAACTTTATTGAGAACTAACAAACTATAATCTCAGTCATTGAAGCAATTGCAATTTATCATAACATCAGAAAGAGTCTATGTCAGAGCTTAATAGCAAGTCCACATACTCAACTATCATTTAGCCCTTCATAATTGCTAACACTCACGCGATACTAGTGGTTACGGAGTTTTAATCGGACACAGAGAAAGACAGGGGCTTATAGTTTCGCCGCCCAACCTTTTACCTCAAGGGTAATGTCAACAATAATAAATCATGATCCCCTACATCCAATTAGATATATCTATCAGGATTTTTCCAACATACTGTGCTTGCCAAAGGATAAAATTTAAAAAGGAAAGGTGAAGATCACCATGACGCTTGCATAAGGTAGAAGATAATAGTAACAGATAGGCCCTTCACAGAGGGAAGAAGAGGTTGCCATGCGCTTTTATGGTTGGATGCACAAAATCTTAATGCGAAAGAACGTCACTTTATATTGCCCCTTGTGATATGAAACTTTATTATGCATTCCATCGCTTTTATTTCTTCCACATCACAAGATCATATAAAGCTTATTTTTTCCCACACTAGTAAGTCATACATATTTAGAGAGCAATTTTTATTGCTTTGCACCGATGACAACTTACTTGAAGGATCTTACTCAATCCATAGGTAGGTATGGTTGACTCTCATGGCAAAACTGGTTTAAGGGTTTTTGGAAGAACAAGTAGTATCTCTACTTGGTGCTGAGAATTTGGCTAGCATGAGGGGGAAAGGCAAGCTCAACATGTTGGATGATCCATGACAATATACTTTATCATAGATATAAGAAAACATAACTCATTACGTTGTCTTCCTTGTCCAACATTAACTCTTTAGCATGTCATATTTTAATAAGTGCTCCCAATCATAAAAGATGTCAATGATAATATATTTATATGTGAAACCTCTCTTTCATTATTACTTCCTGTTAATTGCAATGATGACCAAAGCTACGTTTCCCAACTCCCAACAACTTTTAATCATCACACTCTTTCTATGTGAAGTCATTACTCTCAATAAGATCAATATGAACTTTTGTTTCTTTTTATTCTCTTTCTCTTTTCTTTTATTCACTCAAGATCATAACAAAATAATCAAGCCCTTGACTCAATGCTAATCTTCATTATATATATAGCTCACGGACTCGATTACATAGAGAGATCATAAAGCAAAACTCAAAACTAGATCATGCCATAAACTTTATTCTACTAGATCAAGATACTACTAATAGGATCGAACTAAGAAAAAGGTAAAGATAGGAGTATGATGGTGATACGATACCGGGGCACCTCCCCCAAGCTTGGCAGTTGCCAAGGGGAGTGCCCATACCCATGTGATTAAGTCTCCTTCTTTGTTGTTGGAGAGGATGGTAGTGATGATGGATAGTCACACATTGAGCGTAAGAGTTCCTCCAGCTTGCGGATAATGCCCTTGAGTGCAACAATATGCTCCTTCAACAAAATATTTTCACTTGTGAGATACTTGTTTTGAATACGAGCTAACTCAATCATCTCGAAAGCTTCGATCTCAGTTGGAGTAAGAAGATTGTGATCAAGTTGAAGGATGTCTTCTGCTGCCGGAGCTTGGTTCTCCCTGGCCTTCTTGATCCCTTCATCCTTGTTGATCTCCATGGGTTCTTCCCTGTTCAGCACTATCTTCATTAGCCAAGCATCTTTGTCACCATTGTTGGAGGAGGGGGACGACATGATGCCTGGCCTTGACAACCCTGACAGAGAACAGCTCGAAACAAGAACAGAGGATATTTGCGTGATACGGGAGTCAAAACATTCAGGAGAATATATAATGAATTTTTACCGACCAAAATACGTATCGTGTAAGAAAACGGAGTCCGGATAGCACACGGGGTGCCCACGAGGTAGGGGGGCACGCCTAGGGGGGTAGGGCGCGCCCTCCACCCTCGTGTCCTTCCCGGACTGCTACTTAATTTTCTATTTTTCTAAATATTCCAAAACGGAGAAATATTGCCTTAAAAACTGTTTTGGAGTCGGTTTACTTACCGTACCACATACCTATTCCTTTTCGGAGTCTGAGATGTTCTGGAAAGTGTCTCTTATGTCTTCCTCCGGGGTTACGGTTTCAATAACATTGGTTTCAACATTTATAGGATTACCTGAGATATAATGTTTAATTCTTTGACCGTTAACCACCTTCGGATTTGTGCCTTCGAAGTTGTTGATTTTTATGGCACCGGAACGATAGACCTCCTCGATAACGTATGGACCTTCCCATTTAGAGAGAAGTTTCCCTGCAAAAAATCATAAATGAGAGTTATATAATAATACATAATCACCTACATTAAACTCACGCTTTTGTATCCTTTTGTCATGCCATCTTTTAACTTTTTCTTTAAACAACTTGGCATTTTCATAACCTTGGGTTCTCCATTCATCAAGTGAGCTAATATCAAATAACCTCTTCTCACCGGCAAGTTTGAAATCATAGTTGAGATCTTTAATAGCCCAATAAGCCTTATGCTCTAGTTCGAGAGTAAGTGACATGCTTTTCCCTAAACCATTTTATACGGAGACATACTCATAGGATTTTTATATGCAGTTCTATAGGCCCATAATGCATCATCAAGTTTCTTGGACCAATTCTTTCTAGATCTATTGACAGTCTTTTGCAAAACTAATTTGAGCTCTCTGTGACCGAGGGTGATAAGGAGATGCAATTCTATGATTAACATCACATTTAGCAAGCATTTTACGAAAAGCACCATGAATAAAATGTGAACCACCATCAGTCATTAAATATCTAGGGACTCCAAACCTCGGAAAAATGACTTCTTTAAGCATCTTAATAGAAGTGTTATGATCAGCACTACTAGTTGGAATAGCTTCTACCCACTTAGTAACGTAATCAACAACAACTAAAATATGTGTATATCCATTAGAGGCAGGAAAAGGTCCCATATAACCAAAGCCCCAAACACCAAATGGTTCAATAACAAGTGAATAATTCATAGGCATTTCTTGACGTCTATTGTATTACCAATTCTTTGGCATTCATCACAAGACAAGACAAACTTACTGGCATCCTTGAAGAGAGTAGGCCAATAAAAACCTGATTGTAATACCTTATGTCCAGTTCTATCTCCAGCATGGTGTCCTCCATAAGCTTCCGAGTGACACTTGCGTAGGATCTGTTCCTGTTCATGCTCAGGTACACAACGTCTAATAACACCATCTACTACTTCTTTATAAAGATGTGGGTCATACCAAAATTAATGTCTCAAATCATAGAAGAACCTTTTCTTTTGTTGGTATGTGAAACTAGATGGTATAAATTTAGCAACATTATAATTAGCATAATCAGCATACCATGGAGTACTAGGAGAAGTATTTATAACATTTAATTGCTCATCAGGAAAGCTATCATCAATAGGTAGTGGGTGATCAAGAACATTTTCTAACCTAGACAAATTGTCTGCAACGGGGTTCTCAACTCCCTTTCTATCAACAATATGCAAATCAAATTCTTGTAGCAAGAGAACCAATCTAATAAGTCTAGGTTTAACATCTTTCTTTTCCATAAGATATTTAATAGTAGCATGATCAGTGTGATTAGTTACTTTAGAATCAACAATGTAAGGTCTGAACTTATCACAAGCAAATACAACTGCTAAAAGTTCTTTTTCAGTCGTAGCATAATTTCTTTGAGCATTGTCTAGAGTCTTACTAGCATAATGGATAACATTTAATTTCTTATCAACTCTTTGCCCTAGAACATCACCTACAGCATAATCACTAGCATCACACATAATTTCAAAGGGTAAATTCCAATCAGGTGGCTGAACAATAGGTGCAGAGATCAATGCTTTCTTAAGTATTTCAAATGCTTCTACACAATCATCATCAAAGACAAATGGTATATCTTTTTGTAATAAATTAGTCAGAGGCCGAGAAATTTTTGAGAAGTCCTTAATGGACCTCCTATAAAATCCGGCATGACCAAGGAAACTTCTTATACCTTTGATGTCCTTGGGACATGGCATCTTTTCAATAGCATCAACCTTGGCTTTATCAACTTCAATACCTCTTTCAGAAACTTTGTGCCCCAAGACAATACCTTCGTTAACCATAAAGTGGCACTTTTCCCAATTCAAGACAAGATTAGTTTCTTCACATCTCTGCAAAACTCGATCAAGATTGCTCAAGCAATCATCAAAAGAGGATCCATAGACGGAAAAGTCATCCATGAAAACCTCACAAATCTTTTCACAAAAGTCAGAGAATATAGCATCATGCATCTTTGAAAGGTAGCAGGTGCATTACATAAACCAAAAGGCATATGTCTATAAGCAAAAGTACCAAAAGGGCAAGTAAAAGTGGTCTTTGATTGATCTTTAGCTGACACAGATATTTGAGAGAAACCAGAATAACCATCTAGAAAGCAATAGTGTGTATGTTTGCATAATCTTTCTAGCATTTGATCGATAAAAGGTAAGGGGTAATGATCCTTTTTAGTAGCCTTATTTAATTTACGAAAATCAATTACCATCCTATAACCTGTAATAATTCTTTGCGGAATCAATTCATCTTTATCATTAGGAACAACAATATCACCTCCCTTCTTAGGGACACAATGGACAGGACTTACCCACTGACTATCAGCAACGTGATAGATTATACCTGCGTCCAGAAGCTTTAATATTTCTTTTCTTACCACTTCTTTCATCTTAGGATTAAGCCTTCGTTGATGATCACAGACTGGTTTGGCATCTTCTTCCAAATTTATTTTATGTTGACATAGAGTGGGACTAATTCCCTTAAGATCATCAAGAGTATATCCAATAGCAGCTCAGTGCTTCTTCAAAGTTTTCAATAATCTCTCTTCTTCATGTTCTGAATGGTTAGTACTAATAATAACAGGATATATCTTCTTTTCATCAAGGTAAGCATATTTAAGATTATCAGGCAATGGTTTAAGTTCAAACACGGGATCACCCTTGGGTGGAGGAGGATCCCCTAGGATTTCAACAGGCAAATTGTGTTTCAGAACAGGTTCCTTCTTAAAGAAAACTGCATCTATTTCCCTTCTTTCCTTCATAAACATATCATTTTCATATTCTAGCAAATATTGTTCTAAAGGATCACTAGGAGGTACGGCAATAGAAGCAAGACCAATAATATCATCCTTACTAGGCAATTCTTCTTCACAGTGTTGTCTACTAAATTTAGAGAAATTAAACTCATGAGACATATCACCCAAACCAATAGTAACAACATTCTTTTCGCAGTCTATCTTAACATTAACAGTGTTCAAGAAGGGTCTACCAAATATAATGGGACAAAAGCTATCTTGTGGGGAACCAAGAACAAGAAAATCAGCAGGGTATTTAGTTTTCCCACACAAGACTTCAACATCTCTAAAAATTCCCATTGGTGAAATAGTATCTCTATTGGCAAGTTTAATTGTGACATCAATATCTTCCATCTCAGCGGGTGCAATTTCATGCATAATTTATTTATATAAGTCATAAGGTATTGCACTAACACTAGCACCCATATCACATAAGCCATGATAACAATGATCTCCTATTTTAACAGAAATAACAGGCATGCCTACCACAGGTCTATGTTTATCTTTAGCACAAGGTTTGGCAATTCTAGCAGTTTCACCGCAGAATTGAATAACATGCCCATCAATATTATCAGACAAGAGATCTTTAACAATAGCAATATTAGGTTCAACTTTTACTTGCTCAGGAGGTGTATAAGTTCTAATATTTCTTTTACGAACCACAGTTGAAGCTTTAGCATGATCCTTTATTCTAATAGGGAAAGGTGGTTTCTCAACATAAGAAGTAGGAGGAATAGGATCATTATAAGTGACAATCCTTTCTTCAACTTTAATAGGTGCATCTACTTTTACTTCTATGGGAGGCTGATATTTAAACCACTTCTCCTTGGGGAGATCAACATAAGTAGCAAAAGATTCACAGAAAGAAGCTACTATCTCAGAGTCAAGTCCATATTTAGTGCTAAGTTTACGGAAAACATCGGTATCCATCAAAGATTTAACACAATCAAACTTAGGTTTCATACCTGACTCCTTACCTTCTCGAGATCCCAATCTTCAGAGTTGCGTTTAATTCCATCCAATAAATTCCATTTGAATTCAATAGTCTTCGTCATAAAAGAGCCAACACAAGAAGTATCGAGCATGGTGCGGTTGTTATCAGAAAGCCGAGCATAAAAACTTTGAATAATTATTTATCTTGGGAGCTCATGATTGGGGCATGAATATAACATTGATTTAAGCCTCCCCCAAGCTTCAGCGATGCTTTCTCCTTCGCGAGGCAAAAAATTATATATATAATTGCGATCACGATGAACAAGATGCATAGGATAATACTTCTGATGAAATTCCAATTTCAATCGTTTGTAGTTCCATGACCCCGTATCATCACATAGCCTATACCATGCCAATGCATCTCCCTCCAAAGATAAGGGGAAGACCTTATTCTTAACAACATCATCGGGTATACTTGCAAGCTTAAATAATCCACAAACTTCATCCACATATATTAGGTTCTCATCAGGATGCTTTGTTCCATCTCCTGCAAAAGGATTATCTAACAGTTTTTCTAACATACTCGAAGGAACTTCAAAGGGAACATTTTCATTTTCAGTAGGTTCAGTAGGTTGAGGAGAAACTTTTTGCTCTACTGGTCGGGGTGAAGATACCCCGAACAAGCCCCTCAAAGGATTACTCTCCATAGTAACAAGTGAAAGTAAATTTCAGCCCACTATATAAATTTTTCCTTACCAAATTCCACCTACCAAAGGCGCTTCACTCCCCGGCAACGGCACCAGAAAAGAGTCTTGATGACCCACAAGTATAGGGGATCTATCATAGTCCTTTCGATAAGTAAGAGTGTCGAACCCAACGAGGAGCAGAAGGAAATGATAAGCGGTTTTCAGCAAGGTATTCTCTGCAAGTACTGAAATAAGTGGTAACGGATAGTTTTGTGATAAGATAATTTGTAACGAGCAACAAGTAACAAAAGTAAATAAAGTGCAGCAAGGTGGCCCAATCCTTTTTGTAGCAAAGGACCAGCCTGGACAAACTCTTATATAAGGAAAAGCGCTCCCGAGGACACATGGGAATATCATCAAGCTAGTTTTCATCACGTTCATATGATTCGCGTTCGGTACTTTGATAATTTGATATGTGGGTGGACCGGTGCTTGGGTGTTGTTATTACTTGAACAAGCATCCCACTTATTATTAACATCTATTAAAAGCATCCGCAACTACAACAAAGGTATTAAGGTAAACCTAACCATAGCATGAAACATATGGTTCCAAATCAGCCCATTACGAAGCAATGCATAAACTAGGGTTTAAGCTTCTGTCACTCTAGCAACCCATCATCTACTTATTACTTCCCAATGCCTTCCTCTAGGCCCAAATAATGGTGAAGTGTTATGTAGTCGACGTTCACATAACACCATTAGAGGCTAGACAACATACATTTCATCAAAATATCGAATGAATACCAAATTCACATGACTACTAATAGCAAGACTTCTCCCATGTCTTCAGGAACAAACGTAACTACTCACAAAGCATATTCATGTTCATAATTAGAGGGGTATTTGTATGCATAAAGGATCTGAACATATGATCTTCCAGCAAATAAACCAACTAGCATCAACTACAAGGAGTAATCAACACTACTAACAACCTACTAGTACCAATCCCGGACTTGGAGGCAAGAATTGGATACAAGAGATGAACTAGGGTTTTGAGAGGAGATGGTGCTGGTGAAGATGTTGATGGATATTGCCCTCTCCCGGTGAGAGGAGCATAGGTGATGACGATGGCGATGATTTCCCCCTCCCGGAGGGAAGTATCCCCGGCAGAACAGCTCTGCAGGAGCCCTAGATTGGTTCCGCCAAGGTTCCGCCCCGTGGCGGGGGAGTCTCGTCCCGAAAGGTTGCTTATTAACTTTTCCTCAACGAAAGACCTCATATAGCAGAAGATGGGCATCGGAGGGTCAACAGGGGGCCCACGAGGCATGGGGCGCGCCTAGGGGGTAGGGCGCGCCCCCCACCCTCGTGACCAGGTGGTTCCCCCTTTGGTGAACTTCTTCCGCTCAATATTTTTTATATATTCTGAAAATAACTTCTGTGGAGTTTCAGGACTTTTGTATTTGCGCAGTATAGGTCTCTAATATTTGCTCCTTTTGTAGCCCAGAATTCCAGCTGCCGGAATTCTCCCTCCTTATGTAAACCTTGTAAAATAAGAGAGAATAGGCATAAGTATTGTGACATAATGTGTAATAACAGCCCATAATGCAATAAATATCGATATAAAAGCATGATGCAAAATGGACGTATCACCTCCCGCACCGCCTCTTTTCTCTACAAATACCCCAATATTCCAGAAACCCTAGGGGAGTCGACGAAAATCAATTCCAGCCGCAGCAAGTTCCAAAACCACCAGATCCAATCTAGACACCATCATGGAGGGGTTCATCATCCTCATTGGTGCCTCTTCGATGATGCGTGAGTAGTTCATTGTAGACCTATGGGTCCGCAGTTAGTACCTAGATGGCTTCCTCTCTCTCATTTGATTCTCAATACAATGGTCTCTTGGAGATCTATTTGATGTAACTCTTTTTGCGACGTGTTTGTTGGGATCCGATGAACTTTGAGTTTATGATCAGATCTATGCTTTTATCCATGAAAGTTATTTGATTCTTTTGGTCTCTTTAATGAATGATTACTTATAGCCTCGTATTTCTTCTTCGAATCTTTGGTTTAGTTAGGCAAAGTAGATCGATTTTTCTTGCCATGGGAAGAGGTGCTTTGTGATGTGTTCGATCTTACGGTGCTTGATCCCAGTGACAAAAGGGGAACCGACACGTATGTATCATTGCTATTAAGGATAACAAGATGGGGTCTATTTCTACATGAATAGATCTTGTCTACATCATGTCATCGTTCTTATTGCATTACTCCATTTCTCCATGAACTTAATACACTAGATGCATGTTGTGGTCGATGTGTGGAGTAATAGTAGTAGATGCAGGCAGGAGTCGGTCTACTAATGTTGGACGTGATGCCTATATAATGATCATTCCCTGGATATCGTCATGATTATTTGAAGTACTATCAATTTTCCCAACAGTACTTTGTTTACCCGCCGTATGCTATTTTTCTCGAGAGAAGCCACTAGTGAAATCCATGGCCCCGGGGTCTCTTCTTTATTATATTTGCCTTCACGATCTATTCTTATTTGCATTTATTTTTAGATATGTTATTCCAAAAATACAAAAATACCTTGCTGCAATTTATTGTTATTTATTTTATCTCGCGTTCCCGTGAGATCCATTTATCCAATCTACTACAATTTTACCTATCTTTTTACCTGTGAGGAATTGACAACCCCTCTCTTACGTTGGGTTGCAAGTATTTGTTCTTTGTGTGCAGGAGCTATTTACGTGGTGTTGCGTGGTTCTCCTACTGGCTTGATAACCTTGGTCTCATCACTAAGGGAAATACCTAACGTAGCTGTGCTGCATCATCCCTTCCTCTTTGGGGAAATACCGACGTAGTTCAAGCTGCATCAGTATCTATAATTTTTTATTGTTCCATGTTGTTATATTATCATTCTTGGATGATTTATATTCATTTTATAGCAACTTTATATCATTTTTTGGGACTAACCTATTGAGATAGTGCCCAGTGCCAGTTCCTGTTTTTTTGCTTGTTTATTACTTCGCTGAATATCAGTACTAAACAGAGTCAACACATCGAAACTTTTTGGAGATTTTTTTCTGGACCAGAAGACATCTTTTGGCCCAAGAAAGTACCAGAGGGGAGGCCCATGGGGAGCACAACCCACCAGGGCGCGCCCAGGAGCCAGGCGCACCCAAGGGGGTTGTGCCCCCCACGTAGCCCCCCTAAACCGCCTCTTCACCCGATAAATTCCCAAATATTCGAGAAACCCTAGGGAGTCGACGAATCAAAAGTTCCGTCACCAGAAGCCTATGTAGCCATGAAAAACCAATCTGGACCATGTTTCGGCACTCTGCCTGAGGGGGAAGTCGTCACCGGAGGCCATCGTCATCATCTCGGCGGCCTCCATGATGAGAAGGGAGTAGTCCACCCTCGGGGCTGAGGGTTTGTACCAGTAGCTATGTGTTTAATCTCTCTCTCTACCTCTCTCTCTCTCTCTCGTGTTCTTGAGGTGGCATGATCTTGATGTATCGCGAGCGTTGTTAATATAGCTAGTGTTTCTCCTCTCTATCTTGTTGTGATGAATTGGGTTTTCCCTTTCAGATTTCGTTTTACAGGATTGAATACTTTTATGGATTTGAGAGCACTTGATGTATGTCCTGCTATGAATACCCGTGGTGACAATGGGGTATCATATAAATTCACTTGATGTGTGGTTAGGCACTCAACTCGCGGATTCCCAAGGTGACATTGGGGTAATCTATGCATAGGGGTTGATGCATGTTCTCTTCTTTGTATCTCTGATAGAAATCTTGGGGCACTCTTTGAGGTTCTTTGCGTTGGATTGAGTATTATGAATCTGAAATTGTTTGATGCATATCAGATAATGAACTCACAGATACTCGTGGTGGCGTTGGAGTATCTAGGTGACATTAGAGTTGGTTGATGTGTATCATATGGTGTTATTTTAGTACGAACTCTTAGATAGATCGATCGAAAAGGATAACTTGGTGTTATTTTAGTACAAACTCTTGGATAGATCGATCGGGAAGGATAATTTTGAGGTGGTTTTGTACCCTACAAACAATTTCGTCTTATGTTCTCCACTAGATAAGAACTTTGCAGTGATTCTTCATCGCACGTTGAGGGATGGTTATATGATCCAATTATATTAGCATTGTTGAGACATTGCACTAGAGAAAGTACGAACCCTAGGCCTAATTTTCAAGCATTGCGATACCATTTGTGCTCACTTTTGTTACTTGTTACCTTGCTGTTTTTGTTGTTCCTATTACAAAAATCAATATCTACTATCCATATTACACTTGCATCACCATCTCTTCGCCGAACTAGTGCACCTATACAATTTACCATTGTATTTGGTGTGTTGGGCATACAAGAGACTCTTTGTTATTTGGTTGTAGGGTTGTTTGAGAGACCATCTTCATCCTACGCCTCCCACGGATTGATAAACCTTAGGTCATCCACTTGAGGGAAAATTGCTACTGCATACAAAACTATGCACTTGGAGGCCCAACACGAGTCTACAAGAACAATTTGCATAGTAGACATCATTGATTCGATCCAATTAGATTCGATTCGACCAGATTCGATACAAATCCACTTCTTTTGGGTGTTGTTCTTACTGTTTGTTGATAGTGGATTAGATTGGATGATATATGATGTCAATGTTGCCACAATGTTACTGCCTAGGGTAGATGAGATTGTTCACTCCATAATGTTGCCACAATGTTACTACCTAGGGAGATTGTTCACTCCACAATGTTGCCACAATGTTACTGTCTAGGGTAGATTAGATTGTTCACTCCACAATGTTGCCACAATTTTCTGGTTGTTCTTGCTGTTAGTGTTGTTGTTGCTACTCTTAGTGATGTTCTTGCTGCTGTTAGTGTTGTTGTTGATGTTGTTAGTGCCTAGGTTATTGCATGATCAGCATAGGAAACTACATGTGCATGATTAGCATAGGCGAGGACAAAATCTGAATGCCAAAAATAGAAGGTGTATAAACTTGATTGCATGATCACCATGTGCATTTGGTAGCATCTGATGACACAGATCTTTGCTAGCTATGATCATTGGTAGCATTGATCATTGCTAGCTATGACCATTGGCAACACCGATCAGTGATAGCATTGATCATTGCTATCTGTGATCAATGTTAGCACTGAGCATTGTTAGCACTGATCATTGGCATTTGCACTTCAGTCGTCCTATGATGATCATTTCTCTTCAGTCGTGCTAAGATGGAGTGGGACACATCCGACGGAGGAGCGCAGAGGGTGCGGAGGACCTCATCCCCACTAACCGATGGTCGAAGAGGGCGGTGGTTCTTGGCAAGGTGGAGTACATGAGTTTGTCGCTTGGCGCTGGGAGGAGGCCAAGGACCGACCACGAGGAGGGTGCTATGAGGTTCTACGTGCAGATCCAGGACCAGGAGGACATCACCATGCTGGTCATCCCGGCTGCCTTCAGGCTGATGATGATGCAATGGCTGGTCCTTAACCCTCCTCACGTCATCAGCCTCTCTACCAACAAGTAGTGCGAGTTTGGATCCAGGTGTAGATGTTCAAGGGCCACATGGTGCTCGGGCGTGGGTGGGAGTACTTTTGTTGGCGGCACAAGAATGTCCCCTAGTGATATTCTAGTCCCGAGGCTCTTTGGCCTGTGGCTGAAGGTGCAGATCTTCAACACTAACACTGATAACCCACAAGTATAGGGGATCAATAGTACCCTTTCTTGATAAGTAAGAGTGTCAAACCCAATGAGGAGCTAGAGGTAGAATTAATATTACCTTCAAGTTCTATCGACCACCAATACAACTCTATGCACACTTAACATTCACTTTAGGTAGAACAATTATAAAACTATAAGTACTTTGTAGGTGTAAAGGGATAAGTTTGCAAGATAATAAAGAACGTGAAAATAAAAGTTAGGTGGCTTTCCAATTAAAGTAAAACTTAATTAGTATAGCGAGCGTGGAAAAGTGGTGGTAGGATTTGCGGAATTGTTCCTATGTAATTAGCTAAGTTACTAGACCGATAGCAAGTTTTTATGTGGGAGAGGCCACTGCTAGCATGTCGACCCTTGCTTGGAATTCTATGCACTTATGATTGGAACTATTAGCAAGCATCTGCAACTAGTAAAGCTCATTAAGGTAAAACCCAACCATAGCATTAAGATATATTGGTCCCCCTTAAATCCCGTATGAATCAATTTATATGGTAGGAAGAAGCTTCTGTCACTCTTGCCCTCCAATGTAAAGTCCTATCAACATACAACTAACTCTATGGTGTGATCCACACACGCGCACATATGATGGGCATCAAAGGACAACAACATAACCACAAGCAAATTAAACCAATCATGGCAATTCACCAATTACCCGAAAGGACAACAAAATCTACTCAAACATCATAGGATGGCAACATATCATTGGATAATAATATTAAGCATAAAGCACCTTGTTCAAGTAGATGGTACAACGGGTTGCGGGAGAGTGGACCGCTGAATATAAATGA
Source organism: Aegilops umbellulata (assembly GCA_032464435.1). Lineage (NCBI taxonomy): Eukaryota > Viridiplantae > Streptophyta > Magnoliopsida > Poales > Poaceae > Aegilops > Aegilops umbellulata. The sequence goes on along the minus strand of CP136055.1, from coordinate 430,572,148 downwards.
GGGAAGGTGATGGAGGTGTTGATGAAGATGACGGAGTTGTTGGTGTAGATCACCGTCACATGATGATTATGACGATGGCATGTACCTAGGGTAGGGTCATAGGCCTGACCTAGACGCCCTACCCAAGGACACTGCCCTAGGCTCGTAGACATTCAAAGCACAAGAAGAAAAACCGACTGAGTTCATCAAGGAGTGCGATCCACTCGACCTTCAACCTCATTCGGATACCCCAATTCCATTCGACCAATATGAAGCCACTCGACGATACAAGAAATCACTCGGAGTAGAGAAGGCCTAACGTCACTCAGGATGGCAATGGTCGGGCATTCACTCTGTAGTCTTAAAGATCATTTATACTTCTTTATTACTGGCGCTATCGGTAACGCTTTATCTTAATGTACATTGAACCCCTTGTAACATGGGCTGGTTGGGGTCCTGGCGCACTCTATATAAGCCACCCACTACACTGGCATAAGGGTTCACACCCCCTGTAACTTTCATGTGTAATCCAGTCGACCAAGCCTCCGGGAACCGAGACGTAGGGCTATTACTTCAACTCGTAAACCTTGCGTGCACAACCTTGCCGTAGATAGGATCTTGTCTCCTCCTACGTACCCCCTACTGTCAGACTTCCTCCCACGACAGTTGGCACCCACCGCGGGGCAGGTGTCTTAGCGACTTCTGGTGAGGTTGCAATTTTCTCTATCTCCATCATCATGGTTTCCGGCGACGGTATGGCTGAGGGCCGCCAGATCCGTCTCGGCGTGCTTGTTTTCATCGCCGATGACTCCGCCTGGCTCCAGGAGGCCCCCCTCGACGTCGAGACGCTCGTCGTCCGCGGGGTGACGCACTTTCGCGCGTGCGTCCGCGGAGTCCTCCTGTGGTAGCCGTCGACTCAGTATGGTCGGCTCCCGCAGTGTCTTCACTCCCTGCTACTCATCGTCACAAGCGATCTGGTCGATCGCGGCTTCAGCGGTGGGTAAAGCATGCTGTGGCTCATCAGTCAGCCACCCCATCAAGTCATGGCAATCGAGCCTGATGAATCTCTCTATGGGCTGTTCGACTGGATCCATCGAGACCCTGTCCGAGTGCGACAGCAGTGACCCTGCGGCAGAAGTCTTGATGGTTGACATGCCGTGCAACCTGCCTGGTTTCTGTTGCAGCGACGGTGGTGATAGTGGCGGCGATCCGTCGCATGTTCACGAGGAATATCGTCCTCAAGCCCTCACTTCACAGCAGAGGGATGAGCTCCACCGTCGCAACATGGAGGCACTCCACACTGCCATCATCGGAGAGGCCTCCGAGGCTCGAGCCTTGGAGGCTACGCGCCTGGCCACTTTGGCTAAGCGCGCGTGGCTGGAGAACCTTCAGCATTCACTCAACGAGCGCGCTCAAAGACAGATCCTTGAATCCAGTCGACAACATCGACAATTGTTCCCGCCAAAACTTCAGGTATATCGCACTCCCATTCAGAATCTTACAGCTGCAACCCGTATAGCAGAGTCGATCCAGCCGTCCCAATCAGAGGCTGGAAGAGGTTTGATGCAGATTCGAGCGCTACTCCGGGCAGCAAGAGAGTAAAACACATCCGTTTCTTAATCTTGCAATAGGATCCACAGCGGATCCATGGTGGCACACACAGTCCAGTCGGCTCACTGCCCAAGATCGCCTCTATGGCATGAGGGTCGTGGGCACCGCCAGGGGAAGTACCTGGGTTGGAACCACGAGCAGTATGATCATCGACTCGACCGCGATGACCGCCGTCGAGTGCCTACGCCTCCCCCGAGGGGCGGATCATATATGCCCCGGCAGTATGATGACATGCGCCCGTATAGAGATGAGCGGAGGGTCCCAGTCGACCCGAGAGAGCCCGGGTTTGATGCGAGGTCGATTCTTGTACAAGGTCTGGTCGACAGGAACCGAGCACACAAAGAAGGAATGGATAGAGATCGTCTGACTGGTGGCAGAGTTCATGTCTCCGGACCTGAATGCTTTAGTGGAGCCATCAGAGCTACTGAGATCCCTCCCAACTTCAGGTTGGCAACGGGAGTGAGCAAGTCCACCGGTGAGTCCAAGCCAGACACTTGGCTAGAAGATTACCGAGTGGTTGTGCACATTGGTGGTTGAGGGAGTCCTGGATTAGGGGGTGTTCGGGTAGCCGAAAGATACCTTCGCCGGAATCCTGGACTATGAAGATACAAGATTGAAGACTTCGTCCCGTGTCCGGATGGAACTTTCCTTGGCGTGGAAGGCAAGCTTGGCGATGTGGATATTCAAGATCTCCTACCATTGTAACCGACTCTGTGTAACCCTAACCCTATCCGGTGTCTATATAAACCGGAGGGTTGTAGTCCGTAGGACAGTCAACTCCATACACAACAATCATACCATAGGCTAGCTTCTAGGGTTTAGCCTCCTTGATCTCGTGGTAGATCTACTCTTGTACTACCCATATCATCAATATTAATCAAGCAGGAGTAGGGTATTACCTCCATCGAGAGGGCCCGAACCTGGGTAAAAACATCGTGTCCCTTGTCTCCTGTTACCATCCGGCCTTGACGCACAGTTCGGGACCCCCTACCCGAGATCCGCCGGTTTTGACACCGACATTGGTGCTTTCATTGAGAGTTCCTCTGTGTCGTCGCCTTTAGGCCTGATGGCTCCTTTGATCATCAACAACGATGAGGTCCAGGGTAAGACTTTTCTCCCCGGACAGATCTTCGTCTTCGGCGGCTTCGCTCTGCGGGCCAGTTCGCATGGCCACCTGGAGCAGATCGAAAGCTACGCCCCTGGCCATCAAGTCAGGTTTGGAAGCTTAAACTACACGGCCGATATCCGCGGAGACTTGATCTTCGCAGGTTCGAGCCATTGCCAAGCGCGCCGCACTATCTCGAGGGGCATGATCTAGCTCTACCTCCGAACAGTGTCCTGGAGGCTGCGCACGCACCGGTTCCGACCCTTAACTCGGAGCCTACTGCGCCGATCGAGGATGAGCGGTTGTACGTCACCTCGGGGGCTACAATCTCAAAGGCGATCGAGCCGAACACCAGCCCTGCACTCTGCATGACCCGTGACTCCAAGGGTCCGGACTCCTCCCTAGACTCCAAACCCCCTGCGCCCCTGCCAATCGAATCCATTGGGCGCCGATAATGGAGTTCACTGCCGCGGACATCTTTCAGCACTCGCCTTTTGGCAACATCCTGAATTCTCTCAAGTCTCTCTCCTTATCAGGAGAGTCCTGGCCGGACTACGGTCAGCAAGGATGGGATACGAACGATGAAGAAATTCGAAGCCCACCCACCACCCACTTTGTAGCCATTGTCGACGATTTAACCGACATGCTCGACTTCGGCTCCGAAGACATCAACGGTATGGACGATGATGTAGGAGACGAACAGGAACCAGCACCTGTAGGGCGCTGGAAGGCCACCTCGTCATATGACATATATATTGTGGACACTCCAAAAGATGGAGATGGCGATGGAACAGCGGGGGACGACCCCTCCAAGAAACAGCCAAAGCGCCGGCGCCAGTGGCGCCGCTCTAAATCCCGCCAAAGCAAAAACGGTGATTCCGGCACGAGAGATAATACTACCCCGGATAGTGCCGAAGAACACCTACCCCATCAAGATTCGGCGCAGGAAGATGAAGAAGCCAGCCCTCATGAGAGAGCGGCAGACCGAGAGGTTGAGGACGATAACTATATGCCTCCCTCCGAAGACGAGGCAAGCCTTGATGACGACGAATTCATCGTAACATCAGACCCCGCTGAACAAGAGCGTTTCAACCGCAGGCTTTTAGCCACGGCAAACAGCCTCAAGAAAAAGCAGCAATAGCTTAGACCTGACCAAGATTTGCTAGCTGATAGATGGACTGAAGTCCTTGCGGCCGAAGAGTATGAACTCCAACGCCCCTCCAAGAGTTACCCAAAGCGCAGGCCGCTACCCCGATCAGAAGAGGAAGCGCCTACATCACCAGCGCACAACATGGCAGACCGGCCACCTCGCGACCGCGACAGAGAGGCCTCTCGGCCCTCCACCCAAGCCATGCCCCGACGCCGCTCAACTAAGGCACGGGAAAACGTGCCAGACCTACGAGACGTACTGGAGGATAAGGCAAGACAAACAAGATCGATCTACGGATCGCGCAGGTGCCCTACGACACGTGACGATGATCTTCACTCCGGATACAACAAATCTGAGCGGGCCGAACACAACAGACATAGCTCTTCTGAGCTGCGTCGTGATATAGCCCAGTACAGGGGCGCCGCACACCCACTATGCTTCACGGATGAAGTAATGGATCATAAAATCCCGGAGGGTTTCAAACCCGTTAACATCGAATCATACGATGGCACAACAGATCCGGCGGTATGGATCGAGGATTATCTCCTTCACATCCACATGGCACGCGACGATGATCTACACGCCATCAAATACCTCCCGCTCAAACTTAAAGGACCGGCCCGGCATTGGCTTAACAGCTTGCCAGCAGACTCAATTGGTTCTTGGGAGGACCTGGAGGCCGCATTCCTCGACAACTTCCAGGGCACTTACGTGCGACCACCGGATGCCGACAACTTAAGCCACATAATTCAGCAGCCAGAGGAATCGGCCTGGCAATTCTGGACATGGTTCCTAACAAAGAAAAACCAGATAGTCGACTGTCTGAACGCAGAGGCCCTGGCAGCCTTCAAACATAACATCCGTGACGAGCGGCTTGCCCGGCACCTGGGACAGGAAAAGCCGAAATCTATGGCAGCCCTCACGACACTCATGACCCGCTTTTGTGCGGGAGAAGACAGCTGGCTAGCTCGCAGTAATAACTTAGCTAAGAACCCTGGTAATTCGGATACCAAGGACAAAAGTGGCAGGACACGTCGGAATAAGAAAAAACATTGCGTTAGCAGAGACAATAATGAAGATACGGCAGTTAATGCCGGATTCAGAGGCTATAAATCTGGTCAGCGGAAAAAGCCATTCAAAAAGAATACTCAGGGCCCGTCCAGTTTGGACCGAATAATCGACCGCTTGTACCAGATACATGGCACCCCCGAAATGCCAGCCAATCACACCAACAGGGATTGTTGGGTGTTCAAGCAGGCAGGCAAGTTAAGAGCCGAAAAAAGAGAAGGGGCTGCATAGCGACGATGAGGAGGAGCCCAGGCCGCCGAACAACAATGGACAGAAGGGCTTTCCCTCACAAGTGCGGACGATGAACATGATATACGCAACCCACATTCCCAAGAGGGAGCGAAAGCGTGCGCTACGCTACGTATATGCGATGGAGCCAGTCGCCCCAAAGTTCAACCCATGGTCCTCCTGCCCGATCACCTTTGATCGAAGGGACCATCCCACTAGCATCCGTCATGGAGGCTTTGCCGCATTGGTTCTCGACCCAATCATCGACGGATTTCATCTCAAAAGAGTCCTCATGGACGGCGGCAGTAGCCTGAACCTGCTTTACCAGCATACAGTGCGAAAAATGGGCATAGATCCCTCAAGGATTAAGCCCACAAAAACGACCTTTAAAGGCGTTATACCAGGTGTAGAAGCCAATTGTACAGGCTCAGTAACACTTGACGTGGTCTTCGGATCCCTGGAGAATTTCCGAAGCGAAGAGTTAATCCTTGATATAGTCCCATTTCGCAGTGGCTATCACGCCCTGCTCGGACTAACCGCATTCGCAAAGTTCAATGCGGTGCCGCACTACGCATATCTCAAGCTCAAGATGCCGGGCCCTCGAGGAGTAATCACGGTCAACGGAAACACCGAACGCTCCCTCCGTACAGAGGACCACACGGCGGCTCTCGCAGCGGAATTACAAAGCAGGCTTCTTAGGCAACTCTCCAGTACGGCCGTTAAAAAGCCGGACACTGCCAAGCGTGCCCGGAGTAACCTACAACAAGACCGCCTGGCACGTTCTGAGCAGGCGTAGCAATGCGGCCCCAACCCCAGCCCTCGCGACATAGCGAAACCAGTACCTCGCGTACATAACTACGCCCTTGAAATACCATGGGCACAGGGGAAGGGGCACAATAATGGCACCCAAAATACGGCTTAAAACGTACTAGGGGCTGCCGGATTCTCTTTTTCTTCTTACTTTCAGGACTCCACACTTCGGACGACCTGTTCGGCAATTCGATCGTCACACAAACGCTGCAAGATCCAGGGAGGCAGACAAGCCATGCTGCATTATGGAACTCCCAGGTGGTCTCTGTTACGAGTAGTATACCTGTTTTAAATACAATTCCGCGGCCTTCCCCTGGTCAGTACATGTTAAATAGTCCAATATCTTTTTGTTTATCGCACTACTTGTATCGTTCAACTTTGATAAATAGCCGCTCTATAAACAATGCATAGCTTTTTGTGTATTTTTTGCATTATCCTATTTTCATATATCTGTTTATTAAATAACATGATTGCACCCGTACACCATGGTACGGCAAACACGCCAGGGGCTTCAGTACCCCTCATTATGGTGTGAGAAGTCCGTACACTTTCACAAGTGTGGCACCCCGAACTTATAGCACTATATGCATCGGCTCCGAATCATGATTTGGGTCAATAGTTGGGTTTGCCCGGCTCCTATGTTTTGGTTCCTTACGTTCCGCTATATCGGCTAAGGTAGCACTAGGAGAACCACTACGATTGTGCCTCGGTTCAGCTGGGTTAAGCACCTCAGTGGAGAAAGGTAAAATTGACTGTCATGATGAGGCGAGAGACCGGTCACTGTTCGAGAGGTTTTTCGAGTCCCTAAAGACTTACGCTGCTTCAAGCGAGGAGCTGGCTTTGTCCGGCCAAGGCGTGGATAGCGCCCCGAACTCGGTCTTCCGAACTAGGGGCTTCGCCGAAATTTAAAATTATAAAGTTCTATGGCTAAGTGAGAGTGTTCAAGCATTATAGTCCGATTGCCTGGTTCGTTGTGCTGAGCGCCTCCCTCGAAGGACCCAACCATGGGAAAAAGAGTGCTCAGGTTTATCCCGAACACCCCAGCACTAGTGGCACGGGGGCAGAAGCCGACGACTGGCCATCTCTCAATTTTTGATAAACGGCCGCACAGAAAATAATATTTTAAATTCAATAAGCATTGCTTAGCGCATATGAACAAGTTTTCAGCGCACAGGATAAACACGAGCGAGTTCATTCAAAAATTACATCCTTGGTACATTCATCCGCCACAAGGCGGGCCCCTGCAAGAACATCCTTGTAGTAGTTCTCGGGCTTGCGATGCTCCTTCCCCGGCGGCGGCCCGTCCCTCACAAGCTTCTCACCGTCCAGCTTACCCCAGTGCACCTTTGCACGGGCAAGGGCCCTCCGGGCACCTTCAATGCAGACGGAGCGCTTGATGACCTCGAGCCTTGGACAGGCCTCCACCAGCCGCCGCACCAGCCCGAAATAGCTCCCAGGCAGGGCCTCTTCGGGCCACAGCCAAACTATGAAGCCCTTCATGGCCTGTTCGGCCGCCTTGTGGAGCTCGACCAACTATTTTAGCTGGTCGCTCAAGGGCACAGGGTGTCCGGCCTCAGAATACTGAGACCAGAACACCTTCTCCGTCGAGCTGCCCTCTTTAGCTCGGTAGAATGCGGCGGCGTCGGATACACTGCGGGGAAGATCTGTGAATGCCCCTAGAGAGCTCCGGATTCGGGTAAGTAACAAGTAGTTTACTTTATATTTCTGCTTTGCATAAAGAATGCCTTACCCGCTGCTATCTTCCTCGTCTCCTCCAACTCTTGGAGGGCCTTTTGAGCTTCAGCCTTGGCAGACTTGGCGGTCTCAAGGGCCGACGCGAGCTCGGATGCTTGCGCCTTTGACTCAAGCTCCAAACTCTCATGTTTTTTCCTGAGAGCCTGAAGCTCTTGCTGCACCTCGCCGACCTGAGCCCCAAGTCTCTCTCGCTCGGTGCGCTCCGCGGCCGTTTTCTTTTCAGCCTCAGACAGCGCCTGCTTGAGGGTCGCCACCTCAGTCATGGCCCCTACAGTAAGTAGTACAATCCTGTTATTTTTTGCAATCACGCCTTTTTATAGGCACTTTTTCTATAAGGCAGTTCTTACCTTCTTTTTCCTCGAGCTGCCACTTGGGAAGGCCGAGCTCTTGCTCGGTCCGCCCGAGGTCCTGTTTCAGGACACCCACCTCCGCAGTTAGTGCGGCGGTAGATAGCAGTGAAGCCTGCATACGCATATTGACTCCTTTTTGTGAGACTCCTGTGAAATTTAATAGATCCTCTATTTGGCTTTTCTTTCCGAACGCCAAAAAGAGCATCAGGGGCTACTGTCTATGCGGTTATATTCTTGCATATTTTTTGCTTACCTCGAAGCCTGTTAGAAGGCTAGCGCAAGCTTCGTTCAGTTCGCTCTTGGCAGACTGAACCTTCCGGATCACCGTACTCATAATAGTACGGTGCTCCTCGTCGATGGAGGCGCCGTCAAGCACCTCCAGCAGATTGTCCGGCACCTTTGGTTGGACGGAGGCCGCCGGCTCAGAAGGCTTGCTCCTCTTGGAAGGAGTTCGCGTACCGCGGTCTGGAACTGTTGAAGATTCCGGTGCGGTGTCCGGCACAAAGCCGGACTCGGAGCCCTAGGGGGTCTTGTCCCCTTTATTCCTGGGATCCGGGAGGTCGCCTTTCGGCTCCTCCAGGACCACCTCCTCCTGCCCCGGAGCTCATTGCGATGCCACTTCGGCGTCGTCTGCAGTGCGGGGGGAGACATCGGGCGAAACTGAGTTCACGTCCGACGAATCCAGGGAGCCGCTCGATGAATCGTCGAGTTCGGCCGGGGGCGGGCTGCACAATTATGTTCGGCATTATGGAAAGCTGAATGACCTAGGAATATCATGAGTCACTCTCGTACCCGAATACTTACGATTTCACCGGACGCTTGGTCCTGTTTAACCACTCCTTGTCGTCCTCGTCGGCGTCAGGGGAGTAGTCCGGCGGAGGGGTCTTCCTGTTTCTGGACCCTCCGGCCTCCCCCGTTGGGGCGGCCTTCCCTTTTTCTCCTCCCCCCGCTGGAGGGGGAGAGGTTTCTTCTTCCTCCTCCTCGCTGTCACGAGGGGAGAGCGTCTCGGACTCGTCAGATGACGAGTCCCACACCGCCATGTTGCGGGCACTCTTTCGAGTCCCCGTGGCCTTCTTCTTCTTGGCCTTCTTCTCTGGCACCACATAAGGCGCCAGAGCCAGCAGCTTCACTAAGAGAGCAGGGGCTGGGTCTTTGGGCAAGGGAGCCAGACAGTCAATCGGTCCGGATATCGCCTGCCAAGCCTGTTAAAGGTAAGGGAGTTTAGATCCCGCATAGAGTCAAACTATAAAAAGAGCTTAAACGTCCCATGAAGGGTAGAAATAGCTTACCTCGCTAGCGTGACGCTACGAGCTGTATCCGCGGTCTTCGGAGGCGGATGTGGGAGCCTCAGCGCCTTTGGTTAGCACCTTCCAGACGTCTTCATACGTCGTGTCGAAGAGCCTGTTGAGGGTTTGGTGCTGCGCCTGGTTGAACTCCCATAGAGTAAAGTCCCGTTGTTGAGACGGGAGGATCCGGCGGACGAGCATAACCTGGATCACGTTGACAAGCCTGATCGGTTTGTTCACCAGGGACTGGGTGCATGTTTGCAGTCCGATCACCTCTTTCTCGTCGCCCCACGACAGGCCCGTCTCTTTCCTGGACATAAGCCGTGTGGGGGGTTTGGATCGGAACTCAGGGGCTGCGACCCATTTCGGATCACGTGGCTCGGTGATGTAAGACCACCCGGACTGCCACCCCATTAGGGTCTCCATGAAGGAGCCCTCGAGCCATAGGACGTTGGCCATCTTGCCCGCCATGGCGCCTCCGCACTCCGCCTGGCTGTTGCGCACCACCTTGGGCTTGACGTTGAAGGTCTTGTGCCAGAGGCCGAAATGGGGGCGGACGCGGAGGAAGGCCTCACACACGATGATAAACGCCGAGATGCTGAGGATGAAGTTCGGGGCCAGATCGTGGAAATCCAGGACGTAGTAGAACATGAGTCCCCGGACGAATGGGTGGAGTGGAAAACCCAGTCCGCGGAGGAAATGGGGAAGGAACACTACCCTCTCATGGGGCCTTGGGGTGGGGAGAAGCTGTCCCTTTTCGGGAAGCCGGTGCGGGATGTCCTTGGACAGGTATCCGACCTTCCTCAGCTTTTTCACTTGGACCTCCGTGACGGAGGAGACCATCCACTTGCCTCCTGCTCCGGACATGGCTGGAGAAGGTTGAGGTGGAAAGTGCGGGCTTGGGCGCTGGAGCTCGAGTGCGCAGGAGATGGATAGGCAAAGGAGGAAGAAGGCGTAGGTAAGAAAGGTGGATCCTTATCCCCTTATATGGGCGGATGCGGTTATGCGTCCCCACCTGCCTAATAAAACTCGCTTGCCTCCCAAGCGCCGTGGTAAATGGCGCGGTTGGGTTACCCACGTCCATATTGATGAGAATCCCGTAAAAAGGGCACACGATCTCTGCTTTGACAAGATGTGCCAAGGAAACTGCCTCGCAAAACATGCTAAGGGGAAAAGTAAAAACGATTCGAGTAAAAGACTTGGCCGTAGTGTAGTGACGCACTACGGAATGCGTCAGCAGATTTGATTTGTGTTAATATTATTCTCTCTATGGCAATATGTGGAAATTTATTTTGCAGAGCCGGACACTATTCTTGGTATTTACAATCTTCTATGAAGGACTTGGAGGAGGAACTCGCCTTGCAATGCCGAAGACAATCTGCGCGCCAGACTCGTCGTCATTGAAGCCTGGTTCAGGGGCTACTCCAGGAGGGTTGTAGTCCGTAGGACAGTCAACTCCATACACAACAATCATACCATAGGCTAGCTTCTAGGGTTTAGCCTCCTTGATCTCGTGGTAGATCTACTCTTGTACTACCCATATCATCAATATTAATCAAGCAGGAGTAGGGTATTACCTCCATCGAGAGGGCCCGAACCTGGGTAAAAACATCGTGTCCCTTGTCTCCTGTTACCATCCGGACTCGACGCACAGTTCAGGACCCCCTACCTGAGATCCGCCGGTTTTGACACCGACAGTGGTGGTAATGACAATGTAGCCATGAAACATCTTCCCTAATGTTGGAGGGTTCGGCCAGAGCTTGGTTGAAACAGTTGGCTCCTGGCTGTATATTCAGCTGGGAAGAGTTGGCCTGAGTGTTTGTCAGGACATTTGAGGGCACTTGCAAACGGCCTGCAGGGCTGATTGAATTACAGCATTGTGTTCAGAAACCGAATGAAACTTTCAAGGATTATATCCAGAGATGGACCACTTTGCATCATACAGTGGAAAATGTGTCGCAACACCAGGTAGTTTGTGCCTTCAAGGAGGGCGTTCAGTACAGAGAACTTGTTGGTGGGAAACGACACCTATGGGATCACAGGAATCCCTACTACGGTTGCGGGGCGCAGGGTTGTGAAAAGAGCGGATCAAACAGAAATCACACGGTTCCTTTACCCAGGTTCGGGCCGCAGGGATGTGTAAAACCCTACTCCTGCTTTGGTGGATTGTATATCTGAGTTCCTGAGCTTGCTATGGGGCATCGAGAGCTCCAAAAAGCCGAATCCTTCTCCTGGTCGCCTTGGGCCTCCTTTTATAGGAAAGGGGTTGCCACAGTTGCACACATGAGGTGGAAAGGGTACAGTAGTGCGAGGTTATCCTTCCTTACATGACAAGGCGCATTTAATGCGCCTTGCTTAGGTGTCTTTGCTTTATCAGGGGCGGAGGAGAGCTCTGTCTCGTCCGCCGCCCCTCCCCCTTGCGTCGATACGCGCCCTGGCGAGCGGTGCCTGTGGCGCCATGTAGGCAGGTAGGCAGCTGAGGTGGCGCAGTGGAGGATATCCACGAAGATCTGCATGCCGCCACGCAGGTGCCTGCCCAGCTGGTTGGGTTGGCAGCTGCATGCGAACGGCGGTGGGGGCGTGACTAGCGCGGGCCCGACGGTGGCCCTACGACGTCCTTGGCAAGGGTCTTGCCGCGGCGCCTGCTGTCATCCCCGGCAAGGCTCTTGTCGGGGCCTTGTGGCCCTCCTTGGCTGGAATCCCGCCAAGGTTTATCATCTTCTGAAATGGGTATCTGGTCTTGAATGTCTTCACAAAGATCTGCATGCCACCACGGGGATGTCTCCCGAATCCTTGCCCCATGGGGACAGTGGACTCAAGGGTGACCTCGCTCCATAAGTGGGGGGCGAGCTGCCACGGCAAGGACCTTGCCGGGCTTGCTAAAGCTGCCCTCCGGCAAGGATCTTGCCGGGTTAGGTCTGCTCTGTCCCCTTTGCTCTTTGTGTTCTTGGCGTTGTTCTGCTTTCCTTCAGCTTTGGCCCTACCTTGGCTTACCTCCCTTGCCGTGCTTGGCGTGGCGGCGCTCGCGTCTCAGACTGCCCGTGCACAGTTATAGGGGTACAAAAAGTGCACCCCCCTTTTTGTACACGGACAGGAGCCCCCGGGCCTGGGCCACACATAAGCGCAACGTGTTGTTGGGCTAGGCCTAAGAACGATGCGCGGGCAGGCGGGGCGGTTTTTACCGTGGTAAGTTTCTTCGCGCGCTGCGCCTCCCTCGCTTCCCGCACGTGGCGCGGTGTGGGGAGGCGTGCGTGACGTGGGAGGCATGCGTGGGGCTGAGCTCTGCATGCATGCATCACGTCGTGGTAAAAGGGGGCGGTTCACGCCTTCCCCATAAATGGAGGGAGGTGTGGAGGCGCGGCCCTTTCACTGGACGTGGCCGAGGCGTGGTCTTCAAGGCATCCACTCCCTTTGATCACGGGGCGGGGAGAGGTCGCCTCACCCGTCGCTTCGGTCCTGCACGCTCGCCACATGGCGCCCATGCGCTTGGGGTAGCAGTCGGTGGAGGCGGGAAACCGGGCCGTCGCGGGCTGGAGCAGCGGGTCGGTCCCAGTTCCCTGCGCCTTCCACGTCCTGATTGGCGGAGCGGGGTGGCCGAGCCCCCACCCCGTCCCTTTATAAAGAGCGGGAGGGGGGATGGCGTCTCGCATTCCTTCATCTCCTTCCTTCTTCAGCTTCTGCTCCCCGCCCTCCCATTCGCCATGGAGAGAGGGAACCCTGGTCCTTCAATGGTGGGGATGCGGGTCGCCGCTAGACAACGCGTCCCTCCTTCTCCTGCACCCGTGGTGGCAGATCCAGCCGCAAGGGGAAGGGGGAGGGGGCGAGGCCGTGGGCGAGGCCGAGGTGCTCGGGGAAGAGGAGGATGGGGCGGCGCGCCAGCCTCGCCTCCGCCAGCAGCTCCTCCTCCCGTGGAGGGCCACGTTGGGGACGACCCTAGTGAGTTCTTCGTCAGGCTGCGCCGGCCGCCTCGCCGTCGCCTTCATCTCACGACCCCATTCGCGCGGGAGATGGAGTTGGATCTGCCCGAATCACTGCGGCTGCACATGAGGGGCTGTGGGATCAGCGGTACGCGGGTTCGCGTTAACTTCCCAGCCCCTCACGTGATGTATCTTTGTCGAGGATGGAAGACGTTCGCCCACATCCACCGCTTGACGGAGGGGCTCACTCTCCATTTCAAGCTGATGGAGGGTGGCCTTCTCTCCATCAAGGTCTTCGGGTGCTTCGGGACTCGGGCAAGGTGCTGCGTGTAGAGCTCTTCTGATAGCGAAGACTCCTCCTCGGGTGGGAGTGGCGACGAGGATAGCGGCAGTGATGACGAGGGTAGCGGGCGGCAGGATGACGGGTCCGACTAGGTGTCGGGCGCCGCCTCGTGCAGCACCGGCGTCCCCATCATCCATGTCGCCGGCTCCCTGAACTTCTCGAGGTCGTCTCCTTGGGCGGCTGGCGTTGGGAAGCTGCGGAAGAGGAAGAGGGCGGGCGACAAGGCCGTCAACTCGGAGTATGCGGGCACCGACGCCTTCGACGCATGCTGACGTCCTGCCGCCTCCTCTTCGAGCCCTACTTCCGGTGCCGCCATCGCCATCCAGCCCCCGGACGGCCACTGAGATGTTCCCTTGGTGTTTTCTGCCACCCGTAGCTCGCCTAGGCGCCCCTTTTGCCCTTTTCACCTCCTTGACCTGCCTCCTGAGGAGAGAGACAAGAAAGGGATTACGGGCACCTTATCTCTTTTTAGTTTGTAAGCCTTCGGGCCTTAGCTGAATTTAGAACTTGTAATCCCATCATTCATGTTTTTCATTCCCTATGGACTGTACCTGAGTGGAATGTTTTTAATGAAAAAGGGATGCTTGCCGGGCCATTTGTTTGCGGGTAGATCCCACGACAAGGAGCGAATCCTTGATATCTTTAAGATAAACATTTCCTTTCCTGGCAACAGGCCTTGCCGTCTCCCCACCTCACTCGACCTTTCTCACGCTCTTGGCGGAGGCAGGGATGAGGCGGGTTCAGGCTCCTCGTTTCTTCCTTTCGCTGCCGTGACTACGACCAAACCTGGCCCCAGGGACGAGCCCTAGGGCCTAGAGTTAGGGAGTATGGTAGTTCTTAGGAAAAACAAGGTTTCACATACCTCAGTCCATAAGGGAATGCATGATAAGGGATGAAGAACTTATCTGAAGCTGTAGCCCCCGGCAACTTCGGCTTGCCGGGGGTGAATCTTTGCTCTTGCAGCCCCCGGTAGTACTGGCTTGCCGGGGTCTAGATGCTGGTCTGTCCCTCCTATATTCTTCGTCCTTAGTGATCTGGCAAGGATATCATGAGTCTTGCGAACCAAGGAAGACAAAAGAACAGCGAAGGGACGCACACTCGACCTCTAAGCTAGGGGTTAGCCGCTGCCAAGCACTATCAACCCTAACCAAGGACGAGACTCGACCTAGCATGCATGCTATAACTTTACGACGCCAGCGCTTCATTTATTTATGCTCAGGGTGTGCGCCTGGCTTTGTACAAAGGGTTACATGCATCATCGGCAATGCTTGTACAAAAGGTGGCTTGCCGGGAGGCCCGGCAAGCCGCGCCTCACGGGTAAAACTTGCGAAGATGCTCAATGTTCCAGGAGTTACTCACCGGAACAGCATCTTTGGTCTCCAGGTGGACTGCGCCGGGCCTGGTGACTCGTATTACCCGGTAAGGGCCTTCCCACTTTGGCGTCAACTTGTTGGAATTCTTGGCCAATTGAACACGCTGAAGGACAAGGTTGCCTTCCTCAAGGCTTCGGGCATGAACCTTGCGGCTATGGTAGCGGCGCAAGGCTTGCTGGTAGCGTGCTGCTCTCACAGCCGCCCGAAGACGATCTTCCTCGAGCAGCAGTGCGTCATCTTGCCGCAGTTGCTCTTGCTCAAGCTCATCATAAGCGAGCAGTCGAGATGACCCATATATGAGTTCAGTGGGGATAACTGCTTCTGCCCCGTATACCAGGGCAAAGGGTGTCTGGCCGGTGGCTCGATTTGGTGTCGTCCTGATTGACCAAAGAACCGTTGGCAACTCATCAATCCAGCGCCTCCCGCTCTTGTACATCCTGTCAAAGGTCTTGGTCCTTAAGCCTCGCAGCACTTCAACATTTTCCCTCTCAGCTTGACCGTTGCTCCGTGGGTGGGCAACGGAAGCGAAACAGACTTTGTTGCCGAGGTCATGAGTATACTGCATGAAGGTGCGGCTTGTGAACTGTGTGCCGTTGTCGGTGATGAGCCTGTTGGGTACACCAAAACGGCATACCAGCCCCTTGAAGAACTTGATGGCTGACTGAGCTGTGACCTTCCTCACTACCTCCACTTCCGGCCACTTTGTGAACTTGTCGATTGCAACGTACAAGTACTCAAAGCCCCCGACAGCGCGGGGGAAAGGGCCTAGTATGTCGAGCCCCCAGACCGAGAAGGGCCAGGAGAGGGGAATGGTTTGAAGGGCTTGAGCTAGTTGATGAAGCTTCTTTGAATGGAACAGACACGCTTCACACCTGGTGACGAGTGTCGTTGCATCCTGGAGGGCGGTGGGCCAGAAGAAACCTTGCCGGAATGCCTTGCCAGCAAGGGCTCTTGACCTGATGTGGGATCCACATATGCCACCGTGTATCTCTGCCAACAGCTCCAGTCCTTCCTCTCGAGGGATACACTTCAATTTCACTCCATTCGGTCTCTTCCTGTACAGGACGTCATCGACGAACTGGTACATGGCAGAGCGACGGGCTACTTTTTCTGCTTCTTCCTGCTCCTCAGGAAGTTCCCCTGTTTGGAGGAATCGGACGGTATGCTGCGCCCACGCTGGAGCCTGAGGCTCAACGGTGAGGACTAAAGGCATCTCCTCCGCTATAGGGGCGGCTGTCTCGACGGCAAGAGCTCGACGCTCTGCCGTAGCTAGCCGTCCCGTGGCGGGCTCAGCGTCCTCGGCAACATCCTCATCCGGGGAGCTCGGCGGGAAAGTACTTGTAGGGCCCTGATTTCCTCCTCTTGTTCCGCTCTGTTGATGGATCAACGGATGGCTGAGTTAGCTGAAGCACAAAGGTACCTGGTTCCACAGGTAGCTTGAGGGCAGCGCACTTCGACAGGTAATCGGCGACATCGTTCTCTGCTCGAGGAACGTGTTCAGCCTATATACCGTCGAAACGCTCTTCCAGCTTTCTCACTTCATCGACGTAGGCCTTCATCAACGGGCTCTGGTAATCCTTGTTGACTTGCTTGACGACAAGCTGCGAGTCGCCCCTGACGATGAGCTTTTTGATTCCGAGGTCCGCCGCGATCCTAAGACCGGCAAGCAGCCCTTCGTACTCTGCTGTATTGTTTGTTGACACCTCCCCGGGGAAGTGCATCTGGATCACGTACTTGAGGTGCTCTCCGGTGGGGACGACGAGGGCACCTTGTAGGGAGAAAGCCCCATCAAAGTACATGATCCAATTGCAACTTGCCTCCTTTCCGGGGAGAGCAGTCTCTTGGGCTTCTTCGTCAGGTGTTGCGGTCCACTCTGCAATGAACTCCGCCAGGACTCGGCTCTGGATCGTCGAAGTACTTTCAAACTTGAGGCCAAAGCTGGACAGCTCCAGTGCCCATTCTACAATCCTTCCCGTCGCATCGGGATTATGCAATATCCGTTGCAGAGGGAGGCGAGTGACGACAGTGATCTCGTGTGCCTGGAAGTAGTGATGCAGCTTCCTCGAGGCCATAAGGAGGCCGAAGAGCAGTTTCTGCACGCCGGAGTACCTTGACCTAGCCCCCTGCAGGAGGGAGCTAACAAAGTAGACCGGGTGCTGCATCATTTTCTTCTTCGGCGGCACCTCAACTGGCTGTGTCGTCTCCGCATTGGTGGCGTCGGGCTCTGTCGCTGCCATTTCCTTGTCGTCAACCTCTCTCTGTGCTACTAGTGCGGCGCTGACCACCTGGTTCGTTGCCGCTAGGTATAGCAGCAACGACTCCTGGGGCCTAGGCGCAACTAGTGTTGGCGCGGAGGAGAGGTACTTCTTCAAATCTTGCAAGGCCGCTTCAGCTTCTGGCGTCCACTCCACCGGGCCCGCCTTTTTCAGGATCTTGAAAAAGGGAAGGGCGCGCTCGGTAGACTTGGATATGAACCTGCCCATGGTAGCGACACAACCAGCAAGCCGACGCACATCCTTGATTTGCTTGGGTGCCTCAATCAGCTCTATAGCCTTGATTTTATCCGGATTGGCCTCTATCCCACGCTGTGACACAAAGAACCCGAGAAGCTTGCCGTATGGACCGCCAAAGACACACTTCTCAGGGTTCAGCTTGAGGTTGATCTTGCGCAGGTTTGCAAATGTTTCTTGCAAGTCTGTGATGAGGGTTGCCCTGTCCTTGGTTTTGACCACTATGTCGTCCATATAAGCTTCCATATTTCTATGGAGCTGGGGTTCAAAACCAATCTGGACCGCCCATGCAAACGTCGAACCAACACTCTTCAACCCGAAAGGCATCCGTATGAAACAATACGTACCACATGGGGTGATGAATGCTGTTTTCTCTTCGTCTTCTTTTGTCATGAAGATCTGGTGGTAGCCGGAGTAGGCATCGAGGAATGACAACAGATCACACCCAGCCATGGAGTCAACAATCTGGTCGAGGCGCGGCAACGGGAAGGGGTCTTTAGGACAAGCCTTATTGATATCTGTGTAATCAATACACAGCCTCCACTTCCCGTTTGCCTTGCGCACCACGGCCGGATTGGCCAACCACTTTGGATGGAGCACTCCTCTTACCAAACCCGCTGCTTCCAGTTTTCGGATCTCTTCTATGATGAACCCTTGCCGTTCCAAGGCTTGCTTCCTGACCTTCTGCTTGACGGGCCGCGCATGAGGACAGACAACAAGGTGGTGCTCAATCACCTCCCTGGGAACGCCGGGGATGTCAGAGGCTTTCCAGGAAAACACATCGACATTCGCCCACAGGAAGGTGACGAGCGCGTCTTCCTATTTGTCGTCAAGGGTGGAGCCTATAGTGAAAGCTCCTCCCGTGCCGTCCTTATTGACAGAAACCCTCTTGGTTCCCGGCGGAATGGCCCTGGGCTTCTTGTTGCCGCCGGCGGAGTTCTCTGGCACGTCCTCGACGGCAGCACTACACTCCGAAGAGGTGCGCTTGCCGGAGTGGGTGCTCGAGGTCTCACTGGCCTTCTTCTTCTTCTTCCCTCCCGGGGTCCCAGCGGCAGGAGCAAGTGCCCCAGCGGCGGCAGCTGCTGCAACTGCCTGCTGGTATAGTTGGTCAGCGCAAATCAGCGCATCTTTCTTGTCGGAGGGGATGGTGATGATCGTCACGGGCCCCGACATCTTCAGGGTGTTGTAGGCGTAGTGTGACGCCGCCATGAACTTGGCCAGCGCTGGGCGACCAAGGATCCCGTTGTAGGGCAAGGGGATCTTGGCAACATCAAACACGATCCTCTCCATCCTGAAGTTCAGGTCGCTTCCAAAAGTTACGGGCAGCGTGACCTTTCCCTTGGGTTGGCTCCTTCCCGGGTTGACCCCTTGAAACGTGCCCGTCTCTTCAAGGTCTCCGTCGGGAATCTGCAGCTTCTCGATCACGGCAGGCGAGATCAGGTTCAGACCGGCCCCGCCATCGACTAGCATCTTTGTCACCTTGAGGTTGCATATCGTTGGTGAAACCAACAGCGGCAAGCACCCGATCGCAGTAGTGCAATCAGGGTGATCCTCAGTGTCAAAAATGATAGGTGTGCTGGACCACTTCAGCGGCCTTTGGGCATCAAACGACGGCTCTGCCGCTGTAATCTCTCGCGCCCACTGTTTTAGCCGGCGATGAGAGGTGTGCAGCGAGGCGCCGCCGTCGACGCACATGGCCTATGTAGCTTTCTGAAACTCTTGGTCGCCGGACTCGTCGTCCTCTTCGCGATCGTCGTCTTCTGGCTTTCTGTCACGGTCCCGGGCGGGCCTCTCCTGTTGTTTATCCTTGCCGCGATGGCCCGCCTGGCCGTCACGCTTCTTGCCGGATCCCTCAGCACCGTCTTGGCCCTTCTCCTTGTCCTGCCTCTCATATTCAGCCCTCTGCTTCTTAGCGAGGAGCTCAACCTGTCGGCAGTCTTGGAGAGCTTGGCCTTTGGTGTGATGGATCTTGCAGTACCGCTTGTCGGAGTTGCCTGGCTTCTCGGCAGCCGCCAAGGCTCGGCAGGCGACACATCCGGCAATTTCCTTGTCGGGGTCATCCGCCTTGGTTTTCTTGGTGGAGCCGGTGTCATCAGACCCCTCGACGGCAAGCACGGCTTTTCCTTTGCACTTCCTGTTGCGGCACCGACCTTTCTTTGTCGGGGCGGCGGTATCCTCATCTAAGGAGTCGGTTTCCACGCCGGCATCTTCGTCGGGGTACTTCCTTCCCTCTTCAGGCCGGGCACATCTGTCGGCGAGAACATAGAGTTCTGCGACATCTTTCACCTTGTTCATTGCCAACTCTTCGCGCATCTTGCGGTTACGCACGTTCTGATGGAACGCGCTGATGATGGCAGCAGGATGAACATCAGGGATGTAGTACTGTATCTGGTTGAACCTCTGTATGTACTTGCGGAGACTCTCGCCTCCCTTCTGGGGAATGACGTGCAGATCCCTCGCTTGGCCATGAGCTTGGTGACCGCCAGTGAAGGCGCCCACGAATTCATGGCACAAATCCAACCAGGAGGAAATGGAGTCTACCGGCAAGTGCGTCAACCATGACATGGCGTTGGGTTTAAGAGCCAACGGAAAGTAATTCGCAAGCACCTTATCGTCACGGGCTCCGGCAGCCTGCATCGCGATGGTGTAGATGCTGAGGAACTCAGATGGGTGAGTCTTGCCGCCGTACTTCTCGCCCACGTCAGGTTTGAAGGTGCGGTGCGGTGAGTGGGCCATTGGAACTACCGCAGCTCATCGATAAAAGCCGGGCAGCCTACCTCGTAAGGCAGGCCTCCAGGGCTCCCCGGTGCCGGGTGGTCCACAGTAGTCCCTGCTCGCCTGTCTGACTGGTGGCGCGCTCCGCGCCGGCGCTCGATACTGGTCCGAGTGTCTTCATGTTCCCGATCCCGAAGGACCTGGTGCTGGTCACGGCGGGTCCGCGGGTCGGACGACGCTATGGAGATTTCGTCGCCCGTAACGTCGCGACGGGCAGGTGTCCGTGGTACCGGGCGGGGAGGAGGCGAATGCACCGTGGTCGCGGCGCCGCTAGCCTTCCTGCCACTGGTACGCGGGACTCTGTCGGAACGTCGACCCGGGGGCTCCGCCGGGCTTGGTTCGTCGTTGTTGGCCACCGCGACAAGGCTTCGGATGGTGGCTCTCCATTCGTCGAGTCTCCCCATAGTGGGAGGAAAATCAAGGAGCAACTGCGCGCGCGCCAAGGCTTCTGCTGGCATTGGTGGTAGCGAAACCTGCATAGATCGCGACGCGCTTCGACTTTTGACCATGTCAGAAGGAGCTCTATCACGATCGCGCGGTCGCATGCCATCTTCACCAGCGCCTCGGCGAGCGGGCAGGTCTTCTACGTCCCGGGAGTGGCGCTCGGGGCTCTTCCCGCGACAACGCCCAGGGTCTTTGGTGTGATTACGCCGCTCGTCGCGCGCCGCTTGAGAGGAGCGCACCGTCGGCACCAGCGTGGGAGTCTTGGAAGCCCTTGCGTCGCCCTCAGGCGGGGCGGCAGCGATCCTGGAAGGCCCCGCACCACCCGCAGAAGGCCCGGCTCCATCCTTGGATTTGGCGGCGTGTGGCCCGTTACCAGGCGCACGAACATCGCCGCCTCCCAAACTCTGGCTGCTGGGACGGTGTTGGTGTTCGCGAACAGCGCCCCGGGTCCTTTCTGCGACCGGTCCGCTGCTCGCCCGCGTCGGGACGGGATGCCCGGCTTCCGACGGGCCAACCGCCACCGTCGTCTTCTTCTTGGGCGCCATGGCGATGAAGAAGCGTCGAACTAACTTCTAAAGACGATTCTCACAACTGTGCCCCCCTACCTGGTGCGCCAAAGATGTTGGTGGGAAGCGACACCTATGGGATCACAGGAATACCTACTACGGTTGCGGGGCGCGGGGTTGTGAAAAGAGCGGATCAAACAGATAGCACACGGTTCCTTTACCCAGGTTCGGGCCGCATGGATGCGTAAAACCCTACTCCTGCTTTGGTGGATTGTATATGTGAGTTCCTGAGCTAGCTATGGGGCGTCGAGAGCTCCAAAAAGCCGAATCCTTCTCCTGGTCGCCTTGGGCCTCCTTTTATAGGAAAGGGGTTGCCACAGTGGCACACAGGAGGTGGAAAGGGTACAGTAGTGCGAGGTTATCCTTCGCATTACATGACAAGGCGCATTTAATGCGCCTTGCTTAAGTGTCTTTGCTTTATCGGGGGCGGAGGAGAGCTCTGTCTCGTCCGTCGCCGCTCCCCCTTGCGTCGACACGCGCCCTGGCCAGTGGTGCCTGTGGTGCCATGTACGCAGGTAGGCAGCTGAGGTGGCGCTGTGGAGGATCTCCACGAAGATCTGCATGCCGCCACGCAGGTGCCTGCCGAGCTGGTTGGGTTGGCAGCTGCATGCGAACGGCGGTGGGGGCGTGACTGGTGCGGGCCCGACGGTGGCCCTACGACGTCCTTAGCAAGGGCCTTGCCGCGGCCCCGGCAAGGGTCTTTCCGCGGCCCTGGCAAGGGTCTTGCCGCGGCCCCGACAAGGGTCTTGCCGCGGCGCCTGCTTTCATCCCCGGCAAGGCTCTTGCCGGAGGCCTTGTGGCCCTCCTTGGCTGGAATCCCGCCAAGGTTTATCATCTTCTGAAATGGGTATCTGGTCTTGAATGTCTTCACAAAGATCTGCATGCCACCACGGGGATGTCTCCCGAATCCTTGCCCCATGGGGATAGTGGACTCAAGGGTGACCTCGCTCCGTAAGTGGGGGGCGAGCTGCCACGGCAAGGACCTTGCCGGGCTAGCTAAAGCTGCCCCCCGGCAAGGATCTTGCCGGGGGAGGTCTGCTCTGTCCCCTTTGCTCTTTGTGGTCTTGGCGTTGTTCTACTTTCCTTCATCTTTAGCCCTACCTTGGCTTACCTCCCTTGCCATGCTTGACATGGCGGCACTCGCGGCTCAGACTGCCCGTGCACAGTTATTGGGGTACAAAAAGTGCAACCCCCTTTTTGTACACTGACAGAGCTTAACCTGAAATTCGGTCGGACAAGAGATATGACGCTGGCCCGGATGATGGAAATAGCCACTCGGTATGCTAACGGCAAGGAAGAAGACCGACTCCCAGTGGCAAGAACAAACCAGTCACCCAGGATACCAGAGGAGGGAATTCCAGTCGAAAGCAGAAGCCCAAAGCCGAGCCCGTAGGTCCTGGTGAAGCCGCAGTTGTAACCCAAGGAAAGTTCAAAGGAAACCCTAAGGGACCATGGATCCCAAGAAAGTGAAAGATCAAGCTGGAAATGATGTGCTAGATTTGCCGTGTCATACACACACCAAGAAAGACGAAGAGGGAAACCTGATTTATCCCAAGCATACCACTCGACAGTGTCTATTCCTAATTCAGAACTTCTGAGAGGGTCAGCCCAGTGAAAAGGAAAAGGAATCTGATAAGGATGAGGACAAAGAGGAGGATGATGGTTACCCCAATGTCAATGCCACTTTAGTGACTTTTGCTGACATTGAAAGCGAAAGTCGACTAAAAGTTATAAACAGAGAAGTGACCATTGGTTGCTCCGGAAACGACAACATATCTTATGTGGTCAAAAAACCCCATCACATTCTACCAGCCCGATCACCCAGCGCACCGTGCTACCCCCGGGCGGCAAGCATTGGTGGTCAACCCAGTCGATGGGGCCACCCGACTGACCAAAGTCTTGATGGATGGCGGCAGTGGCTTGAACATTTTGTACGCTGAGACCCTCCGAGGGATGGGCATTCCGATGTCTAAACTTAGTGAGAGCAACATACGGTTCCACGGAGTCATCCCAGGGAAGAAGGCTGACTCACTCGGTCCGATCACTCTTGATGTGGTTTTCGGTGATTCCAAGAATTATCGCAAGGAAAAGTTAACATTTGAGGTCGTGGACTTTCATAGTGCTTACCATACTATTCTGGGCAGACCTGTATATGCTTGTTTCATGGCTCAAGTTGAAAATGCCTGGTCCCAGAGGTGTGATTACAGTGACTGGAAATCGGCAGAGAGCCGAAGAGTGCCTCTAGAAGGGCTCAAAAATCACCGGTAAACAGATGGCAGCCGTAGAAATGTAAGAGTACCAGAAGAATGCAGATCCGAGTGATTTGTTGCGTGCTAAGAAGCCTGCTTCAGAGTCCGCATTTCAGTCGTCCGGGGAAACCAAGCAAGTTCACATTCACCCGACCGACCCTAATGCTACTTCGACTCATATCTCAACAACACTCGACAGCAAATAGGAAAAAGTGCTCATCCAGTTCCTCCGTGAGAATTGGGACATCTTCGCATGGAAGCCTTCTCACATGCCAGGTGTACCCAGGGAATTGGCTGAGCACTATTTGCGAGTCGACCCGAAAGTAAAACCCATCAAAGAGTATCTTCGCCGATCCGCCGTGGAGAAGAGAAAAGCAATTGGTGAAGAGGTAGCTCGGGTTCTGGCAGCTGAGTTCATCCGTGAGATATACCACTCCGAGTGGCTCGCCAATGTTGTCATGGTCCCCAAGAAAGATGATTCACTTTGTATGTGCATCAACTTCAAGCATATCAATCGGGCCTTCCCGAAAGATCACTTCCCTCTACCCCGCATCGATCAAATCGTCGACTCGACTGTGGGATGTGAGCGTTTGTCCTTTTTGGACGCTTATTCCGGGTACCATCAAATCCGACTGTATGGACCCGATGAAATAAAAACAGCTTTCATCACCCCATTCGGGTGTTTTTGCTATGTTACCATGCCTTTTGGTCTCAAGATTGCTGGCGCTACATTCATGCGCATGATTTAGAAGTGCTTGCTCCTTCAGATTAGTCAGAACGTGGAAGCATACATGGATGTCATCGTGGTGAAGTCTCGCAAAGCTTCCGACCTGCTGACTCACCTTGCTAAAACCTTTGCCAACCTCAGAAGATATAATATCAAGCTTAATTCGTTGAAGTGCACATTCGGAGTCCCAGGTGGAAAGTTACTCGGTTTCCTCATTTCTGGACGAGGGATCGATGCAAACATAGAGAAGGTTGGAGCAATCCTCTGAATGAAACACCCCGTGCGTGTGCACGACGTTCAGAAGCTTACTGGTTGTTTGTCCACTTTGAGTCGACTCATTTCTTGTCTCGGTGAAAAGGCATTGCATCTTTACCCACTGATGAAGATGTCTGACAAGTTCGAGTGGACTCCTGAAGCTGAAGCAGCATTTGTAGAGCTCAAATCCCTGCTTTCCACCCAGCCGGTGCTTGCTGCCCCAGTCAGCAAAGAGCTTGTACTACTATATATAGCTGCCACTAGACAGGTTGTTAGCACAGTGCTCACAGTCGAGTGGGAAGAAGAAGGCAAAGCCTACAAAGTTCAATGCCCAGCGTACTATATTTCTGAAGTCTTGACTCCGTCCAAGCAGAGATATCCGTATTATCATAAGCTTTTTTGTGGAATTTATTTGACAGCGAGGAAAGTTGCACACTACTTCTCTGACCACTCGGTTTCAGTTGTCAGTGATGCTCCATTATCAGAAATTCTTAACAACAGAGATGCAACCAGTCGAGTGGCAAAGTGGGCGATTGAACTCCTTCCGTTGGATATCAAGTTTGAGGCAAAGAAAGCAATCAAGTTCCAAGCAATAGCAGATTTCCTTGCCGAGTGGATTGAGCAGCAACAACCGACTCAGATTCATTCGGAACATTGGACTATGTTCTTTGATGGGTCCAAGGTGCTGAATGTTTCTGGTGCTGGAGTAGTCCTAGTATCCTCACGAGGCGACAAACTCAATTATGTTCTCTAGATTCACTTTCATTCCTCCAACAACGAAGCTGAATATGAGGCACTTCTGTATGGGTTGCGTATGGGCATTTCACTCGGCGTCCATCGCCTAATGGTTTACGGTGACTCAGATTTAGTGACCAATTAAGTGATGAAGGAGTGGGACATCACGAGCCCAGCTATGACTGGCCATTGCAATGCAGTGAGAAAGTTGGAAAAAAGTTCGAGGGGTTAGAGATCCACCACATGCCCCGAATCTAGAATCAAGCAGCAGATGACTTGGCGAAGTTAGGTTCCACTCGGAAGCCTATCCCCAGCAATGTGTTCTTGGAGAATCTCCATTCCTCGTTAGTTCAAGAGGATCCTTTCATAGAAGATCCCCTGCAATCGAAAAGTTCTACCGACTCGACTGAGATCGAAGTCCCAGCCGTGGTTGACCTGATCATGGAGGTTTTGGTCATCTCCCCCAATTGGACGGTGCCGTATATTGCATATCTACTCAGGAAGGACCTTCCGGAGGATGAAGATGAGGCCCGTCAGATTGTCCGTCGATCCAAAGCCTTTACTGTGATAGGTGGATAGCTCTACAGAGAGAGTGTTACTGGAGTTGGTTAGCGATGCATTACACCAGAAGAAGGTTGAATGATTCTCAATGATATCCACTCGGGGACCTGTGGTCACCATGCGTCCTCTCGGACCATCGTAGCCAAAGCATACCGAGCGGGATTCTACTAGCCACGAGCAAATGAGATGGCAAAAGATATAGTCGACAAGTGCGAAGGCTGTCAGTTCTACTCAAACATGTCCCAGAAGCCTGTATCTGCCTTGAAGACTATTCCACTCGCCTGGCCATTTGCTGTTTGGGGGTTGCATATGTTTGGACCCTTCAAGACCGGCAGAAGTGGTTTCACTCGTTTGCTTGTAGCAGTCGACAAGTTTACTAAATGGATCGAAGCCAAGCCTATCAAGAATCTTGATTCAAGCACTGCCATCAGTTTCATCAGAGAGTTGATTTTCAGATATGGAGTTCCTCATAGTATTATCACATATAATGGATCCAACTTTGATTCTGATATCTTCAGATTATTCTGCGCTTCCCAAGGCACTCGGGTGGACTACGCATCTCTTGCGCATCCGCAGTCGAATGGGCAGGTAGAAAGGGCGAATGGTTTGATACTTCAAGGGATGAAACCCCTACTGATGCGTGATCTCAAGCATGCTACTGGAGCTTGGGTGATTGAATTGCGTCTGTCTTATGGGGACTGAGAACAACTCTGAACCGGTTGACTGATCGAACCCCTTTCTTCATGGTGTATGGCGCTAAAGCTGCTTCCGAGCGACTTATTGCACAACGCTCCCCGAGTGGAACTTTTCTCAGAAGTTGAAGCTGAACAGGCAAGCCAAGACGCAGTTGATCTCTTGGAGGAAGAACGTGAGATGGCTCTGATCAGGTTGACCGTCTATCAGCAAGACTTGCAGTGATTTCATGCTCGTAATGTCAGAGGTCGAGCGTTCTAAGAAGGGGATCTTATGCTCCGAGTGCATCAAAAACGACCTCACAAGCTGGTTCCGGCCTGGGAAGGTCCCTTCATCATCACCAAGGTGCTCCACAACGGAGCTTATCACCTTTATAATGTAGCCAAGAAAGTAGATGAGCCAAGCTCGTGGAATGCGGATCTGCTCCTCCAGTTTTACACCTAAATGCTCGAGTCGACGAGTTGTAATAAGAATCGCTTAGTTTGCTTATCAAAGACAAGATTTTTGCAGTATCTTAGAGATTGTTCCAAACATATGTGTTCAAATCCCCCAGTGGGTGGCTTAGCCATGAACACAATTCGCCTAAGTTCCAAAAATCCTCTGAGTGGAGCGCAATCCTCCCACTCGGGGGCTTAGCTGCGACCCCGTACTCGCCTAAGTTAAAAAATCCTCCGAGTGGAGAGCAATCCTCCCACTCGAGGGCTTACGAGCGACCCTGTACTCGCCTAAGTTAAAAAATCCTCCGAGTGGAGAGCAATCCTCTCACTCGGGGGCTTAGCTCCGACCCCGTACTCGCCTAAGTTAAAAAATCCTCTGAGTGGAGAGCAAGCCTCCCACTCGGGGGCTTAGCTGTGACCCCGTACTCCCCTAAGTTAAAAAAATCTTCCAAGTGGAGAGCAATCCTCTCACTCGGGGGCTTAGCTGCGACCCCGTACTCGCCTAAGTTAAAAAAATCCTCCGAGTGGAGAGCAATCCTCCCACTCGGGAGCTTAGCTACGACCCCGTACTCGCCTAAGTTAAAAAAATCTTCCGAGTGGAGAGCAATCCTCCCACTCGGGGGCTTAGCTGCGACCCCGTATTTGCCTAAGTTAAAAAATCTCCGAGTGGAGAGCAATCCGCCCACTCAGGGGCTTAGCTGCGACCCCATACTCGCCTAAGTTAAAAAAATCCTCCGAGTGGAGAGCAATCCTCCCACTCGGGGGGTTAGCTGTGACCCGATACTCGCCTAAGTTAGAAAAATCCTCAGAGTGAAGTGAAATCCTCCGACTCGAGGTATTAGCTGCGATCCCGTACTCTCCTAAGTTAAAAACCACTCCGAGTGGCTGAGTGACAAGAACAACGTACGCTCCATCTTGATCCGCAAGGACGACGAGGTGCGGGTCATGTGCAGCATCTAGTGCTCTTGCCCATGACCCTCTCGACGGAGCTACATCACAAGTACAATGTACG
Organism: Aegilops umbellulata; assembly: GCA_032464435.1. Lineage (NCBI taxonomy): Eukaryota > Viridiplantae > Streptophyta > Magnoliopsida > Poales > Poaceae > Aegilops > Aegilops umbellulata. Next base: position 430,544,209 of record CP136055.1, on the reverse strand, counting down.
CTCCATCCTGATCCGCAAGAACGACGAATTGCAGGTCGTGTGCAGCACCTAGTGCTCATTCCCACAACACTCTCGTCGGAGCCACGTCACAAATACAACATCTATTCCGAGTAAAGAAGCAAGATTCAATCAGAGTTAAAAGATTTGATGCCGGAAAAAGCAAAACAACCATGTTGAAAGGAAAAACCAAGTACGGATAAATCTAGCAAGGTCCAGAACCACAAACGGAAGTACTCGGGCGTCATGCCCGAAGGACCCTGTCGGTGTACAAAAAGAGGGGCACACTTTTTGTACCCCTATAACTGTGCACGGGCAGTCTGAGCCACGGGCACCACCGCATTGAGCAAGGCAAGGGAGGTGAGCCAAGGTAAGACCGAAGCTCGAGAGAAGCAGAACGACGCCAAGACCAAGACCACAAAGAGCAAAGGGGACGAGGGGGACTCCCCTGGCAAGATCCTTGCCGGAAGGCGGTTTTAGCAAACCCGGCAAGACCCTTGCCATGGCAGCTCGCCCCACACCTACGGAGCGAGTCACCCTGAGTTCACTGCCCCCATGGGGCAAGGATTCGGGAGACATCCCCGTGGTGGCATGCAGATCTTTGTGAAGACATTCAAGATCAGATACACACTTTAGAAGATGATGATCCTAGGCGGGATCCCAGCCAAGGAGGACCACAAGGCCCCCGGCAAGAGCCTTGCCGGGGATGATAGAAGGCGCCACGGCAAGACCCTTGCCAGGGCCCCGGCAAGGCCCTTGCCATGAACACCTGTAGGGCCACCATCAGGCCCATGCCAATCAGACCTCCACCGCCGTTCGCATGCAGCTGCCGACCCAAGCAGCTGGGCAGGCACCTGCGTGGCGGCATGCGGATCTTCATGGAGACCCACCACTACACCACCTCAGCTGCCTGCCTGCCTACATGGCACCGCGGGCACCGCTGGCCAGGGCGCGTGTCGACGCAAGAGGGAGCGGCGACGGACGAGACATGGCTCTCCCCAGTCCCCGATAAAGCAAGGACACCTAAGCAAGACGCATTAAATGCGCCTTGTCATGTAATGCGAGGGATAACCTCGCATCACTGTACCCTTTCCACATCCTGTGTGCCACTGTGGCAACCCCTTTCCCTATAAAAGGAGGCCCAAGGCGACCAGGAGGGGGATTCGGCTTTTTGGAGCTCCTCACGCCCCATTGCTAGTTCAAGAACACAGATAAACAATCCACCAAAGCAGGAGTAGGGTTTTATGCATCCTCGCGGCCCGAACCTGGATAAAGAAAACATGTGCTATCTGTTCGATCCGCTCTTCTCACGACCCCACGCCCCGCAACCGTAGTAGGGATTCTTGTGATCCCATAGGTGTCGTTCCCATCGAAATCTTTGGCGCGCCAGGTAGGGGGCGCAGTTGTGAGAATCGGCTTTAGCAGTGAGCCCGACGCTCCTTCATCTCCGTGACCCTTGAAGAAGTAAGGAGGCCAGAAGATCGACACTCAAGCGATCACAAACAGAAGCTAAGTTGCACTGAACCCTTATTTGTGCTACCTTTCTTATTTGAGGTTATTCCCCCCGGAGATGTCACGCCTTTGTATGAGGAACCTGCACACCAGGGGGCTCTCCCACGATCGACAATGCCCTTGCCCTGTTTTGAGTCCGCTCAACAGCTCAAGCGGCTACGTCGAGAATGGAAGTGTAACCTTCCGCGATCGACAACGCCCTCGATTCTGACTCGAGTCAAGCTCGACAGTTCGAGCGGCCGCGTTCGGAACGGAAAGGTGGCTCATCCGGCAGCACGCGTACCCGGCAGGCAATGGGGATCCGTCCCCAAAATGCCGCTAGGGGCTTTCGCGCCGGCGAGCCTGCCCAATTGGCGTAGGGCACCCATACAAAGAGGAGTTGAACGGGGAAATAACATGCATGAAAATTAAGAATACTTCAGAGTTATATTACATCACATCATAGCTGCGGTTCTAACTAAAGATAAAATTTGTCTTGGTCGGGAACCCGCAGCGGCGAAGAAGAACGGGATGCCTAGTCCCGGCGCTGGCCTTCCACCCTCTTGATTTCGTCAATGCAGTCGGTGATGGGCTTGATGCGCTCCTTGAGCACCGTGAGGTTAACACCATCCGGCAAGCTCTTCATCGCGGCCGTGAAGTCAATGTCGGGATTCCAGTGCGCCACCTTGGTGAGGACCTTCGTCACGACCCTCCGGCAAAGTAGACGGGCCTCCTCGGCCAGTGTGGCCGTCCTGTTGGAGTGAAGATAGGCCAGGGCTCCGAGGACGCCCTCGAAGAACTGGGTCAGCTTGGCGTTGACGGTCGCGCTGCGCTCAGGGGCGTACCTCACGTTTGGCATCCCCATGGTGGCCAATTGCGAGGTGACCCTGCCGGCGACGACCTCCAGATGGCTGATCCACCTGTTCTCTCCCGCCACATATTCCTGGTGGGAGGCGGCCTCATTTGCCCGCAGCTGCTTCTCCTCCTCCACACTCCTGGTCAAGGTCTCCTCCCGAGCCCTGCTCTCCGACAACAGCTTCTCGAGATCCTCCAGCTTCAGCTTGAGGTCTCTGATGGAGTTCTGCGCCTCGGAGTGCTCCCCAGTCCTGCTGATGACCGCTCCTTGCGCCTCTACCAAGGCGCGGTTGAGCGTGCTCTTCTCGCTGGACAGCTTGAGGGCCTGCTCCTTCAGCTCGTCCCGCTCTGCTTCCAGCTCGTTCACCTTGTCGGCATGGGCCAGGGCTTGGGCATCGAGCGCCTCTTTGTGCCTCCGCTCCAGCTCGCGAGTCTGTCGCGCGACAAGGGCCTCAAGCTCCTCCTCCTTGCCGCAGATCATTGCGGCAAGCGTCGTCTCACGCGCGGAGAGGTCCTCTTCCTGGGAGTCGATGGCGGCTTGATGCTGGTTCTGGGCGGCTTTAGCCGCGGTAGCCAAGTTCGCCGCCTTCTCCTGGGCCTTCTCGATGTCAGCCATCTTCATGGTGAGCTCCACATCGCGCTGGGCCAATTCCTCCTGAAAGGCCCTCTGCTCCTCGCGAGTCTGGTGGAACCAGGCCTGCGTCTCGGCAACACGCGCCTTGAAGTCCACCTCCGCGTTGTCCACCGTTGCCATCCTGGACTTGACCTTGTCCAGGCGGGCACGGTAGAGCACTTGGAGCTTCCGGAAATTGGCCCCCATGGCACGGAAAAGCTTCTCTTCTGGAGAACCGTCGCCACCAACACCCGGCGCGTCGACCACCTCGAGCCTGATGGCGGCAAGCACCTCGCCATCAAAAACTTCCCCTTCGGCAGGCGCTCGGCTTGACGCCCCTGGGAGGTGGACGAAAAGGTCATCGCCCACCTTCAGGTATCTGCCGGGGGCCGAGGTTGTAGAGGAGGGAGACTGATCATCCATCACCTCTTCCTCGGCGGAGGCCTTGCCGGCCTCCCTGGTAGGACCACCACTGGCGCCCTCGGCGGAAGCCTCACCGGTATCCTTGGCGGCCCCAGCAGCGGCGCACCCTTGGCGGCCTCATCAGCGGCGGCCTCGTCAGCATCCTTGGCGGCCTCCTCGGCGGCAATTCTGTCGGCCTTAGCCGTGGCCTCTTCGGCAATATCTCCGACAATAGTGTCCATGTCCTCCATGTATGTTGAAGGAGGGCCTGGGCAGCAATGGGAGCAATGAAGCCAAGAAAAGAATAAGGGAAAAACATAGACAAAGGACATGCGACTCACTAGAGCCAGGCTGTGAAGCAGGAGTCCCCTCTCCACCAGCATTTGGCGCCATGGCAGAGCCACCAGCACCCAAGTTCCCCTCTTCCTCCATGGGTGTGGGCTCCGTGCCTGATGCCCTTGCCGGGGACGCCCCCCGTGGCGGCGTAGTCGATGGGGATGGTGTGTTAGGAGTAGCCCTCTGTGGCTCCTCCTGCTGCCGCTCCACTCCTACAAACCCGGCAAGGTCAGCGTCATGGCATCGAGCGCCTACCACGTGTCAAGTAAGAAGAGGTTGACAAACTTACGCTGGGGGCTGCGCCGGGGGCTGCTGTCCGGGATGCTCAGCACCACTAGTGGTGTCTTTGATGCCCCAGCCAGGGACTGGCTGCTCGCGGAGGTCCTCGCCCTCTTCACCCTCTGGGCCAACGTCTCTGCCTCCCTGCAAAAGCAAAAATGGATCAAGACAAGCGACCCAATTCGGGGAAATGGAAATGACAGTAAGGAACGGAGTACTTACTCGTCATCCGTCTCCTCCTCTTCCACCAGTTTCCTTTTCCTCTCCGGGCTGAGAGGCCCGAGATCAAAAGGGAGCTCCACATCATCGTCCAAGTCGACGCCTGCCGGAGGAGGCAAAGAAGGCGGCGGGGTTTGTGTGCGCCCAGATGAGGAAGGGGTTGTCATCTTCTTCTTCTCAGCGGCCTTCGTCAGCCTCTTCGCTGCCGAGGCCCTCGTGTGACGCCCGGACCCCTCCAGGGTCAATTGAGGCCGTGTAGCTCTGCCGGGCCGGACCGGCTCGCCGGGGCCAGACCGCCGCAGGACTCGCCCTCTTCCCCTGGCTGGCGTCGAGCCCGCCACCACGCCCTCCTCCTCCGACGACTCGTCGGCCGCGTCCTCGACAAGCGGAACTCCGGTGTCGGCGCTGCTGGCCTCCTCGGTGGCCGCTGCCCACAGGGTGAACTACTCCTCCTCCATAGCCATTGCGGCCTTGTCCTCCATGCCCCCGGCGCTGCCGGCCTCCATGGCGAGCTGTGCCTCCCTCGCCCTGGTGGCGATGTAGTCCAGCTCTGCCTGGGTGGTGTCCATGACAAGCCACCGCTCGGCGTCAGCATTGGCGTACACCTCAATCAAGGTGTCGAAGAATTGCTGCACATCTGCGTCCGTTGGCTCCCTCCAGCTCGGGACGGGGCCGTGCACGTTGCAGTCCGGCATCATAGCGTTGATCTCGGACCGGGGCGAATTATTGCACAACGGGACCACCCCCGCTGGCAACTTGAAGAGCGGCCCCTTGACGGCCTTGCCGGCCTTTACGGCAACCCTTGCGGCCTTGCCGGTCAGCTCGACCTCGCCGTCACGATCCACATCCAGCTGAAAGAGCCGCTGGCAGAAGTGGGCATACGCCATCACCGTGAAGTTGTGGTCGAGGCCAAGGCGGAGCCGCATAATGTCAGCCGGATTCGTAAAAAGCCAGGCTGGCCTCCCCTTATTGTGCAACGGGGCGATCCGGCGGCGAATGAAGTCCGCCTCGATCATCTCAAGGGTGAGCCCAGCCCGGGTCAGCCGAAGAATCCTGGTGGTGGCGACAGTAAGCCTCCCGTCGGCGGCGTCGACATCACCCCAATCGCTGCCGCGGATCGGCGGCACTCGGCGGACCTTGCAAAATTCCGGCGGGTCTTCGTCCTCAATCCAGCACCACCTGTCACGCCGTTCCTCCCACCTCTCCTTCACGGCACCGTCCGGGTTCGCCTCCTTGGATCTTGGGATCTAGGTGACGCACCCAGAGACGGCACCGCCCGCCTGGATTCGAGGATAGAAATAATGGCGGAAGAGCGCCGTGTTGGGCTGCACCCCGGCGAAGCCCTCGCAGAGATGCGCAAAGAAAGACATGCACGCCACCGCATTCGGAGTAAAATCCAAGAGGCGAAAACCGAAGGTGTGCATAATGTCGCAGAAGAAATCGGAGAAAGGGGGGCATAACCTGCAAGAAAAGTAATCTACGAAGAAGTGGTACCGACTTGTGGCAGGATCAGCGCAAGTGGCAGGAATGACGCGCGTCGCCGGGTGTCCTGAATCCTCTCCCCCCATCTTCACTTCCCATAGGGGCTTGAAGGAGGCCCGGAGCTCATGAACATCAACCGTCGAGGGGAAGAAGAAGGCGCACTTCGTCCGGTCCCCCAACAGCGCGCTCTCCGGTGGCTCCACGGCCCCGGAGCCCTTAGCCACCCCCTTTCCCTTGGCGGATTTGGGCGCCATGGCGACCGAGAAGTCTAGAGTGTTGAGGAAGGGGGTTGGCAAAGCAGCGACGGCGGGCGACGACGAAAGCTTTGGAAGGAAGGAAGAGAGGGAACGGCGGCTCTGAGATTGGAAAAGGCATGAGGGAAGAGGAGAAGGTGAGCGGCGCGCCCACGGTTATTCCTTCTTATGGGGCAAACGCGGGCCGCCTCCTTTCAGATTAACTGCGACGTGACGCATGCGTGCAAAGCTCAGCTCCACGCATGCCGCCCACGTCACACACGCCTCCCCATGCCGCGCCACGTGCGGGAGGCGTGGGAAGCGCAGCGCACAAAGAGACTTACCGCGGTAAAAACCACCCAGCCTGCCCGCGCACCGTTTTTGGGCCTAGCCCAATGACGTGATTGCGCTTACGTGTGGCCCAGGCCCGGGGGCTCCTGTCGGTGTACAAAAAGAGGGGTACTCTTTTTGTACCCCTATAACTGTGCACGGCCAGTCTGAGCTACGGGCACCACCACACTGAGCAAGGCAAGGGAGGTGAGCCAAGGTAAGACCGAAGCTCGAGGGAAGAAGAACGACGCCAAGACCAAGACCACAAAGAGCAAAGGGGACGAGGCGGACTCCCTCGGCAAGATCCTTGCCGGGAGGCGGTTTTAGCAAACCCGACAAGACCCTTGCCGTGGCAGCTCGCCCTACATACAGAGCGAGTCACCCTTGAGTCCACTGCCCCCGTGGGGCAAGGATTCGGGAGACATCCCCGTGGTGGCATGCAGATCTTTGTGAAGACATTCAAGATCAGATACACACTTTAGAAGATGATGATCCTTGGCGTGATCCCAGCCAAGGAGGACCACAAGGCCCCCGGCAAGAGCCTTACCGGGGATGACAGCAGGCGCCACGGCAAGACCCTTGCCGGGGCCCTGGCAAGGCCCTTGCCATGAACACCCGTAGGGCCACCATCAGGCCCATGCCAATCAGACCTCCACCGCCGTTCGCATTCAGCTGCCGACCCAACTAGCTGGGCAGGCACCTGCGTGGCGGCATGCGGATCTTCATGGAGACCCATCACTGCGCCACCTCAGCTGCCTGCCTACCTACATGGCACCGCGGGCACCGCTGGCCAGGGCGCGTGTCGACGCAAGAGGGAGTGGCGACGGACGAGATAGGGCTCTCCCCCGTCCCCGATAAAGCAAGGACACCTAAGCAATACGCATTAAATGCGCCTTGTCATGTAATGCGAGGGATAACCTTGCATCACTGTACCCTTTCCACCTCCCATGTGCCACTGTGGCAACCCCTTTCCCTATAAAAGAAGGCCCAAGGCGACCAGGAGGGAGATTCGGCTTTTTGGAGCTCCTTAAGCCCCATTGCTATTTCAAGAACACAGATAAACAATCCACCAAAGCAGGAGTAGGGTTTTACACATCCTCGCGTCCCGAACCTGGATAAAGAAACCGTGTGCTATTTGTTTGATCTGCTCTTCTCACGACCCCACGCCCCACAACCGTAGTAGGAATTCTTGTGATCCCATAGGTGTCGTTCCCACCGACAGAGTTTAATGGTTACAAAATCACTCGGCATTCCGAGGCAAATAAAAGAGAGTCTTAAAGTTTGTTCACTCAGCAGGAGGAGGGCTAGCTGGCTCGACGAACTCGTCCAGATGAATTCCATCTGGAATACGAGTAGCAGCGTCGATGAAGGTCTCCATGAAGGACTGGAAGTAAAGCTTCTTTGTATTGGCAACCTTGAGGGCCACGAGCTTTTCTTATCTGACCTCCTTGCAATGGACGCGGACCAGAGACAGAGCCACATCAGCACCACACCGCGCGGATGACTTCTTCCAGGCCTGCACTCGACCAGGAATTTCGTTGAGTCGAGTCATCAGAGACTCGAGGTCGTTCTGGAATGTGTCCTTCGGCCAGAGCTCCGCGTCGATCCGTGATACCACCGCCTTCTGTCGAGCCAGATAATTGGTGATGCTGGCGAGGCGAGATTCCAGTCACAACACATTCATTGCAGCTTCATCTTTGATGGGGGAGTTTATAGGGTCCAACTCGGTCTCAATTCGCCCGCTCTCTTCCTCAAAGTTTTGATAGAATTCTGCGCACACAGAAAGATGATGAGTCATCAGCTGTATGAGGAGTCAACAGTGGCAAATCAGTCAAACAAGAGAAAGTACATTCAAGCATAAGCAACAGCTTCTTGGCGAGTCCTCCCAGATAAACTTCTAGCTCGTCCCTCTTTCGAGTGAGATCTCCAACTTTCTCAGTCAGAGCCACCTTGTCCTTCTTCAGTTGCACGACTTCTTTGTTGGCTTCATTGATGGCAGTCTTCAGTTTGGCATTTTCTTCTTCCAGCTTGCCGACTGAAGCCAGCTTCTTGTCGGCAAGTTCAGTTCTTTCCTGCACCGTCTTCTAAGCTGCGGCAAGGTCAAGGTCCCTCTGCTCCAGCGTCTGCTTCATTTTGTCTAAAGAAATAACATTCTTCAGACGAGCTTGGAGTTATCTGTTTTCACTACGCACATCTGTTCGAGTGGAGCCACTCGGTTCAAAAGGCGAAAAATAAAACTGGCGAGAAAAATAGTCGACAAGTGGTAACCTCCCATAGCATATGCTTCATCCTTGGCCTTCTGCAGGTTTTGCTTAGCAAGTTCCAGATCAAGATTGGGCTGAATTTGTTTCTGCTCCAGTTCGGAGAACTGGGCCCTGAATGGACAAGATTTCTGTATTCGACAGATAAGACACTTCAGTCGACAGGAACGAAGATCGATTGCTTCTGAGCGATAAGATACAAGTTCAGATCATTACGAAAAAAAGAGTTCTAAGAATACTTCCAAATCAAACATTCAACAGTAGTCTCGGGGACTACACCCAGTCGGTGCACTTAGCGTGCCCCCACTGGTTCGACTTTTCAATCGGCATGGTCCGCCTAGTAGAAAAAAGAAGGCAATAGTTATTCTCAGACCACAACCGACTGCCCGTAGTCGACTGCGGTCTCGGGGACTACACCCAGTGGGTGCACTCAACGTGCCCCCACTGGCCCAGATTCCACTCGACGTGACCTATCTAGCCCGAGTGGAAGAACTGTGAAGAGACGTTTTTATCAAGACCCCTGCCGAATCAAACATTCGACGGTGGCCTCGGGGACTACGCCCAGTGGGTGCACTCTGCGTGCCCCCACTAGTTCAAAGATACACTCGATGCGACCTAGTCGACTCAAGTGGAGAAACTACTCAGCAAAAGTTGAAGCACCCAGTGGGTGTATAGATGCAAGATGCAGACTGACAATAGATGCATAGTAAAGGTTTTCAGGTACCATATCCTAACAGAACAAGTATCAAGGTGAAGATCAGTCGGACGACAACTAACCTGGACGTTGGCCTGGAGAGCTGAGCTAGCATCATAAGCAGCCTGGCTAGCCTCACACACCACTTTCATCTGCTCCATCATAAGACCCGCCTGGCATATAGATTCTTTAGCAGCGCTCACCTGGTCCTCTGGGACATGATGGGTAGCGAAGAGTGGAGCAGGTGGACCGGTCGAGTTAGGCAGAGGATCTGAAGCATGGAGTCGCACAGACGGGGCAGGGATTTGAGCGGTCGACGCAAAAGGGTGATCAGTCAACACAAGGAGAACGAAAGAAATGGAAGCCCGAATTGGGTCTCTGGAGGGCTGGATCATAGCTTTTGACGCCGCTGTCGGGTAAGGTACTTTGCCAGCAGGCACCCTCCTGCTTGAAGTTCTACCTTTTCTTCCTATGGTCTTCTGTAGCACGTCTTCGTCGTTATCTGGAAGTTCAGTGATGTTTTGTGGCGCTGCAAAAAGACTCGACCGTAAGAGTTCAGTCGACCAACAGTTCAAGTGGTAAAGTGAGGACAAGGTTGTAAAGTTATACCCGCTTTGGAAGTGGTTGCGTCCTCAGTCTCCTCGTCATCCTTGTAAATGTCTATGGAGGTCACAGAAGTAGCAACACTGAAGATTTCATAATTCACTCGGTCAGGCGGGCGAGTGAGTCGGCAACAAACATTGGAGTTCCCGAGCAAAAGAAAAATAGGGAGGAGAAGTTCTTATGTGGCGGCAACAGGAACATCCACTTTGATCTTGGGCAGGGCCTTCCGAGTCTTTGTAGGCGCAACCTTGGGCTGCTTCGGGGCCTTCTCCGTTGGCTCAGGAGTAGATGTCCGAGTGCGCTTCAACACCTGCGTGCTTGACGCAACCGCTTTGCGCGTCCACCTCCTGGGTCGTGTGTTTGCTTGGAGCGTCTTTCAGAACGAGGCGGTGAGTCGACCTCCTCCTCACCGTCCAAATTATCACTGTCATCTTCATTGTCATCGAGGGACTGCTAGTCAGCACTCTCCGTTCCCTCCTAGACCTCCTCCCCATTTGTCATGCTCGTTTTTGGCGTCGTACGGAGCTACCCTCCTGGACCCCCTGGGGTTGTCCTTGTTTCCGGTGATGCCACGCAACCACTGCTCCACCGTCTCCTTGGTGACTTCCTCTGGGTCGACCCGAGCAGTGTCGTTCGGGCCCGAGTATATCCACATTAGATGGTCGCGGGCTTGAAGAGGCTAGATGTGTCTGCTAAGAAACACTTCTAACAAATCCATGCCAGTCATGCCATCCCGGACCATCTGGACAACTCGGTCGACTAGCATGGACACTTCTACCTTCTCTTCTGGGGTTACGATCAGTGAGGAGGGTTGGCTGACCAGGAGTCGAAACATCTTGGCAATAGAACCAGGTCAATTGCCACCCTCCAACTGAGTCGGGAAGGGTCATGGCTGGAGAAGTACTCCTACCCCTCATCTGATTCCCTAGACCCCCGCACATTTGGATCACGCGTGTCTTTTTGTCACTCGGATTTGCCTTCTTCATAGTCTGAGAGCAGAAAGTAAAAATGTGCTTGAACAAACCCCAGTGCGGTCGACAACCTAAGAAGTTTTCGCAGGGGGAAACATGCGCGGCGAGGAGTGTGATTATGTTGGGAGAAAAGTGGTGAAGTTGGGCACAAAAGAAGTTCAGAAAGCCTCGGAAGAAAGGATGGGGAGGCAGAGTGAATCCCCGGTCGACGTGGGTGGCGAGCAGAATGCACTCACCCTCTTGCGGTTGGGGCTCGGTCTCGCTCCCCGGCAGCCTCCATGACCCATGGGCGATCAAGCCTCCGCTGGCCAGATCCTCCAGATCCTCTTTTTGGACAGTGGACCAAATCCAGTCCCCTGGATCCAACCAGGCGGCAGACCAGACCTCGACGACGACCCTCCCGACTCGTCTTCTTGCCCTTCGCCGACACTGTCACCTTCTTCGCATGCTCTAGAGCCGCCGTCTTGTCCTTTCCGATCACGGCGAACTGCACACGAGACGGGGCAGCGGCATCGAGAGTAGAGGTAACGCGATGGAGAAGACGAGGAGGAAGAAGGGGAATAGGGCGCACTGTGCAACACATCGGCCTCGACGCCTTTTATGGTGATGTTTCCGAGTGGCTGACTCATGGGCCCAAGTGGTCCTGTCAAATCCCGCAACAGTCCCGCGCCGGATACCCCAATTTCATTTGTCGCACAATAGTCGAGTGGCTGACTCGAGCGAAAAAGGTGGCACGAGAATCGAGGTGCCTCAGTCTATCCACTCCGTTTACTGTGGCACGCCCCGTCCCGCGCGCTTCCCCAAAATTTTGAATCCCGTGAGATCCGGGAACCGCAGAGCAATCAATCGCGCCGAAGATTTTGTACCACACCAACACTTGAAGAGTTCCAGTTAAGTTCACTCGACGACCTCTGAATCGATCAAGTCCACTGAAACAAGACCGAAGCATCAACACGACTCACAAACCAAGATGATATGCCTCCGAAGTATGGAATCGAGTCAGAGTCAACTTCAGCTCTTTTTCCACTCGGACCTCAATCCATTCAGGGGCTAATGATGATGATATGTACCTAGGGTAGGGTCATAGGCTTGACCTAGGCGCCCTACCCAAGGACACTACCCTAGGCTCAAAGACATTCAAAGCACAAGAAGAAAAACTGACTGAGTTCATCAAGGAGTGCGATCCACTCGACTTCAATCTCATTCGGATACCCCAATTCCAGTCGACCAATATGAAGCCACTCGACGATACAAGAAATCACTCGGAGTAGAGAAGGCCTAACGTCACTCAGGATGGCAACGGTCGGGCATTCACTCGATAGTCTTAAAGATCATTTATACCTCTTTATTACTGGTGTTATCAGTAACACTCTTTCTTAATGTACATTGAACCCCTTGTAACGTGGGCTGGCTAGGGTCCTGGCGCACTCTATGTAAGCCACCCTCTCCACTGGCACAAGGGTTCGAACCCCCTATTTCTTTCACGCATAATCCAATCGACCAAGCCTCCGGGCACCGAGACGTAGGGCTATTGCTTCCTCTGAGAAGGGCCTAAACTCGTAAACCTTGCATGCACAACCTTGCCGTAGCTAGGATCTTGCCTCCTCCTACGTACCCCCTATTCTACTGTCAGACTTACTCCCACGACAGATTGCCTCGGTGGCATTCCGGTGCCACCAGGAGAGAGGCGAAGAGAGCCCCCTCTTACATATTTTCCATCGCCTCCCCCAGATGGGAGGAGGGTTTCCCCTTTGGTCGTTGGCCTCCATGGCTCCTGGAGGGCAGGATCCCCTCCGAGATTGGATCTCTCTCTCTCTCTCTCTCTCTCTCTCTCTCTCTCTCTCTGTCTCTCTCTCTGTTCTCTTCTGTTTCATGTTCATGTTTTCTAGCAGAAAACCTTTCCGGAAATTTCCGAAGATCCGTTACTTTGATTGGGATGAAATTTTGAGGGGATTTTTATCAGGATATAGCTTTCCTGCGGCTAAAGGATACCACCAACCGAGCTATAGGGGACCCACAAGCCTGCCAACCGTGTTGTGGTAGAGGGGCGCGCCTTCTGGGCTTGTCGCCCCCTCGGGCATCGTATCGCGTTGATTCTTCTCAAAAATCACATATATTCCAAAATAATTCTCCATTAATTTTATCGTGTTTGGACTTTGTTTGGTATGGATATTTCGCGAAAAAAAACATGCAACAAATAGGAACTAGCACTGGACACTGGATCAATATGTTAGTCCCAAAAATAATATAAAATGTTGCCTAAAGTATGTGAAAGTTTTATTATATTGGCATGAAACAATTGAAAATTATAGATATGACGGAGACGTATCAACACCCCAAAGCTTAATTCCTGCTTGTCCTCGAGTAGGTAAATGATGAAAAGATAATTTTTGATGTGGAACGCTACATAGCATAATCTTGATCATGTTATCTAATCATGGCATGAATATTAAGACACGAGTGATTCAAAACAACAGTCTACAATTTGACATAAAGACATCAATACTCAGGCATACCTATAAACAATCATGCCTTTCTGAGCCAAGTTCTATAATGAAAAATTCCCACTAGTATATGAAAATGACAACATAGAGACTCTATATGCAAAACATGGTGGTACTTTAAAGCACATGTGTGGAAAAGGATAGTAACATTGCTCCTCTCTCTTTTTCTCTCATTTTTTGTTTTCTCTCCTTTTCTCTCTTTTTCTTTTCTTTTTCTTTTCTTTTCTTTTTTTCTTTTTTTGTTGGGCTCTGTTTGGCCTCCTTTTTTTGTTGGGCTCTTTTTGGCATCTTTTTTTGTTTCCTCACTGGGATGCTCTAATAATGATGATCATCACACTTTTATTTACTTCCACCTCAATATTACACCTCTATATCTAGAACAATATGACTCTATATGAATGCCTCTGAAAGTGTACCAGGATGTGCAATGAGCTAGCATAGCAAACATATCAAAAACAGACAAGCCATGAATATATCATGCTAGCTATCTTACGATCACACAAAGCAATATGACAATGAATGCTCAAGTCATGTGAATGATGATGATGGAAGTTGCATGGCAATATATCTCAGAGTGGCTATGGACATTCCATAATAGGTAGGTATGGTGGCTGTTTTTTGAGGAAGATATAAGGAGGCTTATGTGTGATAGAGCATATTGTCAGGGAAACAACACCTATGGTATCCCGTGAATCCCTTCTACGGTTTGGCAGGGAAGAGGGGTGCACAAAGAGTAGATCTAACGATCAACACGAAGCATTTTTACCCAGGTTCGGGCCGCTGAGAAGCATAAAACCCTAGTCCTACTTTTAGTGTATATTCAGTGTTCTTAAGCTTCGGCTAGCTCCTATGCATGCATACTAGGACAGAAAGTCGAAAAGTCCTTTCTTGCATCCCCCTGGGCCTCCTTTTATACCAAGGGGATACCACAGTGGGGAGCAGGCACACAGGAGGTGTAAAATGCTACAGTGCACGTGCTTATCATTGACGTCTTAGGACAAAACACATTAAATGCGCTGCTTACGTGCCCTCTAACTTTATTGGGGACAGGAACATAGCCCGTCCCATCCGTCGCCGCCTCACCCCGTCTTGACATGCATCCAGGATGATGAGTCATGCAACGCCAAGCTGACTGGCTAGCCGATGCGCTGGAGTGGTGGCAGGATCTTCATGAAGATCTGCATGCCGCCACGCAGGTGCTTGCATGGATGGCAGGCTAGTTGCTGTGCTGGAACGGTGGCAGGGCGGCAGAGCCTTGTCGTGCGCGAGCCTTGCCATGGCCTCGCATTCGTCCTAGGAAAGAATCTTGCCGGGGCCTCGCAAACTTCCTCGGCAAGAACCTTGCTGGGAACATTTCCTTCTGGTCTTCACAAAGATCTGCATGCCACCACGCAGGTGCCCCTGGGTCTTGGTCTTGATATTGTCGATGGTGTCAAATCTCTCAACCTCAAGGGTGGTGGTCTTGTAAGTGCTTCACAAGCCGTCCCGGCAAGGATCTTGTCGGGGGTCCAGCTTGCCTTATGCTCTCTGGTCGTTGGCTTGGATGCCATCTTGGCCGTCTTGTATTTTGCCTTCCAGCTGCCCCTGTCAAGCCTTGCCGCGGGTGCGGCTGCAACTGCCCGTGCACAAGTAAGGGGTACCAAAGGGACCAAACTTTAGTACACAGACAAGAGCCCCCGGGCCTGGGCCATACACGAGTGCGAAGCGTCGTTGGGCCAGGCCCAAACAGTGCGCGGGTACGCATGGCAGGGGTTAACTGCTATAATCATCTCGTCTGCTGCGCTTACCCATGATCTGCATTGAGTGCGCGACATGGGGGTCGTGTGTGGAACGGTCGCAGCACGCCTGCGAAAATGCCTTCACATCAAACAGTAAAGAGGCAACCCCGCGCCTTGGGGCGCTGCTCATTTACCCCTTTCGCCCATCCCAATCTAGAAATCAATGTCTTCTTCTTCCTCGAGCGCAAACCAGAGCTTCCTCCTCCCACTACAAAAAAATACACTTTCGTAATGATACATGTTTGTTAGAGTAGGTCAGGTTTTCTTTCATGCATGTACATCCACCATGATTTTATGACAGAATCAAGATAGTGATACCTGTGCTGTCGTGGAAGTGTCCCATGACATTACCAAAATTATCAGCACGGAAGTGTCCACTTCCATGACGATAAATGGGGCGTAATGGAAGTGCTTTCGTCAAGGGTGACCGACACGTGGCATCCATCGTAACGGGTCGCCGTCAAGCTATCGGGTCCGGTTTTGGATCCGATAACCTGCTAACAGCCTGGACCAATGAGGATTTTCCATGTGTAAAATTCTCATTGGCCGGAGGAAACACGTGTTGGCTCACCGTTGGGACAGATCTCATCTATTCATTGGACAGGAGGCACCTATGATACGCCGACACATGGCACGGCCCAACAGAGGCCCATTCCGGTGAAAAGGCCGGCCTGTTTGACTTGGTCAAAAGGTAACGGGCTGGCCCACAGAAAGCCTGTTAACGGCCTGTTCGTATATAGCCCATTTACGACCCGCTAACTCACGACCCGTTACGGCCTATCGGAATTAAGCCCAGTAGCTTCATCTTGGCCGTCGAATCATCATTCCAGCCCGTTGTATCTTCCGGCCCATGTATGGCCCATGATGTCTTTCGGCCCATACGAGGCCATTTCTAACTCTTGGCCCATTAACGACCTGTGGTGAATCTGGCCGGCAATAAACATCGTACCGCTTTATATCCATCAACGACCCATTATTCCATTGGGCCGTTTCCAACCCGTGTTATCTTTCGACCTTCTCAAGGACCATTTATTCTTGTACCCATTTCCAGCATTCAATTACTTACGACCCATTACTGGTCTTTTCTGCTTGTGGGCCAAATTCAGCCCGTGGTTACAACCGGCCCGTTTGCGGCCCATTAATTCGTTGGGCCATTTTCATAGCATCATAAAAAATGGCCGATTAACGACGACCCGTTATTCTCGGCCCATGAACAGACGATTCCAAATCTAGCCTGTTTACGGCCCATAATGCGTTATGTTATTGGCCCATGTTTGGCCTATCGATCATACGGCCCGTAGAAGGCCCATTGATGCTACGGCCCGTAGAAGGCCCATTGTTTCTACGGCCTGTAGAAGGCCCATTGTTTTTATGGCCCTTAGAAGGCCCATTGTTTCTATGGCCCGTAGGAGGCCCATGGTAACTACAGTAAATATGTAGCCCATGGTTATTGTGCCCTAGTTTTAAAAAGTAGGTTATTGCAGCCACTAGCAAACCACGGAAAAAGAACTGCACTGACTACAAGCAAACAAATAAACAAGACAACAAGGAAATAAATAAGCAAGCAACTTACGCTAGGCTATCATGGCTATTACACATATTACATCCACTGGGCATCAAAGTTCGCCACCAGTGCAAATATAGGGAACAAAGTAGCATATCATATACACTGGTTGTCAAAGTTGGCGACCAGCGCAAAGAAACGTCGCAAAAAAACAAGTCCAGAACTAAAACCACTTCAGAAGATCTCAAGAAACAATGTCCTGGGTACCCATAATGCTGGCAAGATGCTTACCATGCTTATTAACTTCCTCTTGTTTGGCGCTTAAATCCTCCAACGCTTGTTGTTGCACTAGAAAGTATGCATCTGAATTCTGCAGGGACTTCCTCAGTCCTTCAGCTTCCTATCGCAGCACATCTGATCGATGTCTTTCAACTTGAAGTTGAGACTCAAGAAGACGAACTAATTCAGGCAGCGAGTTCGAAGATCTTGTGCCAGCAGTAGTGGCTAGTAACTCGAACACTACATCAAGACATGAATTTTGGGTTCTCTCACTGTCGTCAAGATAGTTTTTATCAGCTTTCTTGGAGACCGAGAGGGATGTCTCACTATCTTGAACCTTATCTGCATTACTTCCTTTACCATTGCATAACGGGGTACTATTCTTCAATATTTTGTCCGCATTCTAAAAGACACATCACGGTTTTACCATGTTGTATATGAAACTCATTTTGGTAAATGAGTTCAGTAGTAAAGTGGACACGATAACAGCATGAAACAAACATAAATCTATTTATCATGGTTACTTTATGGTCTATATCATTCTAGTTTTTGTTGCCAAATCAAGATAGCGACACAACTCAAATAATATTTGTACAATACAAAGGAGAATAGACAAAATATAAGTGTGGGAAACTATAGAGCAATAACAACACTTGTAATGTGCATGACACGAGAACATAAATGTTTATTCAATTGAAACTGAAATCAACATAGAGCAAGTTACAACAGCAAACCAGTTAAAGAAACAGGTTCAAAACATACCTTTTGCGCCATTGGAGTTTCAATTCCACCCTTCAAATTTGAAAATAGTTGGTATGAGTAAATACAGTGATGCAAGAGCAAAGGAGTATGAACCATAGCTACTGAACCTGACCAAAGAACAATTCTTCTTCTCCTTTAAGCGTTGAGTTGGGATTGAGAGTGGTGGTCCTCGTGCTTTGGGCACTGCAGTTCCCTTACTAACTGCTCGTGTTTGGGTGCTCTGTGGTGGAGACAGTGCTGTGTCAACTCGAATTGGGTTACTATCTACTGAGGTTGGGGTTAGAAGGGGTGTAGCTGGTTCTCTGTCCAACTGGGTAGGGGTACAATCTGCGAGAGTCTGGGTTATGTGTGGTCGGGCTGGTTCTTGGGAAAGTACAACCGTGGTTCTATCTGCATGAACTGGTAGCACTATCTTTTTTGAAGACTGTGTTGTTACTCCCTTAGATACTGCCATCACCCTCTCCAATTCAAACGGCTGATAAACAAGAAAAGTAATTGAATGTATAGAAATTGTATGATAGACAGGTGCAATGGATAGTCGGAAATAAAAGAGGGCATGAAATAATTCAAATTTATGTTGTCTAACCAAACAGGATAGCATGACACGATTTCACATATATGATGGCTAACTAAACAAGATAGCATGACACAATTACACACTATGATGGCTAACTAAAAAAGATGGAAATACATAGTTCAAAATATGATGACCATGTAAACAGGATGACATGATATAACTATATAATGCGTTTATTAAATAGGTTGGCATGCCATAATTCACATACATGCCGCCTATGGAAACATGATAGCATGATATAATTCACGGATAGAATGACATAATTCAAAATATGATGACTGTAAACACTAAACATGATGAGATGATATAACTATATGATGTCTTTATTAAATGGTTTTTTTTTCGACTATATACTGCAAGGCAACATCCTCACAGCCCTTTATTAAAAACAATAGGTAAGCAGTACAAAATTACAAAGAGAAACAAAAACAGAAGAGAGACTACTTACAAAGAGAGATTAGGGTAAGGAAGCTATCCAAGAGATTAGTCTATCTCTATATTTACACTTGATTCTATGAGCTAAAAGGGAAATATCATGAATAAAATTCCTCCTCCAAGATCTGAAAGTGGGCAACTCATTTCTGAAGATCCTTCCATTCCTTTGAGTCCAAATATTCCAAGTAGCCGTAAAGACTACCTCAGTGAAAAAAGGATGACCAAAATCCCTCCTGGCCGCGCGAGCCATTTCAAAAGTAGTCTGGTTAGGGTGAACACTCCATGAGATGCCCAAATAATTCTAGACACGTTGGCTAAAGTTGCAAGCAAAGAAGAGATGAGCTCTATCTTCATGCAAAGCTGAAAAGCACATAGCACAAGTATCATCCTGAATAATCCAATGTCGTCGCTGCATCATATCCCTAGTGTGTAGACGATCCATCAAAAGGAGCCAGCCAAACACCTTGAGCTTGAGAGTGCAAGAACATTTCCAGATCCACCCAAATATGGGGTCAACCACGACGTCGGAAAAACAAAACAAATAATAGATCCTGGATCAATAATCCCCAGCTTTTGAAGGCCATTTCCAGACATCATTAACTCCCTCATGCAAATTGATCAGAGGCATTAAAGCCTGAAGCTGATTCAATTCCTCGAAAGCTTAAACTGATAAAGGCAGGTGAAAATTGTCGGTCAGGTCAGGCAACTCCATCACATCCTTAATGGTAAGTGTGTCATCAATCACAAAAGAGTGGAGCCTTGGGAAACGTTGTTGCATGATAACCACAGCGTTATTAAGTTGCCACCGATCCAGCCAAAAAACCACCGAGTCCCCGGAGCGCACGTGAGGGACAGCCAATTTACAAAATGTGTCATACAGCTTCATCACGTCACGCCACCAAAAAGAACCACAATTTTGAGTTACTTGGGGTGGTGCAGCAGCATAATATGTGTCCCAGATAAGAGAAACCCAGGGCACATCCAACTTGTTAAAAAATTTGAAGAGATGCTTGATCAACAAGGCATCATTTTGTATGCCAAGGTCAAGAACCCCAAGACCTCCATGGCTCTTGGGCCGACAGACTAACTCCCAAGCTGCCAATGATTGTCTTGGTGTATCAGAGTTGCCTCGCCACAAACATTGCCGCATGATACGTTCAATCTGCTTCAAAATTCCTTGAGGTAATGAGAGAGTGCACAAGAAGTATATTGGCATGGAACAAAGAACATATTTCAAGAGTTGCAGCCGGCTGCCCTGGTTCAACAGACAAGAGGAAGCAGACAATCTTCTCTCTATGCGGTCGACTAAGGGAAGCAAGTCGTAAATTGTGGGCCGACTAGTACCCATTGGCAATCCAGGTAAGTAAATGGCATGGAACCAACATCACACCCAAGCAAATCAGCCACACGTTTACCCTCCTCATCAGACAGATTCATTGGAATCAATGAGGATTTACTAAAGTTGACCCGCAAACCCATAGACTTAGCAAAGGTCTCAAGCATTTCCTTGAAAGCAATGAGTTGGCTGTCCACCGTAGGAAGGTCAATTAATGTGTCATCAGCGTATTGCACAATCGGATAGTCCCGTGAAGAGGTTGGTATGGGCAGTGTGAGAATGTTCCTTGCACACATCTCATTAACCACGGACTGCAATAAATCCACAACAATCACAAATAATAAAGGGGATAATGGGTCACCTTGACGCACACCCGAACGGCAGACAAAGTGATTACCAGGCACACCATCTAAAAGAACCAGATAGGATCCAGAGGACAAGATGCTATCAATCCAACCTATCCAGCGATCATCAAAACATTACATTTCAAGATCCTGAGAATCAGCTCATGCTCGATTGTATCAAACGCCTTGGTGAAATCCAACTTGAGAAGGATTATAGGCCTTTTGGATGCCTTGCACTGATGGATATATTCAAAACACCATGCAAGACAATCTTGAATGGATCTACAACGAAGAAACCCATATTGATTGTGGTGAATACATTTTAAGATCACACTCTGTAAACGATTTGCCAAAAGTTTAGTTAAAAACTTGAGGCAAGTATTTGTCAACGAGATGGGCCTAAAATCACCAATATACTCCGGGTTCAACTTCTTGGGAATGAGGGTAATGAGATATGTATTCTGACACTCCAGGTCACACTTTCCCTCATAAAATTCCTTGACCAGCTTCATAAAATCTGGCTTCAAAATATTCCAACATTTCTTGAGAAAAAGACCAGTAACCCATCAGGGCCCGGAGCGCGGTCAGAAGGCATGTTCTTAATCACCGTATCCACCTCAGAGTCCGTGAAAGGCAAGGACAAATTCTCCATACCATCAATCCGAGTAATTAATGTGTCAAGGTCAAAACCCATTTGAATACCTTTTTCCTGGCCCATTCTACGATTGAAATCAGACCAAAACATCCCTGCTAACCGTTGATGATCAGAAATCACCTCCCCATCCATAGATTTGATCGAGGAAATGGTGTTTCTCCGATACCTTTCAGTTGCCATAGCGTGGAAATTTTTTGAATTTTCCTCACCAACTTTGATATTCCTGATCGTGCAACGTTGCTTCCAATATATGAACTGCGAGTGGAGAATATCTTCAAGATGTAATTTGACAATCTTGCGAAAATTGAACTCCGGCCAACTCAAGGGCTTAAATTCCTCAATATTATCCAGAAAAAGAATTACTTTGTTGCAATCAGCAATGAGAGCCTTGACCATGGATAGGTTGAGGTGCCATTTCTTAAGAGCATAGCGAAGAGATTTGAATTTAGCAGAAATGGTTAAGGTAGTTGAAGATTTACCCACAGGTCTGTTCCAAACCTCAGATACACAATCCATAAAACCAGGCAGATCAACCCTATAGTTTTCAAAGCGAAAAGCTTTTGCCTTGGGAATACAAGTGGCAATGGAAACCACACACGGAACGTGATCAGAGGCAGTGCGCGCAAGCGGAAGAACCATTGTGTTGGGGTGATCATGTATCCAAGCCACAGATGTGAAAAACCAATCAATTTGTTCGAGCAGAGGTGTGGTTTGCATATTAGACCATGTGTACTGACGACCCTTGATTGGCAGCTCAACAAGACCCAAATGAACAATTATTTCGTTAAACAAAAAGATATCATTCACATCACCACCTAGCTGATTTCCATTCTCAATCGAGCGCATAAAGTTGAAATCATCTAAAAGCAACCAATTGTCCTCAAACTGAATATCAAGATTATATAACCATTGCACAAAATCGTCACGCGCCGGTCCTTGACACGGACCATAAATTGAGACAAGAAACCAAGTCCCTGATGTATGATTAGATTGAAACTTCACAATAATACCATATGGTTTAGCCTCAATTAAGTTGCCTATGAAGAAGGATGAATTCCATATGACCACCATACCGGCGGATGCCCCAACCGAGGGCACATAGACAAAGTTATCAAAACGCCGTGGACAGAATTTTCTAATGAAGCGTTGATCAATATGCATGCATTTGGTTTCTTGGAGGCAAACAACAGAGCACCCACTTTCATTGATCTTTTGCCTAACCGCAAGCTGACGCGCTTCAGAATTCAGACCCCTACCATTCCAACAAAGTACTTTCCACTCTACAAACCAAAAGAGAACACATTTAAAAGTAAGCCACACAATGGCCTACAACCCACTAAACAGACGAAAACTGCAAGGTTCCAAATAAATAATAACAGATAAATGGCGATTATGGTACGCCATGGACCTAAACCCTAGATGAAGAAACTAATCATCGGAACTTGCGCTGTTGTTGGAGCGGGTAGGATTAGCTGCAAGCTTATCCATCGTGATCTTGTCCGGCGCAATGAGAAGATGAGCACCAATTCTCTGAAGATCGACTATGGCCGTCAGAGGAGGCACTGCGGAGTCGTCATCAGACTGGGAAGGCATAGTTTTGCGCTTCTTCAGTGTCTGTGGCCTCCTAGAAGGTGTGCCAGAAGTTACCTGACGATATCCATCACGCATCGCACTAAGACGAGCACTGCGCCTGACCTCAGAATCCACAATGACTCGAGAGGCCTTGGGCTTTCTTCCATGCTTCAGAGCAACTTTAGGAACAACCATAAACTCAAATGCTTCAGCAACAGGCACATCAATATCGTCAAAACAAAGAGCTCGACCTACAGGCCTTTTAACATGTGTCACTTCCTTAAACTGGGTCACAGGAACAGGTGCAGGCAGAGGCAGCAATTTTGGAGCTGGAGTGGTGAAAAGAGTCTCCCAGGACTGCTTGTTCAGAAGAGCACCGAGATCAGACCGAAAGAAAAACTTTGGGATATCAGAGATCCCAATAAGCGGCAACACCTTCTCAAAAGTACGCTTCCACTGCATGACATGGGGCAGGACAGGCCCAAAAACAGTTAGAACTTGCCCGATCATCAAAGGAGGCTGCTGCGGTCCCATTGGGTGCTGGAGAACAGCAATTTCAGCAGCACCGTTCACATTGTTAACTGAATCCTCAGACAGCTGGAGCACAATGGATTCCTGAGACTGAACTTCCTCAACATTATCTAACTGCACAACTTCCTGAAATTGTGGATGGTCATTCTTTGGCTGCTCATTGTCAGGTGCAAGCACATCGTTCCAGCCCAGCTCCGGGAATTCAGGCAAGACCCAATTATGATTGTTGAACTGCATGTTGCCAGGGAGAGGGTGGGGATTGCCATTGAAGGGCATTGGGTCCTCATCAGCAGGTAGGATATCAGAAAAATCCGCAGATAGGATATAAACTGGAGCAGACCAAGAAATCCGAACCCCTCCAAAGTCTGCAAATTCTCTGTATGTCACTGATCTAGGAACCATGGTCGGTGTAGGAAAAGACACATAGGCCAATGATCGGACCATCATCGGATCATCCTGGTGCCAACGGTGGAAGCGGCCAAAAGTACCGATAACATCTGCAAGATATTGAGAGCGCCTATAATCCAAAGGAACTCCTAGCAGCATAACCCATCCCCTTCGAAAACCCTGTGCAGCTCTATAGTTGATACCCTCATCATGCGGAATAAATCTGACAAATCTATCGTTGCCCAAATTGAAAGGAGGATGATCAACTAATGCTTGGCGGGCCAGAGCACTACGGAATCGAAACAAACCAACCCCTTGGATCCACGGCTGAGCATCCAGCACAGCTCTTTGCAGATTATTGACGACAAAATCACTGACCAGATTCCGGAAGATGGCAACTTCTTCAGGTAGAGGAGCCGGCTCGACAATGGCGATGGCATACTCCTCATGCTGTCGATCCGGAGCCACCGCCGGCACAAAGAAAGTGCGAGGCAGGCGCAGCTCCCCACCATCAATGATGTCGAAGCCATGAGGGAGGAAATCCATCGGGTCCAGCGGAAAGTTAGCCATTGCTGGAGCTGGGGAGGAGTGATCCAAAGCCGGAGGCGAGGTGATTGAGGGCGATGGTGAGGTGGGCGGCAGAGGCGTTGTGGGCGGTGGCTCATCTAGAAATGGTGGGATGGACGGGGTGGCAGGCTTGATAGGACTGGGCATAGACCCCTTCGGGCTAGCTATAGGAGAAATCGAGGAGTCCCGCTCCGAAAAACTAGTTGACCGGTTAGATACGGGGGATTTGCTCCGCGGGACCCACTTGTAAGAGGGAGATAGGCTAGAATCGGAACAGCCCTTTGCCCGGTGCTCCAACCGAAAGCATCTACGGCACCTAACCTTGCTGGTGCACGCGCTGGATAAATGCCTCATGGACAAACAATTTTGACATTTCCAAACTTTGAAAACCATGTCATCCACAAAATCATTAAATCTATCATAATCAGCAGGTGATTCCGATGTCCTGGGAGTAATAGACTCCTCATTTCCAGTAATAGGTGGAGAGGCAGATTGAGATCCGGATGCAGCTAGGGCCAAAGCAGACTAGACCGGGGAAACATCCTGGGGCTGGGAATTAAACTGGGCTGAAGAAGTAACCTGGGCCGCAGCCGGACCAGCCCGTTCCTTCCCATGCACATGCAGACCAGCCCGTTCCTTCCCATGCACATGCAGATTCACGTCCGAAATGGTTGGATTAATCCCAGAAAACCCGACCGAGGAAATAGTTTGGACGTTGAATGTTCCGAAAATAATGGGTGGTTCCGCCACCGTCCATCGGAGTTCAGTCGCCGGCGGTGGAGGCACGATGTCTCTCTCACGAGGCAGCACAGTGTACCCAGCATCGGAAACCGCATCAACAAGACCTGGCGAAGCAGGATAAGATTATCCCTTGCAAGCATCATACTGTTGGAAAGTGGCAAAAGAAATCTTCTTCGGAGGCCTAGGACCCGAACGTAAGGCAGATTTGGAAGGAGGCTTATGCATAGCAAGCAGACCAATAGAAGCACGCCTCTTAGAAGGACTGATGATAATCCACTCAGCATCACACTCTTTCTTCCAAATAACAAACTCACGTTTCCAATTAGGGCCGCCATTACCCCACAGATGAAAATAGCATTTGAATTGCGGGCACGCGAAAGATCGCAAATGAAGAATAAAAATGCCAACACATTTGCATGATACCCTAAATGAGAATACCTTGTCCGCAATGAGCTGCACAGATAGATCAATTGCAGATCCTCTACTTGCACATTCCAATGCTGCCGCCACCGAATCCTCATCAAGACGGAATCTATGTCTGCTGAAAGACACGACCATAATAAAATGGCTCGTGTCATCCGAGGGATGAATGATTTTCCCACAAGATCTAAAAACCTCCTCCGCAAAAGCAACTCCTTTGGAGAAGTCTAGATCCAAAGTTGATCCACCATGAGAACCCATGTGAGATGGGTATAGGGTGATAGATCAGAGAACGCCGGAGAAGATGGGTTGAGAGAAGACATGATGTCTTTATTAAATGGGTTGCCATGCCATATAGATAGATGTTGTGTATGTAAACATGATGGCATGATATAATTCAAATATATGATTTATATAGTAATCAAGTAAGAAGATGGCAATCCATATATGATGTAAAAACTAAGCAATGCAAGACAACATGCATGACATGGGTAATATAACCCTGCAAAGTTTGAGCATAGACCTCAAGGGGGAAATAAGACTGGTTATCAGTCTCTGAATCCTCCTCTGAGGAGCTCTCTGTAACCAGCAAGATGTCTGCTTCAGCAGGTAGCATTGTCTGCTCTGAATACCTTGTTTTCACTCCAGATACTTCCATCACCGCTTCAAATGGCCGATGCACAGGAAGAGTAGTTTAATATACAAACGTTGTCGACAAAGGGAACACGTAATACAAAAAAATGATAGCATGATATAATTCACATACATGATGATTGGCTAAAAAACATGGCATTGCATAATTCACATATATAATGCCTTTGAAACAAGATATCAGTGCATAATTCACATATATAATGTCTTGCAACAAGATGGCAATGCATAATTCACATATATGGTAATTAGACACTAAATAGGTGGCATTCACACAAAGCATGTCTAAACTAATCAAATGAAATAGCAATGCAAGACACCATACGCACGATATGAGCAACACAACTCTGCCAAGTTATAGCAAACACCTCACGGGGGGGGGGGGGATAGGACTGGTCATCTGTCTCCGAATCCTCCTCCGAGGAGCTATTCGTAACCAGCGAGATATGCGCTTCATCAGATAGCATAGTCTGCTCTGAAGAACTTGTTTTCACTCCAGAATTTTTCATCACTGTGACAAATGGCTGATGTCGGTGTCAAAACCGGCGGATCTCGGGTAGGGGGTCCCAAACTGTGCGTCTAGGATCGATGGTAACAGGAGACGGGGGACACGATGTTTACCCAGGTTCGGGCCCTCTCTACGGAGGTAATACCCTACTTCCTGCTTGATTGATCTTGATGAATATGATTATTACAAGAGTTGATCTACCACGAGATCGTAATGGCTAAACCCTAGAAGTCTAGCCTATGTGAATATGGTAATGAGTATATCCTTTCCGGACTAACCCCTCCGGTTTATATAGACACCGGGGGGATCTAGGGTTTACATGGAGTCGGTTACATAAGAAGGAATCTTCATTATTGGTCGCCAAGCTTGCCTTCCACGCCAAGGAGAGTCCAATCCGGACACAAGTACGGTCTTCGGTCTTCATGTCTTCACAGCCCATCAGTCTAGCCCATGGATAACATGTCGGGAGCCCGAGGACCCCTTAGTCTAGGACTCCCTCAGTAACCCCTGAACCTGGCTTCCAATGACGAGGATTCCGGCACGTAGATTGTCTTTGGCATTGCAAGGCGGGTTCCCCTTTTTTCAAACTCCAAGATAGTCTTCAGATGCGATGATTGTATCCGGATCTGTTACACACACCATACACAACCGCAGAGAGAATAATATTTGCATGAATCTAATATGTTGACAACTTCTTTTTTGACACAACATCGCGTCCGTCCAGTCATAGTTTCGAACCGTTTTTCTTCTGCCATCCCACGTTTCGAGACGCGGTTGCTATTGGCATGTCTTGTCGAAACAGAGACCGTGTCTCCTTATTGCGGGATTCTCATCAATGCGGGCATGGGTAATTCAACCGTGCCGTTTATACAGCCCTTGGGAACAGGCGACTCCTAAGGCGAGTGAGGAGGCGTTTAATATTCGCTACCTTTATAAGGGGATAAGGATTCCTTCCTCTCCTCGCGCTCTATCTCTGTCTCTGCCTTTCCGATCTCAAGCTCCAGCGCCCAAGTTCTCATCTCCTTTCCACTCAAGCAATCATGTCTGGATCTGGTGGTCAAGGCAAGTGGATGGTCTCCTCCATCAAGGAGGAGGACATTACTGAGCTCCGGTCGGCCGGATATTTGGCGAAGGAGATCGCCCATCGCCTGCCAACCGAGGGACAAATCATCCCCACGTCGGAGCCCACAGAGAGGGTGGTATTCATCCCCCCATTTCTTCCGCGGGCTAGGGTTTCCACTCCACCCCTTCGTCCGCGGGCTAATGTATTATTACGGGGTGGATTTCCATGATCTGTCCCCGATTTCTTTCCTCAACATCTCGGCGTTTATCGTCATGTGTGAGGCCTTCCTCCGCATCCATCCCAACTTCAGACTGTGGCTCCAAGATTTCAACATGAAGCCGAAGGTGGTGGACGGCCAGCACGCGGAGTGCGGAGGAGCCATGGTAAGCAAGCTGCCCAACGTCTCCTGGCCAAAAGGTATTTTTGTGGAGACGGTGAAGGAGTGGCAGAGACAATGGTTCTATATCACAGAACCTCGCGGCACCACCTGGGCCGCGGCTGCAGAATTCCGCTCCGGCGCTCCCATGCGGCTCACCTCTTGGGTCGAGAAAAGTCCATACTGGTGTTCATTTGATGAGCTAATAGTGTTGCAGACGCGCGTTCAGAGCATGATAGCCAATGATGTCAAGCTCGTCGATGTGATCTAGGTGATGCTAGTTCGCCGGATTCTTCCATGCCAGCGCAGAGGACAGCCTCTGTGGGAGTTCAATCCGAAGAAGCATCGGACCCTGGTGTGGCTCTTCGAGACCACCCACGAAGATGCCTGGAAGTTGCTCTTTAAGGGCAACGAGAAACCGCCGACCACGGATTCAGACCATGGTCACAACTATAAACACCCCGCCAGCGAGGTATGTTACTTTTAGTGTATCCCCAACTTAAATGTTTCAAGGATGGTGTCTGAGATTTTAGTATTCTCCCTCAGGACTGGGTGGAGAGGGCGAAGAGGATCCAATGTCCGGCTCCGCTGCCCGAAGAACCATTCATCCTGCGCCTAGGGAAGATGCTGGTGCCAGCGCCATAAAAGGCGCCGGAGAAGAAGGCCAAGAAGAAGGCCAAGGGGGCCAAGAGTGGCCCCCATCGCAAGGGCACTTCGGATGCGACGTCCGAAGACGATGAGGCGCATTCCTCTGTCCCTAAGGACAATGACAAGGAGGAGGGGGAGGAGGAGGAGAACAACCCCCCTCCTGAGAGGAAGAAGAAGAAGAGGGCGGCTTCGGCACATCCGGAGGCAAAAGTGCCCAAAAAGGGGAAGGGTGCCTCAGCGGTCAATACCGCATGGGACGTTAACAACAGTCCGGAGCGATGCCCCCCGCACTAAGCCCCGGGCCGCATCGGAAGTGACATGGCTTATTTGTGCGTACATCCAGCCCTTTCTGTTTATTATTTTAACATGGTTAACTACACTATCGCAGTCTGGCCTGTGACCTTATCCAACAATCGTCGTCTGGAGGTTCGTTGGCTCCATCGGAGATGGCGAGCATGTCGCCGCCGCCTGCTTACTCCCCTGGGGCCAGGGACGACACCGAAGTGCTATCCCGGAGTGCCACTCCGAAAGGAGGAGCCCAGGACGTTGTCCGGGAGATGCCACAAGGCGAGACCTCCACTGTTGGACACATGGGGGAGACAATCCCCATGGAGACTGGCAAGAGGGGCAGCATCCCGTTCGGCCCTCAGCCATTCTGGAGACCCATGTGGCTCCAGAGTCGGGAGAGCATCCCCCTTTGAAGGAGGGGTATGTGCCGCCTCCACCGGTGGTTCCTGTCCATCCAGGAGCGCCGGATGACCTGATGGGGGCGCTATGAAGCGCCTCCATCATGGACAAGCACCGTGTCCTTATGGGTGCAGTGATCGAGAAGGTTCAGTCTGTCTAGAGCGGACTGAATGAAGCCTGCAGCAACCTGTTGACAGGTTTCGAGGTAAGAAAGAGAAAAACCCCGTATAGTTCGTAGCCCCTGAGACGTTGTCCGGTGTTCGACGAGAAGAACCAGACAGAGGATCAATCCTTAATTATAAGAGGCTGACTGAATTATGTATCGATAAGCAGGCGTCCCTGTTGGCCGCGACCTCGCATGCTGCCAAGGTTTCCGAACTAAAGCGAAGGCTAGAGCTTACCGAGAACGAGCTCGGCGAGGTTAGATTCGACTCTAGGAGAAGCAAGGTGAGGAACTACCTGCTATATATTCGGGAAAGGATAAGCGTTGTATATTGACAACGGTATTGTGATATGTGCAGAAGACGCGACCGAGGTCGAGGCCCTAAGGAATGCCCTGGGCGAGGCCGAGGAGAAGGCTGTCCAGCAGCAAGCCGCCCGTAAGAAGCTAAAGGCCCGGGTCAAAGAAATCCAGCAGGAGCTCCTGGATGCGGTTAACAAATGTGAGACCTTGGAAAATAATGCATCGGTTCAAGGGGCCAAGCTCACCAAGGCTCGTCAGAGCGCGGAGACCGCTCGGAATGAGGCACAGGCCGCCCTCCTGGAGATCCAGGAGGCCAAGAAGATCACAACGGTTAAGGCTTTTAAGATGCAAAGCAAGTATGCGGAGAAGCAGTACCTTTTACTAACCCGTGTTCGGAGTTCCCCTGGGGCTTTTGCTGATCCACCCCGCAGTGTATCGGACACCGTGGAGTTCTATCGAGCCGAAAGAGCGGGTTCCATGGAGAAGCTTTTCTGGTCACAATATGCGGTGTCAGAGCCTCCCGTGTCCTTCACCGATCAGCTGAAACAGCTGGTGGAGCTGCACAAGGTGGCCGAATTAGCAATGAAGGATTTGAAAATCCGGCTATGGCCAGCCAAAGCTATGCCTGGCAACTACTTCGGACTCGTGAGGCTGATGGTGAACGCCTGTCCCCGGCTGGACGTCATCAAGCGCTCCGCCTGTATTGAAGGTGCCCGTATGGCCTTCGCTCACTGCAAGATGTGGTGGGCAAAAATGAACGCTGTCTAAGTTGCCAGCGGGCCCCCGAGGGCAAGGAGCACCGCACACCCGAGAGATATTTCGCGGATGTCGTAGAGGGGTCTTGACTTGTGGCGGCGCAATGTTCGAAGGACATTGTATTTGAATAAATGTATTCATGTTGCCGTTGCCTTGTATTATGAGAACAAAGCCGATTTTTGTAAAGTAATTTTATTATGCTTGAATTGTTTCCTCCTATGCGGCCGTGTTGCATGTAATCGGAGGGTTGGCCAGTCGTTGGCTTCTGCCCTCTCGTAGATAGTATGGAGGTGTTCGGGATGTAATCTAAACAATCTTGATCCAATTACATGGTCCTTGAAGGAGTTGTTTAGCGCAACGAACAAGGCAATCAGACTTTACGGCTTGAACGCCCTCACTTAACCATAGGAGTTTAAAAATAAAGCATGGGTGCAACCCCTGGTTTAAACCAGAGTACTGTCAGCATCTGATCGGGAAGTGCCGATGTCTCGCATAACGCGGAAAAAATCTCCAACGATTTTGTAACCCTCGAGTAGCTGACCCGCTCTCGCCATATCATGACAGTCAGTTTTCGTCTTTCTCTACTAAGGTGCTCATCTGGTCAAAGCCAGGGCACAATCGCAGTAGTTCTCCCTTTACTACCCTAGCCGATAGAGCGGAACATAGGGTAGCAAGCACAGGAGCCGGGCAACCCAACTATTGACCAAAGACATGATTCAGCCAATGCATATATTGCTAAATTCGGGGTGCCAAACTTATATATAAGAAGTGTTCGGACTGTGCTGCCGTATTGTGGGGCGAGCCCCTGGTGAATATGAAACGTAAAAGAGTGTCAATGCAGCAAATAAGCAGATCGAAATAAAACGTAGTAAGAAGCGAAAACCACAAAAACTGGGCCACGAACCATTTTTATTATAACTGGATGGATACGTCAAGGCGTATCTTATACAGATGGTGCGATAAGTATCCGGGCTATTTATCATGCCGGAATCAATAGGGTGCAGCATGTGGGTCCTGAGAAATAAGTATGAATACCGTCAAGGAGAATGAATGAAGGTTACCCTACACACCTGTGCTGCTTGCTTCCGTTGTATGCCAATCCTTCTAAAGGACTGACGATCAGGTCCGCAAAAAAAGGTGCCTGAAACAAGAAAAAGAAGCAAAAGTATGCGTGTTCGGGATCGGTCTAGCTGAGTTGTAGACCCCAGGTTATCTTGTGCCTCCGTCGATGTCCATGGGAATTTGAGTGCATAATTGCGTACGCGTGGTACGAATGTCACTACCCCATTGGGGCTAGGACAGAGACCGAATTGATAGTCGAGCTCTTGACGAGCCGTGCTGTCCTGTTGCAGTGTAGTCCGGACCCTCTTGATGGTGTGCAGGGGCTCGGCATCTGGATTATAATGCTGCTTGAGAAGGCCGCTCTGTACTTCTGCTGCTAGGGCGGCGGTGTGCTCCTCTGTTCAGAGGGAGCGTTCCGTATTGCCATTGACTATTATGACGCCGTATGGACCGGGCATCTTGATCTTGAGATAAGCATAGTGTGGCACTCCGTTAAATCTAGCAAACGCGGTTCGTCCTAGTAGTGTGTGGTAGCTGCTGCAGAAGGGGACGATATCGAAGATTAACTCTTCGCTTCGGAAGTTGTCCGGAGAACCGAAGACCACCTCCAGCGTGATTGAGCCCGTACAGCGGGCCTCTACACCAGGTATGACTCCTTTAAATGTAGTATTTGTTGGTTTGATTCGTGAGGGATTAATACCCATCTTCCGTAGTGTATCCTGGTACAACAGGTTGAGGCTGCTTCCACCATCCATCAGGACTCGTGTTAGGTGGAATCCATCGATGATTGGGTCAAGGATGAGTGCGGCTGAACCGCCGTGGCGGATACTAGTTGGATGATCTCGACGATCGAAAGTGATCGGAAATGACGACCACGGATTGAATTTTGGGGCGACTGGCTCTATCGCGTAGACGTCCCTGAGTGCCCGTTTGCGCTCCTTTCTGGGGATATGCGTGGCGTATGTCATGTTCACCGTTTTGACTTGGGTGGGGGGGGGGGGATTTCTTCTGCCCCTCGGTGTTCGGCTGCCGGGGCTCTTCATCCTTGTCCTCACTTTGTGATCCCTTTTCTTTTTTTTCGGCATTTAACTTGCCAGCCTGCTTGAAGACCCAACAATCTATGTTGGTATGATTGGCTTGCTTATCCGGGGTGCCTTGAATTTGTGATGGACGGTCGAGTATGCGGTCAAAGCTGGAAGGTCCTTCGTTGTTTCTTTTGTAGGGCTTCTTCCGTTGGCCAGACTTGGAACCACTGAATCCGGCATTGACTGTGGTGTCATCGGTGTTGTCGCCATTGCTTTGGCATTTGTGCCTATTGCGCCAGAACTTGCCGGTGCTGTTCTTTTCCTCAGTGGGGCTTGCCTCGCTGGCTGTGTTTTTGCTACGAGCCAGCCAACTGTCCTCACCCGCGCATCTGGTGGCCGGACATAAAATCCTTGGAAGTTATCAAGGATGGCCTCTTCCAAGTCCTCCCAGCTGTCGATGGAATTTTCAAGCAGGCTATTTAACCAGTGCCGAGCTGGTCCTTTGAGCTTTAATGGGAGGTATTTGATGGCGTGGAGGTCATCTCCTCGGGCCATGTGGATGTGGAGAATAAAATCTTCGATCCACATTGCTCGGTCGGTTGTGCCGTCGTATGATTCGATATTGATAGGCTTGAACCCCTTGAGGAATTCGTTATCCAGTACTTCATTTGTGAAGCAGAGAGGGTGTGCGGCACCTCTGTATCGGGCCACATCGCGGCGTAGCTCTGATGGAGTCGATCTGCGGCATTCGGCCCGGGCGTGGTTAGGTTTGTCATATCCGAATAGGTAGCCATCGTCGTGCCTCGAGGCACGTCCTCGTGATCCGTAGATCGATCTTGTATGTCCTGCTCTACTGTCCAGGATTTGCCGGAGGTCGTACGTGTGACCCCGAGCTCTTCCGTCTCTATTTTTTCGGGGCGAAGGGGCCGGCTGCTGTTCGTCCTGAGTTGTCGCTTTATCCTGACCTCGGGGTGGCCGGTCGGCAACCCTGTCTCGACCACGTGGTGGTCGTTCGTGTTTCGTGAAGGAGATATGTGTTCCGGAGCCTCCTCATCAAATTGAGGTAGCAGTCTGCGTTTCAGATAGCTCTTGGCTAGGCGCTTTAGCCCGTATCCTTCGGCTGTTAGGACATCGGTCCATTTGTCGACGAGCAGATCTTGTTCAGCTTGAAGCTGTTGTTGCTCCTTTTCAGGCTCCTTGCAGTGGCTATGAGTTGAAGCTTAAAGCGCTCCTGCTCCAGAGGATCCTCAGGCACGATGAAGTCTTCATTGCCAAGGCTTGTATCCTCCTCGGAGGGTGGACGGTAACTATCCTGCTCCAAGTCATCTTCTATGGCCTGTTCATCAGGGTTGTCTTGCCTGTTGTTGTGTTCCTCCTGTTCAGATGCATCTCCGGCCGGGTCTTCATTGTTTTTGGCGTCGCCTGGAGTACTATTTTCTCTGGTGCCGGTGCTGCCGCCTTTGAGCGACGAGGCTTAGAACAGCGCTTGGGGCGTCGGCGCTTGGACTGCGTCTCAGAGGTTTTATTCGCATCCGGCTCTTCGTTGTCGTCGCCAGATCCTTTGGGTGTATCAACCATGTACACGTCATACGAGGAGGTAGCCGTCCAACGTCCGGTGAATGGCGGGTCTTGGCCTTGCTCCATATCGGCATCGTAGTCCATACGTCGATGTCTTCGGAGCCATAGTCAAGCACGTTGGTTAAGTCATCGACAGTGGCTATGAAGTGGGTGGCGGGTGGGAAGCAAAATTCCTCGTCATCCGTCTCTAGCTCGAACCGGACATAGTTTGGCTGTGAGTCCTTCTCCAAGGACAAGTTCTTTAAAGATTTTAGCATGTCACCCAAAGGCGAGTGCTGGAAAACGTCAGCGGCGCTGAACTCGAAGATCGATAACCGATCTAGCTCGGTGTCCGCAGGTGCACATTGTCCGGGACTTATAGACGGAGACGAGTCCGAATTTCTGTTAAAGCGAATATTGCAGGGCATTGAGCTCATGTGCGGCTCCAACGCCGCGTCTCTGCGGCCTCGGATGGCCTGGTCAGCTTCGGCTCTAGGGCCGTTGCAGTCGCAGGAACCATCTCCCGGGTGTGATCCGATGACAGATTTAAGTCACGTTCATCGAGGTGAGGGGGAGCGATCGCCGCGGGCTCAAATCGCTCAGAGATTAAGTCTCCACGGATATCCGCGACGTAGTTCAAGCTTTCGAATCTGACCTGATGGCCAGGGGCGTAGCTGTCGATCTGCTCCAGATGGCCAAGCGAGTTGGCCCGTAGTACGAAGCCGCCGAATACGAAGATCTGTCCGGGGAGG
The DNA here is from genome assembly GCA_032464435.1 of Aegilops umbellulata. Classification (NCBI taxonomy): domain Eukaryota; kingdom Viridiplantae; phylum Streptophyta; class Magnoliopsida; order Poales; family Poaceae; genus Aegilops; species Aegilops umbellulata. The sequence goes on along the minus strand of CP136055.1, from coordinate 430,509,503 downwards.
AAGGTTCCTCCTTGGACAACATCATTATTGTCGATTGAAGGGGCCATCGAACCTTTTATCGACGGCATAATGGAACTCTCAATGAAAGCACCAATGTCGGTGTCAAAACCTGCGGATCTCGGGTAGGGGGTCCCGAACTGTGCGTCTTGGATCGAGGGTAACAGGAGATGGGGGACACGATGTTTACCCAGGTTCGGGCCCTCTCTACGGAGTTAATACCCTACTTCCTGCTTGATTGATCTTGATGAATACGAGTATTACAAGAGTTGATCTACCACGAGATCGTAATGGCTAAACCCTAGAATTCTAGCCTATGTGAATATGGTAATGAGTATATCCTTTCCGGACTAACCCCTCCGGTTTATATAGACACCGGGGGGATCTAGGGTTTACATGGAGTCAGTTACATAAGAAGGAATCTTCATTATTGGTCGCCAAGCTTGCCTTCCACGCCAAGGAGAGTCCAATCCGGACACAAGTACGGTCTTCGGTCTTCAAGTCTTCACAGCCCACAGTCCGACCCATGGATAACAGGCCGGACGCCCGAGGACCCCTTAGTCCAGGACTCCCTCAGCTGATGCACACGAAGAGTAGTTGAATGTACTAACATTGTTGACAAATGTAATACGTAATGAAAAGAAGGATGGCCTGATATAAGTCACATATAAGATGACTGGCTAAGCAGGATGGCATTGCAAAATTCACATATGTGATGCCTGGCTAAACAAGATGGCGTTGCATAATTCACATAAACAATGAATAAACTAAACATATGGCATTCACACAAAACATGTCTAAACTAAGAAGATGATATATTTGATGTATAAAGTAAGCAATGCAAGGCACCATATGCATGATATAACCAACATCAGCATGCCAAGTTAGAGCGAAGACCCCAGGGGGTAAACAGGAGTGGTCTTCTCCTCTGAATCCCCCTCAGGACAGATATCTTCCTCTCAATTACAATCCGAAATGGGTGGAGGGGGGCTGCCTTTGCACCTACCATGGAGTGACATCTGCATGAAATTTTATTGCCACGCAAGGCTCGTCTCTTTTGCTCTACATGGTCAGTTCCATTGTGTACAATAACTCACATGCATAGGAATAAAACATAGTGAGATTATGTAAGGAGTGCATGCAGAAATCCAGAGTGATGGTAGCAACCTGTGGATAGACCCAAAACCGATGATAGCAGGCAGATACTATCTTCAGTTAAAAAAATACAGATAATGGCTTCTTTACTGTTTGTTTCCCACCCAACATGAAACTCATGGTAGACACCAGAGCTTAACCAGATAGTAGATAGATACTATTGATTGCGGCCCCGATATGTACCCCACAACCATTTAAAAACTCAAGTTTGACCATTAGTTTGGAGCTGACTCAGAGTCTAATCGGTGAACAGGATGATAAAGTAGCATGTAATATTAAGCGATGCATAACGTAAGCAGATACGAAAGAGTGCGACCTGTCTTGCGGACCTGTGTAGTCCTCGAGGTCATCTGCTCGGTTGATGATGGTAATGCAGTTGTCATGGCTGCCAGCGGCGGGGAAGAATATCTGAGGCGGCGAAAGATAGTCTGGAGGCCGGATCCTTGCTGTGCTGGACCCTTCTGTCATTGGAGCAGCTGAGCTGGGGTGGACGGCATCGCAGCAGGAGCGGGCCAAACCACACAAGGTTTTCTTTGACTACTATCTGTAAGAGAAGTAATTCTGTAAGGGCTCGTTTGAATTGGAGGATTCTAACAACGCAGGGATAGGAAATACACAGTAATAGGACAGGAATGCATGTGCAAAACAGATAATTTAAAAACACAAGATTTCTGCCAATCTGGGTGTTTGGTTCACAAGAATTGGAAGATCACAGGATGCAAAGAAGCATGGTGAGATTAAGTCAAACCACAAGAAAACGTACGGTTATAATGCTATTATGCTACTATATCGTAGTCTTGTGCTTCATGAATAGGAATTGGAAAAGGAGGACAAGTGGATATTAAAACTCCAACGGTTTTTCTTTCAAAGAGACACTAAAGGAACAAACCCTACAGTTTTCCTGTGCTCCATTCCTTTGAACCAAATGCATGAATAGTAGTACCATAGGAAACTTTCCAATTTCTATGTTTTTCCCTCACTTTTCCTTTCAAGCACTAGCGATTCTAGTAGGCAGGCTTGAGCAAGGAAAAGCCTACAGTAAAAAAAAATTGTGCTACTTCTACTACTTTGGACCCAGGCCACTGCCCTACTAGCTCAACTCCCAGGCCCATCGACAAATGCACAACTCAAACGCGTAGAGATAAATAATGATGGCATTCAAGAGAGTCCATCAGAGATAGCTAAGTTGCCTGCTACCTCACTGCTTGTCTTATAGTAGGAGAAACTAATCGTATTTCACGTTACTACATGTGCTTAGTGGACAATATATATAGCATGTAGAGTAAAAAAGAGACACAACAAGTGTACAACCTCTTTAGCGAAGCCATGTAGATCTCAGCGTGATTGGGTTGGTCGATGAGGATGATCCGGCTGACTTGGCTATCGAAGGTGGGGAATAACATCTTAGGCATCTTGAGATGGAGCCCGGGGTACTGCTTCGATGTGATGGAGGGTTTCGTCGTTGGAGCAGCTCCGGTGAGTTGTACGACACCGAGGCTGAAGCAGGACAACAGAGACAATGTTAACCTGATTGGAATTGTAATAGCATCTCCAATAGAAGACGTAAAATACATAACCACAAAGTGCTAGATGTAAAATACATCAGCCGCTCATCTCTGAACTTAACTGTCGAAACTGAATTTAACTATTGAAACTGAACTTAAATGTCGAAATTGAATTTTGCTGTTGGAACTGAATTTTACTGTCGAAATTGAACGCACTAGTAGCAGAAAAGCAGTAGCTAATGTCTACTACACAACCTTCAAGTGCAGAGGTTTGTAGGACAGTGGCAAATTTCCCTCAAGTGCATGACCTAATGTTTATCAATCTGTGGGAGGCGTAGGATGAAGATGGTCTCTCTCAAACAACCCTGCAACCAAATAAAAAAGAGTCTCTTGTGTCCCCAACACACCCAATACAATGGTAAATTGTATAGGTGCACTAGTTCGGCGAAGAGTTGGTGATACAAGTGCAATATGGATGGTAGATATAGGTTTTTTTAATCTGAAAATATAAAAACAGCAAGGTAACCAATGATAAAAGTGAGCACAAACGGTATTGCAATGCTTCAAAACAAGGCCTAGGGTTCATACTTTCACTAGTGCAAATTCTCAAAAATAATAACATAATTGGATCATATAACTATCCCTCAACATGCAACAAAGAGTCACTCCAAAGTCACTAATAGCGGAGAACAAACGAAGAGATTATTGTAGGGTACGAAACCACCTCAAAGTTATCATTTCTGATCGATCTATTCAAGAGTCCGTAGTAAAATAACATGAAGCTATTCTTTCCGTTGGATCTATCCTAGAGTTCGTACTAGAATAACACCTTAAGACACAAATCAACCAAAACCCTAATGTCACCTCAAGTATCCATGGGTATGATTATACGATATGCATCACACAATCTCAGATTCATCTATTCAAACCAATGCAAAGTACTTCAAAGAGTGCCCCAAAGTTTCCCCCGGAGAGTCAAGACGAAAACGTGTGCCAACCCCTATGCATAAGTTCATAAGATCACTGAACCCGCAAGTTGATCACCAAAACATACATCAAGTAGATCACATGAATATCCCATTGTCACCACAGATAAGCAGATGAAAGACATACATCAAGTGTTCTCAAATCCTTAAAGACTCAATCCGATAAGATAACTTCAAAGGGAAAACTCAATCCATTACAAGAGAGTAGAGGGGGAGAAACATCATAAGATCCAACTATAATAGCAAAGCTCGTGATACATCAAGATAATGCCATAGCAAGAACAAGAGAGAGAGAGAGAGAGATCAAACACATAGCTACTGGTACATACCCTCAGCCCCGAGGGTGAACTACTCCCTCCTCATCATGGAGAGCGCCGGGATGATGAAGATGGCCACCGGTGATGGATCCCCCCTCCGGTAGGGTGCCGAAGCAGGGTCCCGATTGGTTTTTGTTGGCTATAGAGGCTTGCAGCGGCGGAACTCCCGATCTAGGATATGTTCTGGTGGTTTCTGTATTTATAGGAATTTTTGGCATAGGTCTCACGTCAGGGGGTTCTCCGAGTCGTCCACGAGATAGGGGGACGCGCCCAGGGGATAGGGAGCGCCCTCCACCCTCGTGGACGGCCCGGGACTCTTCTGGCCCAACTCTTTTACTCCGGGGGCTTCTTTTGGTCCATAAAAAATCATCAAAAATTGGCACGTCAATTGGACTCCGTTTGGTATTCCTTTTCTGCGATACTCAAAAACAAGGAAAAAAACAGAAACTGGGACTGGGCTCTAGGTTAATAGGTTAGTCCCAAAAATCATATAAAATAGCATATAAATGCATATAAAACATCCTAGATGGATAATATAATAGCATGGAACAATAAAAAATTATAGATAAGTTGGAGACGTATCAAGCATCCCCAAGCTTAATTCCTGCTCGTCCTCGAGTAGGTAAATGATAAAAAACAGATTTATTGATGTGGAATGCTACCTAACATAATTATCAATGTAATCTTCCTTATTGTGGCATGAATGTTCAGATCCGAAAGATCCAAGACAAAAGTTTAATATTGACATAAAAACAATAATACTTCAAGCATACTAAACAAGCAATTATGTCTTCTCAAAATAACATAGCCAAAGAAAGCTCATCCCTACAAAATCATATAGTCTGTCCATGCTTCATTTTCGTCACAGAAAATGCTCCCATCATTAACAACCCCGATGACAAGCCAAGCAATTGTTTCATACTTTAGTATTCTCAAACTTTTTCAACTTTCACGCAATATATGAGCGCGAGCCATGGACATAGCACTATAGGTGGAGCAGAATATGATGATGGAGGTCGTGTGGAGAGGACAAAAAAGAGAAAGTCTCACATCAACGCGGCTAATCAATGGGCTATGGAGATGCCCATCAATAGATGTCAATGCAAGGAGTAGGGCTTGCCATGCAACGGATGCACTAGAGCTATGCTACCTCTTGAGCACTATGTTGGTTTTCCCTTGAAGAGGAAAGGGTGATCCAGCAAAGTAGCGTAAGTATTTCCCTTAGTTTTTGAGAACCAAGGTATCAATCCAGTAGGAGGGAACGTAGTAATTTCAAAAAAATTCCTACGCACACGCAAGATCATGGTGATGCATAGCAACGAGAGGGGAGAGTGTTGTCCACGTACCCTCGTGGACCGAAAGCGGAAGCATCATGACAACGCGGTTGATGTAGTCGTACGTCTTCACGATCGACCGATCCTAGTACCGAACGTACGACACCTCCGCGATCTGCACACGTTCAGCTCGGTGACGTCCCATGAACTCACGATCTAGTAGATCTTCAAAGGAGAGCTTCATTAGCACGACAACGTGATGACGGTGATGATGAAGCTACCGGCGCAAGGCTTTGCCTAAGCACTACGGCGATATGATTGAGGTGGTTTATGGTGGAGGAGGGCACCGCACACGGCTAAGAGATCAATGATCAACTTGTGTGTCTATGGGGTGCCCCCTCACCCGTATATAAAGAAGAGGAGGAGGGGGAGGGCCGGCCCTCTACTATGCCGCGCCCTGGGGAGTCCTACTCCCACTAGTAGTAGGATTCCCCCCTTCCATGTAGTAGGAGTAGGACAGAAGGAAAGAGTAGAGAGGGAGAAGGAAAGGGGGGCGCCCCCCCTTTCTAGTGCAATTCAGACTAGAGGGGGACGGGGTGTAACGCCCCAGATGTAACTTGCCATATTTGTAATCCAACTCTTGCCATTTCCGGCTATGTGTTATGATATTCCCTCCATGGTTGGGTTCTCTCCGTTTTGCATTTTGGTCATGTCATGCATTTCATATCATGTCATCATGTGCATCGCATTCGCATACGTGTTCGTCTCATAAATCCGAGCATCTTTTCCGTTGTCCGTTTTGCAATCCGGCGCTCCTACGTCTCCCGGCGTCCCCTTTTACATTTCTTCGTGAGCGGGTATTAAACATTCTCGGAATGGACCGAGGTTTGACATGTGGCCTCGGTATAGCACCGGAAGACCGCCTGTCAAGTTTCGGGTCAATCGGAGTTCGTTTGGTACTCCAACGGTTAACCGGGTAACCGTGAAGGCCTCGTGTGTGTTGTAGCCCAACACCCCTTCAAAACAGCCCAATAACCCATCTAGGACACTCCCATGTCCTCCGCCGTTCGATCACGATCGCGTGGGCGAAAACCGCACTCCATTTGGAGCTCCCTAGCTCCTCCTAGCTATAAAAAGGCCTCCCCTCCTCCATTTGCGGATCAAATCCACCCTATACCTAGCCCCGCTCTCCTCCGCGCCGCCGGACGCGTCCGTCCGCGCCGGACACGTCCGCCGGCCACCTCACCGCGACCAATAGGAGCGTGCCACGTCGCCCAGCCGCCCGCCGCCGCCAACCGCGGGACGCCACGTGGCAACCGCGGCCCACTTCGCCGCCGCCTCCTCCCCCGCGGGCCCGCGAGCCCGAGGCCGGCCCCCGCGGCCCGGTCGCCGCCGCCGCCACCCACGCGTCCCCGCGCCTGACCCGGGGCCCTACGCCGTCGCCTTCCGCCGTTCTCCGCCGCCCGGCCAGCGCTCGCCGTCCCCGCCGCTCGCATCGACGCCGGTCACCGGAGGCGCGCCCCGCGCGTCCGCCTCCACGCCATTCCCTGCCGCCGCCGCCCGGTTCCGCGCCTCCCGGCGCCGGATCCGGCCGTCCCCGGGCCGCAGCGGCCTCGCCGCCCTCTTCCCCGGCGGATCTGGCGAGATCCGCCGGCGTACCTCGTTCTCCGCGCCGCGGGTTGACTTTTATCTTCTCCCCGAATATTGCTTAGTCCCTGGATTGCTACTTCATGTGCCCCTGTTCATCATGCTATATCTTTGCATCCATGGCTCCGTTTCATACGTACGATATGTCAAATTGTTCGCCTCGAAATGTAGTTCACTTCATTCCATTGCGTCAAATTCATTTGAGCTCATCTTGATGCCTTAAATGCTGTTAGAAGAGGGCTAGTTGATGTTAGTTGCTGGATCTTATCTGAACATGCACTTTTGTCATTTTTGCCATGATTAATGTGTACGTCCTATGAAGTTGTGTCCTACATGAGTTTTGTAATATGCCATGTTACCTATCCAGAGAATTTTGCCATGTATTTTTGTGATACTTGTGGTGACTAGAACAAGCATGCAAACTAGGTCACTTGATGTTGCTGATTTCAGAGACAGTGATTTCACTAAGTCCCTGACTGCTGTTATTTTTTATGCCATGTGTTCATGTTGTTTCTGAGAGATCTATGCATAATTTGAGCATGATTACTAAGGGAGTTTTGAACTTGAGTATTTTCTCTATCCATACATGCTTTTGTTTGCAATTATGGAGTGCCATAGCTTGAGTCGATCGAGCTCTACTTTTGCTTCAAAATGTTGCTGGCAGATTGTTTACGTGTTATTCGATTTTGCCAAGCTTGGTGTAGTTGATCCTTGCATGATATGATGTCATTCTTGCCATTTATTGTTACTATGCCATGTCTTCTTGATGTATGTATGCTTATTTTATCATGAAATGTTCTGTAGTGAGTGCATCGAGCTCACGAACATGCCTAGTCGTTATTAGTTTTCTGCCATGTCCAGTTTTCTGCTAAGTCTGAAACCTGTAACGAAACTTGCTTAATTGACATGGGTGTAATCATGTTTTCTGGTCCTTTTTGGCTTATGGTCAGTAAGGGATTTTTGTCAAGTGCCTTGAGTAGATTCATGCCATGCCTTACTTTGCTATGCTCTGAACATGTAGCATGTTGTTTCATTGCTCTGAACATGCCATCCTGATGTTAGTTTCTGCTTGTTGATAATTTCACTAAGTCTGAGAACTTGTTATCGTTTGCACTTTTGCCATGCTTGTTTGGACCTGTTTTGATGTGATTAAGCCGTAGCTCAGTGTTCATCTTTTGTCTTGAATCTTGTGTAGATTACTGTCATATGATTTGTTGCCATGTTTGGGTGCAGTAGCTTAATTATTTGTTGCTTGCTAAGTAGCATCATGCTGTTAATGGCAGATTCGTGTCATTCTTGTATTGCTTGTCATTTGCAAACCGTGCATCCGATTCCGGTGAACTTTATATCGATTTCAACCGAAATCACCTCACCTATCCAGTGGCATGCTTGGTTTGCCAAGATTATGCCCTGTTCATCCTTGTCCTTCCGGAGCATGCATACGCATTGCACATCACCTCTCGCATATCATGCCATGTTTTGCATCATGTTGCTTGCGCATTGCATCGTGGTTGATATTGGTTCCTTTGCTTGTTCTCTTGTCTTGGGTAGAGCCGGGAGACGAGTACGTGACCGAGGATTCCGTTGAGAACGCTTACGAGGACCAAGCTTTTGACAACTCTGAGAACCTTGCAGGCAAGATGACCATACCCTCGAAATCACTTCTATCTTTGCTTGCTAGATTGCTCGCTCTTTTGCTATGCCTATGCTGCGGTACCTACCACTTGCGATATCATGCCTCCTATATTGCCATGTCAGCCCCTTACTATCCTTGTCCTAGCAAACCGTTGTTTGGCTATGTTACTGCTTTGCTCAGCCCCTCTTATAGCGTTGTTAGTTGCAGGTGAAGATGAAGTTTGTTCCTTGTTGGAACATGAACTTGTTGTTCCTTGTTGGAACATGTTTACTTGTTGGGATATCACAATACCTCTTATTTAATTAATGCATCTATATACTTGGTAAAGGGTGGAAGGCTCGGCCTTATGCCTGGTGTTTTGTTCCACTCTTGCCACCCTAGTTTCCGTCATACCGGTGTTATGTTCCCGGAGTTTGTGTTCCTTACACGGTTGGGTGATTTATGGGACCCCCTTGACAGTTTGCCTTGAATAAGACTTTTCCAGCAAGGCCCAACATTGGTTTTACCATTTGCCACCTAGCCTTTTTCCCTTGGGTTTCTGCAGACTCAAGGGTCATCTTATTTTAACCCCGCCGGGCCAGTTCTCCTTCGATTGCTGGTCCAAACTATAGCACCGTGCAGGGCCATCCCTTGGCAACTTGGGTTATGTTGGCTCCTGTACGCTTAGCTTATCCGGATGTGCCCTGAGACCGAGATATGTGCAGCTCCTATCAGGATTTGTCGGCACAATCGGGCGGCTTTGCTGGACTTGTTTTATTGCTGTTGAAATGTCTTGTAGTCCGGGATTCCGAGATTGATCGGGTCTTCCCGGTAGAAGGATTATCCTTCGTTGACCGTGAGAGCTTATCATGGGCTAAGTTGGGACACCCCTGCAGGGTATTATCTTTCGAAAGCCGTGCCCGCGGTTATGAGGCAGATGGGAATTTGTTGATGTCCGGTTGTAGAAAACCCGAAGTTGACCTTAACTAAAACACATCAACCGCGTGTGTAACCCTGATGGTCTCTTCTCGGCGGGGTCCGGGAGGTGAACACGGTTGTTGGAGTTATGCCTGACGTAGGTTGTTTCAGGATCACTTCTTGATCACTGTTAGTTTCTCGACCGTGCTTTGCCTTCTCTTCTCGCTCTCTTTTGCGCTGTAGCCACCATATGCTAGTCGCTTGCTGCAGCTCCACCTCACAAACCCCTTTCCCACCTTTAAGCTTAAATAGTCTTGATCTCGCGGGTGTGAGATTGCTGAGTCCCCGTGACTCACACATATTATCACCTCAGTTGCAGGTACCAACGATGCCAGTGCAGTTGACGCGTCCGAGCTCACTTGGGAGTTCGACGAGGAACGTGGCCGTTATTATGTTTCTTTTCCAGATGATCAGTAGTAGAGCCCAGTTGGGTGATCCGGGGATCTGTTTAGCATTTGGGGTAGTCTTCTTTCATTTTGGTACCGTAGCCGGACCTTGAGTGTAATCTGTTTGATGGATGTTATTTATGTACTTGTGTGAAGTGGCGATTGTAAGCCAACTATGTATATTTCCCCTTTATTTATTACATGGATTGTGTGAAGATTACCTCACTTGCGACATTGCTTTCAATGCGGCTATGCCTCTAAGTCGTGCCTCGACACATGGGAGTTATAGCCGCATCGAGGGCGTTACACGGGGCGCGCTGCCTGCCCTGGCTGCCCCTCTCTCTCTCCACTAAGGCCCATAAGGCCCATTACACTCCCGAGGGGTTTCGGTAACCCCCCGGTACTCCGGTATATGTCCAAACTCACTCGAAATCCTTCCGATGTCCAAAATAGTCATCCAATATATCGATCTTTATGTCTCGACCATTTCGAGACTCCTCGTCATGTCTGTGATCATATTCGAGACTCCGAACTACCTTCGGTACATCAAAACACATAAACTCATCAGACCGATCGTCACCGAACGTTAAGCGTGCGGACCCTACGGGTTCGAGAACTATGTAGACATGATCGAGACTCATCTCCGGTCAATAACCAATAGCATAACCTGGATGCTCATATTGGTTCCTACATATTCTACGAATATCTTTATCGGTCAACCCGCATAACAACATACGTTGTTCCCTTTGTCATCGGTATGCTACTTGCCCGAGATTCGATCGTCGGTATCTCAATACCTAGTTCAATCTCGTTACCGGCAAGTCTCTTACCTCGTTCCGTAATGCATCATCCCACAACTAACTCATTAGTCACATTGTTTGCAAGGCTTATAGTGATGTGCATTACTGAGAGGGCCCAGAGATACCTCTCCGGCAATCGGAGTGACAAATCCTAATCTCGATCTATGCCAACTCAACAAGTACCATCGGAGACACCTGTAGAGCACCTTTATAATCACCCAGTTAAGTTGTGATGTTTAGTAGCACACAAATTGTACCTCCGGTATTCGGGAGTTGCATAATCTCATAGTCATAGGAACATGTATAAGTCATGAAGAAAGCAATAGCTATATACTAAACGATCAAATGCTAAGCTAACCGAATGGGTCAAGTCAATCACATCATTCAAGAATGATGTGATCTCATTAATCAAATGACAACTCATGTCTATGGCTAGGAAACTTAACCATCTTTGATTCAACGAGCTAGTCAAGTAGAGGCATACTAGTGACACGCTGTTTGTCTATGTATTTACACATGTAGTAAGTTTACGGTTAATACAATTCTAGCATGAATAATAAACATTTATCATGATATATGGAAATATAAATAACAACGTTATTATTGCCTCTAGGGCAAATTTTCTTCACACGACTCTAATATCACCATCTTTATATCTCAAAAGAATTATCAAGTATCAAACTTCTCATAGTATTTAATGCACTTTATATGATTTTTTTATTATACCCATCTTGAATGCCCATCATATTTGGACTAATTTTATAACCAAAGCAAACTACCATGCTGTTCTAAAAGACTCTCAAAATAATATAAGTGAAGCATGAGAGATCAATAATTTCTATAAAATAAAACCACCACTGTGCTCTAAAAAGATATAAGTGAAGCAATAGAGCAAACGACAAACTATTCCGAAGGATATAAGTGAATATCAATGAGTAGTTGAATAATTATGTAACTATGTGAAGACTCTCTAACATTTAAGAATTTCAGATCTTGGTATTTTATTCAAACAGCAAGCAAAACAAAAGAAAATAAAATGACGCTCCAAGAAAAACACATATCATGTGGTGAATAAAAATATAGCTCCAAGTAAAGTTACAGATGAACGAAGACGAAAGAGGGGATGCCATCCGGGGCATCCCCAAGCTTAGGCTCTTGGTTGTCCTTGAATATTACCTTGGGGTGCCTTGGGCATCCCCAAGCTTAGGCTCTTGTTACTCCTTATTCCATAGTCCATCGAATCTTTACCCAAAACTTGAAAACTTCACAACACAAAACTCAACAGAAAACTCGTAAGCTCTGTTAGTATAGGAAAATAAATCACCACTTAGGTACTGTTGTGAACTCATTCTAAATTCATATTGGTGAAATATCTACTGTATTCCAACTTCTATATGGTTCAGACCCTCCGATACTACTCATAGATTCATCAAAATAAGCAAACAACACAATGAAAACAGAATCTATCAAAAACAGAACAGTCTGTAGTAATCTGTATCATTCGAATACTTATGTAACTCCAAAAATTCTGAAATAAATGGGTGGACCTGAGGAATTTTTCTATTAATCATCTGCAAAACCAATCAACCTAAAAGCACTTTCCAGTAAAAAATGACAGCTAATATCGTGAGCGCAAAGTTTCTATTTTTTACAGCAAGATCGCAAAGACTTCACCCAAGTCTTCCCAAAGGTTCTACTTGGAACAAACACTAATTAAAACATAAAACCACATATAAACAGAGTCTAGATGAATTATTTATTACTAAAGAGTAGCAAAAAGCAAAGAACAAAAATAAAAGATAAGAATGATGATTTCAATGATGCTCACATAAAAGATAAGAATTGAAACATAAAGAGAGCATCATGAAGAATATGACTAGCACATTTAAGTCTAACCCACTTCCTATGCATAGGGATTTTGTGAGAAAACAACTTATGGCAACAATAATCAACTAGCACAGGAAGGCAAAACAAGCATAACTTCAAAACTTTAAGCACATAGAGAGGAAACTTGATATTATTGCAATTCCTACAAGCATATGTTCCTCCCTCATAATAATTTTCAGTAGCATCATGAATGAATTCAACAATATAACCATCACATAAAGCATTCTTTCCATGATCTACAAGCATAGAATTTTTACTACTCTCCACGTATGTCACAGCCCTAGCTTAGCCTTGCTTGTCTTTGCATCATCATCCTGCATCATGATTTAATTCCATTTAAATTTTGAAATGGGGATGACAAACCCTAGCACCAAATGGAATGCAATTAGGATCATTATAAAAATATTTTCAATTATCCCAAATGCCCTTTAGAAAAGTTCATGATTTTTGTCAAAGGGGAAAACCTCTGCCAAAAGTCATGCACATATTTCTAGGCCATTATGGATTTTTTGAATTAAATCATATCATATTTGAATTTGGGCATTTAAATACTATAAATATTTAAACTGCCTAAATAATCCTAAACTGAAATGTTCCATGTTGGATATATTCTATACAGTGGGCATGTACAGTTTGGTGATTTTTGAATGGGTCTAGGTATTTTTAGAAAAGCCACAAAGTTTACAGAATAATAGAAAACATTATTTAATAGAAACCAGAGAGAGAGAGAACCTACCTGGTGCTCACCTGGCAGCCCACTTGGCCCAAGTGGCCGGCCCAGCCCACCTGGCCTCCCCTTGTCTTCTTCCTCTTGCCAGCGCACGAAGCAGCTCGGTGGCGAGCGCCGACGACGCGCCTGGCCACCTCCTGCTTGCCGCCTCGCCTTGGCCCTCCCTGGCGACGCCACGCACACCCCCCCGACCCCCTCGTCCTCTCCCCTCTCTCCCTGGATCTCTTTCCCCTCCCCTGCTCTCTCTCCCTCTCGCGCCCGAGCGCCGCCGCCGTCGCCACTCGCCACCACCGCGGCCACCGCCTTTCCCTCGCCCCCTCGACGTGTCCACGAGCTCCGCCACGACGTCTTCGTCCTCCCCACCGACTCAAGCGACGCCGGACGCCTCCAAGCACCGTCCCTGACCCCTTCTTCCTCCTCGGTCACCGGAGATCCACCTCACCGCCCCGACCACCCCGGTCCTCCTCCGAGCTCGCCGTCTGCACCGCTGCAACCGCCGTGAGCCTCTCCCTCGAATCCCCCTCTCTGTTGACTTGTTTGCATGCCGTAGCTGCCACTTCACTGACGACCGAGAACCGCCGCCGCCTGAGCACATCGCCGACGAGGCTCCGGTGACCAAATGGTCCCGTGCGTGCCTCCGTTGGGTTCGTGCGCTCTCGTAGAGCATGTCCGTGCAAACCGCTGGTCCTTCCATGCGCCGTGTCGTCGATTCCGTCGACACCCGAGCTCCGGCTACCGCCAAAGTCGTCGCCGGCGATGACTCCGGCCACTACTGGCCCGACCACCGCCACCACTAGATGCGCGACTGCAAGGGCTTTCCAACAAGCCCAAGAACAGCCTCGCCCGTGCCCTGTAGCGCGTTTCCGACGCTCGCCGCCGCGCCTGGCCTCGCCGGCGACGAGCCGCCGGCGAGTTGACCCCGCTGACCAGGGGGTTTGACCCCTTTGACCTCTCCTGACATGTGGGTCCACGCCCTAATTAACTTAGGTTAGCATTTAACTTAACACTAATTAACTCAGTTAACTAACTGAGTCACTGACACGCGGGCCCCACCGTCCAGGTTTGACCTGGGCTGGCGCCTTTGACCACTGACGTCACACCTATGTCACGCTGACGCATTAATTCAATTTCTGGATTTATTTTTATATAGGAAATTCCAGAAAATATTCTAAACTTCAAAAAAAATCATATCAATTCAACCGTAGCTCCAAATGAAATAATTTATATATGAAAAATTATCAGAAAAATTCAAGGAATCCATCTGTACCATTTTCATGCATGTTTGAACAACTTAACCTCACTGTTTAGTCCAAAACATGATAATGCACCATTTGAATTCATAGTTTGAATTTGAATTTGAACCTTGAGTTCAATTCAACCCAAACCTTTCTGTTACTAGCTGCATTAGCTCAATCAACAGCATATTTCCATGTCACATTCATGCATCATACTGTTGCATTGCATTGATTGTGTTTCTTCTCTGTTGTCGGTATTCGTTCCCTCTCGGTAGCCGATGTTTCGACGATGAGTTCGATGACACCGATGAAGAACTATAATATCTTCAGAAGTGCCAGGCAAGCAAAACCCCCTTGTTCATCCCGATACAATCCCACTCTCTCGCTCCTGCTCTCTTTTACTGCATTAAGACAACAACGATTCAACTGTTACTTGCTGCGGTAGTTGAACCCCTTTATCCTTTGCATGACCTGTCATTCCACAGTAAATAGATGAAACCCACTAGCATGAGTAGGAGTTGTTTGAGCCCATGTTGTGCCTACTCATTCATGCTTGTTTGTCATGCCTGCTACTGCTTAGAGTTGAGTCGGGTCTGATTCATCGGGAATGAATTGGAATGGTGAGGAACATGTCCTACTGTGTGTGAGCTAAGTGTGTGAATACGATTTGGTAAAGGTATTGGTGAGAGGCCATGTAGGAGTACATGGTGGGTTGTCTCATTGAAGCCGTCCTCAGGAACTGAGTTCTGTGTTTGTGATCCATGAAACAGCTACTACCATGCATTGGGCCCTGAAATATGACCCCGCTCGACTTCTTAATCACCCTTGTCCTCTGTCCAGGAGTTGCAAGTAGTTTCTGGTGTTTGTAGTATGCTGGGGGCCGCACGCAGCGCTGACCGTAGGGGTGGGCTGTGTTGCGGTAGGCACGTGGCCGGGCAGCCGGGCGCCCGTTTGGTGTCTCGGACCCTGTACACATCGTTCGGGGCCGTTAGTGGAAACCTCGGCCGGACTCCCTGCGGATGGAACCCGAATAGGCGATAAACCTGGACTAGAGACTTGAGTGTTTAGGTAGGTCGTGGTCTACACCCACGTCGGCTTTCGCTTGAAGTCTGCCGAGCACATGTCGTGTGCAGACGCTAAGTGGTGGAAACATGTATGAAGAAGTACACCCCTGCAGGGTTAACATCATCTATTCGAATAGCCGTGTCCGCGGTAATGGACTTCTGGGTTGCCTATATCAGTTCATAGACAAGTGAAAGTGGATACTCTAAAACTCGCAAGATAAGTGTGAGTGCTATGGATGGCCTTCTCGTAGGGAGACAGAAGTGGATCCATAGTGGTGTATTGATATGGTGAATATGTGGACTCGTGTGGGCCACCCCAAAAGAGTTACTTGCAGTCGTAGTTCAGGATAGCCACTGAGTCAAAGCTGGCTTGCTGCAGTCAAACTCCACCACCCCCTTTATTGAAACTGATGCATACGTAGTTAGTTCTGATGTAAGTCTTGCTGAGTACGTTTGTACTCACGTTTGCCTATTTTATGTTTTGCAGAGAGACGTCAGTCTCGCTAGTAGTACCGATTGGACTTCGACGTTTAGCTTGATACCTCAGCTACGATCTTGTGCCCTTGGCAGGATCTGGTAGATAGTCAGGCTTCTCAGCCTTTTTCATTTGTAGATGTCTGTACTCAGACATGTTAAGCTTCCGCATGTGTTTGACTTGTGTGCTCTGAATGTTGGGTCATGAGACCCATGTTTGTAATATCTCGCTCTTCGGAGCCTATTGAATAAATACTTTGAGTCGTAGAGTTATGTTGTGATGCCATGTTGTATTTACTCATATCGGGCATATTGTGTGTATGGTTGAAATGCTTGGTATGAGTGGGATCCGACTATCTAGTTGTTTATCCTTGGCAGCCTTTTATATGGGGAAATGTAAGTCTTGTGTTTCTGAGCGATAGTAGTCCGCTACAGCCCGGTTCACCGGAGTCCTGCTAGCCCAGCACTACTGCTTGGAACACTTGACTGGCCGGCATGTGATTCACTTCGTTCCTGTGTCTGTCCCTTCGGGGAAATGTCACGCGCTATTATTCGGATGTCCTGCCTAGCCTGCTACAGCCCGGGTTACCGGAGTCCTGTTAGCCCAGTGCTACAGCCCGGATTCACACGTTGATGACCGACATGCTCGATATGATTCATGTATGCCTGTCCTCATAGGTTAGCGCCGCTTTGGGTTCACGACTAGCCATGTCGGCCCGGGTTCTCTGTCATATGGATGCTAGCGACACTATCATATACGTGAGCCAAAAGGCGCAAACGGTCCCGGGCCAGGTAAGGTGGCACCCGTGGGAGTACCGTGCGTGAGGCCGCAAAGGGATATGATGTGTTACACGCTGGATCGATGTGGCATAGGATCGGGGTCCTGACAGCGTTGGTATCAGAGCCTGACTGCCTGTAGGATTACCAAGCCAAACTGGTCGAAGTTGTGTCTAGAAATGCTTTAGTTATGTAAGGGAATTGATTGTGGAAGGGAACGTAAGGCTCTTTTTACTCCTTATACCTCATGCCCTTCTGATCTGAGTCAACCTCTTCTCTTCTACGGGGGTTAAGAACTAGGCTTCTCTTCTATCTCTCAGGATGACGTGTTACTAAACCGTAGTTGCCTAGGATTGTTGTATTCAAGCCCCAGTTCTGTTTCTACTACTTCCATGTGTTCTTAGTTGATCTCAGAACATTAATATTGTGATGTTGAGTGGCTATGCCACCATTTTTGCAGGATGTCCAAATATTTTTGTGCATTTACAGCCGTTATGCTGTCCGAGTCATCCCAGGTTTCTAAATAGTCTGGTGCAGTTGCAAATCCCTTCTCTCTGTTTCTAATGTTCATTTGGGTCAGACTAAGCACACTAATCGGTCTGTTGAGGTACTCCGTTGCCTTGACGTATATGTTGGAGCAACTACTATGACCCTAGGTGTCTTATGAAACCATCTAGTAATCTGTCCATGTTTTGTGTTTCCAGTGTGTTGAATCTGACCACCATTCTCGAAAGCATCCCGTGATGCCAATTAGTAGTAGGTATTCTACTCCTGGGTTTCTGAACCCGAGCTTCACCCTACTTACCTCATGTCGATAGTGTTTGCTAGTTCCTTTAGGATATTAGTAACCTTTGCGATAGTCCTCGAGGTCCGTGGTAATTCTTTCTTCCAAATACCATGAACCATCCTTGGCAGGAGTTCTTTTGAACCAAAAGCTCACAATCAGAGTACTCTTGAGGAGTTCTCCATCCATAATTGTGAATCTGCCAGTCCTACCTCTCCGCATGGATTATCCGGAAGAAATTCGTTGAACTTGTTTGACATACTAATCCATGCCTCCACAACTCAGAAAATCTTATGTTCCTTGAGTTGCCCCTCTTTAGTTATTTTCTGGCCCTCGTCTGTCAATTGATAGTCAAGAGTATGTGTGCGATCGTGTTCATCGATGCCTATTATTCTTGTGGTCCGTTAAGCCATTCTAGTCCAGAATGACTAGGAGAAGCAAACTCCAGTACCTCATCCATTTCTAGGATTGGGTCAAAGTAGTTGAATCCCGCAGATCAAGTGCAATCAAGCTTTTGTTCTGTTCCACCGTGGAGTGTCACCTTCTTTCTTATCAAGAATGTCATGAGAATTGCACCGTGTCTTATGAATTCTTGACGAAGTGATACTTCTTGCCATCGCTCTTCATTCCTCGGCCCTCGTGTTGTTGTAACCGGAATGCCGACAAGTGAATTGTGATGTGTGAAATCAATGCTCCGAGCAACTCGTTGCTTGGTAGTAATGGACAATATTCTCATTCTTAGTGTGTTGGTTATTTAATCATCATCCTAAGATTGATCGTGCTACCTAGTCCTTATTCTGGTGCACTCTTCGATCAATGAGTGGGGATTATTCAACCCCTTGCTTATTTGATCATATCATCTTGCTCTGAAAGGCAAGATTGTTCTCGAACTTAGAAACATATCGGTGGTTCGTGATTTTCCGAAGATCTTCTCGGAAGTATTACCTGGTTGTCACCTGACCGCTATGTTGAGTTCGTGATCAGTTGGTTTTCCTGTAAACCACCCCTTCTCCAAGAATCCGTATTGGATAACCCTGAGCTGGTTGGTTAAGCTAAACAACAACTTGGAGAGTTGGAAGATAAAAGCTTGTCCGACTGAGTTCATGTTAAGGAATATCCTTTTTTTTTGTGTGTGTGTGTTGAAGAAAGATTATATCTTCATCGATTGGTCCTTGTGATCAGTTGTTGAACCTATTGTCTTACCCAATCTTTGATTTGAGTATGGGCTATCATCAAGTCAAATCAGTACCAACGATGTTCGTAATGTTGTCTTACCCGTGGTTGATCCCTCGAGCATACACCATTATATCATTTGGTCTGACCAATGCTATCACCGTGTTCACATGATGGTGGAAGTCTAGTGATATGGAAATTCCGATGAGTTGTTGTTGAGCCCATCAGCAGCATTTTGTCACCCCCCATGATTCATGTTGAACATCAACCTAGTGTTGGAAACTTTGTAAGCAATGCCTTCGTGTTCCGTTCATGAAGCATATGTTGGATGAAAGAAGTGACTTCCTCGAATTCATGTGCATTTGGTGTAAGTTGCCGCCATGAATTTGAGAAAGGTTTGTTTTGTTTCCTGGAATCATCCCAAATCAGTCATGCATACGTGCAAAGTATTCTGTGGATTGAAGACTTGCAACCTTCATTCTATATTATCCCTAGCACACCAAGCCACTGATTGATTGGCTCAAGGAGAAGGAGTCCCTTCATAAGAGCTAATCCGGACTTATGAAAAGACTTCGATATCCTCGATGATGGTTCCCAACCAGAACTCGGTGGTGTTTCATTATAAGACTATCATGTGGTCATGCTTGTCTAGGACAACGTGTTCACATGCTTGTAGCAGAACCAGCTCATGTTTTGGAGCTTGCTATCGTAGTTCATTTCCTGAGAATCTCGCAACGTCATCTCGTTAGTTTGTGTTGCAAACTTCCTTTTCCAGACATGCTGTCTGAAATATCCTGTTACCAACCAGATCTGAATCTCAGGCAGATGTGATTGTTGGAACTTTTCCAAGATCTATTATGTAGGTCCCGACAAGGTTGATGTCTGGCCGACACACCTAGCCGGAAGAGCTATCATGGTAGTATCTTGATTGAACTAGTTGACCATCTTCTCCATGAGGATCTCGTGCGACTTATTTTAGAAGTTGCTCCTTAGGGATCCTTGTGCTATTAGTATTCCTCAAATTATGCTATAACCATTCCAACGGTGGAATTGCTCTCGACTGTTGAGTTATCTCCCAGTTATTCGAATCATTCCCAGCATTTGCATTTTGTTCCCAGCTTGCACCTCAATAGTTGTTGTCCAGGATCATATTCAAGAGTGGACTTGTCATGGTCCCATCCATTTCCGGTGATAAGCAAAGTCATTCATTGCGTTGTCTTCAACAAGGTAGTCCCCATCATCCAACCTAGTCCGAGTATGTCACCTTTCCGAACTCCTTCAAATGATCGTTTGTGATTGCCTTAGGCTGGTATAGAGAGTTTTTAATGATCTATGGATCAAAAGTAATTCTTTTTGCCACTTAAGGGGATAGTTCTTCGAGTCACCTTCCCTGAGGTGCCCCGTTAGGAAATCATGGCAATTTTTCCTCGCTACTTGAAACCCCGTCGTTGGCTCTTCCGTCCCCTCGATGTATTTGGCATCTCAACTTGATATGTTCCAACCTCTCATTCCGCGAGTTGATCTTGAATGCTCGATCTTCAAGGAGATCGTTTCCTTTAGAGTTTCCTTCTGTCGCCATCGTGTTGGGTGAAGATCTCAAAGCAAGGACGTCAAGATCACTATAATGCATTGGAGCTACTTCTTCGAGGAGGGCAGCTGGATCGAGAAGATTGTATTAGCTTGTGACCCCTCTGTCTTCTTACCTCACGTTTTGAATCTCGGGACGAGATTCTTGTTTAGTGGGGGTGAGTTGTCACAGCCCTAGCTTAGCCTTGCTTGTCTTTGCATCATCATCCTGCATCATGATTTAATTCCATTTAAATTTTGAAATGGGGATGACAAACCCTAGCACCAAATGGAATGCAATTAGGATCATTATAAAAATATTTTCAATTATCCCAAATGCCCTTTAGAAAAGTTCATGATTTTTGTCAAAGGGGAAAACCTCTGCCAAAAGTCATGCACATATTTCTAGGCCATTATGGATTTTTTGAATTAAATCATATCATATTTGAATTTGGGCATTTAAATACTATAAATATTTAAACTGCCTAAATAATCCTAAACTGAAATGTTCCATGTTGGATATATTCTATACAGTGGGCATGTACAGTTTGGTGATTTTTGAATGGGTCTAGGTATTTTTAGAAAAGCCACAAAGTTTACAGAATAATAGAAAACATTATTTAATAGAAACCAGAGAGAGAGAGAACCTACCTGGTGCTCACCTGGCAGCCCACTTGGCCCAAGTGGCCGGCCCAGCCCACCTGGCCTCCCCTTGTCTTCTTCCTCTTGCCAGCGCACGAAGCAGCTCGGTGGCGAGCGCCGACGACGCGCCTGGCCACCTCCTGCTTGCCGCCTCGCCTTGGCCCTCCCTGGCGACGCCACGCACACCCCCCCGACCCCCTCGTCCTCTCCCCTCTCTCCCTGGATCTCTTTCCCCTCCCCTGCTCTCTCTCCCTCTCGCGCCCGAGCGCCGCCGCCGTCGCCACTCGCCACCATCGCGGCCACCGCCTTTCCCTCGCCCCCTCGACGTGTCCACGAGCTCCGCCACGACGTCTTCGTCCTCCCCACCGACTCAAGCGACGCCGGACGCCTCCAAGCACCGTCCCTGACCCCTTCTTCCTCCTCGGTCACCGGAGATCCACCTCACCGCCCCGACCACCCCGGTCCTCCTCCGAGCTCGCCGTCTGCACCGCTGCAACCGCCGTGAGCCTCTCCCTCGAATCCCCCTCTCTGTTGACTTGTTTGCATGCCGTAGCTGCCACTTCACTGACGACCGAGAACCGCCGCCGCCTGAGCACATCGCCGACGAGGCTCCGGTGACCAAATGGTCCCGTGCGTGCCTCCGTTGGGTTCGTGCGCTCTCGTAGAGCATGTCCGTGCAAACCGCTGGTCCTTCCATGCGCCGTGTCGTCGATTCCGTCGACACCCGAGCTCCGGCTACCGCCAAAGTCGTCGCCGGCGATGACTCCGGCCACTACTGGCCCGACCACCGCCACCACTAGATGCGCGACTGCAAGGGCTTTCCAACAAGCCCAAGAACAGCCTCGCCCGTGCCCTGTAGCGCGTTTCCGACGCTCGCCGCCGCGCCTGGCCTCGCCGGCGACGAGCCGCCGGCGAGTTGACCCCGCTGACCAGGGGGTTTGACCCCTTTGACCTCTCCTGACATGTGGGTCCACGCCCTAATTAACTTAGGTTAGCATTTAACTTAACACTAATTAACTCAGTTAACTAACTGAGTCACTGACACGCGGGCCCCACCGTCCAGGTTTGACCTGGGCTGGCGCCTTTGACCGCTGACGTCACACCTATGTCACGCTGACGCATTAATTCAATTTCTGGATTTATTTTTATATAGGAAATTCCAGAAAATATTCTAAACTTCAAAAAAAATCATATCAATTCAACCGTAGCTCCAAATGAAATAATTTATATATGAAAAATTATCAGAAAAATTCAAGGAATCCATCTGTACCATTTTCATGCATGTTTGAACAACTTAACCTCACTGTTTAGTCCAAAACATGATAATGCACCATTTGAATTCATAGTTTGAATTTGAATTTGAACCTTGAGTTCAATTCAACCCAAACCTTTCTGTTACTAGCTGCATTAGCTCAATCAACAGCATATTTCCATGTCACATTCATGCATCATACTGTTGCATTGCATTGATTGTGTTTCTTCTCTGTTGCCGGTATTCGTTCCCTCTCGGTAGCCGATGTTTCGACGATGAGTTCGATGACACCGATGAAGAACTATAATATCTTCAGAAGTGCCAGGCAAGCAAAACCCCCTTGTTCATCCCGATACAATCCCACTCTCTCGCTCCTGCTCTCTTTTACTGCATTAAGACAACAACGATTCAACTGTTACTTGCTGCGGTAGTTGAACCCCTTTATCCTTTGCATGACCTGTCATTCCACAGTAAATAGATGAAACCCACTAGCATGAGTAGGAGTTGTTTGAGCCCATGTTGTGCCTACTCATTCATGCTTGTTTGTCATGCCTGCTACTGCTTAGAGTTGAGTCGGGTCTGATTCATCGGGAATGAATTGGAATGGTGAGGAACATGTCCTACTGTGTGTGAGCTAAGTGTGTGAATACGATTTGGTAAAGGTATTGGTGAGAGGCCATGTAGGAGTACATGGTGGGTTGTCTCATTGAAGCCGTCCTCAGGAACTGAGTTCTGTGTTTGTGATCCATGAAACAGCTACTACCATGCATTGGGCCCTGAAATATGACCCCGCTCGACTTCTTAATCACCCTTGTCCTCTGTCCAGGAGTTGCAAGTAGTTTCTGGTGTTTGTAGTATGCTGGGGGCCGCACGCAGCGCTGACCGTAGGGGTGGGCTGTGTTGCGGTAGGCACGTGGCCGGGCAGCCGGGCGCCCGTTTGGTGTCTCGGACCCTGTACACATCGTTCGGGGCCGTTAGTGGAAACCTCGGCCGGACTCCCTGCGGATGGAACCCGAATAGGCGATAAACCTGGACTAGAGACTTGAGTGTTTAGGTAGGTCGTGGTCTACACCCACGTCGGCTTTCGCTTGAAGTCTGCCGAGCACATGTCGTGTGCAGACGCTAAGTGGTGGAAACATGTATGAAGAAGTACACCCCTGCAGGGTTAACATCATCTATTCGAATAGCCGTGTCCGCGGTAATGGACTTCTGGGTTGCCTATATCAGTTCATAGACAAGTGAAAGTGGATACTCTAAAACTCGCAAGATAAGTGTGAGTGCTATGGATGGCCTTCTCGTAGGGAGACAGAAGTGGATCCATAGTGGTGTATTGATATGGTGAATATGTGGACTCGTGTGCGCCACCCCAAAAGAGTTACTTGCAGTCGTAGTTCAGGATAGCCACTGAGTCAAAGCTGGCTTGCTGCAGTCAAACTCCACCACCCCCTTTATTGAAACTGATGCATACGTACTTAGTTCTGATGTAAGTCTTGCTGAGTACGTTTGTACTCACGTTTGCCTATTTTATGTTTTGCAGAGAGACGTCAGTCTCGCTAGTAGTACCGCTTGGACTTCGACGTTTAGCTTGATACCTCAGCTACGATCTTGTGCCCTTGGCAGGATCTGGTAGATAGTCAGGCTTCTCAGCCTTTTTCATTTGTAGATGTCTGTACTCAGACATGTTAAGCTTCCGCATGTGTTTGACTTGTGTGCTCTGAATGTTGGGTCATGAGACCCATGTTTGTAATATCTCGCTCTTCGGAGCCTATTGAATAAATACTTTGAGTCGTAGAGTTATGTTGTGATGCCATGTTGTATTTACTCATATCGGGCATATTGTGTGTATGGTTGAAATGCTTGGTATGAGTGGGATCCGACTATCTAGTTGTTTATCCTTGGCAGCCTTTTATATGGGGAAATGTAAGTCTTGTGTTTCTGAGCGATAGTAGTCCGCTACAGCCCGGTTCACCGGAGTCCTGCTAGCCCAGCACTACTGCTTGGAACACTTGACTGGCCGGCATGTGATTCACTTCGTTCCTGTGTCTGTCCCTTCGGGGAAATGTCACGCGCTATTATTCGGATGTCCTGCCTAGCCTGCTACAGCCCGGGTTACCGGAGTCCTGTTAGCCCAGTGCTACAGCCCGGATTCACACGTTGATGACCGACATGCTCGATATGATTCATGTATGCCTGTCCTCATAGGTTAGCGCCGCTTTGGGTTCACGACTAGCCATGTCGGCCCGGGTTCTCTGTCATATGGATGCTAGCGACACTATCATATACGTGAGCCAAAAGGCGCAAACGGTCCCGGGCCAGGTAAGGTGGCACCCGTGGGAGTACCGTGCGTGAGGCCGCAAAGGGATATGATGTGTTACACGCTGGATCGATGTGGCATAGGATCGGGGTCCTGACAGCGTAAGTAAATTTCTTCTCATGAATAGTAGTGGGAGAAAACTCAAGAAAATAATTATCATGTGAGGCATAATCAAATTGAAAACTAAAACCATGATGAAAAGTTTCATGGTTATTATTATTCTTAATAGCATACAAGTCATCACAATAATCATCATAGATAGAAACTTTGTTCTCATAACCAATTGGAACCTCTTCCGAAATAGTGGATTCATCACTAAATAAAGTCATGACCTCTCCAAATCCACTTTAATTAATATAATCATCATAAATAGGAGGCATGCTTTCATCATAATAAATTTGCTCATCAAAACTTGGGGGACAAAAAATATCATCTTCATCAAACATAGCTTCCCCAAGCTTGTGGCTTTGCATATCATTAGCATCATGGATATTCAAGGAATTCATGCTAACAACATTGCAATCATGCTCATCATTCAAATATTTAGTGCCAAACATTCTAATGCATTCTTCTTCTAACACTTTTGCACAACTTTCCTTTCCATCATTTTCACAAAAGATATTAAAAAGATGAAGCATATGAGGCACCCTAAATTCCATTTTTTTGTAGTTTTCTTTTATAAATTAAACTAGTGATAAAACTAGAAACCAAAATATTCGATTGCAAGATCTAAAGATATACCTTCAAGCACTCACCTACCCGGCAACGGCGCCAGAAATTGCTTGATGTCTACTACACAACCTTCTTGTTGTAGATGTTGTTGGACCTACAAGTGTAGAGGTTGGTAGGACAATGGCAAATTTCCCTCAAGTGGACGACCTAAGGTTTATCCATCCGTGGGAGGCATAGGATGAAGATGGTCTCTCTCAAACAACCCTGCAACCAAATAACAAAGAGTCTCTTGTGTCCCCAACACACCCAATACAATTGTAAATTGTATAGGTGCACTAGTTCGGCGAAGAGATGGTGATACAAGTGCAATATGGATGGTAGATATAGGTTTTTGTAATCTGAAAATATAAAACAGCAAGGTAACAAATGATAAAAGTGAGCACAAACGGTATTGCAATTCTTTGAAACAAGGCCTAGGGTTCATACTTTCACTAGTGCAAGTTCTCTCAGCAATAATAACATAATTGGATCATATAACTATCCCTCAACATTCAACAAAGAGTCACTCCAAAGTCACTAATATCGGAGAACAAACGAGGAGATTACTGTAGGGTATGAAACCACCTCAAAGTTATCCTTTCAGATCGATCTATTCAAGAGTCCGTAGTAAAATAGCACGAAGCTATTCTTTCCGTTCAATCTATCCTAGATTTCATGCTAGAATAACACCTTAAGACACAAATCAACCAAAACCCTAATGTCACCTAGATACTCCAATGTCACCTCAAGTATCCGTGGGTATGATTGTACGATATGCATCACACAATCTCAGATTCATCTATTCAAACCAATGCAAAGTACTTCAAAGAGTGCCCCAAAGTTTCTACCGAAGAGTCAAGACGAAAATGTGTGCCAACCCCTATGCATAACTTCACATGGTCACTAAACCCGCAAGTTGATCACCAAAACATACATCAAGTAGATCACGTGAATATCCCATTGTCACCATAGATAAGCACATGCAAGACATACATCAAGTGTTCTCAAATCCTTACAGACTCAATCTGATAAGATAACTTCAAAGGGGAAAACTCAATCCATTACAAGAGAGTAGAGGGGTAGAAACATCATAAGATCCAACTATAATTGCAAAGCTCGCGATACATCAAGATCGTGCCATATCAAGAACACGAGAGAGAGAGAGAGAGAGAGAGAGATCAAACACATAGCTACTGGTACATACCCTCAGCCCCGAGGGTGAACTACTCCCTCCTCATCATGGAGAGCGCCGGGATGATGAAGATGGCCATCGGTGATGGATCCCCCCTCCGACAAGGTTCCGGAACAGGGTCCCGATTGGTTTTTGGTGGCTATAGAGGCTTGCGACGGCGGAACTCCCGATCTAGGATATGTTCTGGAGGTTTTTGTATTTATAGGAATTTTTGGCGTGGGTCTCACGTCAGGGGGGGTCTCCGAGTGGTCCACGAGATAGGGGGACGCGCCCAGGGGGTAGGCCGCGCCCCCACGCTCATGGACGGCCCACTTGTAACGCCCTCGATGCGGCTATATCTCCCACGTGTCGAAGCACGACTTAGAGGCATAACCGCATTGAAAGCAATGTCGCAAGTGAGTGCATCGAGCTCACGAACATGCCTACTTGTTATCTGTTTTTGACATGTCCAGTTTTCTGCTAAGTCTGAAACCTGTAACGAAACTTGCTTAATTGATATGGGTGTTATTATATTTTCTAATCCTTTTTGGCTCATGGTCAGTAAGGGACTTTTGTTAAGAGCTTTGAGTAGACTCATGCCATGCCTTATTTTGCTATGTCCTATTCCTGTAGCATGTTGTTTCATTGCTCTAAACCTGTCATCCTGATGTTAGTTTCTGGCATGTTACTATTTTCACCAAGTCTGAGAACCTGTTATCTTTTGCACTTTTGCCATGCTTGTTTGAACCTGTTATGATGTGATTTAGCCGTAGCTCAGTGTTCATCTTTTGTCAAGCATCTTGAGTAGATTAATGTCATATGCTTTGTTGATATGTTTGGGGGCAGTAGCTTAATTTCTTGTTGCTTGCTAAGTAGCATCATGCTGTTAATGGCAGATCATTGTCATTCTTGTTTTGCTTGCCATTTGCAAACCCTGCATCCGATTCCGGTGATCTTTATATCGATTTCAACCGAAATCACCTCACCTTTCCAGTGGCATACTTGGTTTGCCAAGATTATGCCTGGTTCATCCTTTTCCTTCCGAAGCATGCATATGCATTGCATACCACATCTCGCATATCATGCCATGTTTATGTGATGGTTGTTTACTTTGTTGTTTGCTTCTTTCCGGTGTTGCTTCTTCGGGTTAGTTCCGATAACGTTGCGATTGTGAGGATCCGTCCGTCTACGTCCGTTTGTCTTCTTCATGGACTCGTTCTTCTTCCTTGCGGGATTTCAGGCAAGATGACCATACCCTCGAAATCACTTCTATCTTTGCTTGCTAGTTGCTCGCTCTTTTGCTATGCCTATGCTGCGATACCTACCACTTGCTTATCATGCCTCCCATATTGTTAAACCAAGCCTCTAACCCACCTTGTCCTAGCGAACCGTTGTTTGGCTATGTTACCGCTTTGCTCAGCCCCTCTTATAGCGTTGTTAGTTGCAGATGAAGACGAAGCTTGTTCCTTGATTGGAACATGGACTTGTTGTTCCTTGTTGGAACATGTTTACTTGTTGGGATATCACAATATATCTTATTTAATTAATGCATCTATATACTTGGTAAAGGGTGGAAGGCTCGACCTTATGCCTGGTGTTTTGTTCCACTCTTGCCGCCCTAGTTTCCGTCATATCGGTGTTATGTTCCCGGATTTTGCGTCCCTAACGCGGTCGGGTGATTTATGGGACCCCCTTGACAATTTGCTTTGAATAAGACCCTTCCAGCAAGGCCCAACCTTGATTTTACCATTTGCCTACCACCTACCCCTTTCCCTTGGGTCTGATCAACCCGAGGGTCATCTTTATTTAGCCCCCGGGCCAATGCTTGTCTAAGTGTTGGTCCAAACTAGAGCAACCTGCGGTGCCGCCCCGGGGCAACTTGGGGTATCGTCGGTTGCCGTACGTACTGCTCATCCAGTGTTGCCCTGAGAATGAGATATGTGCAGCTCCTATCAGGATGTCGGCGCATCGGTCGGCTTTGCTGGACTTGTTTTATTGCTGTCGAAATGTCTTGTAGCCGGGATTCCGAGATTGATCGGGTCTTCCCGGGGAGAAGGAATATCCTTCATAGATCGCGAGAGCTTATCATGGGCTAAGTTGGGACACCCCTGCAGGGTTTGAACTTTCGAAAGCCGTGCCCGCAGTTATGTGGCAGATGGGAATTTGTTAATGTCCGGTTGTAGAAAACCCGAAGTTGATCTTAACTAAAATACACCAAACGCGTGGGTAACCGTGATGGTCTCTTCTCGGCGGGGTCCGGGAAGTGAACACGGTTGTTGGAGTTATGTTTGACGTAAGTAGTTTTAGGATCACTTCCTGATCATAGTTGTTCGACCGTGCTTTGCCTTCTCTTCTCGCTCTCATTTGCATATGTTAGCCACCATATATGATAGTCTCTTGCTGCAGCTCCACCTCATACCTTTTACACTACCTATAAGCTTAAATAGTCTTGATCTCGCGGCTGTGAGATTGCTGAGTCCCCGTGACTCACCAGATACTTCCAATACCAGTTTGCAGGTGCCGCTGAGACCGTGCAGGTGACGCACCCGAGCTCAAGGAGGAGTTCGATGGAGATCTTGTCCTTTATGTTGTTTCGTTCTAGTCGATCAGTAGTGGAGCCCAGTTGGGGTCGATCAGGACCTTTGTCGCTTTTGGGGTTTCTTCTTTTATTTTGGCTCCGTAGTCGGGCCCTGATTGTAACTGTATGATGTAATGTTTTATTCATGTATTGTGTGAAGTGGCGATTGTAAGCCAACTATGTAACTCTTTCCCTTATGTATTACATGGGTTGTGTGAAGATTACCTCACTTGCGACATTGCTTTCAATGCGGTTATGCCTCTAAGTCGTGCTTCGACACGTGGGAGATATAGCCGCATCGAGGGCGTTACACCGGGACTCTTCTGGCCCAACTCTTTTACTCCGGGGGCTTCTTTTGGTCCATAAAAAATCATCAACAATTGGCACGTCCATTGGACTCCGTTTGGTATTCCTTTTCTGCGATACTCAAAAACAAGGGAAAAAACAAAAACTGGCACTGGGCTCTAGGTTAATAGGTCAGTCCCAAAATTCATATAAAATAGCATATCAATGCATATAAAACATCCTAGATGGATAATATAATATCATGGAAAAATAAAAAAATGATAGATACGTTGGAGACGTATTAGTAGCAGTAGCGCGTGCGAGAGCTGGGGCCGCTGGTCGTGTAGCAACATCAGTCGACTGACACCACCGGCCAAACCGCCGCCCCCCGCCGCCCGCGGCCGGTGGTGCGCCGCCCTGCCCGCCCCGAAGTCACTCCCCACCGCCAGTGCGCCGCCGCCCCGGCCATCCCTCTAGGCCCCCCTGTGACAAGCTTTTTCTCTGGCAATCCCCACGCCACCGCCCCACCATCGCCCCATCCTGAACCCTAAGATAGATAGTGGGGTACCTCTTGGGCGAGCCCCCCCACCCCACTTCGGCTGGTTCTTCCTTAACTCCGGTGAGCCCCTCCACTGCCTGAAAATCAACTCACCCAAAAGTTGTTTCAGTCAGTTGAAGTGTAGGCAAATCGGAGCAGCATCGCAAGCAAGTGCAAGAGCTTTTAGCATCCGCTTGTAGATCTGTGAAACCCTGCTCTGATTAGCATTAGCTTTTAGCATCCGCCTGTAGCTTCATGCTCGAGTCCGTAGATCTCATCTATATATCTGCCCATTGATTCACTCCGCTCCGCTTTAAGTCTTTGAATATTTTTTCTTCTTTTCTGAACTTGCTTCCGATCCATTGCTGTAATAAGACCTTGTGAAACTTGTTTCTGCATACTTAGCCATCCGCAACCTCAATTGCTTTCAATGTTTAGATCAGGCGGTTTAACTTAATATAGAAAAAGTTAATAAACCGGTATATACCATTAGTCCCCTTGTTGAACCGCCAGAACTCGTTAGCCATATGACGCCGCTTCAAAGAACTCCGGTTTAGATATAGTTGCCTCCGGTTTAACATTGTTCATAGCGGTGTATATTTTTACCCAACACAATCTTGAACCGGAATCACTTATTTTGTAGACTTCACCATGGCCAAACAAGTATATGAGTGCAACTGGGTTCCTTCTCATGTCACAGAAACTCAACTGAACAACTTAGTCTTGACCGGCGCTTTAAGCAGCAAAGATACATCCATTGGAGGGTCCCTGGTAAAGAATGTCCTCCCACACCTCAAGAGGGAGAGGTTGTCGTCTTCGCAGATCACTTAGCCTGTGGTTTTAACCCGCCCGACTCCAAATTTTACCGGGATGTCTTAGCCAATTTTCAACTCCGTCCGCAAGACACTGGCCCCAACTCTGTTACCAACATATGTCACTTCCAAGTGCTGTGTGAGGCATACTTTCAAGAGGAACCCACAGTTGAGTTGTTTAGAGACTGCTTTCACCTAAACCGCCGCACAGAATTCACTGATGGTTCCAATATGGAATTGGGTGGTGTGGCGATTCAGAAAAGAAAGGAGGTCACTTACCCTCACGCCAAACTGCACAGCCACCCCAAGGAGTGGAATCAATCTTGGTTCTATTGCAAAGACACCTCCCCTACTAATGAAAATCCTTTGCCTGGCTTTCGTCCGGAGCGGCTTAGCAATACACACCCCTTTCCGCAAAGGTTGACTGCCAAGGAGAGAAGTAAATACGCTCCTCAACTATCCAAGCTCAGAGCCTTCATGGCCAACGGTTTAACAGGAATTGATCTCGCACGCTGTTGGATATCATGGAGCATATTGCCCCTCAACCAGCGCTCCGGTTTGATGTGCGAGTATACCAGTAGTGTCGATGACCCACTCCGACATGTTAACATCCAGCTCACAGATGACGAGGTCACAAAAGCTGTGAAGAAAATGTTGAACGAACCGGAACACCTCTGCGCTCGAACCGGCCTGCTCCCCTTCTGTGCTACCAACAAACCGCCAGCTGTAAGATTTTGACTGTACTTTTTACTGAACACGTCGTTGCTATTTCTGTATATTCTTTAATATCAACTGCTGCTTAAATAGGGCGATGATCCGTTTTGGAGCAAGAAGCTTCCTCAGGAGAAACCAGAAAAACCAGGTAAACCGAAAAGACCAATCCGGCCAAAAACCAAAGTCATTAAGAGGCCTGCTCATAAGAGGAACACCACTGCATCCTCTGATCCGCCCGCTGATGACGATGTGGGTAATCCGGACCTTGAGGTAGAACTTGATTCACTTGGCTTACTTTTCACACGCCTTATTGATGATAATATTTGTCAGGATGATGCCGAAGCTAGTCATGCTGATGCTGCAGAGGTAATTACTCTCTCTTCTGATTCGAACCCTTTGCCTTCACTAAAAATCCGTCAGGCAAACCGGAATGTTAAAATTTCTCATCCTCTTGCTTACTTGGATCCCAAATTTCTTATGAAGACCCAACAGCACGAAGCTCGCCGCACAACCCGGCACAGCGGCCAGGTAGTTACCTCCGCCGGTTTACCAAACAGTCCGGTTTGGAAACGCCGTTCAGAGGTCTCTAATTTGTTTTTTCAGTGCTTGTCCTAAAGCGGCTGTTTTCGTCAACCTCTTAATCCATCTAACTCCGATTATCAGGTTACTTCCCACTCATCCTCTGGCGAGTCATCAGCTACTCAGCTGCCACCGCTCAAAACGGTGCTTGGGTAAGCTATACTTATCATAATATTTGTGATACATCATGTTGGAACATATGTTGTATTTGATTTTGATTACTCCTTTTAGGGCCAAGCCTAGGCCAAGCAAGAAGGCCTGCCTGGATAAAGCGGCCGAGGAAGATGCCGTTCCTGAACCGGATAAAACATCTGATCCTGAAGCGGCCATTCACGAAGATATACCCAACGACCCCCCACTGCAAGATGATGATGTTATTGCCGAAGAAAGGCCTGCTGATACCTCAGGCCCTGCTGACCAGCCCGGAAGCCCCATCCGGATTGAGAAATCCACCAGTCCAATTCGGCCTGCTGAAAACCAACTGCCCCTGGTCAAACCGGCGATACCAAGGATGATGATGTTGTGATTACTGGCATTGGCCGTACTGAACCAAGTAATCCGGTCGCCCTATCCAAGCATACTGCC
The DNA here is from genome assembly GCA_032464435.1 of Aegilops umbellulata. Classification (NCBI taxonomy): domain Eukaryota; kingdom Viridiplantae; phylum Streptophyta; class Magnoliopsida; order Poales; family Poaceae; genus Aegilops; species Aegilops umbellulata. Next base: position 430,476,972 of record CP136055.1, on the reverse strand, counting down.
AAAGAAGAATTCGCTACTATGAGCAAAGGCAAGTGGAATGTTGATCTGGCGACTTACGCTGCTCTGAATGCCCAAGATCTTCATTCCGGCTACTTGAACCGGCTGTATACCAGCCGTGACTATGAAGCCGGTCTGGTGAATATGATGAAAGAAAAACTTGAGGTAACTTCCATGTGCTTTTTCCTGCTTGGATTCTTCAATTTTGTTAACTCTCCTAGCCCCCAAGGGCCGGTTTTGCAATGATCTTTCAAACTGGGACTTACTAATATAAATCTGAATGCTTCAAAATTCACTGATGTAGCCCCCAAGGGCCGGTTCAACTTAATGTAGTTAAACCGGGACTTAAGTAATTTAACATGGCAGCATCAGAGTTTATTTGAGCAAATAGTCATTAGCCCCCAAGTGCCAAGTTGAATACTTGTATTGAGCTTGGGACTTTGCAATCAATTGACAGATGAAGATCAAATATGCATTAGTCCCCAAGTGCCAAGTGCATAACTTGTTATGTGGTTGGTACTTCAATTCTTGTATCATTTGTTAAATCATATGACTGTCTGTATGCAGGCTGAGCTGAAGACCAAAGAAAGCCAACTCGCCGATCTTCAAGAAAATTTGAAATCCCAACAAGCTGAAACCTCAAAGGCGAAAGAGGAGTTGACCAGCGCTTTAAGCGTCATGGAACAGCTTAAGAAGGGCTTCAAGAAAGAGCGGGCGGATTGGGCCACTGAGAAGGCCGCTTTGATGAAGAAAATTGAAACTGCTGAAGCCGCCATTAAACCGGTGGTAGATGAGCTGACTAGCGTAAAGCGGCAAGTGCATGCCATGACTGCCGCCATCTTTGGTAAGCTTCCTTCGACTTCTGTAATAATTTGGTCTTCCTATGATAGGTCCAGTTTGTAAACTTTTTGTAATGTTGCAGGTACACGCATTGGTCACTTGGGGTCAGATGTGCAGAAGAAGTTGAAGGCTGCCTATACACTGATAGAACAATTGTATACTGGTGCGCAGCGTATCATATCAACTGCATCCCACAACAACCCGGCGCCTACCTTGATCCAGGACACCCTTAAGAGATTGTCTATGCTCCCTGCCCGGGTTGAAGAGCTGAAGAAATCCGCTGCTCGAACCGGTTCTATCAATGCCTTAATCCAGGCAAAAGCGTGGGTGCCGGATTTTGACCCTGTTGAAGCGGCGCAAGGCTACCCTCACTTAAAGGAAGATGGTTCAGAATTCAATGAGGAGGACTTGAGGGCAATAAACCGGGAGGTGCGCCCTCTAGCTTGTCAATTGGTGGAAGAAGTAGACTTGTCTCATTACCAAGCCCAATATGACAATCAGAACAAACGGGTGGCTGCACCAAATCCTGATGCGGAGAATCTGACCCCTCCAATCCGTAAGCATACTTACGCTCCTGATATTGAATCGTCATTGCTGATCCATGAGGAAGTTGTCTTTCAAGCCTTAACGGGAATCGACTGGACAACTGTTGATTTCCAGCCACTGGGTAGAGAAGCAGGAGCTGAAGCGGCGCAGGATGACCCGCAACCATCAGACCGAGCTGGCGACCAAGCTTGAACCGGAGTCCGGTTTAAATGGCGGGTCTTTTATATTCCGCTGAAAACAATGACCTTATTTGGGCACCATGTTGCCTTGTAATAGGGTAGCCAATACTCTTGCTTCTGAGATGCCTTCGTGCATAAGTGCTGATACTTTTGTTTGAAAGATCGAAACCTTCAATCTATATTTCCTGCAATCACAAAACCTTAAACTGCCACGGCGGTTGTACCGCCAGCCGGTTTATACCTTTATATATATATATATGCAAGGAAATTGAGGTATAGGATCAAATTTTGTGATACAAAATACCTGCCATCGCTGGGCATGAAGTTGGCTTAGCCAATCTTGAAGCGGAGGTTTATAAACCGATACCGTCAAAGGAGAAAACAGCTCCTGTGTATACAATGCCGGCTTACCATGTAAACCGTGCCTGGTTATGATAAACACCCTGTTACTCCATAATGGGATGTTAACAGAAAAAGTCAAACCGGGCAAATAACCTCCGGATTAAAAATGGACCGTGCTCCGTCAATTGACAGTTTGAACCGGTTTAAAACGTTGTCGGTTTAAAAATCGCAACAAAAATAAAGCATAGTTCTTAAGAAAGATATTGAAGCAAAGCCAATGATAAAACCGTTTGCAAAAAGAGGCTTTATTGAGCCGATCAGATGGTGTTGCCATGGTCAGACTCGACCAAGCTCCCGATAGGTGTAGCTATGGTGCAAGTCAGCCAGGTCCCCAAATGAAACCGTGGCAATGGTTCGGGTTCGACCAAGCCCCCAAGTGATTCTATGGCCTTAGGCCGATCAAGAGGCGTAACTGGTTCAGACTTGACCATGTCCCCAAGTGACCTGGTGGCTTTCGCCTATCAAAAGGTGTTGCATTGGTTCGGACACGACCAAGCCCCCAAGTGATGTTTATAAAACTTTCAAGGGGTAAACCGGAGGCCGCTTTAAGACAGAACAACTCCGTGTAACCACGCATGATGTAAAAGAACAGATAGCCCGCTTTAGCTGAGGCTCCGGTTTATTATATTAATCATAATATATACACTGTCATAATATGTACATAAGTAGAGCCGATGGCTCAGGTATAGTAAGGCCGAAGATGAGCTATGTTCCATGGCCTGTTGGTCTCTTCCTCTAATGTACGTGAGTCTTTATGCTCTCGAATATCGATCAGATAGTATGACCCGTTGTGCAGATTCTTGCTGACCACGAAAGGTCCCTCCCAAGGTGGGGATAACTTATGCATATCAGTCTGATCTTGGATGAGCCGAAGCACCAAATCTCCTTCTTGAAAGGCTCTGGTTCTGACCCGGCGACTGTGATAACGACGAAGATCCTGTTGGTAAATCGCCGAGCGGGCAGCTGCTATGTCACGCTCCTCATCCAACAGGTCCAAAGCATCTTGCCGTGCCGTCTCGTTGTCCGCTTCAACATAAGCCGCCACACGAGGTGAGTCACGACGGATATCACTGGGGAGAACCGCCTCCACTCCGTAGACCATGAAGAACGGTGTGTATCCTGTGGATCTGTTGGGCCTAGTATTGATACTCCATAACATAGATGGTAGCTCTTCTACCCAACAACCCGGTGTCCTCTGCAAAGGAACCATAAGCCAGGGTTTGATGCCTCTCAAGATCTCTTGATTAGCTCTTTCTGCTTGACCATTGGACTGTGGGTGGGCTACTGATGAAACGTCAAGCCGGATGTGCTCACGTTCGCAGAACTCCTTCATGGCCCCCTTGGACAAATTGGTACCATTATGTGTGATGACACTATGTGGAAAGCCAAACCGGAAAATCACCTTTTTGATGAACTGAACCGCCGTGGCCGCATCACACTTGCTAACAGGTTCTGCCTCCACCCACTTTGTAAACTTGTCAATCGCCACCAGGAGGTGGGTCTTCTTATCCTTGGACCTTTTGAAAGGCCCAACCATATCCAGCCCCCAAGTTGCAAACGGCCAAGTGATCGGAATCATCCTCAATTCTTGAGCCGGCACATGAGCGCGTCTTGAAAACTTTTGGCAACCGTCACATCGTCTGACCAGATCCTCCGCATCAGCATGAGCAGTTAACCAATAAAAACCATGGCGGAACGCTTTAGCCACCAAAGATTTTGAACCGGCGTGATGACCACAATCTCCTTCGTGGATTTCACGCAAAATTTCACAGCCTTCCTCAGGCGACACACAGCGTTGAAACGCCCCTGACACACTGCAATGATGCAATTCGCCATTAACAATAGTCGTAGACTTGGGCCGCCGGATTATCTGCCGGGCCAAGGTTTCATCCTCTGGTAGCTCGCCCTGGTTCATGTATGCAAGATAAGGAAGCGTCCAATCTGGAATGATGTGTAGAGCTGCCACCAATTGAGCCTCCGGATCAGGAATAGCCAAATCCGCTTCACCAGGGAGCTTGACCGACGGGTTGTGCAGCACATCAAGAAAAACATTAGGCGGGACCGGTTTAGGTTGAGAGCCCAACCGTCTTAAAGCGTCCGACGCTTCATTCTTTCGACGGTCCACGTGGTCCACCTGATAGCCCTTGAAGTGACCTGCAACAATATGCACCTCACGACGATATGCAGCCATGAGTGGGTCCTTGGAATCCCAAGTGCCGGACACCTTTTGAGCCACTAGGTCCTAGTCACCGAAGCACTTAACCTGGCTTAGATCCATCTCCTTAGCCATCCGGAGACCATGGAGCAAGGCTTCATACTCAGCTGCATTGTTAGTACAAGGGAACATTAAGCGGAGAACGTAAGAGAACTTGTCACCTCGTGGGGAAGTTAATACGACTCCAGTCCCCGAGCCCTCCAATTGCCTGGATCCGTCAAAATGGATGGTCCAATATGTGTGATCCGGCTTCTCTTCAGGTGCTTGCAACTCCGTCCAATCATTGATGAAATCAACAAGTGCTTGAGACATCACCGCCGTTCGAGGCACGTACTTCAACCCGTGCGGCCCAAGCTCTATAGCCCATTTGGCAATCCGGCCAGTCGCTTCCCGGTTCTGGATGATATCGCCTAAGGGAGCAGAACTGACCACTGTGATGGGGTGCCCTTGGAAATACGGCTTCATCTTCCGGCTTGCCATGAAAACTCCATATACCAGCTTCTGCCAATGTGGATACCTTTGCTTGGATTCAATAAGTACCTCACTGATATAGTAAACCAGACGCTGAACCGGATGCTCCTTGCCTGCCTCCTTCCGCTCCACCACAATAGCCACACTGACTGCGCGAGCGTTAGCAACAACATATAGCAGTAGCGGCTCCTTGTCAATGGGAGTGGCAAGCACAGGCGGATTGGCCAATTGCCGCTTTAAGTCCTCAAATGCCTTATCAGCAGCGGAACTCCAGACGAACTGATCCGTCTTCTTCAACATCTCATACAAAGGAATTGCCTTCTCACCAAGGCGGCTGATAAACCGGCTCAACGCGGCAATCCGGCTAGCCAAACATTGAACGTCATTGATACACTTCGGTTTAGCCAGGGAGGTGATGGTTGTGATCTTCTCCGGATTAGCCTCAATTCCCCTGTTGGACACCAGAAAACCCAATAACTTGCCTGCCGGTACACCAAAAACACATTTGGCCGGATTGAGCATCATCTTGTATGTCCTCAGGTTATCAAAGGTTTCCTTCAAATTGTCAACCAGAGTCTCCTTCTTCCTTGACTTAACCACAATATCATCCACGTAAGCATGTACATTACGGCCAATCTGCTTGTGAAGGCAATTTTGTACACACCGTTGATAGGTTGCCTGGGCACTCTTGAGCCCAAAAGGCATAGACACATTGCAGAAGGCTCCAAAGGGAGTGATGAACACCGTCTTCTCCTGGTCCTTAACCGCCATTTTGATCTGATGATAACCAGAATATGCATCCAAAAAACTCAAATGCTCGCAACCCGCCGTAGCATCAATGATTTGATCAATACGGGGGAGGGCAAAAGGATCTGTTGGACAAGCCTTATTAAGGTCTGTGTAATCCACACACATACGCCAGGTGCCGTTTTCCTTAAGGACCAGCACCGGATTAGCAAGCCACTCTAGGTGAAAAACTTCAATAATAAAGCCAGCTGCCAAAAGCCTGGCTACCTCTTCTCCAATAGCTTTGCATCTTTCTTCGTTACACCGGCGGAGGAACTGTTTCACCGGTTTGTATTTAGGATCCACATTAAGAGTGTGCTCAGCGAGTTGCCTCGGTACACCTGGCATGTCAGAAGGCTTCCATGAAAAAATGTCCCGATTCTCACGGATGGACTCGATGAGCGCGCTTTCCTATTTCGGATCCAAATTCGCACTGATGTTGAACTGCTTGGACGAATCGCCAGGCACGAAGTCAACAAGCTTAGTCTCAGCTGCCGATTTGAACTTCAGGGCCGGATCATGCTCCGTAGTTGGCTTCTTCAACAGAGTCATATCTGCCGGATCAACATCGTCTTTATAATATTTCAGCTCCTCGGTGGCACAAACAGACTCTGCGTAGGCCGCATCTCCTTCTTCGCACTCCAAAGCGAATCTAAGGCTTCCATGAACCATTATTGTCCCCTTGTGACCCGGCATCTTGAGCTGTAAATACACATAACAGGGCCGTGCCATGAACTTGGCGTAGGCTGGTCGCCCAAACAGGGCGTGATACGGACTTTGGATTTTTACCACTTCAAACATCAATGTCTCCGACCTGGAATCATGATCATCTCCAAGGCCATTTCCAAAGCTATCTTGCCAACAGGGTATGCTGACTTGCCACGTACCACACCATGGAACACCGTATTGGACGGTTTGAGATTTTTATCAGTTAGTCCCATACGTCGGAAGGTCTCGTAGTACAAGATATTAATACCGCTCCGTCCATCCATGAGTACCTTGGTGAACTTATAACCTCCCACCTGAGGTGCCACCACCAATGCTAGTTGACCCGGGTTATCAACCCGGGGTGGGTGATCCTCTCTGCTCCATATAATTAGCTGCTCAGACCAGCGTAAGTAACGGGGCACAGCCGGTTCAACAGAGTTGACTGCCCACTTCTGAACCTTCCGGTCTCGCTTGTCTAAGCTAGTGGTGAAGACATGGTACTGCCCACTATTCAACTGCTTTGGGTTGCTCTAGTAACCCAACTGTTGCTGTTGCTGGTTGTAACCACCCTGGTTATTCTAATTATTTTGATTATTATGTCCGCCTGGATTACCATTAAATCCTGAACCGGAATTTCCTTCACCGTAACCCGGCCCGGATCCTGAGCCACCGCCAGAGCCGTGATCATACCGGAAAGCATTAGAATTTTTGAACTCCTGCATAATGTAGCAATCCTTCCAAAGGTGGTTTGCTGGCACCTCCTTCGTCCCATGCTTCGGATAGGGATGGTTCAATAGATAATTTAGGCGGTCCGGGTTAGGGTTAGGCGCTCCACTGTGATTCGGCGGTTTACCCTTGCGTCGCTGGCCCTTGTCCTGCGCGTTGGTATTAGCCACGAAGTCCATGTTGCCATCCGCTTTGCGCTTGCCTCCGCCACCATTACCTGTCGAGTGATGTTGCTAACCTTTGGAGTTGCCGTTCTTCTTTCCCTTCCCTGTCTTGTCATCATCAGACTCGGGATCCTTGGTACTATCAGAATTAGCACACTTTACCAAAGCGGTCATGAGAGTCCCCATGTCAGTGCAGTGGCACTTCATCCGCCCTAACTTCAGCTTTAGGGGCCCAAACCGGCAATTGCCTTCCAGGGTTATAACCGCGGTGTCAGCGTTGATGTGGTCGGATGAATGCAGAACTTGCGACACCCGGCGCACCCAATGCGTCATTCATTCTCCTTCCTCCTGGACACAGGCAGCTAGATCCACTATCGACATCGGCTGCTTACATGTGTCTTTGAAATTACTGATAAACCGGGCTCGTAATTGGGCCCATGAACTGATAGAATTGGCCGGTAAGCTTTTTAACCACGTATGGGCCGTTCCTTCAAGCATCATGGTGATATACTTTGCACACGCCGCATCATCCACATCAAGCATCTCCATGGCCATCTCATAGCTCTCCACCCATGTCTCTGGAGGTTGATCCGCCGTATAATTTGGTACCTTGCGCGGGCCCTTGAAATCCTTGGGCAGGCGCACATTGCGTAAAGCGGGGACAAGGCAAGGCACCCCCAAAGAGCTAGAGGTAACTCCAGGCTCGACCAAGGTGGTCGGACGAACCAGCGTAAGCTGACGATCTTGATACTGTGTTGCTAACTCGGCCTCCCTACGCGCTCGAGCCCGGTCCACCACTTCCTGAGCATTATCGACACCACCTGCCGGGTTGTTACCACGGGGCGTTCCACGTCGTGCATTACTTGACACGGCCGGTTCATCCATATGCCTGCTATAGCTCCGGCTTGGACGAGGGTTGAGTGGATCCGGTCGCGGCTGTACGAATATGCTTCCTGTTGGACCAAAGCTGTCCTAAGGAGCTCCTTGACCCGGCGCGTCTCTACCGCCTGCGGCGAATCACCTTCAATTGGAATGGCCTCCAGCCATGCAGCAGCCGCAACAAGGTTTTCCATCGGGTTGGAGTAGTGACCCGGAGGTGTTGGCACAGTCTGAGGTACACCAGTATTATGACGGGGCAGATCTATTAAACGGGGCTGGACCGGCGTGCCCATCCCAGGTGCTTTCCCCCCGTTTACCACTGGCGGATTACTGGTTCCCGCTCCGGGGGTGTTGAAGAGGTCTATGGCTTCGATGACTGAAGGCAGACGAGATCGGTACTTCCTCCTCATGTCTTCCTGCGACGCGTTCTGGTCCAACATGAGCCTGTAGGCCTGTGCATCTAAAGCGGCCCGCTCTGCAGTCATCCTGGCATCTTCAGCTGCTAGGTCCGCCTTAGCCTGAGTGATTTGCTCCCTCACTTTTGCAATCTCCGTGTTGTGAGCGTCCTGATCCGCCGGGTTAGCCTCTGCCATGAGCGCAGCCAACGCATCGAACAGATCCGATAAAACTTGAGCCGGCCGGCGGACTGAGCCTCCTGCCCCGGCAGCCGTCGCAGCTACTGAACCGGCGATCATTGCCGCAGCGGTCAAAGAATGAAGCACTACTTGCGTATTGGCCATGAATATTCCAACCCGGTTGGGCAGATCGGAGGGGTCCGGAATACTCTCACCATCGGAACAGCCCCCAATCCGGCCATCTTGTAACTGATACAGAGATTTAGTTTCTCCAGTTGACGACTCGTCGCCGGAGTAAACGACGGTCTCGCCACCAGATTCGGATCTATCCTCATAACTTCCTCCATGGATGACTCCCACGAAGGCACGCTTCACGGCCGGTTTAACTTGGGCAGATCGCGCACGCTGAGCCGTCTTGACGAGGTCGGTGCAGATGTCCGGCTCAGGTCCCGGTTCACCGATCTTGCCGATGAAAACGTGTATGCCACCAAAGGGGACCCGGTACCCGTACTCAATTGAGCCGGCCTCGGGGCCCCAGCCTGCATCGTCGATGTAGAGCTTGCCGCGATGACTCTTAGTCATCCGGCCCACACCGTAGCCCTCAAGTCCTTCAAAGAGGCACACCAAGAACTTGAAACCATTGTGCGATAGCCCCACGGTGGGCACCAACTGTCATGGTTTTGTCACGGCAGATGTCCTGGAGAAAGAACTTAGTCGTGGAGCCATCGTGACGGGTTAGCTTGAAGGGGTTAAAGCGGACACAGGGACGCAGAGAGTTTTATACTAGTTCGGCCCCTTCGATGAAGGTAAAATCCTACGTCTAGTTGTGATGGAATTGATGGAGTTTCGATGACTAGGGAGCAAACAAGCTTCGCCTAAGTCTCGAATTGTTGTTGTCTGTCCTTGAACCGCCGCCGGGTCGTCCCCTTATATACACGGGTGACGCCGTCGGTCCACAGAGTCCCAGCACCGGTCCATACTCGTATCCGAGTTGGTCTCTCCTTATTCCTAACTTACAGTACAAGTTTACATATAAAGCCGGTTTACGGCTACAGGTCCTAAACCGACTACAGGCCTTGGGCCCTTCTCTGCCTCTTTGGGCTTTAACACCTTTGAACTACTGATGAAGTTAACCCGGCCCAGGTAGGCCGGTTTACGCCCAGTAGTAATATCCCCAACAAGCAGCGCGAGCAAGAGCAAGAGAAAGAGCAATAGCAAGAGCAGATCAGGCAGGGGACCGGTAGCAAGAGCAGAGCAGCGGCGCGAGCGAGAGATAAAGTAGCAACATCTCATACTGATGTGGACGTCGCCGCCGAGGGAGCGGTGCCATGGAGGAAGTGGCCGGCGTCGCCACCATGGATGGAGACGCGCCATGTCGGCTAGGGACTCAGCGCCGGCAGCACCGTGAGATTGAATCAAGAAGAAAATGCGCTGATTAGTGTACAACCTCTTTTGTGGCATCGATTAGGACTCAGCTTCATCCGAGGAAATGGTGATGATGCTGCTCTTCCGGTGGTGCAGGCGAAGACAACGGTGTGGGAATGGAGGTGGCATGAAAGACGAAGGGAACATCAGGGCAGCTCCTTGGAGGTGGAGGACGGGGTGGCTTAACCAGCGGGACGATGAGATCGATTAAGGATCCTCATCCGGTATGGTGGGTGAGGGACGTCGAGGTGTTGTTGTGGACGACGTGATCAGCGAAGAGGCTCCGGCTGAGTGGCAGACGGAGGAGGGTGTGGGGCTTCGCGGGTGTCGCTGTCAAAACCGGCGGATCTCGGGTAGGGGGTCCCGAACTGTGCGTCTAAGGTCGATGGTAACAGGAGACAGGGGACACAATGTTTACCCAAGTTCGGGACCTCTCTATGGAGGTAATACCCTACTTCCTGCTTGATTGATCTTGATGAATATGCGTATTACAAGAGTTTATCTACCACGAGATCGTAATGGCTAAAACCCTAAAAGTCTAGCCTGTATGACTATAGTAATGATTCTACCCCCTCCGGACTAAGTCCTTCGGTTTATATAGACACCGGGAGGATCTAGGGTTACACAAGGTAGGTTACAAAGAAAGGAATCCACATATTTTGTAGCCAAGCTTGGCTTCCACGCCAAGGAGAGTCCCATCCGGACATGGGTGCACTCTTGGGTCTCCGTATCTTCACAGCGCATCAGTCCGGCCCATGGCTAACAGGCCGGACGCCCAAGGACCCCTTAGTCCAGGACTCCCTCAGTAGCCCCTGAACCTGGCTTCAAATACAAGGTATCCGGCGCGTAGATCTGTCTTCGGCATTGCAAGGCAGGTTCCTCCTTCCGAAATCCAAGATAGTCTTCGGACGTATTGTACGTGTCCGGACCTGTAACATAAGTTTTGTATACTTCCACAGAGGGCACAATAATTTATAAATCCATCCCACCGACAACTTTTCATAGCATGACACCATGTCACCGCCGGGATATTATTTTAAACCCATCATTAGCCTGCAGCCCCTGGATTTGAGGCGCGGCTTTATTGGTACGCCTTATCCAAGCCGAGATCGTGTCCCACTTATTAAGGGATTCTTATCAACACGGACGTGGGTAACCCAACCGTCTCTGGGGTACGACTCCTTGGAAACAGGCAAGTTTTAAGGCCCAGGAGTAGACGTTTAGATACTCACGGCCTTTATAAAGGGGTACACACGCGTCTCTCTTTCTTCCACGTTTGCTTCTTCCTCAGCCCTTGCTATCTAGAGTTCCAAAACCCTAGTTTCGCCCACCACAAGCTTTGGTCATGTCCGGATATAGCCTTTTCGATTGGTGGGTGGTTTCTTCTGTTACATAGGAGGATATTGTGAAGCTTAGGGCGGCGAGATATCTAACTGCAGAAATTCTCCATCGGCTCCCTGCCGAAGGGCAGGTTATCCCCACCTCCAGATCCGGTGAGAGGGTCGTGTTCATCTCCCACTTCCTCTGAGGGTTAGGCTTTGCCCTTAATCCCTTTGTTCGAAGGCTCATGTTCTACTACGGGCTGGATTTTCATGATCTGGCCCCGAACTCTGTTCTTCTTATCTCGATGTTTATCGTCACGTGCGAGGCCTTCCTTTGAATACCTCCACACTTAAGCTTGTGGCTCAAGACCTTTAATGTGAAGCCGCAGATGATGGGGGGGGAGCAGGCAGAGTGTGGTGGCGCCATCGTGAGCCAGCTTAATAGTGCTCTTTGTCCAAAACGATCCTTCACCGAGTCCTCTGACTTATGGCAACAGGAGTGGTTCTATATCACCGAGCCCCGTTGAGGGCCCTGGACTAAGGGGTCCTCGGGCGTCCCGCCTGTTAGCTATGGGTTGGACTGATGGGCTGTGAAGATACGAAGACAGAAGACTGCACCCGTGTCCGGATAGGACTCACCTTGTCGTGGAAGGCAAGCTTGGCGATCAAATATGTAGATTCCTTTCTTTGTAACCTACCCTGTGTAACCCTAGATCGTCCCGATGTCTATATAAACTGGAGGACTTAGTCCAGAGGGGGAGATTCATTATCATAGTCATACAGGCTAGACTTCTAGGGTTTAGCCATTACGATCTAGTGGTAGATCAACTCTTGTAATACTCATATTCATCAAGATCAATCAAGCAGGAAGTAGGGTATTACCTCCATAGAGAGGGCCCGAACCTGGGCAAACATCGTGTCCCCCTATCTCCTGTTACCATAGAACTTACACGCACAGTTCGGGACCCCCTACCCGAGATCCGCTGGTTTTGACACCGACATTGGTGCTTTCATTGAGAGTTCCACTGTGTCATCATCAAAATGTTCGATGGACCCTTTAATAATCAACAATGATGCTGTCCAAGGAGAAATCTTCCTCCCCGGACAGATTTTCATGTTCGGCGGCTTCGCAGTTCGGGCCAACTCGTTTGGCCATCTTGAGCAGATCGATAGCTACGCCCCTGGCCATCAGGTCAGATTTGGTAGCTTGAACTACGTCGCGGATATCCGTGGAGATTTGATCTTCGTTGGATTCGAAACCGCGGCGATCGCTCCTGGTCACCTCGATGAACATGACCTAAATCTGTCATCGGATCACATTCGGGAGATAGCTCCTATAAGTGCTCTGGCCTTAGATCCGGAGCATACGATGCCATCTAAGGACTGGAGGTTCAACCCCACCAAGGAGGCCACAGATTCCCTGGTGTTGGAGCCGCAGATGGACCTAACCTCACACAATATTTGTGTCACTTGAACTCTGGACTCGTCTCTGGGTGTAAGTTCCGAACCATGTGAGTCGGCGGATGCCGAACTGGATCGTTTATCGACCTTCAAGTTCAGCGTCGCAGACATCTTCCAGCACTCAACATTGGGCGATGTGCTAACTCATTAAAGAAGCTGTCCTTGGTGGGGGCTAATGATGGAGAATTTAGCTTCCCACCCCCCCACCCACTTCATAGCCACGGTCGAAGATATAACCAACATGCTGGATTACAGCTCCGAAGACATCGATGGTAGGGACGACGATGCTGATGAAGAGCAGGAGCAAAATCCGCCATTTACTGGACGTTGGACGGCCACTTCTTCGTACGATGTGTACATGGTGGATACACCCAAAACAACCAATGACGATGACAAAGAAAATCCAGTCGAGAATAAACCTCCTGAGACACAGCCAAAACGTCGGCGTCCTCGGCGCCGCTCTAAGTCACGTCGTTCCAAAGACAGCAATGCTGGCACCGGAGAGAATAATACTCTGGACGACACCGAAAACAATGAAGACCTTGCCGAGGTAACATCCAAACAGGAGGAGCAAGAAAACAGGCAAGCTAGCCCCGACGAACAGGCCAGGCCTAACGACTCGGAGGACGGTAGTTATTGTCCGCTCTCTGAGGATGAGGACAGCCTCGGCAACAAAGATTTCATCGTGCCCGAGGAACCTCTCGAGCAGGAGTGCTTCAAGAGCCAGCTAATAGCCACCGCAAGGAGCCTGAAAAAGAAGCAGCAGTAGCTTCAAGCTAACCAAGATCTACTCGTCGACAGATGGACTGATGTCCTGGCAGCCGAAGAACACGGCCTCAGACGCCCAGCCAAGAGTTACCCGAAGCGAAGGTTGCTACCCTAGTTCGATGAAGAGGCGCCGGAGCCCATACTTCCCTCGCGTAATGCGGCCGACCAAACACTACGCGGTCGGGATAGTGTGGCGGACCAACCACCTCGTGATCGGGATAGAGCGGCAACTCAAGCCGAATAGCAGCCCGCCCTGCCGCCACGAAAAAAAAGAGACAAAGCAGTCTGGGGTCATATATACGACCTCTGGCAAACCCTGGATAGTAGAGCAGGATATACCCGATGGATCTACGGATCGCGAGGACATTCCTCGACATGTGATGATGGCTACCTATTCGGACGTGACAAACCTAGTCACACCCGAGCCGACAATCGCAGACGGACTCCATAAGACCGACGTCGTGACGTGGCCCGATATAGAGGCGCCGCACACCCTCTTTGCTTCAACGATGAAGTAATGGATCACGAATTCCCCGAAGGGTTCAAACCCGTTAACATTGAATCATACGACGGAACAACCGATCCCGCTATATGGATCGAGGATTTTATTATCCATATCCACATGGCCCGCGGAGATGACCTCCACGCTATCAAATACCTCCCACTAAAAAGCTCAAAGGGCCAGCTCGGCACTGGTTAAACACCTGCCTGAAAACTCCATCGGCAGCTGGGGGGACTTGGAAGACGCCATCCTCGACAACTTCCAAGGTACATACGTCCAGCCATCAGACGCCGATGACTTAAGCCACATAGTCCAACAACCTGGAGAGTCAGCCTGGAAATTTTGGACTAGGTTCCTAACCAAAAAGAACCAGATTGTCAACTGTCCGGATGTCGAAGCCCTAGCGGCCTTTAAACATAGCATCCGCGATGAATGACTCGCCCGCCACCTCAGCCTAGAAAAGCAAAAATCTATGGCAGCCCTCACGACACTCATGACCCGCTTTTGTGCGGGTGAGGACAACTGGCTGGCTCGTAGTAAAAATATGGTCAGCGACGCAGGCCCCTTTGTGGCCAAAAATAGCAATGGCAAGCTCCAACGTAACAGACACAAACACCGAAGCAATGGTGATAATACCGACGACACTACAGTCAACGCCGGATTTAATGGCTCCATGTCCAGCCAGCGGAAGAAACCATACAAGAGAAACAATCAGGGACCATCCAGCCTAGACCGCATACTCGGTCGCCCGTGCCAGATACACGGCACCCCAGACAAACAAGCCAATCATACCAACAGAGATTGTTGGGTTTTTAAATAGGGCGGCAAATTAAACGCCGAGAACAGGGAAAGGGGATCACAAAGCGAGGACGACGACAAGGAGCCCCGACAACCGAACACAGGGGGACAGAAGAAGTTTCCCCCTCAAGTGAAAATAGTGAACATGATATATGCTACACACATCCCCAAAACGGAGCGCAAACGCGCACTAAGGGACGTCTACGCGATAGAGCCAGTCGCCCAAAATTCAATCCATGGTCGTCATTCGAGATAACCTTTGATCATCGGGATCACCCGACTAGTATCCATCATGGTGGTTCAGTCGCACTAGTCCTCGACCCAATCATTGATGGACTTCACCTGACGCACGTCCTTATGGACGGAGGTAGCAGCCTCAACCTGCTTTATCAGGATACAGTGCGAAAAATGGGCATCAATCCATCAGGGATCAAGCCCACAAAGACTACCTTCAAAGGATTCATACCAGGTGTTGAGGCCCGTTGTACGGGTTCAATCACGCTAGAAGTTGTCTTCGGGTCTCTGGACAATTTCCGAAGTGAGGAGTTAATCTTCGACATCGTCCCCTTTTGCAGCGGCTATCACGCACTGCTCGGACGAACCGCGTTCGCTCGATTCAATGAAGTGCCACACTATGCTTATCTTAAGCTCAAGATGCCCACTCCATGCGGCGTCATCACGGTCAATGGAAATACGGAGTGCTCCGTCCGTACAGAAGAGCACACAGCTGCCTTAGCAGCAGAAGTACAGAGCGGCCTTCTCAAGCAGAACCTTCATTTGCTGCCGAGCCCACGGACACCGTTAAGAGGGTCCGAACTACCCCGCAACAGGACAACTCGACATGTCAGGAGCTCGACTAGCAATCCGGCCTCCGTCTCAGTCCCAATCAAGCGGTGGCATTCGCGCCGCACGTACATAACTACACACTCGAAATTCCATGGGCATCGATGGAGGCATTGCTAGCTTGTGATCCATAGTGCGGCTCAACCAGCACCGGAAACACACATACTTTCACTTTTTCTTTTTCCTTTAAGGTATCAATCCCGCAGACCCCATCTGATGGCCTGATCATGGGTCCTCTCGAAGGACAAACACACCAAGACGACAAGAATAAGAGCGGTCGGGATAGTTGACCCAGTAGGATGCTATTATACAAGCTCGGCACGGGAGAGCCGTAGACATACGGGGGACTTCTCTAGGTGGTTTCGTTAAATGACCACTCTACCTGTTTTTCAGGACCTATATGCAGCTCTCTCTTGGTGAAGGCATAGTAAATAGCCTTTCTGCTTATTGCACTACTTGTATAAAATGCACTTTAATGCACCAATGAAATTATAATAGAAACAGTTTGCGGCCCAAATTTCTGTTAGGGAACGTAGTAATTTCAAAAAAATTCCTACGCACACGCAAGATCATGGTGATGCATAGCAACGAGAGGGGAGAGTGTTGTCTACGTACCCTCGTAGACCGAAGCGGAAGCGTTGACACAACATAGAGGAAGTAGTCGTACGTTCTCCTCGCGATCCAACCGATCACAGCACCGTTACTCCGGCACCTCCGAGTTCTTGGCACACGTTCAGCTCGATGACGATCCCCGGGCTCCGATCCAGCAAAGCGTCGGGGAAGAGTTCCGTCAGCACGACGGCGTGGTGACGATCTTGATGTGTTACCGGCGCAGGGCTTCGCCTAAGCACTGCAACGATATGACCGAGGTGGAATTTGGTGGAAGGGGGCACCGCACACGGCTAAGGAAAGATCTCAATGATCAATTGTGTGTCTCTGGGGTGCCCCCTGCCCCTGTATATAAAGGAGCCAAGGGGGAGGGGCTGGCCGGCCAAGCCTGGCGCGCCAGGAGAGTCCTACTCCCTCTGGGAGTAGGATTCCCCCCCCCCCAATCCTAGTTGGACTAGGATTCTCCAAGGGGGAGAGAGAGAGAGAGGGGGCGCCCACCTCTCCTAGTCCTAATAGGACTAGGGGAAGGGGGGAGGCGCGCAGCCCATGAGGGCAGCCCTCTCACCTCTCCTCCAAGGCCCATGTTGGCCCATTATGCCCCCGGGGGGTTCCGGTAACCCTCCCGGTATTCCGGTAAAATCCTGATTTCACCTGGAATGCATCCGATGTCCAAACATAGGCTTCCAATATATCATTCTTTACGTCTCGACCATTTCGAGACTCCTCGTCATGTCCGTGATCACATCCGGGACTCCGAACTCCTTCGGTACATCAAAATGCATAAACTCATAATAACTGTCATCGTAACGTTAAGCGTGCGGACCCTACGGTTCGAGAACAATGTAGACATGATCGAGACACGTATCCGGTCAATAACCAATAGCGGGACCTGGATGACCATATTGGCTCCTACATATTCTACGAAGATCTTTATCGGTCAGACCGCATAACAACATACGTTGTTCCCTTTGTCATCGGTATGTTACTTGCCCGAGATTCGATCGTCGGTATCCAATACCTAGTTCAATCTCGTTACCGGCAAGTCTCTTTACTCGTTCCGTAATACATCATCTCGCAACTAACTCATTGGTTGCAATGCTTTCAAGGCTTTATGTGATGTGCATTACCGAGAAGGCCCTGAGATACCTCTCCGACAATCGGAGTGACAAATCCTAATCTCGAAATACGCCAACCCAACATGTACCTTCGGAGACACCTGTAGAGCACCTTTATAATCACCCAGTTACGTTGTGACGTTTGGTAGCACACAAAGTGTTCCTACGGTAAACGGGAGTTGCATAATCTCATAGTTTAAAGGAACATGTATAAGTCATGGATAAAAGCAATAGCAACATACTAAACGATCGGGTGCTATGCTAATGAAATGGGTCATGTCAATCAGATCATTCAACTAATGATGTGATCTCGTTAATCAAATAACAACACTTTGTTCATGGTTAGGAAACATAACCATCTTTGATTAATGAGCTAGTCAAGTAGAGGCATACTAGTGACACTCTGTTTGTCTATGTATTCACACATGTATTATGTTTCCAGTTAATACAATTCTAGTATGAATAATAAACATTTATCATGATATGTAAGGAAATAAATAATAACTTTATTATTGCCTCTAGGGCATATTTCCTTCAATTTCCACGGCTCTAGCTTACCACTGGTTCTTCCTTTTTTTTTCTTTTTCCTTCCTGGTAATTCTATCAGATAACACCCGTACACTCGGTGTGTTCCACCTTGCTAGGGGCTTCATAGCGCCCCACAACATGGCAACAAAAGTCCAAACATTTTTACAGTATAGTTATACTGGCTAAGGTAGTAAAGGGAGAACTATTGCGATTGTGCCCTGGTTTATCCAAAGGTGCACCTCAGTAGATAAAGCCGAAAACTGACTATCATGATACGGCGAGAGCCGGTCTGTTGTTCGGAGGTTGAAATTCGTTGGAGATTTCTTCCGCATTACGCGAAGGATCGATACTTCCCGATCAGACGCTCATAGCATTGTGGTTCGGATACTAGGGCCGGCACCCATGTTTTATTGTAAAACTCCTATGGCTAAGTGAGGGAGTTTAAGCCGCATAGTCTCATTGTCTGGTTCGTTGCGCTAAACAACTCCTTCAAGGACCATATAATTGGATCAAGATTGTTTAGATTCCATCCCGAACACCTCCGTACTACCTACATGGGGGCAGAAGCCAACGACTGGCCAACCCTCAGATTTCATACAACACGGCCGCACAGGAGGAAAAAATTAAAACATAACAAGCATTATATTACAAACCGACTTTGTTTCATCATACAAGGCAAAGACAACACGAATGTATTCATTCGAACAACATGTCTTGCCCACACTGCTTTGCCATAATGCGAGACCCCTCTAGGACATCCACAAAATAGCGCTCAAGTGTGCGGTGCTCCTTGCCCTCTGGCGGCCCCCTGGTCAGCTCGACGGCGTCCATCTTGGCCCACCACATCTTGGAACAGCCGAAGGCCATGCGCGCATCTTCAATACATGCCGATCGCTTGACGACGTCCAGCCGAGGACAGGCGTTCACCAGCCGCTTCACGAGTCTGAAGTAGCTGTCGGGCATAGCTTCGGCTGGCCATAGCCGGATTATCAAATCCCTCATGGCTAGTTCGGCCACCCTATGCAGCTCCACCAACTGTTTCAGCTGATCGGTGAAGGGCACGGGATGCTCTGGCGCAAGATACTGCGACCAGAACCATTTCTCCGTGGAGCTCCCTTCTTCGGCTCGAAAGAACTCCGCAGCGTCGGACACACTACGTGACAGATCTGCGTAGGCTCCTGGAGAACTCCGAATTCGGGTTAGTAAGAAATACTTCTTCTTCATATACTTGCTTTGCATACTAAATGCCTTACCCGCCGCGATCTTCCTAGCTTCCTGGATCTCTTGGAGGGCGCCCTGGGCCTCATTCCGGGCCGTCTTCGTGCTCCGACGAGCCTTGCCGAGTTTGGTCTCTCGAACCGAGGTGTCGTGCTCCAAGGTCTCGCACTTCCTCACCGCGTCCTGGAGCTCTTGTTAAACCTCGTTGACCCGGGCCTTGAGCTTCTTACGGGTGGCCTGCTCGTTGATAGCCTTCCCGTCGGCGTCGGCCAGGGCCTCCTTCAGGGCCTCGACCTCGGTCGTCGCTTCTATATACATCTTGACACTTCAGTCAATGCTTATCATTTTACCTTCCTAATGTAAAACGGGTTATCACATACCTTGTTTTTCTTGGAGCCGTCTCCTCACCTGACCGAGCTCCTCCTCAGCCTGCTACAGTCTCTGCTTCAGTCTGGAGACTTCGGCAGTATGTGAGGTTGCGGCCAACAGCGACGACTGTGTATTCATTTCAGACAAGTTTAGTTAGTTTCGGGCCATCAGGGATTGATCCTTTGTCCGGTTTCTTCTTTCCGGACACCGGACAGTGTCTCACGGGCTACTGTCTATATGGGGATTTCCTCCTTTTGTGTCACTTACCTCAAAACCTGTCAGCAGGCTGCTGCAGGCTTCGGTTAGTCCGCTCTTGGCGGACTGAACCCTTTCAATCACCGTGCCCGTAAGAACACGGTGCTCATCCACAATGGAAGCGCCTCCCAGTGCTTCCAACAGATTATCTAGTGCCCCTGGTTGGACAGGGGTCACCGGTGGAGTAGGCATACCCCCTTCTTTCGAAGGAGGTTGCGCGCCGGATTCTGGAGCCGTGTCGGTCTCCGGAATCGAGTCCGGTTGAGGGCTGAACTGAATACGGCCCTCATCCCCATTATCCATGGGAATTGGCTCCGCCTAGTGTTCGGTGACGGGGGCTTCGCCTTCTGACGCCTCTCCCGGCCTGGGAAGGTCCGTTGGGAAAGCACCTCATCGTATCCCTTGGCATTGGGAGAGTAAGTGGCTGACGGTGTCTCACTGGCCATCTCCCTTGGGTCCAGCGAACCTCTTGACGAGGATCGTTGGGAGCTGTCATGGGCCGGACTGCAATAGCATAATTAACCATGTCAATACGACAAAGAGGAGAGGTTAGATCTATGGGCATGTATGAGTCTTAGCACTTACGATGCAGCCCGAGGCTTAGTGCGGGGGCGTCGCTCTAGACTGTTGTCGACGCCCCATGCGGAGCTGCCCGTGAACGGGCCTTTCCCCTTCTTGGGCACCTCCACCTCCAGAATTGTGGAGGCCACCCTCTTCTTTCTCCCCCCATCAGGGGGAGAGCCGCTCTCCTCCTCCTTCTCTTCCTCTTCGCCGTCGTCGTCGTCTTCGGCAACGGAGGAACGAGTCCTGTCTACGGACGTTGCTTCCATAGCGCCCTTGCGGCGGGGCCCACTCCAGCACCAGCATCATCGCTAATCGCGGAATGACTAGTTCTTTAGGCAGCGGAGCCGGGCACTGGATCTTCTTCGCCCTCTACATCCATTCCTGAAGAAGCAATGACAGTAAAAGTTCAGATATCCTCCTTGAAACGAACAAGTAGAGGATGTGTTAAAAACTTACCTCGCTGGCGAGGTGGTTAATGTCGTGTCCATGGTCCGAATTCGTGGCTGGCGGTATCTCGTTGCCCTTGAAAAGCAACCTCCAGGCATGTTCGTGGGTGGTCTCGAAGAGCCTCTTCAGGGTATGGTGCTTCTTCGGATTGAACTTCCATAGCGGGAGGCTTCGGCTTTGGCACGGGAGAATCCGGCGGACTAGCACACTACAAAAAAAAGACACATCCGTGACATTTTGGTCCGATTGAATTTTTTTTCTGTCATACATATGACACTTCTATGACGATAATTGTGACAAAACCCGGTATCATCATAGATGTAGTGGGCTCCTACTTCTATGACAAAAAATCATGACAGAAAATGGGCTTTTCGTCCTGGGCGTGCCGGAGACGTAGCTGTATGACATTCTTTGGGCCGTCCATGACGGAAAAAAACATGGTAGAAGCAAGGGCGAGGAAAATTTCGGGGAGTTCCCGGTTACGGTGGGAGGTCGGGGGCCGAGCAATGCGCGTTTCTCTCGTACACGTACGCGCGTGTGTGCGAGGCATTGGCTCTAACTGAACCCGAGCGAGGCGTTGGGCTCTAACTGAACCCGAGCGATTGCACTGCAGGCTACGCGTTACTTAACCCGAGCGATCGATCGATGGATGTTAACTGAACCCGATCGAGCGATTCCTTCGCTACTGCTGCTAACCGAAGCCGATTGATGCTGCCTCTGGGATTAACAGTGAGCATTGCGCGCGGGGGGGGGGGGGGGTTGGATGAACAGTGAGCGGTGGCTTTGCCTCTGGATGAACAGGACCCCGTGGTGTGGTTGAGGTCTGGATGAACAGTAGACGGTGGAGGGGTGCCCATGGAGGGGTGGATGAACAGGACCCCGTGGTGTGGAGGACTGGATGAACAGTAGACGGTGGATTGGTGCCCATGGAGGGGTGGTTGAACAGGACCCCGTGGTGTGGAGGGCTGGATGAACAGTAGACGATGGAGGGGTGCCCGTGGAGGGGTGGTTGAACAGGACCCCGTGGTGTGGAGGGCTGGATGAACAGTAGACGGTGGAGGGGTGGTTGAACAGTAGCCGGTGGAGTAGCGCGCAGTGGAGGCTAGATGAACAGGAGCCCATGGAGGCTGGAGGAGGTCGACGGTGGAGATGAACAGTATCCCGTGGAGTCCCGTTTTGCGGTACGCCACACCCCTCCCGATGAACAGGACCCCCATTTCGACCGTAGCGCTCCAACACAAGTCTGTTTCCTCCGTTTTGCGGTACGCCACACCCCTCCCGATCAACAGGACCCCCGTTTCGACCGTAGGAGGTCCGTTTCGTCCGTTCTGCGGTATGCCATACCCCTCCTGATGAACAGGATCCCGTTTCGACCGTAGGAGGTCCGTTTCCTCCATTCTGCGGTATGCCAGGCCTCGTTTCCATCGCCTGTTCCGTCCAAGCCCTCCCGATGAACACGACCATGCATTCCGTTCCGACCCAACCGGTTGGCTCCCACGCGTTCCGTGGCCTTCCGATGAACATGATGCATTCCGTTGCCTCCCCATGAACATGACGCATTCCGTTGCCTCCCCATGAACACGACGATGACGCTGTTTCTCCGTTCCAACCTAGACATGTACACGATCCCTCGCCGTCCGTATGCGCGAGTAGGCGTTCGAGACCCCTCCAGTATGTACACATACGTGGTCGTATTTTCTTTCTTGCACCCTGGCCGCTGTACGTACGTGTACATGCTACGTGCGCGCCTCTACATCGACCAGTATGTACGTACACGTTCACGACCAGAATGACAATGCTACGTACGCTTCGACCAGGTGGGTCCCGACTGTCAGGCACTTCCTTGCCTGCGAAGATGTAGCTGGTGGGTCCCAGCAGTCAGGGGGCGAATCGTTTTTTTTTGCCGGACACACTTCCTTGCGAGCGAAGGTGTAGCTGGTGGGTCCCAGTAGTCGGGGGGCTGGTGGGTCCCAGCAGTCAGGGGGGCGAATCGTTTTTTTTCGGACGCACTTCCTTGCGTGCGAAGATGTAGCTCGTGGGTCCCAGCAGTCAGGGGGCGAATAATTTTTTTCGCGAAATACGGTGGCCCGTCCGGTGGGCCCCCGCTGTCAGGTGGAGGAATTATTATTTTGCGCATAATAAGGAGGCACTTCCTTGCGGCTGCCGTGGACCCAGTTGTCAGCCTCTCAGCATACAGTACTCTTCCGATGGAAGTCGGTCTTTGACCACGTTGACCACGCCGCGCCCAGAGCACCAGGGCGGTGGTCTGGGCAACGGCGAGGCCTAGGAAGGGGACGACGCGGAGCCGGGGAAGACGCAGCAGTGGAAGCCCGCGCGGAGAGGAGTACGAGGGTTCACTGGTTCGGCTGCGGTGTGAGGCTGTCGTCACCCAGAATAACAGGGGGTGTGGGTGAGTAGAGGGATGGCATGGCCAGCGGTGGGAGTAGTACAGGGCGGTGGGGCCTCCGCGGCATCACAGCCGGCCACGGGAGGCAGGAGCACACGACACGACCGGCGCTGCTTTGGGCGGCTGGAGTAAGAAGACCAGAGGTTGAAGAAGCACTACGGCCGTTGGATGGACATCGTATGATCACTGCAGCTAGAATCGTTTATATTGACTAAGTTGACAAAGCCCTTGGTACGCATCAACTTGGTAGGCCCACAGCTCGGATTTGGCAGAGAACATATAGCCCATTTGCCGTTTGTAAGAATGTACAACCCATTTTTTAATTCTAATGGAATTTACTACAGCCCATTTACAGTTTGTTAATGGTACATCCCAACTACTAGCTAGGACAATGATTAATAATTTCATACAACCGCTCAAAACAGAATTAAAAAAAATTCCCACATTTTGATGGGATCCGAAATATTTTTATCCGAAATTTCTAGTTACGTTAAATATAATTTCAAAATAAAGTTGTATTACGTTAAAATCCAACGAAATATTGCGCGCGCAACAAGTAATGAAATTAAAATTTTCAAATTCCAAAAATTATATATTTTTCAAACTAATCACGTGTTTGGTGCATAGTAACTGTCCAGTTATTATAATTACATCCTGTCGGGGCGGACGGGCGTCCCCCCGCGAGCACCTATGGGGCCGGAGCCCCTTTCGTTGTCCGGCGAGGGGGGCGGAGGGAGCGCAGAGAGCAGATCGAGGCGGGCACACGGGCGGTTTACCCAGGTTCGGGCCGCGATGGACGCGTAAAACCCTACTCCTGCTTGGTTGTATTGAACTGGGGAGCTCGGGAGCTTGGGGAGCTAGCTGCACCGAGCGTATGGCTGTCTGGATGCCGAATCTCCGAACCCCCGGAACCCCCTCTACGTTGCACATGGGCCTCCTTTTATAGCGCAAAGGGGTCACCGACAGGTGTCAACGTAAGAGAAAGGGGTAAAAGTGTAAAAGGGGTGGTAGCTGTAATAGTGTGGGAACGGTGGTGCTACAGTGCGGCACAGTGTTATCATACCTACTTCTGACGGTAGGGGGCAAGGGCATTAAATGCCCGTCACGGTCGCCCGGACAGCACCGAGGCGGACCGTTAGGTGCGCCACCGTTCGCCACGATGGCGGCTGCATGCCACCTCATGCCCCAAGCTGCGCGGTGCCTCGCCACGTGCCCTCGGGGGAAGCCCCAGAGCGACGCGTGGGCGGGCGAGCTGGAGCGCAGTCTTGAGGTGGCGATCTTGCCGCGGCAAGTGGCTTGCCGCGGGGGTCGTCTTCCTGTGCCTGATAGCGTGCCAGCTATCAGGCCTTGCCGGGGCGCTTGGCGCGCCACGGCGGGCTTCTCTTGTGGTGCCTGGGTTCGGCCTTCCCGACAAGCTCCTCTTGTCGGGGGCTCGATCTTCTGTCTCGTATACTTTGTTCTTGGATGGCCTTACATGGGCTCAGTCGTCCCGGCAAGCTCCTCTTGCCGGGGTCTTGTCTTCCTGGCCCGGCAAGCTCCTCTTGCCGGGGGCCTTGTCTTCTTGGCCCGGCAAGCTCCTCTTGCCGGGGGCCTTGTCTTGAATGCTTGGTCTTCTCTTGGCGCTTCCGGGGCGGGCCTTGCCGCAGGGTGCTACGACTGCCCGTGCACAAGTCTGGGGTACTAAGGTACCCCTACTTTAGTACACCGACAGGAGCCCCCAGGCCTGGGCCACACATGGTGCCGAGCGTTGTTGGGCCAGGCCCTAACGGTGCACGGGCACGCATGGCCTTGGTCGCGCTGCTCCTTAACTCTGCATCCG
Source organism: Aegilops umbellulata (assembly GCA_032464435.1). Lineage (NCBI taxonomy): Eukaryota > Viridiplantae > Streptophyta > Magnoliopsida > Poales > Poaceae > Aegilops > Aegilops umbellulata. The sequence continues at coordinate 430,452,034 of CP136055.1, read as the reverse complement.
CCGCGCCTTCCCCAGGCGGCGCGCGCTTACCGCGGCGTCGTGGGGGCGAAAACGCCCGTTCCCTCTTCGCCTACTTGCCCTACCTCCTGAGGAGAGAGACAAGAAAGGGATTACGGGCACCTTATCTCTTTTCAGCTTGTAAGCCTTCGGGCCTTAGTTGCGTTTAAGCCTTGTAATCCCTCTTTTCATGTTTTTCATTCTCTCTGAACTGTACCTCAGTGGAATGTTTTTAATGAAAAGGGGATGTTTGCCGGATCATTTGTCTCGCGGGTGGAAACCGCGGTAAGGAACGAATCCTTTACATCGTTAAGATAGACAGTTCTCGCCCGGCAACAGGCCCAGCCGCTCCCCCGCACTGCTCGACCTTTCTCACGCCCTTGGCGGAGGCGGGGAGCAGGCGGGTCCTGGCCCCTCGCTTCCCTCCCTCTTGCTGCCGCGGCTGCTATCGAAACGGGCCCCAGGAACGCGCTCTGGGGCTTGCCGCTAAGAGAGCACGGTAGCTTTCCAGGAGGAAAGGAGGCTTTCAAATCCCACAGCCCATAAGAGAATGCATGATGAGGGATGCAAAAACTTATCTGAGGTTGTAGCCCCCGGCGACTCTGGCTCGCCGGGGCGTAGGTGTTGGCTCGTCCTTCTCCTCTTCCTTGTCCTCGAGCGGCCCGACAAGGACATTCAATTCCTACGAGCCAAAGGGAAAGGACGGGAAAAAGACGCGGACTCGACCTCTAAGTTAGGGGTTAGCGACAGTTAGGAACTGACAACCCTAACCAAGGACGAGACTCTGACTCAGCATGCATGCTAAAATCTAGGGCGCCAGCGCTTCTTTATCTTCGGCCAGGGGCTTCGCCTGGCTTTGTACGAGGGCTTAAATGCAGCATCGGCAAGGCCTGCACAAACCGGTGGTTGCCGGAGCGGATCACGGCAACCGCGCCTTATGGGCGAAACTTACGAAGATGCTCTATGTTCCCAGGAGTTGCTCACTGGTAGGCCCTCTTCGGTCTTGAGGCGGACAGCGCCGGGCCTCGCGACTTGTCTCACCCGATAAGGGCCTTCCTGCTTCGGCGTCGACTTGTTATAATTCTTGGCCGACTGAACGTGCCTAAGAACAAGGTCGCCTAACAGGGCAACTTTATCTGGTGCCAGGGGCTTCGCCTGGCTTTGTACAAGGGGTTACATGCAGCAGCGGCAAGGCCTGTACAAACCGATGGTTGCCGGAGCGGGTCACGGCAACCGCGCCTAGTGGGCGGAACTCGCGAAGATGCTCTATATTCCCAGGAGTTGCTCACTGGTAGGCCCTCTTCGGTCTTGAGGCGGACAGCGCCGGGCCTCGCGACTCGTTCCACCCGACAAGGGCCTTCCTGCTTCGGCGTCAACTTGTTATAATTCTTGGCCGACTGAACGTGCCTAAGAACAAGGTCGCCTAACAGGGCAACTTTATCTGGTGCCAGGGGCTTCGCCTGGCTTTGTACAAGGGGTTACATGCAACAGCGGCAAGGCCTGTACAAACCGATGGTTGCCGGAGCGGGTCACGGCAACCGCGCCTTACGGGTGAAACTTGCGAAGATGCTCTATGTTCCAGGAGTTGCTCACTGGTACGCCTTCTTCGGTCTCGAGGCGGACAGCGCCAGGCCTCGTGACTTGCCTCACCCGATAAGGTCCTTCCCACTTTGGCGTCAACTTGTTGGAATTCTTGGCCGACTGAGTGCGCCGAAGAACAAGGTCGCCTTCTTCGAGACTCCTGGCCTTGACCTTGCGGCTATGGTAGCGACGCAAGGCTTGCTGGTATCGAGCGGCTCGTACCGCAGCCTGGAGACGTCCTTCCTCAAGGAGCAGCGCGTCATCTTGGCGCAGCCGCTCTTGCTCGAGCTCGTCATAAGCGAGCACCCGAGGAGATCCGTATACGAGTTCCGTGGGGATAACTGCTTCCGCTCCATAGACTAGAGCAAAAGGTGTCTGTCCGGTGGCTCGACTTGGTGTCGTCCTGATCGACCAAAGAGCCGCCGGCAGCTCCTCAATCCAATTTCTTCCGCACTTGTACAGCCTGTCGAAGGTCCTGGTCTTGAGTCCGCGCAGCACTTCAGCGTTGGCCCTTTCCGCTTGACCGTTGCTCCTGGGGTGAGCAACCGAAGCGAAACAGACCTTGGCGCCGAGATCCTGGGCGTATTGCATGAAGGCGCGACTTGTAAACTGTGTCCCGTTGTCGGTGATGACTCTGTTGGGGATTCCGAAACGGCAGACGATCGACCGGAAGAACTTGACTGCTGACTGCGCGGTCACCTTCCTCACTGGCTCCACTTCTGGCCACTTCGTGAACTTGTCGATTGCAACGTACAAGTACTCGAAGCCCCCGACGGCTCGGGGAAAAGGGCCGAGGATATCGAGCCCCCAGACCGAGAAGGGCCAGGACAAAGGGATTGTTTGGAGAGCTTGAGCTGGCTGATGAATCTGTTTTGCATGGAACTGGCACGCTTCACACTTGGTTACTAGTGCAGTTGCATCTTGGAGGGCTTCTTGCCAGAAGAACCCTTGCCGGAAGGCTTTCCCGACAAGTGCTCTTGCGCCAATGTGATGGCCGCACATGCCTCCGTGTATCTCTGCCAACAGCTTCTGTCCGTCTTCCCTGGAGATGCACTTCAATCTGACACCGTTGAGTCTCCTTCTGTACAGCTCGTTGTCCACGAACTGGTACATACTTGACTGCCTGGTGATCTTCTCTACCTCTTCTGGGTCGTCGGGAAGTTCTCCAGTTTGCAGAAAACGGACGATCTGCCGTGCCCATGCCAGAGCCCGGGGCTCGACGGCAAGGACTAAAGGCATGAAGGCCGCTGCGGGGACCCCGGCTTCTACGGCAAGAACCCCTGGTTCAGCCGGAGCCGGTGATCCCCCGGCAAGCTTGCCGGGGCAAAGCTTGTCGGGAACCTCCGCTTCCACTGGACGGACCCTCGGACCCGCAGGAGCGGACTGTTCCTCAGCGTTCGGACTGCTGATCCGCTCGCCGGAGCAAGGCTTATCGGGGACACCTGCTTCGACTGGACGGATCCTTGGATCCGCAGGAGCGGGCTGTCCCTCGGCGTTCAGGCTGCTGATCAGCTCGCTGGGGCGAGGCTTACCGGGGACACCGGCTTCGACTGGACGGATCCTGGGATCCGCAGGAGCGGGCTGTCCCCCGGCGTTCTGGTTGTTGATCTTGGGGACCTTGGCGGCGGTCCCAGGGAGGTCCGCCTGCGAGTAGTCGCCGGAGACCAACTTCCTTTTCTTGGACTGCCCAACCGATGGTGTAACGGATGGTTGAGTCAGCTTGAGCAAGAAGGTCCCTGGTTCCACAGGTAACTTCAGCGAAGCACACTTCGAAAGGCCGTCCGCTATCTCATTCTGAGCTCTCGCGACGTGCTCCATTTGCAGCCCTTCAAAGTGTTCTTCCAGCTTCCTCACTTCGTCTACGTAAGCTTCCATCAGAGGGCTCTGGATGGTGGCCCTCCAGCTTTCGGCTTTGCCAGCTGCTGGAGGGTAGTCGAGGAGCAGTTGCGCTCTCGCGAGCGCTTCTGCCGGAGTGGAGGGGAGCGGGGGCGAGTGGCGCGAGGAGCGGGATACGCTCGGACTCCTAAGAATGTTAGAAAGAGCAGGGTCCCTCCCCGGCGCCTTCGCCTTGCCCGTGTCCGGACGGGGGCCCGTGGCGTCCCGTGAACCTCCTGTTTGCCCTTGTTCCAGCAAGCGGATGCCACCTCCCGTGGCATGGCGCTGCTGGGTCGTCGTTTGAAGGGACGGATGCGGCGCGTCCTCGGAGGCCGAGGCTCGGTCGTCCGCCCTGTTCTTGGATTTGGTGGCACCGCGAGTGTTCTCGCCGGTGGCCACCACTCCGACGGCGTCTCCCCCGCCCACCGTTGGCTCCGGTAGCGGTGGGAGTGACGCGGACGGGCCCGCGGCCTCCGAAGCCTTCTTCTTCGGGGCCATGGTGTTGATGAAGCTAGCGAGTTCGGAGAAGCTGACGAAGAGCGCGCTCGCGCGAACGCAGGATCTGATCCGCACAACCTCGACGCACCCCCTACCTGGCGCGCCAAAGATGTCGGGGCGGACGGGCGTCCCCCCGCGAGCACCTATGGGGCCGGAGCCCCTTTCGTTGTCCGGCGAGGGGGGCGGAGGGAGCGCAGAGAGCAGATCGAGGCGGGCACACGGGCGGTTTACCCAGGTTCGGGCCGCGATGGACGCGTAAAACCCTACTCCTGCTTGGTTGTATTGAACTGGGGAGCTCGGGAGCTTGGGGAGCTAGCTGCACCGAGCGTATGGCTGTCTGGATGCCGAATCTCCGAACCCCCGGAACCCCCTCTACGTTGCACACGGGCCTCCTTTTATAGCGCAAAGGGGTCACCGACAGGTGTCAACGTAAGAGAAAGGGGTAAAAGTGTAAAAGGGGTGGTAGCTGTAATAGTGTGGGAACGGTGGTGCTACAGTGCGGCACAGTGTTATCATACCTACTTCTGACGGTAGGGGACAAGGGCATTAAATGCCCGTCACGGTCGCCCGGACAGCACCGAGGCGGACCGTTAGGTGCGCCACCGTTCGCCACGATGGCGGCTGCATGCCACCGCATGCCCCAGGCTGCGCGGTGCCTCGCCACGTGCCCTCGGGGGAAGCCCCAGAGCGACGCGTGGGCGGGCGAGCTGGAGCGCAGTCTTGAGGTGGCGATCTTGCCGCGGCAAGTGGCTTGCCGCGGGGGTCGTCTTCCTGTGCCTGATAGCGTGCCAGCTATCAGGCCTTGCCGGGGCGCTTGGCGCGCCACGGCGGGCTTCTCTTGTGGTGCCTGGGTTCGGCCTTCCCGACAAGCTCCTCTTGTCGGGGGCTCGATCTTCTGTCTCGTATACTTTGTTCTTGGATGGCCTTACATGGGCTCAGTCATCCGGGCAAGCTCCTCTTGCCGGGGTCTTGTCTTCCTGGCCCGGCAAGCTCCTCTTGCCGGGGGCCTTGTCTTCTTGGCCCGGCAAGCTCCTCTTGCCGGGGGCCTTGTCTTGAATGCTTGGTCTTCTCTTGGCGCTTCCGGGGCGGGCCTTGCCGCAGGGTTCTACGACTGCCCGTGCACAAGTCTGGGGTACTAAGGTACCCCTACTTTAGTACACCGACACATCCCATTTATTATTTCTTAAAGTCCATTTTATTGTTAAACCTAATGCATACCTCCTAGGAAAGTTTGCAGCCTAGTGGGGCAGAGAATAACAAGTTGACCCGGATATTGTGTACAACTATCGACCCAGTTGCATTGCTGATGTTGACAAAAAGCTATTTTTTATATACACATTTAACAATTTTTGTATAGATAAGGAACATTTTTATACACACATTTAACAATTTTTAAATACATGATTAACACTTTTTAAAACATATTTTTAGTCAACTTTTTTGCATATATATCGTACATTTTCTATATACATCAGGAACTTTTTTTATACACGTTTTAACATTTTTCTAATTACATGATTAACATTTTTTTAAACATATATTTTTTAGGTCTACTTTTTTTACAAAAACAATTAGCCCACAGCGAGCCAATTAGCTCCAGTCGGCCCACAGTGGGCCGAGAGGACCCAATCAGCCCACAGTGGGCCGACAGGGGCTAGTCGGCAAGCTGTAGGACGACTGGAATCCAATCGGCCTGCTGTGGTCTGACTAGGCCCAGTCGGCCTGCAGCGGGCCAACGGTCTATTATTTTTGAAATAATTTACCCAGCGTAATATTTATGAAAATTAATAAAAAATGTATTATTTAAAAAAAATAGCGAAAAAAGGCCTGTGTAGTACAGTACAACCTACACATGGTTACTCAGCCCACATTCAGCGACGCTGGAAAGGCCCAAACAAGGCTTCTATACAACTTTTTGAAGTCACTGAGCTCAATTAATAACTAAAGAAAAAAGTTAGATTACAGTGGAAGCCCGCGCAGAGAGGAGTACGAGGGTTCACTAGTTCGGCTGCGGTGTGAGGCTGCCGTCGCCGCAGGGCCTGGCCAGCGGTGGGAATAGTAGGGGGTGGTGAGGCACTTCCGGTGGGACCGAGCTGACAGTAGGGGGAACGGTTTTTTCGTGAAATACGGCGGCCCGTCGGGTGGGTCCCAACAGTTAGGGGCAAACGTTTTTTTCGCGAAATACTGGTGGGCGTCCGGTGGGTCCTTGCTATCAGGTGGGGGAATAATTATTTTCCGCATCATAAGGAGGCACTTCCTTGCGGCTGCCGTGGACCCAGCTGTGAGACTCTCCACATATAGTATTCTTCCGATGGAATTCGGTAATTAACCACATTGACCACGCCGCATCGAGAGCACCACGGCGGTGGACGACGGCGAGGCCTAGGAAGGGGACAACACGGAGCTGGGGAAGACGCGGCAGTGAATGCCCACGCGGAGAGGAGTACGAGGGTTCACTGGTTCGGCTGCGCTGCCGCCGCAGAATAACAGGGGGTGTGGGTGAGTGGAGTGGAGGGATGGCCTGGCCAGCGGTGGGAGTAGTATGGGGGCGGTGAGGCCTCCGCGGCAGCATAGCCGGCCACGGGAGGCAGGAGCAGGCGACACAACTGGCGCTGCTTTGGGCGGCTGGAGCAAGAAGACCAGAGGTTGAAGAAGCACTACGGTCGTTGGATGGACATCGTACGGTCAGTCGAGCTAGAATCGTGCATATTGACTAAGTTGACAAAGTCCTTCGTCCCCGTCAACTTAGTAGGCCCACTATACTGTGTCCCAGCTAGCAGGGGGAGTATTCTTTTTTTGTGCATAATAAGGAGGCACTTCCTTGCGTGCGAAGATATAGCTGGTGGGTCCGAGCTGTCAGCGGCGGTAACCTTTTTTTCGCGAAATACAGAGGCCCTTTCAGTGGGTCCCAGATGTCAGGTGGAGGAATCATTATTTTGCGCGTAATAAGGAGGCATTTCCTTGCGTGCGGCTGTCGACCCAGCTGTGAGCCTCTCCCCGTACAGTCCACTTCAGATGCATGTCGGTCGTTGACCACTTTTTTGCATATATATCATACATTTTTTATATACAGTACCCGTTAGTCGTGCTTCAAAACTGATTGGCACGCCATTAAAAAAATAAAGGTCGATAATTAATGCGGCACCTCAAGCCAACGTGGCCAGATCGCATTTTGCACGAGAAATACACACCATGTTTCGTTGACATGTGGTCCCGTTCCAACATATCAGTGAGACAACGGCGAGTAGTAGGAGCATTTCTAAATGGACGTGTAGGTCGGCGCGCCTCTTCATGAACCGTGGCAAACTCGCAACCGTCCACCGACTCTTCGCCTTTCCCTCTCGATTTGGAACTGCTGTCGCACGCTCTTCCTCTCTCTCCTCCATTTTTCCTTCAGCCCTTCACCCTTTCTTATGCCATTGTTCGATCGTCTTCTCCATGGAGGGAACAGGCCGAAAACAACCCCGTTATTCTTGCCCCGGTCTGAAAGATGACGTGGTGGAGGAACTCATTGATCGGTGCGACGTCATCACCTCGGCTAGCATGGCAGGTTCGTTCAAGCCCATTCTTGACTCAACTAATAACATCATTGCAAGGAACCCAAGAGTCAAGGAGCGGTTTGATCTCCCCTATCTTCTTCGCCGTGACCCTGATGACTGGTGCCGGCACAACGGAGGCCTCGCCCTGTGCAAGTTGATGCTGCTTGATAATGATACGTATGATATTAAGATGCCATCGCTTGAGGGCAAGGCTTGGGCGGGCGCAAATGGAGATTGGGTTGTTTACATTGGGTCCAACTGCAAGTGGGAACTTGTGAATGTGTACACTCATCACCGGGTTCCACTTCCAAAAATCTCAGCACACTGACCAGAGGTTGAGCACACCGGTAATGTACGCACGTTCAAATATGATCATGGTGATTGTATTCTATGGAAGATAGCAATTTGTCGAGTTCCCAACCGCTCTTGGAATTACAACAACTATGAAGTTGTTGCTATCTTCGACAAGCTTGTTTCCATCCTTAGTGGTTTGACTCAATGGATATTGCTCAAAAATTAGTTTCTGTGCACGAAGGAGTACTGTGATGCAATTCAATATGAGGGCCTTGTGTTTGCTGCCACCACTCGTGGCACTCTTTATGCATGGTATCCTCGTAGTTACGGTACGTTTGTATTCCATTGTAATTATAATTGTTTCATCCACATGCATGCGGGTTAGCAAGTTTCCCTTTACTAATTAACCTTCTTCTTGTGTTTCCAAGGTCCTGTTAACATCCCACCACCTATACTTGAAAATTTTTATAACCAAGGGGGAGATGCCGATGGTGACGATCACGAGCAGCGCCCATATACTCTGTGGCGCCTGTCAAGTAATTCTGATGGATCACCTCTTCTTGTGTGTATACAACCCACTGATGATGTTACTGCTAAGGAAGCAGGTGTCTCCCATGGTCGCACTCTCCGGACCTATTCCAACACCCGTTGCATGGTATTCGGGATGGATACTAGTGTGCTAGCGCAAACTCCTTCTCCCTGGCACAGAATTGATAGTCTTGGAGAAAACTCGCTCTTCCTTGGACAAAACTATCCGATGAAGGTGAAAGGCGATCCAACTGCTGTTGATACATTTATGAGAAGCAACTGTGTCTATACCTCAGAAATTTGGGTGGTTCCCTACCCTGGTACTGATATAGTAGGCCGCTTCAGCCTGGATGATCAGTCCTGCGTTGGTCTCTAGATCGACAATGGATGGCCCGTCCCAGAGAATCACTTGTGGTTCAAAGCAAGCGTTTCCAACGCCGCGGAATAGTTGAGTTGAAGTTGATTTCATGGCTTGTTATTTGTTGTGTGGTGAAAACTTTAGTATTTATAATGTATCCTCGTTGTCGATGTGGGTTGATGACCTGTTGTATGTAATAAATGATATGCCTGTGATAAACTTACTAAATTTATGAATGGCTTTCGAGTCTCTTCTCTGAGTGAGTGGTGCGACGAGGGAAAAAAATATTTTCCGAATACATAATTGTACGTGCATTGCAACAGGTTATCGGATGAGGCCCATCAACAATAGTAGTACACTATTTGTACTAGCTTCATATGCTTCGCGCGTCAGGCGGGTGCTTTTACTGTAGCCATATGTTAATGTGTTCGTTGTACGTAACCAGCACCTCGAATCCTCGATACTAGTATACTATATAGTAGGAGTAGTAGGGTGGCATGGGCCAGAACAAGCATTCACGTCCAGGAGTACGACACACGCCACCACCACGAGATCCATCTGACACCCTATTATTTCTTGGAGTCCATGCTAGAGCAATCTCTTCAACCTCATCGTTTCTCTAACTTCAGCCATCGCGCGGCGGGCGAGGTGGGGGTTTGCCGATTGTCGGTTTCCTTAACTGCGGTCCCACTTGTAAGGCCAACTCCAACGCATGACCCCAAACGGACCTCTGTTTTGCATGAACTCCAATGATAATTTTGACTAGAAAAGCAAGACCAAAGAAAACAAGAACGACAAGAATACATTTTACTACTCCTGTAAGTTGGATTAGTGCCTTATCGATGCATTTATTGTTGATCTGCGGAGGCTCGATCTTGCGTGCTTCTTTCTTCTTCGAGTGTAAAGAAGTAGACGTTGCTTCCTCGCATCTAGTCTCATGTCTAGCCTCTATTCTAGTAGGAGTATCAACAAGTGCACTAATCTCATCTCTAGCCTCTGTGCTACTAGCTAAAAGTGATAGAATATCTACTAAATTGCGCTCTATCAATATATGGATGTACTCTTCTTCCCAATACAAAAACTTGCATCCATTCTACTCCCTCCGTTGCACAATACATGCCTTCTTTTTGTCAAAATATATATGTATCTAGACATGTCTTAGTATATAGGTACATCCATTTTTGGACAAATGGAAGTCAAGTATTTTGGAACGGATGGAGTACACAATAAATTTTTTAAGTTAGCACAACTAGTCTAATCCTAGAGCAGAACCGAACATTTGGTCGGGTTCTTCCTCCTTTTGCCGACGTGCTTCTGAACAGTCCCGTCCAAGGCTGCCCTGCGCTCCAAGAGGGCCAGCATCCTATCGTCCTCCTCTTGCATGTAGTAGTCCTTGTGGACGATTTGCGCGTAGACGTGGGTGATTATGTCGATGGTGTCTTGCTGTGCCAGGTGCTGCGCGGCGAGCGCGACCTCGAGGTGGACATTCTCCGGCGCGACGGCGGGCAGTCGCAGGGCCACCAGTGCGTCGAAGAGGTTGTCACCATAGTGGCCATTGAGGGTGGCGGGCATCGCAGAGCCTGGGCGCGTCGGCTGGAGGCTTACGTCAAAGTCGTTCGAAGCTTCTTGACGACGGTGAACTTGTCGAGGAAACCGACGAGGACCTCGTCGAACAAGGAGACGAAGCTATCGTCCAAGCGGCCCCTCGCCCTGGCGGCCACAAGCAATACTACCTGGAGACATTCCTTGGTGCCGGGCCGCAGGCCGGCATCGTGGACCATCTGGCACAACCGATAGATGCTCGCGCTCATCGCCTCCATGGGTCTAGCGTAGCTTCTAGTCAACTGATCTTGCGATTCGAGTGATCACTCTTGCCCTTGGTTAGCGTGCGTAGGTGCGTAGGATTTCGTACTACTCCTCGGCCCTCTACTGCACCTGCCTTTGGCTGTATGATAGGTGGGCTAGCCACCCCCTGGGCCCACGTGCCATCCACCCAAAGGCAGTTGCCGTAAGTCAATGAAGCTATGTCCCCCTCTGTGCCGGTGCAGTATAGTCATCTCACCGGACCTCTAGTTGGGTCCAAACGAGAGAAGTTTGATGTTTACTGGTTTATTGGTCCCCTTTGCATTTTGCGCCAAGTTTTGACCTTTGATTTAACTAATAAAATGTTAATGCGTGTAAACAAAAATGTTGTGTTTGTCACCTTACGAAAACCAAATAATCCCAAAATACTTAGGCACGGTGCATTAACTCCCTCCTTGTTTCTTATTTCGTGACATATCAACCAATGAGAGATGTGGGCCGTGCATGCTTTCAATGACTTGAGACTACCAAACATGACATGCAGTGTTTAGTTCATTGCATGTAATCCTACTATTAGTACTCTAGTTAGCAAAAACATCAAGTTCTCTCGCCGATAGGAATAAAATGCCATGTATTTATTTACAGAGGGAGTAGCACATTTTTTGTGACATGCATTACTAGATATTGCTAGTCAAATACTAAAATCCAGATGGACGTGGTAGTACTCCTAAATCCAGACGGTGGTGCTACTATTACTACTAGTAGTACTACCAATGTAGTAGTAGGAGTACTAGCACTGTACTACCCGTTGGTCAAATTATTACGTGTTGCTCCTCACAGTGAAGTGACAAGACCCTACGCCGGAGATGACCCCTGAGTATAGGCGCCGTGTTCGGCATACCATAGTCAGCCTCACCATCTGCAGTCACTATCATCATGGCTGTAGAGCTAGCCTGCTTACAACTAGCCCTGTTCGACATAATTTCCCGTGCGTAGATGCCCGTGCATTGCACGGAACACCAAGATTGGGGGTGGACGGCTTCGGCAGCGGCCATCGCGCCAGATTTTTCCATGGCCTTCTACTCCTAGATGTGGTGGGGATGAGATGCGGCTGATTGTGAGAGACAAGGAGTTGTTTGTAAATAGGGAACAAGTGTGGGCATATTTTTGCAAAAATGGAGAAGCTTGGTTTGTATGCGTCTGATCTAGATCCGACGGCTATTGGTGAAAGATGGGAGGCACAACATCATCACCAACTCAGGCCCTGTTTGATTCGCAGGATTTTGAAAATGCAGGAATAGGACACAACAATATTACAAGTTTCAAACTGATATTACAACTGTTAGGAGTAATGATGCACCTACGAAGAGGGAATTACTAGGAAGTTTACGTCAGAACTTTCGTTACTTTAGGTGGAAGCAGCATTATCGTACAAACTAAAATCTACAGCCCTGACAAGTCACTAATGGGCAAATAAGTTTTCGAGTCTCTGGCCACTTGATGTTTCAAAAACAAATTCAGCTTCTGCGGAGACTTTGTCACTTACCACAATCTCGCCGATCACCAGAGCGTGTGTCCTTCAGTTTCCTGGTTTCTTTTGATGTAATAATTGGTTTAGGATGTGGATTGTGTCGTCGGTTGTGAAATGTTGGGTTCTAGCGCGGATGTTTGGACTTTGTTGGCCTCTTGGGATGTTGCGATTTCAATCTGGTAGCTTTTAGTCCTTCGTGTTAGGCTAGAGTTGTGCTAAACTTCTTGTGAATTGTGGTGGTTTTCAGTAATGAAAATTGGAAGGGGCAAGCCCTTCTTGATCAAAAAAATATATTAATCGTCCTTATATATTCATTAGTATTGCTATAAGTCGCAGTAGATGCTACCAAAGTCGAGTGAGACATAGCCACGCCATTAAACAGAGGCTCAGGCGCCATTAATGGAGATCTTGGGAGAGAGGTGGACAACAAATGGAGGTCAAAGGGCTCTCCTCCCAATAAGCACGCGCAGGGGTCTGATCGCACGCTTCTCGTACTCAAATAGCTACCCTACACGGCACCTCCTACCTAATAAAAAATGGGGACGCGTGGTGGCATGTAAATGGTACTAGTAAGTAGAACGCCCACGGTTTCAATAATACTTGTGTTTCCGATTGTAACGTGACATCACTTGTTCCAAAATGACTTTGTTGATTGTTAATGTGTGCGCCTTCGCAAATCGGACTGCAAATTTACCACAGCATGTTGGTGCCATGTCATGGCACCAAGCCAAGTTTCATTATTTTCATGCGTGTTTTGGATTTACAGGAATTAAAAAACTAAGTTTCTCAATGTTTCCAACCCAGCCACGATGCCCAGAATTTTGAATTTCATTCCCATTTCTTGCATGGAACCTAGAAATTTACCCAAGGACACACATGTGATTTTTCAACCAACTTTGGTGCACTGGAACATGTGCTTGTATTTCAAATTTGAATTATGCACACAAAGGTGACACGTTCCCTCCCAGAACCACGAGCCTTCTTGAGAGAAGCTCCGATTTGCAAGAATCTTATAACAAAATTTGTTCCTCTTCGGCCAATTTTTTTAACCACGGCATGGTACTACCATGACATGACACCATGCCAAGTTTCATGATTTTAAAACCAAGTTTCTCAATGTTCTCGACCGGGCTACGATGCCCAGATGTTTGAATTTTATTCTCATTTTTTGCATCGGACCTACTCTCTCCTTCCATCTATATAGGGCCTAATGTGTTTTTCAAGACAACCTTTGACTATTGACAAGATTAATAGCACATGAGATGTATACTATGAAAATTATATTATTGCAAGCTCCTTTGACATACAAATTTGAAGGTATGCTTTGTGTAAATTGCATGTCATATATTATTGCTCTAACGTTTGGTCAAACTTAGCCTCGAAAAACGCATTAGAACCTATATAGATCGAAGGAGGGAGTAGAAATTCACCCGAGGACACAAATGTTATTTTTCAACCAACTTTGGTGCACGGGAGAATGTGCTTGTAGTTCAAATTTGAATTATGCACATTAAATGACCAAAAACTCAATTGATGTGTAAATAAGGCCAAACGAAGCCGGAATAATTCCAAAATTTAACAGGGCACTCATGTAGTTATATGTTGCCTTTGTAAATAAACTCAAGGGGGACGACGGATATCGTTTCGCACTCAAAGGTGGCACGTTCCCTCTCAGAACCACGACCCTTCTTGAAAGAAGCATCGGTTTGCAAGAAGCTTATACTAAAATCTGTTCCTATTCGGCCAATTTTTTTACCACAACATGGTAGTACCATGACATGACATCCATGCCAAGTTTCATGATTTTCAGACGTGTTTTGGATTTACAAGAATTTTAAAACCAAGTTTCTCAATGTTCTCGCCCGAGCCACGATGCCCAGATGTTTTAATTTTATTCTCATTTCTTGCATGGGACCTATAAATTCACCCGAGGACACAAATGTGATTTTTCAAACCAACTTTGGTGCACGAGAGCATGTGCTTGTAGTTCAAATTTGACTTATGCACATTAAATGACCAGAAACTCAATTAATGTATAAAAAACGACAAACGAACCCAGAATAATCCCAAAATTTAACAGGGCACTAATGTAGTTCTATGTTGCCTTTGTTAAGAAACTCAAGGGGGGGCAGCGTATATCGTTTCACACTCAAAGGTGGCACGTTCCCTCTTAGAACCACGAGCTTCCAAATCGGCCCAATTTTTTACCACAACATGTTAGTGCCATGACATGACACCATGCCAAGTTTCATGGTTTCCACGCGAGTTTTGGATTTACATGAATTTAAAATCAAAGTTTCTCGATGTTCTCGGCCGAGGCATGAAGCCCAGATGTTTGAATTTCATTCTCATTTATTCCATGGGACCTAAAAATTCAACCAAGGACACACATGTGATTTTTGAACCCACTTTGGTGCACCGGAGCATGTGCATGCAATTCATATTTAGATTATGCACATTAAAAGTCTAGAAACTCAATTAATGTATAAAAAGGCCAAATGAACCTGAAATCATTCCAAAATTTAACAGGGCACTCATATAGTTCTATGTTGCCTCTGTAAATAAAATCAGGGGGGAGGTAGCGTATATCGTTTTGCACACATAGGTGACACGTTCCCTCCCGGAACCACGAGGCTTGTTGAGAGAATTTCCGGTTTTGCAAGAGGCTTATACCAAAACTTGTCCCAATTCAGCCAAAAATTATCAGTATGAAAACAGGGTTTAGATTATCCCAAACATCTCGCTACCTAGACCAATAATGTACTATGATTTGAATTCAACATAAAATGCATACAAATATTTGAATTGGAGAGCGTATGGTACATGTAGTTCATAGTGAAATATGATTACTGCTATATGTATGTTTTTTGTTATCAACATAATATTTAAATTATTGTATAACTTGACAACAATCGTATTCAAATAAGGAAAATTGATTCAAATTTAGTCCATATGGTAGACGACAATATATATGTTCACATGGTGGAGTAAAATGTTCATATATGAAGGAAGATCAAAATGTATGACTACATCAATTATAAACCGCAAGGTCACCTAACGATATATTCGAATTCAACATAACGTGGATTCGAAAATTGAAATTCGAGATCATGGCATCTGTAATTATATAAAAAGGGACATTACTCTTTCTTTGGTGGGAAATGATTTTTTGTTGTTGTTGAGGGAAGTGTGAATCGATTTGGTACTCTGCAGGGTAATCTTGTTCTCCCAATTTTTTTACATTTTTCTTGTAGTTTTTTCAGTGGCATCTATAGAAAAATAGTAAAAGGGGACATGACTCTCTTATATCTTGTATGAATTGTTTTTTTTACACGTTAAGTTTGTTCTGCCGAACAAGGAATGCGCACCTTGTTATCCCAAAATTTTCAAGCTCGAGTATCTTTTGTCTCACCTGCTTTGAAACTCCCGCTTCTTCAACCCACGCCGCGCCTTGTTATCCCGAAATTTGGACGCGCGTGAGAACTCCCTCCTCATCCGAAATCGCTCCCGCAGCCCAGACACACAAAATCCCCCTTCTACCTCTCAGCCGGAAATGAGCTCCACGTCGCGGTGTCAAAACCGGTGGGGGTACGCTGGTAACTTACCCTACATTTTGGACAAGCGCGTCCCTAAGCTTAGCTCCCCCCTCCCCCTTCGCCCCCCATTCGTACACCGAGGCTGCGAAAACCCGCGAAACCCCACGCTCCTCCGTAGGCCTCCCGACCACCGCCCAGTCGGAGACTCTTCCCCGACTACGTCGTCCACCACAACAGCTCGCCGTCCCTCATCCACCGCACCGGATGAGGATCCGTTGTCGATCTCGTCGTCTCGCCGGATCAGCCGCCCCGTCCTCCACCTCCAAGGAGCTGCCCCGATGTTTGCCTCGTCTATCGCGCCAGCTCAATCCCCACAGCATCGTCTTGACCTGCCCCACCGGAACCGCAGTACCCTCACCAATTCCTCCGACGAAGCCGAGGCCAACTCGGCGCCACCAAGGAGGTTCTGCACTCATCGCTGCATTTTATCTTTTATTCGATCTCACAGGGCTGCCTGTGCTTGATACTGAGCAGACATGGCGTGTCTCCATCGACGGCGCCATCGCTGGCCACATCATCCACGACGTCTCTCCCCCATGTCGTTGCTTCCTCGACGGCGACTTCCACAACGGCACTAGTTGCAGCTGCTCCGGCTCTCGCTCGCGCCGCGGCTCTGTTCTTGTTGTCGGTCGCGCTGCTGCACTGCTCCTGCTTTCGTTCGTGCTGCTGCTCTGCTCTTGCTTTCGCTTGCGCTGCTGCTGCTGCTGCACGACCTCCGGCAGCTACAGGAGTTGCTGCTTTAGCACTCGCTCGCAGTGCTACTGCACGACTTGCTCTCTGATAGTGCGTTCCCTGCTCGAGCGTCTGCTGATTTAGGTCACTGCTTCTCTGCTACTAGTGCTCGAATGCCCTAAACATCTATTGCAATGCTCTGTTACTAGTTCAATCAGTTTCGACAGTAAAATTCAGTTTCGACTGTGAAGTTCATTTTCTTCAGTTAAGTTCAGAGTGAACAGTACTTACAGCATCTGTTGGACCGGCCGTGGCGCGGCTGATGAGTTTTACATCTAGCACTTTTTGGTGATGTATTTTACATCATTTATTGCAGATGATATTAGGGTCCCACTTTAGATTAACGTTGTCTATCTTGTCATCCTTCAGCCTTGTCGCCGTACACCTTAGCGGAGCTGCTCCAACGACGGAACCGTCCATCACAGCGGAGCAGTAACCTCGGCGCCGTTTCCAGAGGCCTCGGATCTTCTTCCCCGCCTCCAACAGTCACACCAGCATCATCACCATCCTCCACGTCCAACCCAATGATGCTGAGGTCCACAAGGCTATGCCAAAGAGGTTGTACACTCGTCGCATCACGTTATTTCTCCATTCCTCTGTTCTTCCAATTCATGTGAGCCAAACACCCAGGTTGACTGAAATCCTATGTTTCCAAATGCTCTGTTTTGCACGTGCATTCCTATCCTATTCCTGTGTTTTTCCTGTCCCTGCGTTTATAGATTCCTCCAATTCTAAGGATCCCTTACAGATTTACTTTATTTTGAGATAGGCGTCAAAGAAAACTCTGTGTGTTATGTCCTGCTCCTGCCGTGCCGTCATCCACCCCACCTGAGGTGCTCCATCGACAGAAGCGTTCACTGCAGCAGAGATCCCCCTGCAGACTTCCTTTCGCCGCCTCAGATCATCTTCCCCGTTGCCGGCAGCCACGCCAACTGCATTACCATCATCGATTGAGCAGATGAACCTAAGGACTACACAGTTCCGGAAGAGAGGTCGCAGTCTTTCGTGTTTTCTTACGTTATACATCGGTTATTATACCTGCTACTTTATCGTTCAATCTTGAGTTTTGAATTGCCCATGGTCTCTTATCGAGCCAGCAACGAATAGTATCTGTCTACTATCTGGTTCATCTGGGGTCTTCTATGTGGTTCATGTTGGGTGGGCAACAAACAATAGATGATCCATTGTCTATCTTTTTAAACTAAAGCTATAATCTACCAGCTATCATTAGTTTTGGATGCATCCACTCGTTTGCTACCATCAGTCTTGATTTTTGCATGCACCCCTTAGGCCTTACAAAATCTAACTATTTTTTTATTATGCATGTGAGATATTGTACACGATCCTACTGAACATGTAGAGAAAAAGAGAAGACCGTGGCATGCGAATATAATGTCATGCAGACGCCGCTCGATGGTGGGCGAAGTGCCCTCCCTCCTGCATTTCCAGATTGTATTCCAGAGGAAGATAACTGTTCAGATGGAGATTCAGAAGGAGCTGACCACGCCCGTTTACCACCTGAGGTGTTTGCTCTAACCTGGCATGCTGATGTTGGTCATATCATGCATATGGCGCCTTGCATTGCTTACATTATACATCTTATATGTCATCAGGGAGTATACGGGAATTATGCAATGCCATCTTCTTTAGCCAGGCATCATATATGTGAATCATGCAATGCCATCCTGTTTAGCCAGTCATCGTATATGTGAATTTTGTCATGCCATATTTTTTTCCATAATGTATTCCATTTCAACAATGTTTATACATTCATCTACTCTTCCTGTGCATCAGCCATTTGAGTTGGTCATGGGAAAATCTGGAGTGAAAACAAGGTCTTCTGAGAAGTCAGTGCTACCTGTCGATGCATATTTCTTGCTGGTTACAAATAGCTCCTCATAGGAGGATTAAGAGAGAGATGACCAGTCGTATCCCCCCCCCCCCCGAGGTGCATGCTCTAACCACTACAAAAAAATACACTTCCGTGATGATACGTGTTTGTCACAGTAGGTCGCATTTTCTGTCATGCATGTACATCCATGAAAAATTTATGATAGAATCAAGATAGTCATACCAGTGTTGTCGTAGAAGTGTTCCATGACATTGCCAAAATTATCATCACGGAAGTGTCCACTTCCATGACGATAAATCGCGCGTCACAGAAGTGCTTTCGTCAAGGGTGACCGACACGTGGCATCCACCATAACGGAATGCCGTTAAGCTATCGGGTCGGGTTTTGGATCCGATAACCCATTAATAGCCCCGACCAATGGGAAATTTCCACGTGTAAAATTCATATTGGCCCGACGAAACACGTGTCAGCTCGTCAGTGGGTCAGATAGGCGCCTATGATACGTCGACACGTGGCACGGCCCAACAGAGGCCCATTCCTGTGAAAAGGCCGGCCCGTTTGACTTGGTCAAAAGGTGGCGGGCCGGCCCATGGAAAGCCTGTTAACGACCTGTTCGCGTATAGCCCATTTACAACCCGCTAACCCAAGGCCCGTTACGCCCTATCCGAATTAGGCCCAGTAGCGTCATCTGGGCCATCCAATATGATTCCAGCATGTTTTCACTTCTGGCCCATGTATGGCCCATGACGTATTTCGGCCCATATGAGGCCCTATGTAACTCTTGGCCTACTAACGGCCCGTGGTGAAACTGGCCCGTAATGAACAGTGTATCACTTTACACCCATTGACGGCCCGTGGTGAAACTAGTCCGTAATGAACAGTGTATCACTTTATACCCATTAACGGCCCGTTATTCCGTTGGGCTGTTTCCAGCGCATGTTATCTTTCGGCCTTCTCAAAGCCCATTTACTCTTGGGCTCATTTCCAGCATTCGTTTACTTACAACCTGTTATTGTCATTTTCTGCTTGTGGGCCAAATTCAGGCCGTGGTTACAGTCGGCCCGTTTGTGGTCCGTTAATACGTTGGGCCGATTTCATAGCGTCATCAAATACGGCCTATTAACGATGGCCCATTATGGTCGGCCCATGAACGGAGGATTCCAACTCTAGCCCTTTTACGACCATAATGCGGTTTGTTTGGCCCATGTTTGGCCAATCAATTATACGACCCGTATAAGGCCCATTGATAATACGGCCCGCAGAAGGCCCATTGTTTCTACGGCCCGTAGAAGGCCCATTATTTCTACGGCCCATAGAAGGCCCACTGTTTCTATGGCCAGTAGGAGGCCCAGTGTCACTACAGTAAATATTAGCCCATGGTTATTGTGGCCTAGTTTTAAAAAACAGGTTATTGCAGCCACTAGCTAACCACGGAAAAAGAACTGCAATGACTACAAGCAAACAAATATACAAGACAACAAGGAAATAAATAAGCAAGCAACTTATGCTAGGCTATCACGGCTATTACACATATTACATCTACTCGGCATCAAAGTTCGCCACTAGTACAAATATAGGGAACAAAGCAGCATCTCATATACACTGGTTGTCAAAGTTGGCAATCAGCGCAAATAAACGCCGCAGCAAAACAAATCCAGAACTAAAACCACTTCAGAAGATCTCAAGAAACAATATCCTGGGTACCCATAATGCTGGCAAGATGCTTAGCAAGCTTATTAACTTTCTCTTGTTTGGCACTTAAATCCTCCAGCGCTTGCTGTTGCACCAGAAAATATGTATCTGAATTCTGCAGGGACTTCCTCAGTCCTTCAGCTTCCTGTTGCAGCACATCTTACCGATGTCTTTCAACTTGAAGTTGAGACTCAAGAAGACGAACTGATTCAGGTAGCGAGTTCGAAGAGCTTGTGCCAGCAGTAGTGGCCAATAACTCGAACACTACATCAAGACAGGACTTTTGGGTTCCCTCACTGTCGTCAAGATAGTTTTTATCAGCTTTCTTGGAGACCATCAGGGAATTCTCACTATCATAAACCTTATCTGCATTACTTCCTTTACCATTGGATAACGCGGTACTGTTCTCCAATATTTTGTCTGCATTCTAAAAGAGAAACAAGAAGACACATCACATGTTTACCATGTTGTATATGAAACTCATTTTGGTAAATGAGTTCAGTAGTAAAGTGGACATGATAACAACATGAAACAAACATATATCTATGTACCATGGTCACTTTATGGTCTATATCATTCTAGTTTTTGTTGCCAAATCAAGATAGAGACATAGTTCAAATAATATTTGTTCAAGACAAAGCAAAATAGACAGAGTATAAGTGTGGGTAACTATAGAGCAATAACAACACTTGTAATGTGCATGACATGAGAACATAACGGTTTATTCAATTGAAACTGAAATCAACATAGAGCAGGTTACAACAGCAAACCAGTTAAAGAAACAGGTTTAAAACATACCTGTTGCGCCATTGGAGTTTCGACTCCATCCTTCAAATTTGAAAATAGTTGGTATGAGTAAATACAGTGATGCAAGAGCAAAGGAGTATGAACCATAGCTACAGAACCTGACCTGAGAACAAATCTTCTTCTCCTTTAAGCGTTGAGTTGGGATTCGGAGTGGTGGTCCTCGTGCTTTGGGCACTGCAGTTCCCTTAGTAACTGCTCATGTTTGGGTGCTCTGTGGTGGAGACGGTGTTGTGTCAACTGGAACTGGGTTGCTGTCTGCCGGGGTTGGGGTTAGAAGGGGTGTAGCTGGTTCTATATCCAACTGGGTAGGGGTACAATCTGCGAGAGTCTGGGTTATGTCTGTTGGATCTGGTCCTTGGGCAAGCACAACCGTGGTTCTATCTGCATCAACTAGTAGCACTATCTTTTCTGAAGACCGTGTTGTTACTCCCTTAGATACTGCCATCATGCTCTCCAATTCAAATGGCTGATAAACAAGAAAAGTAATTGAAAGTATAGACATTGCATGATAGACAGGTGCAATGGATAGTGGGGAATAAAAGAGGGCATGAAATAATTCATATATATGTTGTCTAACCAAATAGGATAGCATGACACAATTTCACATATATGATGGCTAACTAAACAGGATAGCATGACACAATTTCACATTATGATGGCTAACTAAAAAAGATGGAAAGACATAGTTCAAAATATGAGACTATGTAAACAGGATGACATAACATAACTATATAATGTGTTTATTAAATAGGTTGGCATGCCATAATTCACATACATTAACGGATAGAATGCCATAATTCAAAATATGATGACTGTAAACACTAAACAGGATGAGATGATATAACTATATGATGTCTTTATTAAATGGGTTGCCATGCCATAATTCAGATAGATGATGTGTATGTACTATGTAAACATGATGGAATGATATAATTCAAATATATGATTTATATAGTAAGCAAGTAAGCAGATGGCAATTCATATATGATGTAAAAACTAAGCAATGCAAGACAACATGCATGACATGGGTAATATAACCCTGCCAAGTTTGAGCATAGACCTCAGGGGGAAAATAGGACTGGTCATCAGTCTCTAAATCCTCCTCTGAGGAGCTCTCTGTAACCAGCAAGATGTCTGCTTTAGCAGGTAGCATTGTCTGCTCTGAATACCTTGTTTTCACTCCAGATACTTCCATCACCACTTCAAATTGCTGATGCACAGGAAGAGTAGTTGAATATACAAACGTTGTCGACAAATGGAACACGTAATACAAAAAAATGATAGCATGATATAATTCACATACATGATGATTGGCTAAACAGCATGGCATTGCATAATTCACATATATAATGCCTTTGCACCAAGATAGCATTGTATAATTCACATATATAATGTCTTGCAACAAGATGGCAATGCATAATTCACATATATGGTAATTAGACACTGAACAGGTGGCATTCACACAAAGCATGTCTAAACTAATCAAATGACATAGCAATGCGAGACACCATACGCACGATATGAGCAACATAACCCTGCCAAGTTAGAGCATACACCTCGGGGGGGGGGAATAGGACTGGTCATCTGTCTCTGAATCCTCCTCTGAGGAGCTATCCGTAACCAGCAAGATATGCGCTTCGTCAGATAGCATAGTCTGCTTTGAAGACCTTGTTTTCCCTCCAGAATTTGCCATCGCCGTGTCAAATGGCTGATGCACACGAAGAGCAGTTGAATGTAATAACATTGTTGACAAATGTAATATGTAACAAAAAAAGGATGGCCTGATATAATTTACATATAAGATGACCGGCTAAGCAGGATGGCATTGCAAAATTCACATATATGATGCCTGGCTAAACAAGATGGCGTTGCATAATTCACATAAACGATGAATAAAGTAAACAGATGACATTCGCACAAAGGATGTCTAAACTAATCATATGACATATTTGATGTATAAAGTAAGCAATGCAAGACACCATATGTATGATATAACCAACATCAGCATGCCAAGTTAGAGCGAAGACCTCAGGGGGTAAATAGGAGTTGTGTTCTCCTTCTGAATCCCCCTCAGAACAGATATCCTCCTCTCGATTACAATCCGAAAAGCGTGGACGGGGGCTGCCTTTGCGTCTACCATGGAGCGACGTCTGCATGAAGTTTTATTGCCACGCGAGGCTCGTCTCTTTTGCTCTACATGTTCAGTTCCATTGTTTACAATAACTGTCATGCATAGGAATAAAACATAGTGAGATTATTTAAGGAGTGCATGAAGAAATCCAGAGTGATGGTAGAAACCGGTGGATAGACCCAAAACCAATAATTGCAGGCAGATAATGGCTTCAGTTAAAAAATACGGATAATGGCTTCTTTACTGTTTGTTTCCCACCCAACATGAAACTCATAGTAGACACCGAAGATTAACCAGATAGTAGATAGATACTATTGATAGCGGCCTCGATATGTACCCCACAACCATTTAAAAACTCAAGTTTGACCATTAGTTTGGAGCTGACTCAGAGTCTAATCGGTGAACAGGATGATAAAGTAGCATGTAATATTAAGCGATGCATAACGTAAGCAGACACAAAAGAGTGCGACCTCTCTTGCAGACCCGTGTAGTCCTCGAAGTCATCTGCTCGGTTGATGATGGTAGTGCAGTTTTCATGGCTGCCAGCGGCGGGGAAGAAGATCTGAGGTGGCGAAAGACAGCCTGGAGGCCGGATCCCTGCTATGCTGGACCCTTTTGTCGTTGGAGCAGCTGAGCTGGGGTGGACGACGGCGCGGCAGGAGCGGGACAAACCACGCAAGGTTTTCTTTGACAACTATCTGTAAGAGAAGTAATTCTGTAAGGGCTCGTTTGAATTGGAGGATTCCAACAATGCAGGGATAGGAAATAGACAGGAATAGGATAGGAATGCACGTGCAAAACAGAGAATTTAAAAACACAGGATTTCTGCCAATCTGGGTGTTTGATTCACAACAATTGGAAGATCACAGGATGCAAAGAAGCATGGTCAGATTAAGTCAAACCACAAGAAAATGTACGGTTATAATGCTATTATCCTACTATCTCTTAGTCTTGTGCTTCATGAATAGGAATTTGAAAAGGAGGACAAGTGAAAATTAAAATTCCTACGTTTTTTCTTTCAAGGAGACACTAAAGGAACAAATCCGTGTGCTCAGTTGACAGTATATATAACATGTAGAGTAAAAAAGAGATGCAACAAGTGTACAACCTCTTTGGCGAAGCCGTGTTGATCTCAGCTTGATTGGGTTGGCCGGTGAGGATGCTCCGGCTGACTTGGCTGTCGGAGGAGGGGAAGAAGATCTTAGGCGTCTAGAGATGGAGCCCGAGGTACTGCTCCGCTGTGATGGAGGGTTTCATCGTTGGAGCAGCTCCGGTGAGTTGTACGACGCCGAGGCTGAAGCAGGACAAGAGAAACAATAAGCAACGTTAACCTGAGTGGAATTCTAATAGCATCTCCAATACATGACGTAAAATACATAACCACAAAGTGCTAGATGTAAAATACATCAGCCGCTCATCTCTGAACTTAACTGTCGAAACTGAATTTAACTGTCGAAACTGAACTTAACTGTCGAAACTGAACTTAACTGTCGAAACTGAATTTTGCTGTTGAAACTGAATTTAGCTGTCGAAACTGAACGCACTAGCAAGGTGAGGCTACACGTCTGTCGATTGAATTTTTCATCTCTGGTCAGTCAATTTTGCAGCCGTTGGATACGAAATCAAGGGCCTGCGGTTCATCTTCAACCTCCACCCCCCTGAGCCAGCCAAATAGCAGCCCCCCGCCGCCCGCGGCCGGCGGTGCGCCGCCCCGCCCGCCCCGAAAACACTCCCCACCACCGGTCCGCCGCCGGCCCAGCCATCCCTCTAGGCCCCCCGTGCCGACCTTTTTCTCCAGCGATCCCGACGCCACCGCCCCGCCAATGCCCCCCACCGCCGGCGACCACAGCCCCCATCCCGAACCCTAAGATAGATAGTGGGGTACCTCTCAGGCAAGCCCCCCTCCCCGCTGTGGCTGGTTCTTCCTTCACCCCGGCGAGCCCCCCACCCCCTGAAAATCGACTGACCCAAAAGTCGATTCAGTCGACTGAAGTGTAGCTAAATCGGAGCAAAATCGCAAGCAAGAGCAAGAGCAAGAGCAGCAGCGCGGGCAAGAGCAATAGCAAGAGCAGACCAGGCAGGGGACCGAGAGCAAGAGCAGAGCAGCAGCGCGAGCGAGAGCTAAAGCAGCAGCAGGTCCTACTGATGTGGACGTCGCCGCCGAGGGAGCGACGTCGTGGAGGAAGTGGCCGGCGACGCCGCCGTGGATGGAGCCGTGCCGTGTCAGCTCGGGACCAAGCGCCGGCAGCACCGTGAGATCGAATCAAGAAGAAAATGCGGCGATTAGTGTACAACCTCTTTGGTGGCGCTGATTAGGCCGCAACTTCATCCGAGCAAATGGTGATGATGATGCTCTTCCGGTGGTGCAGGTGAAGACGGCGTTGTGGGAATGGAGGTGGCGCGGAAGACGAGGGGAACGTCGGGGCAGCTCCTTGGAGGTGGAGGACGCGGTGGCTGAACTGGCGGGACGATGAGATCGATGATGGATCCTCATCCGGTACGATGGATGAGGGACGTTGAGGTGTTGCTGTGGACGACGTCATCGGGGAAGAGGTTCCGGCTGGGTGGCGGACGGAGCAGGGTGAGGGTTTCGTCGCGGATTTTTGCGGCCTCGGTGTATGAATGGGTGGGCGGATGGGATGGCAGTGGGGAACCATGGCTTAGAGACACGCTTGTCCGAAATGTGGGGTAAGTTATGAAAGTACCCCCACTGATTTGAGGCGGTTCTTTCGGTTCAGGGTTACCACGGGCATTTCGTGTGTCGGGATTTCACAGGAGGTGGGAGTTTACGCGCGCGTTGTAATTTTGGTATAGCAAGGCGCGGGTTGAGATGGAGGGAGTTGTCGGAGCAAAACGAGACAAAGATATATCTTAAATATTTCGGGCTAACAAGGCGCGGGTTGAAATTTCCGGACAAGACTAATGTGTACTGTACCAAATCAATGCGCCCTACAAATGTCATTCAAAACTTTGAATTCATGTTATGTTCAATTAAAATATTTCGCTACGTGTATAATACATGAAACCTACTACTCAAATGAACGTTTTAGTGCATTCCAAACGTATATATTACCGTTTCAATATGAACTAAATTTGAATTCGTTTCTCTATTTGAATAAGATCTACAGTAATGATTGTTGTGAAGTCAAGGCATTTGAATTCGTTTCTCTGTTTTAATAAGATCTACAATCATCATTATTGTCAAGTTAAACCATCGTTTGTGTATTATCTTCACAGCACACCACATGATTAGTCTCGAGTTACATATGGACTATGTGTACTATATGAACTCGAACTAGATTATTTGAATCCACTTTATTTTGATTTCAAGTCACATTACATTTCTAGCTCTAGCTAGATCTTCATAACCAAAGCTGTTGGGGATGTTGCTATCCGGGGTAAACCGGCCTGCAGGGCCCGGGTTACCTCCATCAACAGACCCGAGATGTTAAAACCCAAGGAGGGATAGAAGGGCCTAAGGCCCATAATCGGTTTAAAGGTTTATGATGTAAACCGGCCTGATGTAAACTTGTATTGTAAGTTAGGAATAGAGAGACCGACCCGGGCACGTTTATTAGCCGGAGGTTGGGACTTTGCAGACCGACGGGCGTCACCCGTGTATATAAGGGGATGACCCGGCGGCGGTTGGGGGAGAAGAAAAGAGAACTCGAGGTTTAGGCGAAGTTTATCGCTCCCTAAGCCCTCGAAACCCATCAATCCCATCACAACTAGACGTAGGCTTTTACCTTCATCGAAGGGGCCGAACTAGTATAAAAATCGTGTCCTTGTGTCCACTCTAACCCCTTCAAGCTAACCCGTTGCGATGGCTCCACGACTAAGTCCTCTTACTAGGACATCTGCCGTGACAAATCCACGACAGTTGGCGCCCACCGTGGGGCTATCGCGAGATGGTTTCAGGTTCTTGGAGGGCCGCTTTGAAGGACTCGAGGGTTACGCTGTGGGACGGATGACCAAGAGCCGCCGCGGAAAACTCTACATCGACAGCACAGGCTGGGGCCCCGACGCCGGCTCGATCGAGTACGGGTACCGGGTCCCCTTTGGCGGCATCCATGTTTTCATCGGCAAGATCGGAGAACCGGGCCCCGAGTTAGGCAACTGCGCCGACCCCATTGAGACAGCTCAGTGCACGAAATCGACCCTGGCTAAACCGGCCAGGAAGTACGCCTTCGTGGGAGTCGTCCACGGGGGAAGCTACGAGGAAGGGTCCGAATCTGGTGACGAAACCGCCATCTACTCTGGCGATGAAACGTCGACCGGGGAGACCGAATCTCTTTACCAGCTACAAGATGATCGGGTCGGGGGCGGCTCCGATGGCAACAGTATTCCGGACCCCTCTGATCTGCCCTATCGAGTTGGGATCTTCATGGCTGGGACACAGGCGGCGCCACGATCATCAACTGCAGCAGCAGCGATCTCCGGATCGGCAGCAGCAACGGCTGCGCGGGCAGGAGGCCCTACCGGTTCACCAGCCCAAGTTCTGTCAGACCTGTTTGACGTGCTAGCAGCGCTCATGGCGGAGGCCAACCCGGTGGATCAGGAGGTTCACAATGCTGAGATTGCCAAGGTGAGAGAGCAGATCACTCGGGCTAAAGCGGAGCTGGCAGCAGAAGAGATCAGGATGACAGCGGAGCGCGCCGCGTTAGATGCACAGGCTTACAGGCTCATGATGGACCGGAGGGCATCTCAGGAGGTCCTGAAAAGAAAATCCCGGTCTCGGTTGCCCGCCGCCCTCGACGCTCGAAATCTCTTCAACACCCCGGGAGTAAACCGTGCGGAGGCGACAGCCGGCGCCCCGGTTCAGCACCGGATTATAGACCTGCCTCGCCATAACACTGATACGCCACCGGCCATGCCAACGCCGTCAGGTCATTATTCCAACCCGATGGATAACCTCGTCGCGGCGGCGGCTCGGTTGGAAGCCATTCCGATCGAAGGAAATTCACCGCAGGATGAAGAGACACGCCGGGTCAAGGAGCTCCTTAGGACCGCGTTGGCCCAGCAAGAAGCATATTCGCAAAGCCGTGACCGGATTCATTCCACCCCTCGCCCCAGCGGGAGCTATAGTAGGCGGGTGGAGGAGCCGGCCGTTTCAAGTAACGCCAGGCGTGAAGCGCTCCGCGGCAACAATCCGGCAGGCGTCGACAATGCTCACGAGAATGTAGATCGCACCCGTGCGCGGGAGGCCGGATTAGCAGCGCAGCATCAGGCTCGTCAACTTACACCTATCTTCCCCGCAGCTACGGTTGAACCGGGGGTGGTTTCCAGTTCTTTAGGCGTACCGTGCCTTGTTCCCGCTTTACGCAACGTACGCTTGCCCAAAGACTTCAAAGGCCCCCGCAAAGGTACCAAACTACACGGCAGATCAGCCTCCGGAGACATTGGTGGAGAGCTATGAAATGGCTATGGAGATGCTGGATGTGGATGACACGGCGTGTGCCAAGTATTTCACTATGATGTTAGAAGGAACGGCCCGGACTTGGCTAAAGAGCTTACCGCCTAATTCAATTAGTTCATGGGCCCAATTACGCGCTCGGTTTATCAAGAATTTCAAGGACACGTGCAAACAGCCAATGTCGATAGTTGACCTAGCAGCCTGTGTTCAGCAAGAAGGGGAATCAACTACCCATTGGGTACGGCGGGTATCAGAAGTTTTGCACTCGTCAGATCGCATCAACGCAGACACCGCCGTGGTGCTGTTGGAAGGCAACTGTCGGTTTGGCCCTTTGAAGCTAAAGCTGGGACGGATGAAGCGTGATTGTACAGATATAGGATCGCTCATGACCGCTTTAGTGAAGTATGCGGATTCAGACGGTACCAAGGATCCTGACTCTGGTGATGACAAAGCAGGGAAGGGAAGGAAGAATAGCAACACCAAAGGCCAGCAGCATCGGCCGACAGGTAATGGAGGCGGAGGAAAGCGTAAACCGGACGGGAGCATGGACTTGGTGGCCAGCACAAGTACACAGGATAAAGGCCAGCGGCGTAAGGGGAAACAGCCAAGTTTTCGCGCACATCCCGGTCCTAATCCGGAGCGTTTGAACTTTTTCCTAAACCAGCCCTGTCCGAAGCACGGAACAAAGGAGGAACCAGCAGCCCATCTTTGGAAGGATTGTTATATCATGAAGGAATTCAAAAGCTCAAACACTTTCCAATATGATCACAGCTCCGGCGGCGGTTCCGGTTCCGGATCAGGGTACGGTGGCGGGAATTCCGGTCCAGGGTTCCAGGGTAACCCGGGCGGACAGGTCAGCCAGAATAATCAGAATAATCAAAGTAATCAAAGTGGTTATCAGAGCAACCCGAAACAGTTGAGTGGTGGACAGTATCATGTCTTTACTACGAGCTTGGATAGACGGGATAGGAAGCTTCAGAGGCGTGCAGTCAGTGCTGTCGAACCGGCCACGCCTCACTATCTGTGTTGGTCGGAGCAGCCTATCATATGGAGCCGAGAAGATCATCCCCCCAGGGTGTATAATCCGGGTCAGTTAGCACTGGTGGTAGCGCCTCAGGTGGGAGGTTATAAGCTCACCAAGGTGCTCATGGACGGAGGGAGCAGCATTAACATCTTGTATTATGAGACCTTCCGTCGTATGGGACTGGTAGATAAGGATCTCAGACCGACCAATACAGTGTTCCACGGGGTGGTGCCTGGCAAGTCGGCGTATCCGGTTGGTAAGATAGCCCTTGAAGTGGTATTTGGCGATAGTCACGATTCCAGATCAGAGACGCTGACGTTCGAGGTGGTTAAAATCCAAAGTCCGTACCACGCTTTGTTCGGGCGGCCAGCTTATGCAAAATTTATGGCACGGCCCTGCTACGTGTATCTGCAACTTAAGATGCCAGGTTACAAAGGCACTATAACGGTCCATGGGAGCCGTCGAATCGCTTTGGAATGTGAGGAAGGAGATGCGACTTATGCAGAGTCGGTTTGTGCTACGGAGGAGCTAAAGTAGTACAAAGACAGTGTTGATCCGGAGGATATGACTTCATTAAAAAAGCCAACTACGGACCACGATCCGGCCTTGAAGTTTAAGTCAGCGGCTGAAACTAAGCTTGTTGACTTCGTACCTGGCGATTCATCCAAGCAGTTCAGCATCAGTGCAAACTTGGATCCAAAATAGGAAAGCGCGCTCATCGAGTTCATCCGTGAGAATCGGGACATCTTTGCATGGAAGCCATCTGACATGCCTGGTGTACCGAGGCAACTCGCTGAGCACACCCTTAATGTGGATCCTAAGTACAAGCCGGTAAAGCAGTTCTTACGGCGGTTTAACGAAGAAAGACGTAAAGCGATTGGTGAGGAAGTCGCCAGGCTCCTGGCAGCTGGGTTTATCGTTGAGGTTTTTCATCCCGAATGGCTTGCTAATTCGGTGCTAGTTCTTAAGAAAAACGGCACCTGGCGTATGTGTGTGGACTACACGGACTTGAATAAAGCTTGCCCAGCGGATCCTTTTGCTCTCCCCCGGATTGATCAGATCATTGATGCTACGGCAGGTTGCGAGCGTTTAAGTTTTTTGGATGCCTATTCGGGTTATCATCAGATCAAGATGGCAGTTAAGGACCAGGAAAAGACAACATTCATTACTCCCTTTGGAGCCTTCTGCTATGTGTCTATGCCCTTTGGGCTTAAGAGTGCGCAGGCCACCTATCAACGATGTGTGCAAAATTGCCTCCACGAGCAGATTGGTCGTAATGTGCATGCTTATGTGGATGATATTGTGGTCAAGTCACGAAAGAAGGAGACCCTGGTCGACGATTTAAAGGAGACTTTCGATAACTTGAGAGTGTACCAAATGATGCTCAACCCGGCTAAATGTGTTTTTGGTGTACCTGCAGGCAAGCTGTTGGGATTTTTAGTGTCCCATAGAGGAATTGAGGCCAATCCAGAAAAGATCACGGCCATCACCTCCCTGGCCAAACCAAAATGCATCAATGATGTTCAGCGCATGGCCGGGCGGATTGCAGCGTTAAGCCGGTTTATCAGTCGCCTTGGTGAAAAGGCGATCCCCTTGTATCAATTGCTCAAGAAGACGGATCAATTTGTCTGGAGTCCGGAGGCTGATAAAGCGTTTGAGGACTTGAAGCGACAGCTAGTCAATCCGCCAGTATTAGCAGCCCCTGTAGATAAAGAGCCGCTCCTGTTATATGTTGCAGCGAATGCCAGAGCAGTCAGTGTGGCGATGGTGGTAGAACGAAAGGAGGCTGGAAAGGAACATCCGGTTCAGCGACCGGTTTACTACATCAGTGAAGTACTTATCGAGTCCAAACAAAGGTATCCGCATTGGCAGAAGCTGGTATATGGCGTTTTTATGGCAAGCCGGAAGCTGAGGCAATATTTCCAAGGGCACCCAATCACGGTGGTCAGTTCTGCTCCTTTGGGTGACATTATACAGAACCGGGAGGCGACCGGTCGGATTGCCAAGTGGGCTATTGAGCTCGGGCCGCACGATTTAAGGTACGTACCCCGGACGGCCATAAAATCACAGGCACTTGTCGATTTCATAAACGATTGGACAGAGTTACAAGCGCCTGAGGAGAAGCCAGATAACACCTATTGGACCGTTCATTTTGACGGGTCAAGACAATTGGAAGGCTCGGGGGCTGGAGTCGTTTTAACTTCCCCGCGAGGGGATAAGTTTTGTTATGTCCTCCGTTTAATGTTCCCCTGTACAAATAATGCGGCGGAGTATGAGGCTTTGCTTCATGGTCTTCGGGTGGCTAAAGAGATGAATCTGAGCAGAGTTAGGTGCTTTGGTGATTCGGATCTGGTGGCTCAGCAGGTATCTGGCACCTGGGATTCAAAGGATCCGCTTATGGCTGCATATCGACGTGAAGTAGATATGGTGGCTGGGCATTTCAAAGGCTATCAAGTGGATCATGTGGACCGCAGAAAGAATGAGGCAGCAGACGCTTTAAGTCGCTTGGGCTCTCAGCGTAAACCGGTCCCGCCCAATGTTTTCTTGGATGTATTGTATCACCCATCGGTACAGCTGCCCGGTGAGCTGGAGTTGGCTGTTCCTGATCCGGAAGCTCAATTAGTGGCGGCTCTTCACGCCACCCCGGATTGGACGCTCCCTTATCTGGCATATATGAACCGGGGTGAGTTGCCAGAAGATGAAAGCTTGGCTCGACAGATAGTACGACGGTCCAAGTCTATGACCATTTTCCAAGGAGAGTTACATCATCGCAGCGTGTCAGGAGCGCTGCAACGGTGCATATCCCCGGAGGAGGGGTGCGAGATACTACGAGAAATACATGAAGGGGATTGCGGCCACCACGCCGGTTCAAAATCATTGGTGGCTAAAGCGTTCCGCCACGGTTTCTACTGGTTAACTGCTCATGCTGATGCGGAAGACCTGGTCCGGTTATGTGATGGTTGCCAGAAATTTTCCAGACGAGCGCACATGCCGGCTCAGGAGTTGAGGATGATTCCAATCACTTGGCCATTCGCGACTTGGGGGCTTGATATGGTTGGGCCTTTTAAGCGTTCCAAAGATAAGAAGACCCACCTACTGGTGGCGGTTGACAAATTTACAAAGTGGGTGGAGGCCGAACCTTTCAGTAAATGTGATGCTGCCACGGCGGTTCGGTTTATAAAGAAGGTGATCTTCCGGTTTGGTTTCCCACACAGCATCATCACAGATAATGGTACCAATCTATCCAAGGGGGCCATGAAAGAGTTTTGTGCACGGGAGCATATACGGCTTGATGTTTCTTCGGTAGCGCACCCACAGTCTAATGGTCAGGCAGAACGAGCGAACCAAGAGATCTTGAGAGGTATCAAACCCCGACTTCTGGTCCCTTTGCAAAGGACGCCGGGTTGTTGGGTGGAGGAGCTACCGTCTGTATTATGGAGCATCAACACCACGCCTAACAGATCCACGGGGTTTACGCCGTTTTTTATGGTTTATGGAGCAGAGGCAGTTCTCCCAAGTGATATACGACATGACTCACCTCGCGTGGCAGCATATGTTGAAGCGGATAATGAGCAGGCACGGCAGAACGCTCCTGACTTGTTGGACGAGGAGCGTGACTTGGCAGCTGCCCGTTCAGCGATTTACCAGCAAGATCTTCGCCGTTACCACAGCCGTCGGGTTAGGACCAGAACCTTTCAGGAGGGGGATTTGGTGCTCCGGCTCATCCAGGATCAATCTGATCAGCATAAATTATCCCCGCCTTGGGAGGGACCTTTTGTGGTCAGCAAGAATCTGAATAATGGGTCATATTACCTGATTGATATTCGAGAGCGCAAGGATTCACGCACATCAGAAGAGGAAACCAGCAGGCCGTGGAACATAGCTCATCTTCGACCTTATTATACATGAGCCCTGGGTTCTGTTTATGTACATATTATGACCATGTATATACTATGATTAATACAATAAACCGGAGCCTCGAATAAAGCGGGGTCTCTGCTGTTCTTCATATCATGTGTACTTACCCCTGGAGGTCGCTTCACAGAAGTTCAAATTCCGGTTTAAAAGCTGGTTCAAGGGAAGATGTCTCCTACAGGGTTGTGAAGCTCTTAATATCCGGTTCAATATCCCGGTTCAAGCATAAGGCTTACTGTTCAAACATAGGCCGTATTCGAGCCAAAGAGAACATAGCCATTCAGCATGAGGCTTCCTGTTCAAACATAGGTCGTATTCGAACCAAAGAGAACATAGCCATTCAGCATGAGGCTTCCTGTTCAAACATAGGTCGTATTCGAACCAAAGAGAACATAGCCATTCAGCATGAGGCTTCCTGTTCAAACATAGGTCGTATTCGAACCAAAGAGAACATAGCTATTCAAACATGGGGATTTCTGTTCAAACATAGGTCGTATTCGAACCAAAGAGAACACAGCTGTTCAAACATAGGTCGTATTCGAACCAAAGAGAACATAGCTATCCCTATAAAGTCAGTTGGGGACCTAGTCGGCCTGAACCGTAGCTACACCTCCGGGGGGCTTGGTCAGGTCTTGACGACGGTAATGCCTTCTGGCTGGCATATTTGCCACTGAATCAGTTGGGGACCTAATCGACTTGAACCGTAGATTACGCCTTATGGGAACTCGGTCATGTCTTGATGATGGTAATGCCTTCTGGTCGGCTTTTTAGCCATTGAGTCACTTGGGGGCTTGGTTGACGAACCAATGCAATGCCATTTGGCCGGCATATTTGCCAAGATTCAGTTAGGAACCTGGTCGATTTAAACCGTAGCTACACCTTTTGGGGGCTCGGTTTTGTCTAGACGATGGTCACGCCTTCTGAACGGTTCGTAGTAACCACTATTCGCATGCGTTTTACTATCGCGTTGCCTTTTCATATTTGGTTTTGTTTTCTGCCTTCATTGCGGTGTTTTTTTGGTTCTTCGGAACGTCAAGTATCCTTAAACCGATTCAGCTGGCATAGCCTGGTCCGTTTTAACCCGGAGGCGAATTGCCCGGCTTAGCAAAGGCGCAACACGGTTCAGGTGGTCGAAAAATCACATTGAGTACTCAGTAAAGATAGGAAACATAAGTTGGAAACGTCATTGGAAAGAGCATCAGTACTCATGCGCGAAGGCACATTCAAATGCAGAGGTATCAAACTATCTTATTACAAGGCAAACGTAGTGCCTGAATATATTGTTCGTTGACGGATTAGAACGTCACCAAGTAAGGTGAACCGGAGTGTTGATTAGGCCTGTTCGCTGCCTCGGTTCGAAGGCTGGGGATCGTCTTGCGCTGCTTCAGCTCTATCTTGGTTACCCATCGGCTGGAAATCAGCAGTGGTCCAGTCGATTCCCATTAGCGCTTGAAAGACGGCTTCTTCGTGAATCAGCAAAGATGGTTCAATATCAGGGGCGTAAGTATGCTTACGGATTGGAGGAATAAGGTTTCCCGCTTCAGGGACCGGAGCAGCCACTCGTTTGTTCTGGTTGTCGTATTGGGCTTGGTAACGTGACAGATCTGCTTCTTCAGCCAATTGACAAGCTAGGGGGCGCACCGCCCGGTTTATCGCCCTTAGATCCTCTTCACCAAAGTCTGAACCGTCTTCCTTTAAGCTGGGGTATCCTTGGGCTGCTTCGACAGGATCGAAATCTGGTACCCACGCTTTGGCCCGGATCAAGGCAGTAATGGCTCCAGTTCGAGCAGCTGATCTCTTCAACTCTTCAATCCGGGCCGGAAGCATGGACAGCCTCTTTAATGTGTCTTGAATCAGAGACGGTGCAGGATTGTTATGCGATGCAGTGGTGATAGCCCTTTGTGCTCCGGTGTATAACTGTTCAATCAGAGTATAAGCAGCCTTGAGTTTCATCCGCACGTCAGAACCCAAGTGTCCGATACGTGAGCCTGCAGTGTTTCAAGGTGGATTACAAACCGGACATAGGGTGTAGCAAACAAGGTACAAATTGGAAGAAGGGCGTCGAAAAGTTTACCAAAGACAGCAAAGGTCATGGAGTGTATTTGTCGCTTCACGGTGGATAACTCATCAACCACCGGTTTAAGAGCAGCTTCGGCATTTTCAGCCCTCTTCGTCAAAAGAGCTCTTTCAGTAGCCCAATCGGCTTGCTCCTTTTTGCGGCTTGCTTTCAGCTGCTCCATAACAGTTAAGGCTTTGGTCAATTCCTCCTTTGCTTTTTCGGTTTCAATCTGCTGGGCTTTTAAAGCTCCCTGAAGGTCCGATACTTGGTTCTCTTTGGTCTTCAAATCCCCCTGCAGCAGGTCATCAACAGTGTTCAGAAAATATTGCACGGTTTGGAAGTATCAACCACACAAGCAAGTTGTGTGCTCGATACTTGGGGGCTAATGCATATTTGATTTTAACACAAGTTTTCCATTACAAAAAAAGTCCCAAGATTAATACAAGTATTTAAGCTTGGCACTTGGGGGCTAATAGTTATCTAATGATGTTTTCTAAACCAGACCTGAATTGTCAAAAGCAGCCTGGTCCGGTTTACCAACTCGGTTTGGAAATATTGATAAGCTAAGTTGCAACAGAATGAAGCACAAGGGGGTTACCTCAAGTTTCTCCTTCATCATCTTGATCATGGCAGCCTCATAATCCCGACTGGTGTACAGCCGGTTCAGATACCCAGAATAAAGATCCGGGGCGCTTAAAGAGGCGAACGTAGACAAGTCAGGTCCCATTTGCCCTTCATGGCCGAGATTTCGTCCTTGGCAGTATGCTTGGCCAAAGTAGCAGTGTTCCCCGGTTCAGAGCGGCCAATACCGGTAATCACGACATCATCATCCTTGGAGTCGCTGCTCTGCAGTGGCACTGTCGGTTTATCAGCAGTTGCAGAAGGGGGGATGGATTCCTCAACCCGAACAGGGCTGGCAGGCGGTTCAGTACGGCTAGCAGGTTCGGTAGTCCTTTCTTCAGCGCAGATGTCATCTTGCGGAGATAAATAGTTCTGAGTATCTTCACGGCCCAGAGCGTCAGCACCAGGAGTTTTCTCCGGTTCAGGAGTGGCAGTTCCTTCAGCCGGGTTATCAAGACGAGCCTTCTTGCTCGGTCTAGGCTTAGCCCTGAAAAAAGCCCAAAGATTGAAAAAATGGTATAAAATAGATTAAGAGACCCATACAGAGATATGTGGTGATCGGTCCAACTTACCCAATAACCGTCTTCAACGGTGGCTGTTGAGTGGCTGAAGATTCACCGGAAGATGAATGGGAAGTGACCTGATAATCGGAGTCAGATGGATTAAGAGGCTGACGAGTTAAACCGGCTTTAGGGGGAAAGCTAGCGCGTAAATCGGAGACCTCTGAGCGGCGTTTCCGAACCGGGCTGTTCGGTAAACCGGCGGAGGTGACTACCTGGCCGCTATGTCGGGTGGTGCGTCGAGCTTCATGTTGCTGGGTCTTCACAAGAAATTTGGGATCCAAGTAAGCAAGAGGGTGAGAAAATTTAATTCTCCGGTTTGCTTGGCGAGGTTTTTTCAAAGGCAAAGGAACGGCATCAGAAGAAAGAATAGTTACCTCTGGGCCTTCGGCATGGCTCACTTCAGCGTCGTCCTGACAAATATCATCATCAATAAGACGTATAAAAAGCAAACCAACTGAATCGAGGTCTACCCCGAGGTCCGGATTACCCACATCATCCTCCTCTAAATCCGGAGTAGAGGAAGCGGTGTTCCTTTTCCTCTGAGCAGGCTTCTTCACCCTCGTCTTGGGTCGGGTTACCTTTTCGGTCGGCTCTTGTAACTTCTTGCTCCAAAATGGATCATCTCCCTGTTTCGAAAAGGACTGGAAGTTAACAACATATATATAAGGAGATCAAAGATTCTATGAACAGAGGAGTTGCTTACAGCAGGTGGCTTGTTTGTGGCACAAAATGGAAGCAGGCCGGCTCGAGCGCAGACATGTTCCGGTTCGTTCAGCATCTTCTTCACAGCTTCAGCGACTTCGTCCTCTGTCAGCTGAATGTTGCAGTGCCTCAAAGGATCATCAACCCGACCCGTGTATTGGCACATCAAACCGGAGCGGATGCTAAGGGGCAGGATGCTCCATGAAATCCAGCAACGAGCAAGATCAACCCCCGTTAAACCATTAGCCATGAAGGCTCTGAGCTTGGACAACTGAGGGGCATACTTACTCCTCTCTTTGGCAGTTAGCCGTGGGGGGAAGGGGTGAGTGTTGCTAAGTCTCTCTGGACGGAATCCGGGCAGTGGATTTTCTTCAGCAGGGGAAGTATCCTTGCAATAGAACCAAGTACAGTTCCATTCTTGCGGATGACTATGCAACTTGGCGTGAGGATAAGTCACCTCTTTCCTCTTCTGGATCGCCATACCGCCCAGTTCCATATTAGGGCCATCGGTGAATTCAGTACGTCGGTTCAGATGGAAAAAGTCCCGGAACAGCTCTACAGTGGGTTCCTCTTGAAAGTACGCCTCACAAAGTACTTGAAAATGGCAGATGTTCGTGACTGAATTTGGACCAACATCTTGTGGGCGCAACCTAAAATTAGCCAAGACGTCCCGATAAAATTTCGAACCGGGTGGGTTAAACCCCCGGGCCAGGTGATCCGCAAACACCACCACTTCTCCCTCCTGCGGGGTAGGAGGACATTCGTCTCCTGGAACCCTCCAATGGATGGTATTTTTGCTACTCAAAGCACCAGTCAGGACTAAGTCGTTTAGGTGGGTCTCAGTGATGCAAGAGGGAACCCAGTTGCATTCGTACACCTGTTTTGCCATGAGGAAATCTACAAGATAAATGTATTCCGGTTTGAGAACAAGTGTGATTGTAGACCGAAGATGCTCTTATATAGAGTCAGGTTATCTACAATAATATCAACCCGCGGTTCATCAAGGGGACTAATGGATGTGTAGATCGGTTTGTTCGCTTTGCTAAGAGTTAAACCGACCAGACCTAAACAGTTGTGAGTATGAAAGCAGAAACAGATCCCGTACAAATTCTTTCAAGCAATGGATCTACAGCTAGGGCGAAAAAGAAATAAAAACAGGTAATATGAAGTCGGGCTCACAGCAGAACAGCATAAGTTCGACAAGCGGGAACAAGAGTGAGATCTAAGGAAATGAGTGCAGATTTATGGCGACTGCTAAGAGGAACTACAAATCCAGATACAGGTATCATCATCTGTTCGCAAAAGGCTGCTGTGGGGATGAGCAAGAAACAGTAGCAGGACGATGAACCCTAGAACAGATCTAAGGCAACAAGAACAGGGGCTTTACCGGGGTCCAAGCAGATGTGGAAGTCGCCGCGGTGTTCTGATCCGATCAGGTTGATGCAGCGGCCGGAGTTGATGCAGCAGCTGACGGCGGCGGCGGAGCTTTGAGGTCTAGGTCGCGAGGAAGACGAAGAAGGGGAGGAAAGGAAGATGGCCTTCAAGTCCTATTTATAAGGCGCGGCGCGTGTATCTGGCGCACGAATCCAGGGGCCGAAGATTTCGGAAGCCCAGCCGTCGCCCTGATTCTTGCGGGTTATCGAAAGGAGACGGTAGCTTGCGCTGACGTCACATCGGTTTACCACAGCAAGAGGAGACGGAGAAACGACGGTTTAGCAGGTCACTGGAAGACATTTGAAGACAGAAATTCTTATTAAGGATTGACATGAACCTGTTCAAATCAATCTGGGGCCTAATGTTGGGGATGTTGCTATCCGGGGTAAACCGGCCTGCAGGGCCCGGGTTACCTCCATCAACAGACCCGAGATGTTAAAACCCAAGGAGGGATAGAAGGGCCTAAGGCCCATAATCGGTTTAAAGGTTTATGATGTAAACCGGCCTGATGTAAACTTGTATTGTAAGTTAGGAATAGAGAGACCGACCCGGGCACGTTTATTAGCCGGAGGTTGGGATTTTGCAGACCGACGGGCGTCACCCGTGTATATAAGGGGATGACCCGGCGGCGGTTGGGGGAGAAGAAAAGAGAACTCGAGGTTTAGGCGAATTTTATCGCTCCCTAAGCCCTCGAAACCCATCAATCCCATCACAACTAGACGTAGGCTTTTACCTTCATCGAAGGGGCCGAACTAGTATAAAAATCGTGTCCTTGTGTCCACTCTAACCCCTTCAAGCTAACCCGTTGCAATGGCTCCACGACTAAGTCCTCTTACTAGGACATCTGCCGTGACAAATCCACGACAAAAGCCATGTCTCATATGTATAATGTCTTTATCACATTATGTATGGTGCCCCGCCCCCCTACGCCTACAAGTATTTAGATGTGAATTGCAAACACCACACATTACCACAAATTCAAATAAAATGTGAGAATGTTCGATATATAGTATTGTTTAGATTGTTCGATATTTTGTGTAAGCTGCAAACGCCACAAATTATCACAAATTCAAATAAAATGTGAGATTGTTTGATGTATAGTATGGTTTAGATTGTTCGGCATTTAGCTGTGAGTTGCAAACGCCATGCATTATCACATTATGGTATAACATGTGCACAACACGTGTATCACCGCTATATTCATGCATGCAATGTTTAAGACACTATGATCTCCTATTCAAATATATGAATCCGCTTTCATATCAAATTATGATCTTCATTAGTCTCTTACACCCAAACAATCCTCTAACCTTTGTAGCTACCACTAACTTTCTCTCGTGCATGCACACGCCCTCCCCCTCCCTCGGCATTCCATCCACTGGGCACATTCATTTTTTTCTTAGGTCGTTCTCCTAGAGTCTCCATAACTCCTTTCCGACACACACCGATTGATAAACCTCTCCAGCGATGCCTGCTTACAAGATACAAACACACCTTAAATCTCCTCCTTTATGTGTCCTTGCCTCGTGTCTCTCATACGGTCAGACACACGTGTAAAATCTCGCCCCTCTTTTCATCGCTCTCACAACCGCACACTCCTTCCCTCCTAGATCCACTCTCTGTCTATCCGTCTCGCTGGGCCTTATTTGCCTCTAACAAATGGACATACACCGACCGATCTCTCGCTATACATATAGCTAGCTAGGTCCTTATAACTCGTTTTTACCCACACGTCAATCGATCTACCTCATTAGTAGTGTTTCTCCCTTCCCCCGACAAACAACAATTGATCTACCGATCTAGTTAGGTTTGCTTACCAAACACATGGTTCCCCTTCATCATCCATGGATGCGTCCCGACAGATCTATCAGGCACAGGCACACACAGAAACACATCCCCACTCTTATTGATAACATTGCAGTTCCACCCTCAGTTTGTCTAGTAGGCCTCTCCCACCATCTCCGAGAAGCAACTCCATCACCCATCCAGCACTCTACCCCTCTCCCTCCCTCTCCCTCCCTCTCTCTCCTCTCTCTCTCCCATCATATTTCCCGTCCTTCCGTTATGTATGGATGTCGACTGATCTCCCTCAAGACATAGCTGGGTCTCTCCTTCTCAACACATATACGAGTCGTTCTAACTCTATAGTTAGGCCTCTGCCTACCCCTCCCACCACCCCCGCCCCCCACACACACCGATACATCGAGCGCTCTAGTCATGCCTCCCTGCTACACACAAACTTGACGTGTGCCCTCTAACATTCCGGTAGGCTAGTCGCCCAATATCTTTGACTTGTACACACACACAATTTCGAAGGCTCTCTTCATCGATCTCTCACCCACCCACTTGATCCTCTCTTCGACTCTATCGATAGCTATAACCCCTCCCTCTCTTCTCGTGGATTGCCCGACCCTCTATGTATGATATGGATAGGCCTCCATTTCACACACATTGCATGCAAAATTTTGTTTGAGATGTCATCGACACATATTCCCACAAATAATTCACGAAATCAACCCCCACCCCACCCCCACCCCAAAATAAAAACAATCACGAACGCGGTTTGTATCTCTCACACACACCCACGTAGGTGGGGGACGCGCACGAAGAGAAGAGGTGCATGCACTGCGCACGTACTCCCGTCTCTTTCCCAACCACACCCGCGCGGGTACACGGTGGAGCTCATTTCTGTATGAAAAAGTCAGCCCACGTGGTAATTTTGCACGTGTACTGGTTGTCCACTTGGTGGAGGGAGGATCGTCTACCATGGGTGAACAAACAAATTGCGACTTGACGTGTTTTGTTAAAAAAAAGAGGCAAACCATGTGGGGCCTACCTTAGAGGCAAGGCTCTATACACTGGAGTACTTTTGATGTGTCCCGTCAACTCACAGAACGAGGAGAAGCTTGCTTAGTACGCCGTCTCCCCCGCCCACGCGCGCGGTGGCTCGCAGGATGAGGTGAAGCTTGCTTACTACGCCTTACGCCCGCTCCCTCGCCCATGCGCGCGGTGGCTCGCAGGACGAGGAGAAAAATTTACTACTCCCTCCGTTTACTCCTCGTCCCTACTACCTTGGTTATAGAGATTATACTATCATATTGTTTGGAATATATATGTACTTTAGTAGATCTCAATATGAACTAATAGTACATAATCCAAACACTGATGTATATAGACGTATTTTAGAGTGTAGATTCACTCATTTTTCTCTGTATGTAGCACTCTCCCTCGCCCACGTGGTGGACGTGCATCAATTCATTCGGTCTCATATAGCCAGAACGAAATATACTGCACTACAATTATTGCTCGACTCCCTGAAGAGGCGAAGAGCCAATCGCAAGGTTTATATTTTGGAGATGCCAAGCGAGAGGTTATAGGAGAACGAGTAGTAGGTGCCGCGTCATTTATAAATTACGTTTTTTTCTTTAGTGGCACGTACGCAATATGATAGGTTCATATGGAGAGAAAAGGAAACCGCTCCACTATATACATAGTCAGGACGGGCCAGCCTACACGGTTTGCTTGCTGGGGTTGCTCTCTTCACACTCTCTCGCACAAAACGACTGTGGCCACATCTCTAACATCCTGGCGATCACGTCCGCTTGGGGAAGGGGTGGATGCTTAGTGTAGATGCGGTGGCCGTCGTCGATGGCGAAAACCTACTGTCGGCACGTCCCGATCAGGGGTCCCCGCCGTTCTCTCTCACAAAGCTGGTGAGGTTGCCTTCGTTCCTTGCTCACTGTCGTGATGTGGGCAGTTGCCGCCTCCCGCCGCCCTCCTCAAGGTTGAGCTACGTCCCTCAGGTACAACTCCCTTTACAGCCGGCTTGCACCACTGCTCCAGCTTCCCACATCACTCCCTGTGGATATTTCTCTACTTCTTTGCCCCGCACATACCTCTACTGGCTTCTACGTATTGTATTTGTGATGAGTTTATGTCTCATCAACTAGTCCCAGTAATATTATTCTAATCACGCTTGTTTAATTTCTTTGCCACAGGGATGCTCATCTCGATTTTGGTGAAACTGCACAAAATGATCCGATGGTCAAAAGGTTGCAAACTTCATTTATTCAGTAGTAGTATACTACCTCCTTTCGCCGAAAGCGTGGGACATCCAGCAGTCCTACGACCTCAGTAATAAAGACCAATGAGCCGTCAAATCACATAGACCCAGCAGTAAGTTGGACGGACGAAGAAATCATCACTCTTGCGCCAGTGAGAGGTCGCGTCCGCTCTGCCCAGGCATGAATGCGGCACCAATTCTTTGGAGCATCGCTGACCGTTTCGGGTGGGAAGCGCGCGCGGGCGATGGATGGGCTTTGGGTGGGCCAGCCTGGTCAGGAGCGGGCGTGGCAGCTGTCCGCATGTCCCTACCGGACACGCCCAGAAACGACAGGATGCACCGACTCTCGCAGCTAAAATCGTACACTACACAACATCTCTCTGTAGGAGTAGGTCAATCTATCGCTCTCTCTAACACACACATGGTGTTAAACACACACACACACACACACACAAACACGCACCTTGGTCCCGTTGCACCTTCTTTTTTTTGCGGACAAATCAGAGAGCTTTATTCAAATAAAAGCATTCCCCGGACAGTCAGCCAAGAGGCTGGTCACAAGGAAGCTAGGGGTTTCCTCTAGCTAGGGGTCCCGTTGCACCTTCTAACGTGACTTATTACACCTAGACGGAGGGAGTAGTAAGTATACGAGATACGGTGGCATACTGACTTAAGTCGAATACAAGTGCCCAAAATTTGTGTGCATGTTATAATAAGGATACATGAATGTATAAAAGGTTATTTCCCTCTTGCTGAACATAACAGGAGGGTTGTGTCGCTGGTTAGCCTGTTCGCTCATCAAACTTGAGGTCTCGGGTTCGATAACTACACTTGAGCATAATTTGTGCCAGGAGGATTCTTTGACTGGTCAAAATGTTTTCTAGGGTTTGCACGCTTCATACACTCTCTCTCTCTAGTATATATATACACGCTGGAGCCTCAGCGCTTGTAGTTGCTCTCTTCACACTCTCTCGCCCTCTCCAGATCTAAACAAGACTTCGTTGGCCTCTCTCTCCCCTCACTACTGCTCAAAGAGCCGGCAGGATCCGTCCGCCAGGAAGGGAAGGAGGCTTAACGCTATTGCCGTCGGTGAGGGACTACCGGCACAGCTGTTCACTTTCCACCCAGCGGTGGCGCGGGAGGGCCTCCGACCCCTTCTTCTTCACCGTCGTCCCGTCGCCCACTAAACCACGCCCCAAGAACCTTAAGGTATAATTTACTTACTCCACATGCATTGCTCTAGCTGCATGTATACCCTGAATCTAGGACATGGTTCAAAGAGAAAAGGAGTGGGGGAAAGTAGTGGGAAAAGTTGTATATAGCATGAATCTAGGACGTGGTTCAAAGAGGAAATGAAGGGGGAAAGTTGTATAGCGTTAATCTAGGACGTGGGTCAAAGAGGAAAGGAATGGGGGAAAGTAGTGGGGAAAGTTGTATCGCATAAATCTAGGACGTGGTTCAAAGAGGAAAGGAAGGGCCGAAAGTACTAGTTCAAAAAGGAAAGGAAGGGACAAGGCTGTAGAGTTTGAGCAGGACTAGATTTGCTGCGTTCACATAGGGAAAGGCGTCTAAAGATAAAAAAACTGGGACCAATACAAATATGCTCCTTGGTTGTTTGTTCTTTGTTGCAACAGACTGTGCATGAGGACAGTACATCGGTAGATGCACATGGTGCTGGTGCGTCCACTGTCCCGTCCAACTCTTTAGCTGTTGTTAATCTAAGGCCCTGTTTGGTTAAAAACTCCCTAGTCCCTACCTGCTGGGTTCCAGGGACTAAACATGGACTAGAGGTTATTAAATGACATGCTAAAAGACCATGTTACC
This sequence comes from Aegilops umbellulata, assembly GCA_032464435.1. Lineage (NCBI taxonomy): Eukaryota > Viridiplantae > Streptophyta > Magnoliopsida > Poales > Poaceae > Aegilops > Aegilops umbellulata. The sequence goes on along the minus strand of CP136055.1, from coordinate 430,407,602 downwards.
CCTAGTAATGAACTAATAGAGACAAGGTGCGATGCATGGCAGGGGCAACTGTTGGAAAAAGTCCCAAAAAGACTCCCTTAGGGTCTTCTTTCTTTAGTCCCAAATGCCCACTTTTAGTCCCTAAAAGTCCCTCCTGTTTGGTTTAGATGGGACTGGCACGGGGTTTTTTTAGTCCCTACACCAAAATGTCCCTGTAAACAAACACCCTCTAATAATGCTGTTGGAAAATTGATGCAATGCCACAGTTAAAAGCAAATTACATGTTTAACGATTTTTATTGTTAATATAATCTCTATGTTAATATTAATCAATGCCATCGTTTGAGAAATGCTACTATCTTGCTTTCTTTCCCATTTAGATAAGGTAGATGCTTCTTTTTGATGGCTTCTATGTCATCCACCGTTATTGACCACTAACTATTTCCTTTGCACCTCTGTGTAAACAGGGTTATCTGCTTCACCTCGTTGCCATTGTAACCTTTTGTTGCACTACACAAAACACTTTTGTTTTAAGAGTGTTTTGTGCAGTTCAACCAAAATGTCACACCGACAACATTGCTTGATTGCTTGATCTTAGTGGTACTGCACAAGAGGAGAACTTACTTCCTATCCGTTAAGGCGAATTTGGTTCAGATCTTCTTCTTGTGAGTTGTTTGAATTCCGCATCATGGGAGGTCAGTACTAGCCTTCTTTCACATGATTCTGCAGTGTGCATTCATATGTTGTGCTACTTGTATGATAATGTTGCTTGATTTTAGTGAACTGCACAAACGGAGACAAGACTTCCAATCTGTGTGTGCACGGTAATATCCCATTGAGGTAAGATAAGGATATTTCACAACTGTTGGTCTGTATTTTGCCACTTTCATCAGAAAATTAAGTTTAGTACTATACTTGTGCTCCCTAATTGACATGCCAAATCTTACATTGAAGGCGAAGCTTGTTTGTTATTGAACCAAGTGATGAAGGGGAAGAACAAGGGGAACAAAAACAAAAATCAACTCCCGATCATGTAATGAAGCACTGGAACTGTGATGGCACAAGTAATGATATAGTTTTTCATCTTAATTTATTGCTATGACTGGAACGAGCAATTGTTTTGCCACTGATTTGATGCCACTCTTAATGTAATATGTAATTATCTCTACTTGTGCAAACAGGGATCTTCTTTGAAGATACCATATATTTTAGTGGAATTGCACAAGAAGATGTTGGAAATATTAAACTAATCGAGGAGTATATAGTAAGCTTGGCCACCACCGTAGATAGCAACAGATGGTTCCGAAGAATTGCTTCATCTGTATGCTCTACACAATAAACCTCCTGACAAAGGTTGGTACTCGCCCACTGATTTCATCCATATGATTGAGCTTTGTCATCAATATTGGTGTTGTGCTACTGTTTAGATACTGTCATGAAAAAGTGGTATTGTCCTTGAGAAGTGCTTCATCTGTGCTGTTTTAAATATTTCCTTTCCTTTTTTTCGAGAAAACAGTGATGCCAGCATTTAGTAGTCCTCTTGTCTTTGCACAACAGGATCATCTTCCTTTGAAGAAGAATATGAAGTACGTGAAGTGACTAGTTCCGATTATGCCAGGATGAAGAAGCCTTGTCTTTCTTATCATCAGAAGGAGCAGTTGAAGGATGGTTACATTACTCCCCACAAGACCAAACTAAGTTCAGCTCAGAAGGACTAACAAAATCTCCATTTTTTTGATGTGATCCGCGAGTACAATGTTGTTCTAGGATTCTTTCTGGTGAGTTCCATTTTTCTAAAAGTGTGCTCTACATGGACCATGTATGTGTCTGTTGAAACTGTCAATTCATAGTACAGTTTGCTCTATACTAATCACTTTTTTGTATTTGTGCAAATAGGGGTGCTCAGCTTGATTTCAATGGGAACTGCACAAAATGTTCATGAATACATCAAATCATTCATTTCCACCATAAGAAAGGAGGTGCCGGTAAGTTCAAGGCGTTGCAACATATAAGGGCGAAATCATACAAGCTACGTGCGAATTTTGTTGATTTTGGTGGAACTGCACAAAAAGAACAGCTGGTTTATTTAGCACGAGGTGCCATGTCAATGTCCGAACTGATGGCAAACTCTGCCCATTCCGCAATCGTAGGCATTTGATATTTTGGAATGGGACAACCTTGTCAAACTTTGCTCATTGATTTTAGCAAGACATGCGTTTGATATTTTCAAATGGGACGCCCTTTGCTGTCAGCAGCGTCGATCAATTTTTTCTTTATTCTTTAGTTGTGAAGTAAATATTGCCTCTAACATGTGAGTCGCTGAGATGCATAATCATCGGTTGTTTTGAACGTTCTCTATGAATTTCCAGGCCTGTGTGTTTGATTGCAATGTACAGAAACGCTAAAAACCTGCTCAAACTCTTTGTACTCCTTCTGTTCCTTTTTACTTCGCACATTGTGAAAGTGCATACTTTTTGTATAAGATTGGTCAATGTAGAGATACTTTGACTGCAGAGAAAACTTATATGCAGACTAGAAAGGACCGGAGGGAGTACATGTGAGACAGCTGCAAACGAGGTGATCACCCTGGGAATAATGCTAGTACGTATTGTTTTGGATGTTCATCCAATGCCAGTGATACAGGAATTCGAACTAATCGAAAGAAATTCATTCATACACGGTCGTATTTCATATAAACTTGCCAGATTTCATTACATTTCATACATTCTTCAACTAAAAAGGGGTGCGCTTGAGGTATAATTAGTTAACCGAAGCTACCCACCTGTGTCCCGCTGAGCCGAACAGAAGCTTCAGTGACTTAACTGCAGGTGCAGTTGCGTAACTGACATGTCGCCTATTGGGCCCACGTGTCAGTCAGCCAACTGCACCAGCAGTTAAGTAGAAGCAGCTTTGTTCTCCAGCAGAACTCCCCGACTCCACGTCGCCGCCAAGAAGCTAACCGGTCGTCAATGGTCAACCCGCGTAGCTTGGCTTCAACAGGAGGGTAGCAGCGGTGGCCTTACTTGGACCTGAGCGGCGGCGACCTACCGTGTTCTACTCTTCCTCGTTTTCTATGTGGCGTGGCCTTGTTGGCAGCGGGGCGGGGCCTCGGCGAAGCCGGCGATGTCCTCTGTCTTGTTGCCGGTGGGTGGCACCTCAGCGGAGCGGTGGAAATCCTCCCCCGCATTGCCGGCAGGGTGGGTCCTCGGCTGAGCCGGCGATGTCCTCTGCCTCGTTGTTGGCAGGGCGGGGCCTCGGTGGAGCCGGCGGTGTCCTCTGCCTCGTTGTTGGCGCCGCGGGGCCTCGGCGGAGCAGGGCCTCATCGACGCCAGCGGAGCGGGGACTCATCGGAGCCGACACTGTCCTCTGCCTTGTCCTCGGTCTCGCCAAACAGCGCCTCGCCCGCTTCATCACCCTCTTTGCTAGCCTCTTTGTAGGCGGTCGCAGGCTCCGCCACTCGCATGCGGTACCGCCAGCGCTCGAGGCGGCCCTTGCGGGCGGAGCGATACGAGTCGAGCAGCGCCTCCTGCTCCGCCCGCTCCACGGTGATCTACTCCTCCGCCTGCAGGTGCTCCTGGAGGAGATGGTGGTTGTAGGCGGCGTCGGCCTGCGCCACCCGGAACTTCTCCTAGCGCATCTGCCTCACACTGTCCATATATTGGGCATGGGCCTCGCCGATGGTCATGGTGCAATGCACCGGCGAGGATGGCGCGGAGGTGGGGGTTGGCACCGGATCGTCGACTACCATGTTCTCCATTGGAACATCATCGTCCTCCGGCTGCCTGCCGGCCAGCCGGTCGGCAGCAATGGCTGCCATCTCCTTGTGGCCCGTCATCCGCCCGTCCCGAAGTGTGCTGGAGCGCGAGGAAGCCATGGTGGGCAGCAGTGGTGTGGACAGGAGAAAGGGAACAAATGCGGATGATTGCGGCTATGGCCGGCGCAAATATTTATATAGCAATGGTCGGCGGGCGGAGGGACGGACATGTGGCGCCAGAGTAGCCGCCTCGGCAACCGCATATCATTAATGTGGGCGGCAGATGGACGGACGTACGACACTTGTGTCGTTTGAAGGCGGAGCAATCGCCTGCATCGGGAAGCGGGGCGGGCGGCGCTGGCTGTTTCGGGCGAAAAGCGCGCTCGGGCGAGGAGATGACTTTACTTGGAGAGGATGACAATGGGGACCTACCAGGTCCATAGCCTCACGTACACAAGTGCCTCCTTATTATATATATATATATATATATATATATATATATATATATATATATATATATATATATATATATATATGTATAAAACTATACTCCCTCTGTCTAGGTGAATAAGTCGTATTAGAAGGTGCATCACGACCTAGGTGCAAGCAGATTGGTGGAAAAGAAGAATATTTCCCTCTTCTAAACACAACATTTAATCATAGCAGTTAAGAGGATGCCTTAATAGCTACCCATGCAGGCCATCGTAATTCATAGCATGCAAAGCGCTTTTATTTCTTGCCTAATAACCGCATGGACGTGCTGCATGCATTGGGCCTTGCCCGAGAAAGAAAAAGGGAGGAAAGGGGTTTCCACCGGAGACAATGAGGCAAGGCGGAAGCGCTCGCTGGAGTAACTTATTTTGCTTCCCCCTGGTTTCCTGACATCACAGTCCCACACCATTGTCAACCTATGTAGTAGTCAATAAACGAGAGAATTGCACAAGAAGCGGCCGACAGCTGGGACCAAGCAGGTCGAGCAGTATTTGTGTTTTTGAGGTGTGAGCACTGCAGAGTTTTTTGATGTTTAGCCGAGATATTATTTTTTTCTCCTCTGAACAACAACGAAAACATCGCTGCAGGTATTAACTGGGCGGGCTGTGGCTCATCTAGCCCAGGCCAGATATCCAGCCCAGATTTTAATTTTTTTCAAGCTGAAAATGGCTGGCCCAGCTATACTTTTTTTAGGAATACCCAGTCAAGGTCAAGTTGTTATTCTCTATCACGCTGGGCTGCAAATCTTTCCTAGGAGGGATGGGCTTTTAGGATTAACAAGAAAATGGGCTTTTAGAAATAATAAATGGGATGTAATTATAAAAACTGGGCAGTAACTATAAAAAATGCACCAAACACGTGATTACTTTATAAAATATTATTTTTGGATATTGAAAATTTTAATTTCATTAATTGTTGCGAGCGCAATGTTTTGTTGGATTTTTACGTAATATATATTTATATTGAAATTGTATTTAATCTGACTAGAAATTTCAGGATAAAAATATTTCGGATCCCATCAAAATGTGGGAAATTTAATTGAATTCTGCTTTGAACGGTTGGTTGAAATGGGCTTTACTTTTAACAAACTGTAAATGGGCTGTAGTAAATTCCATTAGAATTCAAAAATGGGCTACACATTCTTACAAATATCAAATGGGCTATAAGTTCTCTGCCACACACTTCTGGCCTTACTAAGTTGACGCGTCCCCTAAGAAAACATAGTTGACGCGTATGCAAGGCTTTGTCAACTTATAGTCAACACACGGTTCTAGCAGCAGTGGCCGTTGGATGTCCATCCAACGGATGCCGTGCTTCTTCTTCAATCTCGGATATTCTAGCTTCCCCTGCCGAAAAAATGATTCCTCCCCCTGATATATGGGGCGCACCGTTTCGGAAGCTGACCTGTGGGCCTACTAAGTTGACGTACCAAGGGCTTTGTCAACTTAGTCAATATAAACGATTCTAGCTGTAGTGACCGTACGATGTCCATCCAACGGCCGTAGTGCTTCTTCAACCTCTGCTCTTCTTGCTCCCGCCGCCCAAAGCAGCGCCGGTCATGTCGCCTGATCCTGCCTCCCGTGCCCGACTATGCTGCCGCGGAGGCTTCACCGCCTCCTACTATTCCCACCGCTGGCCAGGCCCTGCGGCGACGGCAGCCCCACACCGCAGCCGAACGAGTGAACCCTTATACTCCTCTTCGCGTGGGCATCCACTGCCGCGTCTTCACCGGCTCCACGTCGTCCCCTTCCTAGGCCTCGTCGTCGTCCACCGCCCTGGTGCTCTCAGCGCGATGTGGTCAACATGGTCAAGGAACGACTTCCATCGGACGTAGACTGTACGTGGAGAGGCTGAAAGCTGGGTCCACGACGGCAGCAAGGAAATGCCTCCTTATTACGCGGAAAATAATGATTCCTCCAGCTGACAGCATGGACCCACCGGACGGGCCACCGTATTTCACAAAAAAATGTTTCCCCCCTGACTGCTGGGACCCACCAGCTACACCTTCGCACGCAAGGAACTGCGTCCGGGCAAAAAAACGATTCGCCCCCTGTCTGCTGGGACCCACCAGCTACATCTTCGCACGCAAGGAAGTGCGTCTGGGCAAAAAAACAATTCACCCCTGACTGCTTGGACCCGCCAGCTACATCTTCGCAGGCAAGGAAGTGCCTGACAGTCGGGACCCACCTGGTTGAAGCGTACGTAGCGTAGTCATTCTGGTCGCGAACGTGTATGTACATACTGGTCGATGTAGAGGCGCGCACGTGTCGTAGTAGAGGCGTGCACGTAACATGTACACGTACGTATAGCAGCCAGGGTGCAAGAAAGAAAATACGGCCACGTATGTGTACATACGGGCGGGGTCTCGAACGCCTACTCGCGCATACGTACGACCAGGGCTCGTGTACATGGCTGGGTCGGAACGGAGAAACAGCGTCGTTGTCATTTTCATGGGGAGGCAACGGAATGCGTCGTGTTCATGGGGAGGAAACGGTCGTGTTCATGGGGAGGCAACGAAATGCATCGTGTTCATGGGGAGGCAACAGAACGCGTGGGAGCCAACCGGCTGGGTCGGAACGGAATGCGTGGTCGTGTTCATCGGGAGGGCTTGGACGGAACAGGTGATGGAAACAAGGCCTGGCGTACCGCACAACGGAGGAAATAGACCTCCTATGTTTGGAACGGGGTCCTGTTGATCGGGAGGGGTGTGGCGTACCACAAAACGGAAGAAACGGACCTCCTACAGTCGAAATGGGGGTCCTGTTGATCGGGAGGGGTGTCGGGTGGTAGGTGCGACATATGCCAACGGGTGGCTTATCTTTGTGGGAGCCAGTAAGACGTCGCCGGTGCCTGGAAGCGGGATGAGGCGAAGACATGCACGCCGGCGAATCTTACCCAGCTTCGGGGCTCTCCGTGGAGATAACACCCCTACTGCTGCTCTTCGGGGTCTCCACAGGATCACTCGATGAACAAGTAGCTACAAGATGCTCCTTGAGCTGTTTGGCGAGAGGAAGAAGAAGGGCAAGGCTAGCTCTACTCTTCTCTCTATGCGGTGTCTAAACTTAGATGAGATCAACCCTTTACATGGGTGCCCCGGGGGGTTTATATAGGCCTACCCCCGGGGGTACAACGGTAAACCGGCTGGGTGCGGGCCCTAGCCGTCAGTGTCTACGCTTGCCGGCTTCTGCGCCGGCTGCTGGAGCCCGCTGGCTGGTGGGTCCCGCCGGATCCCGACCTCTTGGTCGATAGGCAGGCCCTACTGCCAAATGCCCTGTTGGCGGCTGGTTACTGTTGCCTCAATCCTGATGATGAGGGCTTTATCGAGGTAAGCATGGCTACAGTGCCGCCGCCTGGCGGGCGATCGCTGTAGCCTTATGTCGTCTTGTCTCCTTAATGGAGCGCCTCCTTCGAGGGAGGGGGCAAGCCGGCTTGGGGAAGCCGACCATGTCTTGGGCCGACTGGAGGAGGCCTGGCCGCCTTCGGGTGTCTCTCTGCCCGAAGGGGCCCACCGCCCGTGGGCCACGCTGACAGCCCGCCGTGGATGGCTCCATAGTCAACATGGCAACAGTGCCGCGCCGGACGGGTCAGGGCTACCCCGTACGGCGCATTGTGCCAGGCATGCTCCGGGTTTCGGGGGTGGCAGGCTTTACTGTAGCCACGCCCCGTCCCATCGCCGTTATGTGGATCCGGGCTTCGAGGGAACGATCTTGACCGCGTCATGGGAGCCGGCTTCTTGGAGTCGGCCTTCTCATGGCTGGTTTCTCGGAGCCGGCCCTCACGCGGCTCTCTTCATGAGGGTTAAGGCCGGGCCGCCTTCCGATAGTCGGCCTAAGAGGCAGCCGACAGAGGGAAGGCGGCCCCACGTCTTGGATCCTTGGAGGCCGGATCGGCTCGTAATTTTTTCTGAAGTGCCAGGGGGAGCCGGCTAGGCTACCCATGGTCATTTACCCCGACAGTAGTCCCCGAAGCTGGTCGAGCTTCGAGGTTGGTAGGGGGACGAGAAGCTCGGTCAGCTTCCTATCTTGAGGAACCGGCAGCTGGGAGCCGGCTCCGCTTATGCATGCCGCCTTGGGTGGGCACCGTGGCCTCGTCAACGGGAACATGGGCCAACTTGCGCGCTGACCGCGCGCCTCCCCGCGTGTCACGTGGCAGAAAAGGCCTGCCATGGCGCGTGCGCGACGGGACATCTCCTCAGGCCCGGGCCCGCCACTCCTGGCCTCGGCCCAGGAGCGGATCTTCTGCGGCCCAAGGTGGGCTGTTTGCCTTCCCGCGGCGGTTTTGCCATGCCATCAAGGCGCAGTTATAGCGGGACGTGGGAGAGTGGGCGCAGTTAATCCCACGTCCCCCACACCACGCCTCCTCGGCTCCGCCGCGAGGGTCTATAAGTAGGGGAAGGAGAGGGAGCGGCAAAGGCTCGCACGCTCTCCCTCGCTCCAGCCTTTCTCGCCTTCCATCCTTATTCTCTCCGCCGCCGCAGTGCCTCATCGGTGCACCGTTCCGCCGCCGGGCCTCTCAGTTCGCGGTTGCTCGGCTGCAGCTGGGTCGCACGCGCCTCCGCCGCCGCCGCACCTTTCTCCTCGCCGCACCATCCCAATGGCGTTGTCGAGCTCGTGGGACGGCTCCAACGTCCTTGACGAGCACATCGAGTTCCTCCGCCGGACGCGGCGTCTGCACGGGAAGAACTACGTGCGGGTTTGGCGCGCGCCGGAGAGGGAGATCTCGCCGGCACCGGAGGAGGGCGAGCGGGTGGTCTTCCGCTCGCACTACCTGCGCGGCTTCGGCCTCCCGGTGAACGGGTTCCTTCGCTCCTTCCTCGAATTCTACCACCTTCAGCCGCATCATCTCACCCCCAACGCAGTGATGCTGCTGTCGGCCTTCGTCACCCTCTGCGAGGGCTTTCTTGGTGTTCTCCCCACCATGGAGCTTTGGGGAGAGTTCTTCCAAAGCAAGCTTGACACCGTCGTCACGGGCGTGCCCGCCCCATGCGGAGCTTTCATCCCCATGAGGCGGACGGGTGAGAACAATCCGTTCCCGTCCATCCCGCTGTTCCAGTCGGTGAAACTCTGGCAGAAATCTTACTTCTACGTGAGGAACGTCGCCCCGCAAGGCGACTTTGTCAACCTACCGGCTTACGTAGCCGGTCGGCCGGCTGCGAGGCCACCCTCCTGGAGCTACCGGGACAGGATGTTGTCCCAGGCTGGGAACGCCGCCATCGCCCGACTCCGGGTGATGATCCAGTCGGAGGGCCTAGTCGGAGCCGACCTGGTGGCCGCCTTCGTGGAGCGCCGGGTACTCCCGCTCCAAGGCCGGCCGCACATGATCTGCCAGATGAGCGACCGCTTCGACCCATGCCGGCTGAGCACCAGGGAGATGCCCCATGCCGAGGTGTCCTACCTGGTGAACTACATCGCCAACTGCAAGCTCCCCGAGGATTGGCGGTACGACAAGGAGCCGTACTCTCGCGCCAACCCTCCGCCTGCCGTAAGTCTTTCTTCTTTCCTTTCTTTCGTGTTGCCGGCCTCGATATGACCGGCCTTTGATCAGCCGGCTTGTTTTCTGCAGAATCCCCTACTTCCGCCGGCGGCGGGGGCCGCGGGGGCAGAGAGCCAATTCCTCTCCGACCGTATGGTGGATGACGTCGACGATCCGGATCCTGGAGCGGCCGCCATGGAAGATGCTGCCGCGGGGGAAGGCGGCGAGGCAGGCAGCGCGGGGCTCGGAGCCGGCCTCGAGGACTGGGCAGACGACGACGAGGTCGAAGTCGTCCCGCACCGCCACCCGGCGCCTGATCTTCAAGGCGCGGGCCCTTCTGACGCACCGGCCGCCCGTGGGGGCGCACCGAAGCGCCGGGCCGTGTCGACCTAGTTCGGCAGCCGGCCGAAGAAGGCCAGGGGCACCGCCGCGGCAACCAAGCGGGATGAGGCGGCTGCGAGGGCGGCCCGCTTCCAGAAGGTCGTGAAGCAGCCGCAGGCGGTTTCGGCGTAAGTGTTAAGCGTATTGTATTCTTGCCGTGTTCTTCGATTGAAGTTCTTCTAAATTCCTTCTTGGTTGACCGGCCAGGGCGCCGCTTTCCCTTGAACGGGGTCCTGCCGGCTCCGTGATCGAATCAGCCGGAGGGTCTTCGAGCTCCCGCCGCGTGGATCCCCGCGCCGACCTCATGGAGGCTACGGAGCGGAACACGCGGGAGGCGTGGGAGGAGCGGCATGCATCGGAGCGAAGGGCCGCCCAGGCGGCGAAGTAGCAAGCCGACGCGGCGGCCAAGGCCCAGGCGGAGGCGACGGCCGCGGAGAGGGAGGCGGAGGCCTCGCACAACCAGCCTCCGCAGCTCGTCATTCCCCTCCGCAGTGTGGCTCCCGACGTCCCCGTGCCTCCGTCTGAGGAAGCCAACCGTGGCCGGTCGGAGGCGGGGCAGAGGGAGGAGGATGTGATTGTCTTGGAGGGGGTGCCGCGGACGGCGCCGACTGGGGCGGGCCAGAGCGGTCAGCCTGCTACGGTGCCGGAGCAGCCGGCTGGGAGCGAGCCGGCAGCAAGAGACAGCCTGGTGGTGCAGCCGGCATCACACCGGCGAACGGGGGAAGCTACCCCCGTGCCGGAGCCGGACGGAGCTGCGAGCGTCAGTCGGACGGCGGAGGCCCTGGAGGCGGCCAGCTCCAGCACGTACGAGTGGGCGCCCAGCGGGGGGACGGCCGAGCTGAACGCGACGGCCTAGGAGGTCCAGAGCCGGCTTCAGGCTCATGCTACCGCGCTGCAAAGATATACCCGAGATTTCCTTGCGACGCGGGCCATCGTCCGGGTGAGTCTTCTGGCCTTGGTTGTTTTGCTTTTTTGATTTCTTCTGTGGGGGTGCGTCAGCGCACCCACTGGGTGTAGTCCCCGAGTTCCGAGTCGGCTGCTGAGCAGGCGGTTTGGAACTTACTAGGTCCTGACAGTTATCTTATTCCTGCATGCTGTCTGATCTTCCAGGAGTACCATAACTAGAGTACCGCCGCCTTCGACTCCCAGGCTCAGGAGCTGTGCCAGAAGAGCGAGGATCTGACCGACAGTCGGAGTGCGTGCTCTGTTTTGTTCATATCCTGTGGGGGCGCGTCAGCGCACCCACTGGGTGTAGTCCCCGATATCCGGGCCGACTGCTGAGCAGTCGGGTCGGATCTTCCCCGACGACTTCTTCCTTATTGTTTCTTCCTTTGTCTTCATGCTTGCAGGGGCCAATGCCGACTTGAGGGAGCAGCTCGGCGGGGCCCAGACCGCCCTCCGCGCCAAAGAGGCCGAGTTCAACGCCTTAGTCCTGGAGCGTGACCGCCTGGCCAAGAAGTTGGCCGACCAGGAGGAGAGCCACAAGGCGGCCCTGAAGAAGGCGCAGGACAGCAAGGCCGCCCTCAAAGCTTAGTTCGAGACCGAATCGGCGGGCTGGGCTGAGGCGAAGCAAGCGCTGAGTGAGGGTTACAGCCAGATCGAGGATCTGATCGACGGTAAGCCGCCTTCCTCACTCCTTGCTCGCGCCCTTGCCCTCTGATTCGTCTTCTGATTTGTGCTGCTTTTGTTCTTTGCGCAGACTACTTCCCCAGCCACTCCGTCATTGCCACCCAGACCATCGAGGCCCACCGCGAGGCACGCCGGACGCGAGACGGACACTTGAGGAGCAGGTCTTGGCGATCCAAGCCCGGTTGCAGCTGACACACCGCATGCTCCGCCGTCTCCAACGCACTAGGGCGCAGGTGCTGGCCGCCCTCTGGCCAGGCGAAGCGATTCCCCGCACCCCGAGCCGGACTACCGATTGGCTGGAGGTGGCAGTCAGTCGCTTTGAGGCCTGGAAGGCCTCCGCTGCTTGATCCGGCGCCAGGCGAGCGCTGGAGTTCGTCCAGGCCTGGTTCCCTGGGCTGAACTTGGAACAGCTGAGGACTTGGCGGGAGGAGGCTGTCGAAGAGCTGGTGGAGGTGCGGCCGGCTATCATCTAGCGTGGTTTGGCTCTTGCCGAGTTTACCGATACCAGCGTCTTCGCTCCCGAGGTGGATGACAACGGCGTCGCCCAGCTGGAGGAGTGGTTCGGGCTGAACCCGGCGGAGGGTGAAGATTCGGCGGAGGAGATCGCCTCCAGCGATGAAGGTGAAGACGAAGAAGGGGAGGAGGGCGAAGACGTCGAGCCGGCCGGTGAAGCAACCAGCCAGCCTCAGCATGACCGTGCCTCCAGCAACGAGGCGCGTGCTGGCGCGCCCTCTGCGGGAGGCGGTGATCATGCCGAGGTTCACTAGCCGGCCACTCCTCCAGCCGGCACTGCCGTCTCTACCGACCTGCCCGATTCGCCAGTCGTTCCCTTGGCTTGATCTGCCGTCCTTGCTTTTCCTGCTTGTTACTCTTTGAACAATTTCTATTAAGCTTGCGCAGTTCCACCCACTTGGGGTGTATTCAAACTATGTTGAATGTTGGCCTTTTCAAGGCCTTTTGTGTACATATAATCATGCATGTGTTTGGCTTCCATTCTCGTATGCCTTTTATCCTTAGGCTATTTCCTTTGCCGCCTTCCCCTGATTGCTGCCTTCCCAGCCGGCAGCTGCTCTGTAGTCTGTGGCTAAGGAAGGACCCGGCTATCTTTTTGGGGAAAGCAAGTACTCGAGCTTTCTTAGATTGTAGCGAAGTGAATGGAAGCCAGCCGGCCGGCTACTCTTGCAGTCGATCGGCGGTAGGAAAAAGCCGGCTTTTGTTATATTGGTCCGTTAGTCCCTAGCCGTTTTTCGTGTGGGCGTCCTTTCCTGCCTTTGGCTCTTGCCAGCCGGACAGCCGATTCTTCGAACTGCGACTTTTGGCAAGAGAGGGCTTTGGTGCTGGCACACTACTTGTCTGACCGCGGGTAGGACTTCTAATATAACTCAAGGCGGCCAGTCCCCAGGCCGACTAGTCGAACCCGGTGCCGGACGAGATAAGTGAATGTAATGACATAATCATCAGCATGATACTCTTCATTCATAGATGAAAGATGGCAGTCCCCGAGTTCTCCTCGGGGGGCCTATTGTCTCATACTTGGTACAAAAGTTAGCGTGATACATACTGCATTTCAACTGTAAAATCTTCGAAGTAGGTTGGCTTCCATGGTCGTTCCGACTCCTTGCCGGAGTCGTCTCTCTTTCGTGCCTTCGGCTTCTGTGCGTTGATCAGGTAGTAGGAGTCGTTTCCTAGCGCTCTGCTGATGACAAAGGGGCCTTCCTAAGGGGCCGAGAGCTTGTGCTGGCCGGCTGTTTGCTGGATCAGCCGGAGCACAAGGTCGCCCTCCTGGAAAGATCTTGGCTTGACCTTCCGGCTGTGGTAGCGACGTAGACCCTGCTGGTAGATGGTGGACCGGCTGAGAGCTAATAGCCGGCTTTCTTCCAGCAGGTCGACGCCGTCTTCTCGTGCTTCCTTGGCCTCTGCCTCCGTGTACATGGTCACCCGAGGCGAGTCGAACTCGATGTCGGTTGGGATGACCGCCTCGGCACCATACACGAGGAAGAAATGAGTGAAGCCGGTTGACCTGTTTGGGGTAGTGCGCAGACTCCAGAGGACGGCCGGCAGCTCATCGAGCCAGCAGCCGGCCGAACGCTCCAGTGGCACGACCAGTCAGGGCTTGATGCCGGAAAGGATGAGGCCGTTGGCTCGCTCGACTTGGCCGTTTGACTGCGGGTGGGCAATGAACACTAAGTCCAGTCGGATGCCCTGCGTCGCGTAGAAACGTGCCAATGCTCCCTTGGCAAAATTCGTGCTGTTGTCGGTGATGATGTTGTGCGGTACGTCGTACCTAGTTGTTATATCAGCAATGAATGTCACGGCAGTCGGCCCATTCAGCTTCTTGATCGGCTTTGCTTCGATCCACTTGGTGAACTTGTCCACAGCGACAAGCAGATGTGTCATGCCGCCGCGCGCCGTCTTGAATGGGCCCACCATGTCCAGACCCCAAACGGCAAAGGGCCAAGTGAGGGGAATGGTCTTGAGTGCCGAAGCCAGCAGGTGTTGCTTGGAGCTGAAGACTTGGCACCCTTTGCAATGTTTGACTAATTCCTTGGCGTCGTCCAAAGCAGTCGGCCAAAAGAATCCTTGGCGGAAAGCCTTGGCGACTAGTGATCTTGAGGCCGCATGGTGGCCGCATTCACCTTGGTGGATGTCTCTGAAGATTGCTATGGCCTTCTCTTGCTCAATGCATCGCTGGAAGACTCCAGTGACGCTGCGCCTGACGAGCTCTCTGTTGACGATTGTGTATGCTCCGGTTCGGCATTGGACTTGTCTTGCCTCTGTCTCGTCAGCCGGCAGTTCTTGGTTTGTCAGGAAGTTGAGGATGGGCTGAGCCCATGATGGAGCGGTGACTTCTTCTATTGCCAATGCGGCTACTGCGACCAGGGTGGGCGGGCTGGGTTGTGGAATGCTGGAGTCGGCCGCTGCCTGCTGTGCTGGTGCAGTCCCCAGGCCGACTACCGCAGTCCCCGAGCCGGGTTCCAAAGTCCCCGGGTTGGGTGCGACTATGGAAGTCCCCGAGCCGCCTACTGAAGTCCCCGCGCCGCCTATCGAAGTCCCCGGGCCGCCCGCTTGGCTCTTCAAGCCGGATCCGGCTGCATCGGGGCTAGGCGGCACGAAAATGGAATCGGACTCCAGAGACGTCTTGATAGACGGCTTGAGGAGGCGTTGCAGAGAGACGCCGGTTGGTATTGCCCGTCGAGTGGAGCCAATTCGAGCCAGGGCGTCTGCTGGCTCGTTGTCGGCTCGTGGTACGTGGAGGAACTCGCATCCCTCAAAGTACCCGCTGATCTGCTGAACGAGGAAGCGGTAGCTTGCCATGTTTGCGTCCTTGGCGTCCCAATCGCCGGATGACTGCTGGACTATCAAGTCTGAGTCGCCGTAACACAGGATCCGGCGTATGCCGAGTTCTTTGGCAAGCCGGAGCCCGTGCACGAGCGCCTCATACTCGGCCACGTTGTTGGAGGCGGCAAAGTGAATTTGCAGCGTGTATCTGAGCTTGTCGCCTTTGGGAGAGGTGAGGATGACGCCGGCTCCCAAGCCGGTGCGCATCTTGGATCCGTCGAAGTGCAGGCGCCAGTGAGTGGAGTCGGGAGCCGGCGGCTGGTACTGGGTCTCGGCCCAGTCGACGAGGAAGTCTGGCAATGCTTCGGACTTGATGGCGGTGCGGGGCTGGTAGAAGATCGTGTAAGGGGCCAGCTCGATGGCCCATTTCGCCACCCGGCCGGATGCATCCCGGCTGCCTATGATCTCGGCAAGCGAGGCGGTGCATACGATCGTGATGGGTGCTCTTGGAAGTAGGGCTTCAGCTTCTTGGCGGCAAAGTACACGCCGTAGCACATCTTCTGGTAGTGCGGGTAGTTCTGCTTCGAGGTAGACAACACCTCACTCAAATAGTACACCGGCCTCTGGACCGGCTGGGCTCGACCCTCTTCTGGGCGCTGGACTACGATGACGGTGCTGACCACTCGGCTAGTTGCCGCAATGTAAAGGAGCATGGGCTCTTTCTCAGTCGGCGCCGCCAGGACAGGCAGCGTGGTCAGCATCTTCTTCAGCTCGTGAAAAGCTTGGTCGGCTTGGTCGTTCCACTCGAAGTGAGTGGTCTTCTTCATGAGGCGGTAGAGGGGGAGAGCCTTCTCTCCGAGCCGGCTGATGAAGCGGTTCAGGGAAGCCAAGCATCCGGTGAACTTCTGGACGTCTCGACGTTTGGTGGGAATTGCCATTCTCTCAATGGCTTTGATCTTCACTGGGTTGCATTCGATGCCGCGTTCGGAGACCAGGAAGCCTAGAAGCTGGCCGGCTGGCACTCCGAACACGCATTTCTCGGGGTTGAGCTTGATCCGGAATCGGCGCAGGTTCTCGAATGTTTCCTTGAGGTCTTCCAGCAAGGTGCTGCGCTTCTCCGTCTTCACCACAATGTCGTCCACATAGACGTGGGCATTTCTGCCGAGCTGCTTGAGGAGGCACTT
Organism: Aegilops umbellulata; assembly: GCA_032464435.1. Taxonomy (NCBI): domain Eukaryota; kingdom Viridiplantae; phylum Streptophyta; class Magnoliopsida; order Poales; family Poaceae; genus Aegilops; species Aegilops umbellulata. Next base: position 430,391,433 of record CP136055.1, on the reverse strand, counting down.
CTGCATGCAACGGTGAAAAGGGGCACCGGCATTTCTCAGGCCGAATGTCATAGTCACGTAGCAGAAAGCTCCGAAGGGCGTGATGAAGGCGGTCTTCAGGCGGTCGGCCGGGTCCAACTTTATCTGGTGGTACCCGGAGTAAGCATCCAAGAAACTCAGCAGCTCGCATCCGGCTGTGGAGTCTATCACTTGATCTATCCTTGGCAGGGCGAAGGTATCTTTGGGATAGGCCTTGTTGAGGCTCGTGTAGTCTATACACATGCGCCACTTGTTGTTCTTCTTCAGCACGAGAACCGGGTTGGCAAGCCATTCCGGAAAGAAAACCTCCATAATGAAGCCGGCGGCCAGAAGCCGGGCTATCTCTTCTCCTACAATCCTTCTCTTTTCCTCCGACAGTCGGCGGAGGGGTTGTTTGACTGGTTTTGCACCTACTCAGACGTGTAGTTTGTGCTCGGCGAAATCCTTCGGAACACCCGGCATGTCCTTGGGGGACCATGCAAAGATGTCCCGATTCTCACGGAGGAAATCGGCGAGCTCGCCTTCCTATTTGCGGCTTAGGTTTGCCCTAATGACGGCAAACCTTTACGGGTGCTCTGGGTCAAGAGGTACCTTCTTCGTTTCATTGGCCGGCTGGAAGGAACCTTGGGCATCACATTCTTTGGGATCGGGGGACAGGGCCGGCTGCTTGCCGGCCATGGCCATGACAAGGTCCAACATCTTCTTCTCTTTGGCAATCACAAAGGATTCAGCCAGCCGGCTGCTGGCTGCTGCGCACTCAGAGGATTTCTTGTAATCGCCGGCTATGGTGATGATGCCCTTGGTGCTCGACATCTTCATCTTGAGGTAAGCATAATGGGGGACAGCCATGAACTTGGCCAGGGCCGGACGGCCAAGCAGTGCATGGTAAGAGCTCTCAAGGTCCACCACTTCAAACCAGATGGCCTCCCTGCGGAAATGATCCTTGTCCCCAAATAAGGACATCAATCTTGATCTTGCTAATGGGGGCGCAGGACAGGCCGGGTATGATGCCGTGGAACATAGTCCGGGTAGGCATGAGCTGCTTCGTCTTGACGTTGAGCTACTTCAGGGTGTCAAGGTACAGGATGTTGATGCTGCTCCCGCCGTCTATCAGCACTTGGGAGAAACGGGCGGCGCGTCTGTCTGTTGCGAGGGTGGCATCAACAACCAGTGCATAAGAGCCGGGAGATGGCATCACCTCTGGGTGGTCGGCCCGACTCCAGTTGATAGGCTTTTCTGACCAGTGCATGTGCTCGAAGGGGTTGGCGGCAACCATGTTGACTTCCTAGTGCTCTCGGCGCCTGCTGCGCCGGTCTTCAGGCTGGCTCGGAAAGACGACATAGGCGGCATGCTCGTCGGGGAACTCGTCGTGCACGGCTCCGGCTGCTGGCCGAGCGGCCGACTGCTGTGGAGCCGGAGACAGTGGACCATCAGGTGGAGGCGGCACGAGCCCTTCGCCTTTGGAGATTCGGGTGAGCCAGTGGCACTTCCGGGTTGTGTGGTTGGACGGCTTCGCGCCGCTGTGGAACTTGCATGGGGCGTCGAGAGTTTGCTCGTAGGAGAAGGCCGGCTGCGAAGCCGGCCTTCCGCCTTTCTGCTTCTTGGGTGTGGGCCGCCCTTCGGGCTGCTCGCCCTCGACCGTGGCCACCTGTCGACTGGTGGAAGGCGGCATGGGGCCCTTGCGTTTGTGGTCGTTTTGGTACGGGCGTCGGCCGGACTCCCTAGCCGGCGTCTTGGGCGCCAGGTTGAGTACCTTCCCGGACGCGGCTACCTGGAGTTCAGTCTTCATTGAGGAGTCGGCGGTGGCGTACTTGTCTGCTATGACCAGAAGTTCGTCGAGGGTAGTCGGCTCATCGCAGAGGAGCTTGTGCTTGAGGAGGGTACCCTCTCGGCACCCGGCTGTGAAGTACTCTATGGCTTGCACCTCGTGCACTCCTTCGCAAGAGTTGCGGAGCTCGGCCCAACGCGTGAGGTAGTCGCGAGTGGACTCGGCGGGGCCTTGTACGCACAAGGAGAGCTGTCTGGGCTTGGGAGCCCACTTGTAGGTGCTGGTGAAGTTGCGGACGAAGGATTCTGTGAAATCTAGCCAGCTGTTGACTCTGTATGGCTTGAGGCTGTTGAGCCAGGTCCGCGCCGTGCCTTGGAGCATGAGTGGCACGTACTTCACCGCAACGCGCCTGTTGTCGTTCGCGATGCGTACTGCGGTGGAGTAGTCGATCAACCAATCTTCCGGCTTCACGGAGCCGTTGTACTTGGGCGTGTCTCTTGGGAGCGAGAACCCTTTGGGCAAGGGCTCGTCACGGATGCGGGGGCCAAAACAAGGCGGGCCGACATCATCTTCTTCTTCTAGTGCCAGGGAACGCGCTAGGCGGTTAATCCGATGGCGAGCATCATTCTCGCCGACTCCTTCGCGGCGACCTAGTCGGCCGCTGAGAGTCGGATGCTAGATAGGCGGCGGGGTGGGATACCTTTCCCCACGAGGCGGAGGCGTAGGCGGGTTGCCCCGCCGCTCCACGGCTCGAGGGCGGCCATCTGCGTCTCGCTCGATGGAGATCCGAGTTTGGCTTCGGCTGGCAGCTGGCTCTTTCTCGTGTCGCGCGCGGGTTTTACCCGCAGTCGGCGTCCGGGACGTCGCGCCGTGCTCTCGGCGCGCTGGAGAGCTTTCCGCGCGGGCGTCGTCTTCGTGCCGCTGTGCGGCTGCATCGATCAGCTGCTGGATGCTTCTGGTCATGTAGGGGAGCTCTTCGGCCCCCAATCCATCCAGCTCGTCTACGGCCGCTTGGGCGGCACGCAGGTTCTGGAGTGGGGTGGCATAGACTGGGCGGTCGACTCCAAGCATGTCGGCGATGACAGCGCCGCGCTGTCTGACAACGCCGGCTCGGCTTGGCCAGGAGGTGGCGTGCCGAAGGCGGCGCAGTCGACTTCGCGCTGGTGGGCCTCGGTGAGGCGTCTCATGGAAGCTAGCTTCCGGCCCTCCGCGAGGAGGGCGAGGCGGTGAGCCTCCAGTGCTTCGGCGTCGGCATCGGCCGGGAGGGGGACGGACAAGTCGTGGATCACCGCTTGCGGGGCGTCGTGTGCGTTCTCGCCAGAAGCGCCGCCGTGGCTGATGACCATCACCTCGGCGGTGGCACCGTCACAGCCATCGGCTCGGGGAAGCGGGTCGTCGTAGATCACGACGTTGGTGGGGAAGGCGTCGAGCGAGGCCGCGTCGGAATCGACAGGCATCGGATCGGTGGAGCCAATGGACTCCTGGTCCATAGCAGGCTCGCTGGAGACGTGGAGCTGGCCGTGGAGGTTGACGAGGTGGTCGGTGCCTGCATCGGAGGCGGGCTCGTCGGAGATGAGGGCCTCGCCAAGTGGATCGGCGAGGTTGCTCGCCGCGCAGGCGTTGGTGACGCCTTGCAGCGTATTGTGGCAAGCGCCATCGGGCGTGCCGGGCTGGCTACGCTCGCTGGGGAGGAAGAGGGTTCCCGTCGAGAACAGGTCTCCGGACGACGGTGCACCTGGCCCCACGGTGGGCCCAAATGTCGGGTGGTAGGTGCGACATATGCCAACGGGTGGCTTATCTTTGTGGGAGCCAGTAAGACGTCGCCGGTGCCTGGAAGCGGGATGAGGCGAAGACATGCACGCCGGCGAATCTTACCTAGCTTCGGGGCTCTCCATGGAGATAACACCCCTACTGCTGCTCTGCGTGGTCTCTGCATGATCACTCGATGAACAAGTAGCTACAAGATGCTCCTTGAGCTGTTTGGTGAGAGGAAGAAGAAGGGAAAGGCTAGCTCTACTCTTCTCTCTATGCGGTGTCTAAACTTAGATGAGATCAACCCTTTTGCATGGGTGCCCCGGGGGGTTTATATAGGCCTACCCCCCGGGGGTACAACGGTAATCCGGCTGGGCGCGGGCCCAAGCCGTCAGTGTCTACGCTTGCCGGCTTCTGCGCCGGCTGCTGGGGCCCGCCAGCTGCCGCCCTCTTGGTCGACAGGCAGGCCCTACTGCCAAGTGCCATGTCGGTGGCTGGTTACTGTTGCCTCAATCCTCATGATGAGGGCTTTATCAAGGTAAGCATGGCTACAGTGTCGTCGCCTAGCGGGCGATTGGTGTAGCCTCACGTCGTCTTGTCTCCTTAATGGAGTGCCTCCTTCGAGGGAGGGGGCAAGCCAGCTTGGGGAAGCCGGCCATGTCTTGGGCCGACTGGAGGAGGCCTGGCCGCCTTCGTGTGTCTCTCTGCCCGAAGGGGCCCACCGCCCGTGGGCCGCGCTGACAGCCCGCCGTGGATGGCGCCATAGTCAACATGGCAACAGTGCCGTGCCGGACGGGTCAGGGCTACCCCGTATGGCGCACTGTGCCAGGCATGCTCCGGGTTTCGGGGGTGGCATGCTTTACTGTAGCCACGCCCCGTCCCATCGCCGTTATGTGGATGCCGTCTTCTCGGAGCCGGCCCTCCCGTGGCTCTCTTCATGAGGGTTAAGGCCGGTCCGCCTTCCGATAGTCGGCCTGAGAGGCAGCCGGCAGAGGGAAGGCGGCCCCACGTCTTGGATCCTTGGAGGCCGGACCCGCCCAAAAATGATTCCTCCCCCTGACATCTGGGGCGCACCGTTTCGGAAGCTGACCTGTGGGCCTACTAAGTTGACCTACCAAGGGCTTTGTCAACTTAGTCAATATAAACGATTCTAGCTGCAGTGACCGTACGATGTCCATCCAATGATCGTAGTGCTTATTCAACCTCTGGTCTTCTTGCTCCAGCCGCCCAAAGCAGCGCCGGTCGTGCCGCCCGCTCCTGCCTCCCGTGCCCGGCTGTGCTGCCGCAGAGGCTTCACCGCCCCCTACTATTCCAACCGCTGGCCAGGCCCTGCGGCGACGGAAGCCTCACACCGCAGCCGAACGAGTGAACCCTCATACTCCTCTTCATGTGGGCATCCACTGTCGCGTCTTCACCGGCTCCGCGTCGTCCCCTTCCTAGTCCTCGCCGTCGTCCACCGCCCTGGTGCTCTCGGCGCGACGTGGTCAACGTGGTCAAGGAACGACTTCCATCGGACGTGGACTGTACGTGGAGAGGCTGAAAGTTGGGTCCACGGCGGCAGCAAGGAAGTGCCTCCTTATTACGCGGAAAATAATGATTCATCCACCTGACAGCATGGACCCATCGGACGAGCCACCTTATTTTGTAGAAAAACGTTTCCCCCTGACTGCTGGGACCCACCAGCTACACCTTCGCACGCAAGGAAGTGCGTCCGGGCAAAAAAAACGATTCGCCCCCCTGAATGCTGGGACCCACCAGCTACATCTTCGCACGCAAGGAAGTGCGTCTGGGCAAAAAAACAAAACTGATCCGCCCCCTGACTGCTGGGACCCGCCAGCTACATCCTCGCAGGCAAGGAAGTGCCTGACAGTCGGGATCCACCTGGTCGAAGCATACGTAGCGTTGTCATTCTGGTCGCGAACGTGTACGTACATACTGGTCGATGTACAGGCGCGCACATGTCGTAGTAGAGGCGTGCACGTAACATGTACACGTACGTATAGCAGCCAGGGAGCAAGAAAGAAAATACGGCCACGTATGTGTACATACGGGTGGGGTCTCGAACGCCTACTCGCGCATACGTACGACCAGGGCTCGTGTACATGGCTGGGTCGGAACGGAGAAACAACGTCGTCGTCATGTTCATGGGGAGGCAACGGAATGCGCCGTGTTCATGGGGAGGCAACGGTCGTGTTCATGGGGAGGCAACAGAATGCGTCGTGTTCATGGGGAGGCAACGGAATGCGTCATGTTAATGGGGAGGCAACGGAACGCGTGGGAGCCAACCGGCTGGGTCGGAACGGAATGCGTGGTCGTGTTCATCGGGAGGGCTTGGATGGAACAGGTGATGGAAACGAGGCCTGGCGTACCACACAACAGAAGAAACAGACCTCCTACGTTCGGAACAGGGTCCTGTTGATCGGGAGGGGTGTGGCGTACCGAAAACGGAGGAAACGGACCTCCTACGGTCGAAACAGGGGTCCTGTTCACTGGGAGGGGTGTGGCGTACCTGTCGGCGTTCTGGGAACGGAGGTCCCCAGAATTTCCTACCTGCGGCCTGCGGCGTGGCGCAAATGGGGGCCCAGCGCGGCCCATCTTCATCAACACAAGACTCAAGACCCTCGCGAGGGGCCAAGCCTCGCGGGGCGGACGACACAGTGCTTCCTCAGGCGCGGCCTCCTCAGGCTGGCTCACGAGGAGGCGGAGAGATCAAGGCAGGGTACCTCGCGAGGTGCCCATGACGCAAGCCGTGACAATCGAGGGTGCCAGGCGGGCGCCAGCCCGCGCAGCGTCCCCCTTTCCTCTTTGGTGCAAAGGGGGCAAGCGCGGGCAAACAGGATGAAGCAAAGGCACCCATTTCGGTGCAACGAGACCAAGACCAGTCTAACGGTGGGAAGGAGGTCACCATGGAGCCCAGAACGGCGTCACCGCAGGGCTTTTGGCAGGCGAGGACCAACTTTAGTCAGGATAAGTGTACCAGATGTTCCCCTTCGAACTGGCCAATTGTTGGCGCCCTTCCCACTCGATATTTGGGAAGAGGCCCAGGGCCTTTTCCTATAAATAGCACTAGCCGTCCCCAGGGTAGAGGGACCAAGGAGTCTAGCAAGTTAGCCTCGAGCAATCAGGCCAGTAAAACCTAGGATCAGAGCAAGCAGAGAACAAAGGAGAAAGAGAGAAGGGTGGGTGAACTTCTCCGAGCGGTTCACCCCCCTAGCCAGGAGCAGACCCTCGCGAGGCTGTTCTTCCCTGTATTGTTCATCATCACCAGCCCAAGAGGCAATCCAACCACCACAAACTAGAGTAGGGTATTACACCACACTGGTGGCCCGAACTAGTATAAACTCTGTGTTCTTTGTGCGGTTCTTTCTGTAGTTAGATCCTTGCGAGACGGAGAGGTAGAGGGCATAACCTCCGTGCGCACCCCAGAGTTCGAACCTTAAGGGTCAGCCGGAAGCCGAAATCCGACATTTGGCGCACCAGGTAGGGGTGCGCCGGAATCTGCCTTCCTACCGCTCGGCCTCTCGTCGCATCATCGTCACCATGTCCGGCGACCAGGCAGGCAACCAAGATCCATGGGCGGCGTGGCCTGCCTGCGCGGAGCCGCCCACCTCGGCGACCCCGCGCCCCAGGCAGCTCGTGGTCCGCAGGGCGCTGCGGGCCGCGGGCGGCGCGAACAGGCTTCCGCAACCTTCACACCGCGGCAAGCGCGGTCGGCGGCGAGAGCCTCTAACCACGCCGCAACCACAACACCGTACACCTGCCGGGAGCAAGCGAATTCGAGGGCCGCGCTCACGGTGGCCCGGGAGCTGCTGCAGTGTAGACTGCTGGAAGGCGGCCGCGACGTGCTACTAGAGCGGGTCGCCGAACTCCCGGGCTTTGCCGCTTCGGGGGCTCACCCCTTCTGCATCCAGCTTTCGCCTCAAGCCCAGGGCGGCGCACGAGGAGGCCCCGCATGCTCCCGCGGGTCTCAAGGCTACCCCAACACCGGCGAATCCGCCGGCGCTGGACTAGCGGTGGCGCTACCCCCACCCCTGGCGCGTGAAGGAGAGGGGCTCGGTGCGGCCCACGGCGCCGGCGGGCAGCCGCGCTACCACACCACGGTGGGCACGTCAAGCAGCGCCGCATGGCGCATGGAGCACTACAACACAGCCTTCGGGGTAGCGGCGCCAGAAGAGTACGTGCCCAAGCTGGGGACCAAGGGCACGCTCACGAGGGCAAACAAGGCTCGCTTCGCAGCCCAAGCTGGGGAGACGAGACACCAGAAGCCGAGCTCCTCCGGGAGCCCCGGGACGGCTCTGCCGGCCACGTTGGAGGCGACAATTATCGGGTACCACTAATTCCTCAGGAGCAGGTATACACTAATCATGGATCGCAGGAGGTGCAGGTCGCCGCAGCGAGCATCTGCCCCGCTCCCACAGTCTCCTACCTCTCGGGATAAGGGCGCAGGGGGCTGTAGGAGAGGGGCAGGGACCCCACTTAACCACCGCGGCGTTCAGAGCAAGGCGTTCTCAGGAGGTAGGCCCTCCGCTGGGAAGGCGCCTGAGGGCCTGCCCCTGGCGGAGGACCCGTGGTCGTCGGGGGAACCGCTGGCGACCGCTCTACCCCGCCGGCGGCGTCCTAGTTTCCGGTCGTCGTTGGCGGCACTAGAGTGTGGCGCAAGGCGGGGCCCTCGTCTGGCGATATGAAGCAAGGCCGGTACCTGTGAAGAAGGTCCAGTGCTTGTGAAGCTCGCCGCCCCGTGACACTCTCACGTAATAATGAGTGGGGTTGTACACGCCCCGGAGTCTCAGGGGTGCCGGCCTCAGGCCCTGGGGCTCCCTCCCACACGTAGTGGACAACACTTAGCTCCGCGCTGGTGAGAAGACGTCCAAGACTACATAGGGTGCCGGACGCGGCCTTTTTGTTTGCTTTCATTGCCTTTTCCCTTTGGTTGTAACTTTTCCCCCGCTGGATTTAAGTTGAATTCGAATTTGAGCTTTGCGTGTGTTCAGGGAAGGGGTGCTTGGTCTCGTTCGAACCATTTCTCGCGTTCTAGTCACCGCCTCACCACAGCTGCCTCCCCTCGCGAGCCTCTCGCGAGACGGGCCGGGCCTAGCTCGAGCGCAGCCCAGACTGCCGCTGTTGCTTCCTCACGAGATTACCTTTTGGTGTCTGCGGAGGTTGTCTTTTCCTAAAAAGGCCCAGAGCCTGTGAAGAAGGCGAACGCCTGTGAAGCCGTCGTGCTCAGGAGAGGGCCCAGAGCCTGTGAAGAAGGCAAATGCCTGTGAAGCCGTTGCGCTCGGAAGAAGGCCCAGAGCCTGTGAAGCCGTCGCGCTCAGGAGAAGGCCCAGAGCCTATGAAGAAGGCGAACGCCTGTGAAGCCGTTGCGCTCGGGAGAAGGCCCAGAGCCTGTGAAGAAGGCGAACGCTTGTGAAGCCGTTGCGCTCGGGAGAAGGCCCAGAGCCTGTGAAGAAGGCGAACGCCTGTGAAGCCATTTCGCTCAGGAGAAGACCCAGAGCGTGTGAAGAAGGCCAACGCCTGTGAAGCTTCCCATCAGCAAAGATCTCACATCCTGAGCACTCAACTAGAGAGCATCCAAGGCGTCGCGTCCTCCTGTAGGCCGCCTTGGAGCCAGTATAGAGCAAAGGTAAACTAGCCTACCGTCAAGCACGCGCGCAATATGACCACTACTGATATGATGGGCACAAGTTTTTACATGAGGGGCTTCCCCTCTCAAAATGCTCTCACAACCATCAGGAAAAACACCTGTGTTCTATCGATTCAGGGTAAAAAGACGGGAGTGATACATGGTCAGTTAGACAAATCTCCTAACGCACCCTCAGGGGCACCTCCTGAGCTGTCGCTCGCATCGCTGAACTCGCCTTCGCCGCCTGCGTCGCCACCAGCGGCATCAGGGCCATCCACCACACCGCCCTCGTCGGCGGCCACGATCACGTTTTCGTCATCCAAAGTGAAGGCCCGGACGAGAGCATCCACGTTGTTTTCTACCCAAACCGCCAGATCGCCTCGGACGGCCTGGGGGACTGGGGCAATGGCGGCATCAAATTCGAACTGGGGATCCATGTTCTGAAGATGGCCGAAGACACGAGAAAAGGCACGCCCAAGCAGGGCGCGGCTCCTCTCCTCCACCAACCTGTCGGACCTGACCGACCGTGCCTCCAGCTGCGTCACCACAGCGATGAAGAACTGAAGATTGCCGGCATAGTTGACCCTGTGCGGCTCGCCCACAGTTGCCTCGCAGATGTTTCCCAAGGCTGTGTTAGCCCTCTCCCTGAGCGTAGTAAGCATGGGGCCATGCACGTGCTCCAGGACTTGCCGCTGGCATATCTCATCGGCATTCTGACGCTCAACGACCTCAGCCTCTTCCACCCGCTGGCGAAGACGGAGCACCTCGGCCTGGAGAGCGGATGACTCTTTTTGCGCTGCCTCAAGGGCGGCCCGGGAAGTATCGGCCCGCCGCGTCGCCTTATCCCGTTGAGCCCTCAAGGCTGTGGTCCTCCCCTAGGCCTCGACCCGGATCGCCTCCAGCCTCCTCTCGAACTCGCGCTCGAGGCCCCGGCGCTCCGTCGCCACCCGACGACCAACCTCCTCCATGACACGTGCTTCCCGCGCAGCAACATCATCTTCCGCCTGCGTCACCAGGCGCTCCCTTGTCTCCAGCCGCTCATACTCGCGAGAGCGTTCGGCGGTTTCTAGCACAAGCGCTTCCTCACGCTTCCGAAGCTCAACCGGGTCGCCAGAAGCCACCTTCGTCGACACAAGGGCCGCCTCGCGCAGCTCCACTTGCTCCTCCAACGAGTGGCACCGGGCCAGGAGCTCCCGAGCCCGTTCTTCTGCTGCTTCTCGCCGTCGGTCAGCTCCCCGGGCCTCCTCAGCGGCCTGAGATCGAGCCGCCTGGGAGGCCTCCAGCAACACCTTCGCCTCTTCATCATCGAGGTTGCGCTGATGACATGCGAGGGCAACAGCGGTCTCTAGCTCGTGCCTCTCCGCGACCAGGCGCAGGCCCTCGGCCTCCAGGCGCGCGTCCTCTTCAGCGAGCTCCTGCCCAAGCAGGTCCACCGCGCCGCTCACCCTTCGAAGGAATTCATGACGACGAGCACGACACTCCTGAGCGTGCTTGAGCACGTCCTCCACGCCATCGTCTGCCCCAAGCAAGCGCCGGGGACCGCGAACCATCGCTCCCACCCGGGCAGGGGGCTAGGGGCAGGCGTCCTCATGACGGCCGGGCGCGCCGTACCAGAAGCTCGGCCTGAGGCTAGCCCGCCTCCAGAAGAAGGGCGCAGGGGGCGCCTCAGCCAGTCGCAGCCCGCGACCAGACGAGAAGCCCATGGCAGGCTGGCCATGCCAAGAGAGGGCCCGCGATCGCGGGAAGAGAAGGGCCGCAGCGCGCTGCAAGACGATCCACTCCGTCGCTTGCCCCCACCACGAGGGAAGCGCTGCTCGGGGCACTTGGGGGTGACGGGGGAGACGAAGCCAAGGGAGGCGGCACCTCAGCGGCTTCCGCGAGCTCAGCCGGAAGGGGCCTGCGGAGCAAGGATCAGAAGACACAGCAAATGGGTCAGGAGGTAGGAAAGGAGAGGACTTACTCATCGGTAGCAAAGTATTTCCGGCGCTTTAGCAAGCGACAAGGGAAGTCATCGCCCAGGGCCTCTCTTTGCCTCCGGAGGGCCTCAAAGTCCACGAGGAAGCGGCCCAAGAGAGGTGCGCAGGAATCAATTTGCGATGGGGACGGAGCACCAAGGCGACCTGCGTCAGGGGTGCCTGCCTGACGCGCACTGTCAGCTGCCTCGCCAGAAGGCACGGCCAGGGCCTCAGGAGCCACGGCCCCAAGCGCTAGAAGCGGCTGCGCCACACCAATGGCCTCGGTAGCACGGGCCTCAGGGGCTGCCCCCTCGAGAGCACCGCCAGTTGCAGTCACCTTATCAGGAGCTTTCTCGGCCCCCGCTGTCTCCTGCCTCCCTGCTCCGCCACTCAAGAAGGATTCGCCTAAGCCGACCGAAAGGGCGGTCACCACCACAGGGTTCTCGCGAGGCCCTTGGAAGCCTGCAGGGCGTAGCCCCCACTCGTCGAAGGAGGGCATCTGCCTCACGAAATCATCCCTGTTCTGGCAGAGGTACAGCAGAGCCCCTCCCCGGTGGATGCTGCCCGGGTTGGGGTCGCCGGTCAGGACCAAGAGCACTGTCCTTAGCACTCCAGGCGTCAGGTCCTCCTCCTGAAGCCTCATGTGATCACCATGTCCGCTGAAGGCCCACATCCGGCAAGAATGGCGCTGGAGAGGGGCAATGCGGTGCAACAGAAACCCCTTCACCACCTTGGGCGCCGTCACGCCGAGCGTTTTCAAGAACGTGAAGCGGCGCCAGACGAAGGCGAGCCGGGGGCTCTCGAGCGTCTCCTGGCCCCAGCCAGAGTTGGGTACAGCAGGCGAAGTTGGCTTCACCAGCAGGGGCTGGGCACCCCGACATCAACGTACAACCACCGCTCACGGAACCCAGCTGAAGGTGGGGGGAGCTTGAAGTCAATGCCAGGAGCCGCAGTCTCAGGCGCAGCGACAAAGCTCACGCATGCCGAGCATTGAGAGGGGTCGGCAAGACGCAGAGAGGAGAAGTGGCGCAGCAAGGCAACGGAAGCAGGGATGCCCATCAGCGCCTCACAAACAAACGCAAAGACCGAAAGGAGGGCGATGGATTCAGGGCCCAGATGGATCATGTGGATCTGGTAATGGGTGAGGACGGCGTTGAAGAAATCAGAGAAGGGGGGAACCAGACCCGCCCACAAGGCATCAACAAAGTAATGAACCTCGGTGATTATCCTGTCGGTGGGGAAGTGAGACGTAGGCCAGGCCGTCGTCCTCCCACACTCGTTGAAGACAGTGGCCAGAGCCGGGCTGAGCTTATCCAGGCACTCCAGATTGAGTATGATTGACTGGCCGACGGCGGCGGATGAGATGGGAGCACAGGCTTCTTCCCTTTCTCTTTCTTTGTCGGAGCCATGGCTGAGGACGGGAGAGAGGAGATGTGAGATGGGATTAGAGGCAAGAGTCAGAGTTCGAAGGAAGGAAGAATAGGGGACAGTCGAGCAACAGGAAGAGGGGCGGCTATGTACAACTGTGGGGCAACCTAGCGCGGCGCAAAATAAGGAATCGTGGGCAAACAGTACCGCCCACATCCAATCAACCGCCACGCGGCGCCCAAGGACACAGGCTGTTAGGGCCCGCGGCGCTTCGCCCTTGCCCTTTCGCCTCTCGGCACGACCAAGTCCATGCACGCCTTGGGCCCGGGGGCTACTGTCGACGTTCTGGGAATGGGGGTCTCCAGACTTGCCTGCCTGCGGCCTGCGGCGTGGTGCAAATGGGGGCCCAGCGCGGCCCATCTTCATCAACACAAGACTCCAGACCCTCGCGAGGGGCCAAGCCTCGCGGGGCGGACGACACAGCGCTTCCTCAGGCGCGGCCTCCTCAGGCCGGCTCACGAGGAGGCGGAGAGATCAAGGCAGGGTACCTCGCGAGGTGCCCATGACGCAAGCCATGACGATCAAGGGTGCCAGGTGGGCGCCAGCCTGTGCAGCGTCCCCCTTTCCTCTTTGGTGCAAAGGGGGCAAGCGCGGGCAAGAGGATCAAGCAAAGGCACCCATTTCGGTGCAACGAGACCAAGACCAGTCCAACGGTGGGAAGGAGGTCACCATGGAGCCCAGAACGGCGTCACCGCAAGGCTTTTGGCAGGCGAGGACCAACTTTAGTCAGGATAAGTGTATCAGATGTTCCCCTTCAAATTGGCCAATTGTTGGCGCCCTTCCCGCTCAATATTTGGGAAGAGGCCCAGGGCCTTTGCCTATAAATAGGACTAGCCATCCCTAGGGTAGAGGGATCGAGGAGTCTAGCAAGTTAGCATCGAGCAATCAGGCCAGCAAAACCTAGGATCAGAGGAAGCAGAGAACAAAGGAGAAAGAGAGAAGGATGGGTGAACTTCTCCTAGCGGTTCATCCCCCTAGCCAGGAGAAGACCCTCGCGAGTCTGTTGTTCCCTGTATTGTTCATCATCACCAGCCCAAGAGGCAATCCAACCACCACAAACTAGAGTAAGGTATTACACCACACCGGTGGCCCAAACTAGTATAAACTCTGTGTTCTTTGTGCGGTTCTTTATGTAGTTAGATCCTTGCAAGACTGAGAGGTAAAGGGCATAACCTCCGCGCGCACCCCAGAGTTCGAACCTTAAGGATCTGCCGGAACCCGAAATCCGACAGTACCGCAACACGGGACTCCACGGGATACTATTCATCTCCACCGTCGACCCCCTCCAGCCTCCACGAGCTACTGTTCATACACCGTCGACCTCCTCCAGCCTCCACGGGCTCCTGTTCATCCAGCCTCCACCGCGCGCTACTCCACCTGCTACTGTTCAACCACCCCTCCATCGTCTACTGTTCATCCAGCCCTCCACACCACGGGGTCCTGTTCAACCACCCCTCCACCGTCTACTGTTCATCCGGCCCTCCACACCACGGGGTCCTGTTCATCCACCCCTCCGCCGTCTACTATTCATCCAGCCCTCCACCACACCACGGGATGTCATGTTCATCCAGAGGCAACGCCACCGCTCACTATTCATCCACCCCCCCGGCAACGCTCACTGTTCATCCCACTGATCGGCTTCAGTTAGCAGGAGTAGCGAAGGAATCGCTCAATCGGGTTCAGTTAACAGCCATCGATTGATTGCTCGGGTTCAGTAGCGCGTAGCCTGTAGTGCAATCGCTCGGTTTCAATTAGAGCCCAACGCCTCGCTCGGTTTCAGTTAGAGCCAACGCCTCGCACACACGCGCGTACGTGTACGAGAAAAACGCGCATCGCTCGGCCCCCGACCTCCCACCGTAACCAGGAACTCCCTGAAATTTCCTCCCCCTCGCTTCTACCATGGTTTTTTCCGTCATGGACAGCCCAAAGAATGTCATGCGGCTGCGTCTCCGGCGCGCCCAGGACGAAAAGCTCATTTTCTGTCATGATTTTTTGTCATAGAAGTAGGAGCCCACCACCTCTATGATGATACCGGGTTTTGTCACAATTATCGTCATAGAAGTGTCATATGTATGACAGAAAAGAATTTTGTTCGGTCCAAAATGTCACGGATGTGTATTTTTTTGTAGTGAACTTGGCCGGGTTATATTGCTCATATCATGCATATGGTGTCTTGCATTGCCATGCCATCTGCTTTGTGTGAATGCCTCCTGTTTGCTTTCTATATCAGATATGTGAATTATGCAATGCCATGTTTTTCAGCCAGTTATCATATATATGAATTATGCCCCGCCATGGAGCCAGGCATCATATATGTGAAATATCTCATGCCATCTTTTTTTTCGTTACGTATTCCATTTGTTGACAATCTGTGTATATTGAACTACTCTTCATGTGTATCATCCATTTGAGCCGGTTATGGAAAAATCTGGAGTGAAAACACGGTATTCAGAGCAGGCAATGGTACCTGTTGAAGCATATATCTCGATGGTTACAGGGAGCTCCTCACAGGAGGATTTAGAGACAGATGACCGGTCCTATATCCCACCTGAGGTGTATGCTCTAAGTTGCAATGTTTATATTTCTCATATGATGCATATGGTTCTTGCACTGCTTAGTTTAGATATCATATGCACTATATTGAATTCTGTGTGCTTAGTTTAGAGATCATACATGCGAGTGCCAACTGCTTAGTATATGAATCAATTATGTCAATTATATCATGCCATCCTGTATACTTAGACAACATGTATGTGAATTATTTCGTCCCAACCTATTTTAGAAAGACATCATATAGTTTTGTCATGTCATCCTGTTTAGGTACTCATCATATGTTGAATTATGCCATTATATCCTGTTAAGTTATCCATCATATATCTGAAACTGTGTCATGCTATCCTGTTTAGTTAGGCATCATATATGTGAAATTGTGTCATGCTGTCCTGTTTGGTTAGACAACATATATGTGAATTACCACATCTGTCTATCATACAATGTCTGTACATTCAACTTCTTTTCTTGTTTATCATCCATTTGAATTGGATGGGGTGATAGCAGTATCTAAGGTAGAAAAAAACCCATTCTTCACAAAAGACAGCGCTACCCGTCGATGCAGATAGAACCATGGTTGTACTGGCCCACAAACTAGCCCCACCACACATAATCGAGACTCTTCCAGATTGCACACTTACACCGTTGGGCAGAGAACCAGCTACAACCCATCTAACCGCAACCCCAGTAGATAGTAACCCACTTATAGTTGACAAAGCACCATGTCCACCACAGAGTACCCCCACACGAGCAGTTTGTAAAGCTACTGCAGTGCCCAACGCACGAAGACCACCACAGCTAACCCAAACTCCACGTTTAAAGCATAAGAGCAACTGTTCTCAGGTCAGATTCCGTAGCTATGGTCCATACTCCTTTGCTGTTGCATCACTGTATTTACTCATACCAACTACTTTCGAATTTGAAGGATCCAATTGAAACTCCAATGGCGCAACAGGTATGTTTTAAACCTATTTCTTTAACTGGATTGTTGTTCTAACTTCTTGCTCTATGTTGATTTCAGTTTAAGTTGTATAAACAGTTATGTTCTCATGTGATGCACATTACAAGTGTTGCCAATGTTGTGTAGTTTCTCACACTTATATTCTGTCTATGCTGCTGTGTCTTAAAAATATATGAGTTGAACTGTGTCTCTATCTTGATTAGGGAACATAAACTAGATTGATATGGACAATACAGTGACCATAGTACATAGATATATGTTTGTTTCATGCTGTTATCCTATCCACCTTACTACTAAACCGGTTTACCAAAATGAGTTTCGTATACTACAAGCTAAACCTGTGATGTGTCTGCTTGTTTCTCTTGTAGTATGCAAACAGAATATTGGAGAAGAGCACCCCACTATGCAATGGTAGAGAAAGTAATGCAGATAAGGTAGTGAGACAATCCTGTTGGTCTCCAAGAAAGGTGATAAAAACGATCTTGCAGACAGTGAGAAAACCCCACGGTCCTGCGTTGATGTAGTGTTCGAGTTACTGGACAGTACCGCTGGCACAAGCTCTTCGAACTTGCTGCCTGAATCACTTCGGCTTCTTCAGTCTCAGCTACAAGCTGAAAGGCATTAGTCAGCTGTGCTAAGGCAAGAAGCCGAAGGACCGAGGAACTCCCTGCAGAATTCAGATACGTACTTTCTTGTGCAACAGCAAGCGCTAGAGGATTTAAGCGCCAAACAAGAGAAAGTTAATAATCTTGCTAAGCATCTTGCCTGCATTATGGGGACCCAGGATATTGTTTCTTGAACTCTTCTGAAGTGGTTTTAGTTCTGGACTTGTTTTGCTGCGGCGTTTATATGCTGCTTTGTTCCCTATATTTGCACTGGTGGCGAACTTTGATGCCCAGTGGATGTAATATATGTAATAGCCGTGATAGCCTAGCATAAGTTGCTTGCTTATTTATTTCCTTGTTGTCTTGTTTATTTGTTTGCTTGTAGTGAGTGCAGTTCTTTTTCCGCGGTTTGCTAGTGGCTGCAATAACCTATTTTTTAAAACTAGGCCACAATAACCATGGGTTAATATTTACTGTAGTGACACTGGGCCTCCTATGGGCCGTAGAAACAGTGGGCCTTCTATGGGCCGTAGAAACAATAGGCCTTCTACGGGCCGTAGAAACAATGGGCCTTCTACGGGCTGTAGAAACAATGGGCCTTCTATGGGTCGTGCCATCAATGGGCCTTATATGGGCCGTATGATCGATTCGCCAAACATGGGCCAATAACAGGCCGCATCATGGACGTAAACGGGCTAGAGTATGAATCGTCCGTTCATGGGCCAACCATAACGAGCCATCGTTAATAGGCCGTATTTGATGACGCTATGAAAACGGCCCAGCGTATTAACGGACCACAAACGGGCCGACTGTAACCACGAGCTGAATTTGGCCCACAAGCAGAAAATGATAGTAACGGGCTGTAAGTAAACGAATGCTAGAAATGAGCCCAAGAATAAATGGGCTCTGAGAAGGCCGAAAGATATCATGGGCTGGAAACGGCCCAACGGAATAACGGGTCGTTAATGGGTATAAAGTGATACTCTATTCATTACGGGCCAGTTTCACCACGGGCCGTTAATGGGTGTAAAGTGATACACTGTTCATTACGGGCCAGTTTCACCACGGGCCATTAATAGGCCAAGAGTTACATAGGGCCTCATATGGGCCGAAAGACGTCATGGGCCATAAGTGAAAACAGGCTGGAATCATATTGGATGGCCTAGATGACGCTACTGGGCCTAATTCGGATAGGGCATAACGGGCCTTGTGTTAGCGTGCTGTAAATGGGCTATATGCGAACAGGCCGTTAACAGGCTTTCCATGCATGGGCTGGCCCGCCACCTTTTGACCAAGTCAAACGGGCCGGCCTTTTCACAGGAATGGGCCTCTATTGGGCCGTGCCACGTGTCGACGTATCATAGGCGCCTTCTGTCCAATGAGTGGATGACATCTGTCCCAACGATGAGTCGACACGTGTTTCCTCCAGCCAATGATGATTTAACACGTGGAAAATCCCCATTGGTTGGGGCTGTTAACGGGTTATTGGATCCAAAACTAGACCCGATAGCTTAACGGCATTCCGTTACGGTGGATGCCACGTGTCGGTCACCCTTGACGAAAGCACTTCTGTGACGCGCAATTTATCGTCACCGAAGTGGACACTTCCGTGATGATAATTTTGGTAATGTCATGGAACACTTCTACAACAACACAAGTATGGCTATCTTGATTCTGTCATAAATTTGTCATGGATGTACATGCATGACAAAAAACGCGACCTACTGTGACAAACACGTATCATCACGGAAGTGTATTTTTTTGTAGTGGCATCACCAGGATTACATCGACAAGTTTGACATTCTTGTCCACCATGCTTTGAACGCGCGTCTGTAGCACTATCAGCTCGTCTGGCGAACACCAGTTCGGGCTGTTCTCGACCCAGGAGGTGAGCCACATTGGAGCACTGGAGTTGAATTCGGCAGCTGCAGCCTAGTTGGTGCCGCGGGGTTCTGTAATATAGAACCATTGTTTATGCCATTCCTTGACAGTCTCCACGAAAGTGCCTTTCGGTCAGGGGACATTGGATAGCGGCTCCTCCGCACTCCACGTGCTGGCCATCCACCGCCTTCGGCTTCACGTTGAAGACTTTGAGCCACAGCCCGAAGTGGGGTTGGATGCGGAGGAAGGCCTCACACACGACGATGAAAACCGTGATGTTGAGGAAGGAGTTCGGGGATAGATCATGGAAGTCTATCCCGTAATAGTACATCAGTCCACGGATGAAAGGGTGGAGTGGAAACCTGAGCCCGTGGAAGAAATGAGGGATGAATACCACCCTCTCGTTGGGCTTCGGCGTAGGGACGAGTTGTCCATAGGCCAGCAGACGGTGGGTGATTTCCTTTGCCAAGTACCCGGCCGCCCGAAGCTCAGTAATGTCCTCCTCCTTGACGGAGAAGACCATCCACTTGCCTTGGCCTCCGGATCCGGACATGGTTGAGTGCTAGCTTGACTGGGAAGAAGATGAGAACTTGGGCGCCGGAGCTCAAGAGTGGAAGGGCGGAGGAAGAGAGAAGGCATGGGAGAAGAAGGGGGAATCCTTATCCCCTTATAAAGGCAGTAAATATCGAACGCCTCCCCACTCGCCTATTCCCAAGGGCTGTGTAAACAGGCACAGTTGGGTTACCCACACCCGAATTGATGAAAATCCCGCAATAAGGGGACACGGTCTCTGCCTTGACGAGACGTGCCAATGGAAACCACATCTCGAAACGAGAATGGTGGACAGAAACGGTTCGATATAGTAACCGAACAGATGTGATGTCATCTTGTAAAAAGTTGTCAGCATATGGGAATCGTGGAATATTATTCCCTTTGCGGTTGTGTGTGGTGCGTGTGTTACAGGTCCGGACACATTCAATACGTCTGAAGACTATCTTGGAGATTGGAAGGGGGAACCCGCCTTGCAATGCCGAAGACAGATCTACGCGCTGGATACCTTGTCATTGAAGCCAGGTTCAGGGGCTACTGAAGGAGTCATGGACTAAGGGGTCCTCGGGCATCCGGCCTGTTAGCTATGGGCCAGACTGATGGGCTATGAAGATACGAAGACCGAAGAATGCACCCGTGTCCGGATAGGACTCACCTTGGCATGGAAGGCAAGCTTGGCGACCAAATATGTAGATTCCTTTATTTGGAACCTACCCTGTGTAACCCTAGATCCTCCAGGTGTCTATATAAACCGGAGGACTTAGTCCGAAGGGGGAGATTCATTATCATAGTCATACAGGCTAGACTTCTAGGGTTTAGCCATTACGTTCTCGTGGTAGAACAACTCTTGTAATACTCATATTCATCAAGATCAATCAAGCAGGAAGTATGGTATTACCTCCATAGAGAGGGCCCGAACTTGGGTAAACACCATGTCCCCTGTCTCCTGTTACCATCGACCTTGGACACACAGTTCGGCACCCCCTACCCGAGATCTGCCGGTTTTAACACCGACACCCGTGGCTCCAAGTGGGCGGTTGTGCCTGCGTTTCGACCCAGCCCTTCCGATCCAGCTCACATCATGGATTAATAAGGGGTTGGACTGGGGATCAATTGATGATGTACAGACTCTGCAGAGCCGCATCCGGAGCCTCCTCAAGAGGGACATTGATCTTATCAACGTTATTCAAGTAATGTTGGTTCGTCGGACCTTGCCGTGCCAGAGGCGACCTCTCCGCATGTGGGAGTTTAATCCCGAAGGGTCGCGGACACTTCAACACTTCTTCGGCACTATGCACAAAGGGATGTGGAAGTTATTTTTCGGGAAACGAAAATAGTAAACGGATACTACCGAAGACATCAGCCTTAACGATAACCATCCAGATACCACGGTAAGTACCCGTCCGCCGAACACTTCCTAATCAGGTATCTCGCGGTAAGGCACTGAGCAAACCATCTCTTTCCAGGGCTGGATAAATAAAGCGGAATGGATTAGGTGTCTGGCTCCTCTTACCGAAGAGTCAGCGGACCCCGTGCTAACAAGGATGCTGGCACCGCACCGTACCAGGCGCCGGTGGAGGAGGGCAAGGTGGAGAGTGGGAAGACCAGGGATGGCCTTCATTCCGAAGGAAAATTGGACACCGAGTCCGGAGAAATCGACATTTCTTCACATGAAGACAAAGGCGAAGGAGAAGCAAGCATGCCTTCTCCATACAGGAAGAAAAGGGTCGCCTCCGAAGGTTGGGAGGAACTGACTCCCAAGAGGAGCAAGATGCCATCGTCGGGCGGCTCGAGATCGAAAGGCGACGCCGTTGAACAACTCCATCATGAGGACAAGCCTTCGACCAAATCGTAAGTGAATCTAGGGTGCTTTAATCACATCCCGTTCCTATTACCAAAATGACACGTAACGTTCATGTGTATCTTTACAGTTCGAAACAGAGTATTCCTGAGCGATCCTCTTCTTCGGGAGATCTTCTCCCAGAGATGATGGAAAGCGAGACGCCTCCCCCGGCCTCCTCGCCCCATAAGGCGGACGACCCCGAAGTGTCGTCTCAGAGGGTTTTTCTTGATCAACAAGCGGCGCGAGGGATGAAGGAGGCATTACCCAAAGGTGAACCCACGGTCGTCCGAGATTCAGGGGACAACAATGAAGGCCCCGGACTATCCGGTTTTCAACCAGTGATGATTCTGGAGACGAGCGAACATGTTCCTTCAAAGGATGGTCATGCTCCTACAGCGGCTTCTGGAGACCCGGCGGGGCCGGATATGTTGAGGGATATGCTGCAAAAAGCATCTGTCTCGGAGGAACAGCGTACCTTGATGGGTACGGTGGTTGAGAGGATTCTTTCTGTGGAGAGTGGATTGAATGAAGCCTTCATGAGCCTTCTAAGAGGCTCCGAGGTTTGTGATGTAATACTTTCAACTATATTTTTTTGCAAAATGTACCTGTGTATAGGAAGTAGCCCCTGAGACTCGGGTTGGCTTCCCATGGGAGACAATTCGAGGATTAAGAAGAGATGCTCAGGGAATAATCTGGTTAATTGTAACACAGGTTGTTTCTCCCCAGACGACTGCCCAGACTACGGACATTGCCGAGCTGCAGCGTAAGCTTGATGTGGCAGGGGATGACATTGCGTTAATCAATAGGCGTCTTGACGAGTCGCAAGGTATGTGTTCGCAGCAGTCTCTACACATACGTGTTTGTAATATAAGCATGATGCTGAAAATTGTATATTGGGGTATACATGGCTGTAGATGGTGCCGCCGCCGTTGAGATTCTCCGAGCGGAGCTAGCTTGGGGCAAGGAGCAAGACCGGTTTAGTGATGCAGCCGCCGAAAAGGCGTCAGCCGAATTGAAGGCCGAACAAGCTGCTCGGCACCAAGGCGAGGAGAAAATATCCGCGATGGCGCTCGAACTAAAAAATTCCGCTAGCCGCTATGAATTCCTTAAGAAGGAGAATAAAGCCAAAATGGCTGATCTTGACAAGGCCTTGCGAGAGGCAAGAGAAGCGCGGTCCGAATCTAGAGCGACCCATGAGGAGACCCAGCAAGCTGGCGAGATTGCGGCTGGTAAGCCCTTTTTACTACAGACTAAGTTCGGGGATCCGAACTATGCTTTGCTTAACCAAGTGTGGAGTTCCCCAGACGTGTTTTTGGACTTGCCGAAGAGTTCTTTCGATGTGGCGCAGTTTTACCAAGCGCGAGAGGGATATGCAACGGAGAAGCTTTTCTGGTCACAATTTGGCGCATCAAAGCGCCCTCTGTTGCTAAATGAACAGATGTCCCAGTGGGCCGAGCTTCACAGGATATCTGGCGCTGCCATGAAGAACGTCATAATGCGGCTGTGGCCGACTGAGCCTATTCCGAATAGCTACTTTGGCTTCGTGCTGCGGCTTGTTGATGCGGCGCAACGTATCAACGCTGTTAAGCGGTGGGCGTGCACTGAAGGTGCACGGATGGCCTTTGCCCGTGTCAAGACATACTTGGGAAAGATGAAGGCCATCGATGTTGCTGCGAAGAGTCCACCCCAGGGCAAGGACCATCATGCACCAGAGCATTATTTTGAGGATGTCTTAGAGGCTGCCCGCTTGATAGAGGGTCAATGTTCAAAAGGCGTAATATTCGATTGAAGTGTATGCGAATTGTAAAAGATAATTTTTATAATCAGACTATATTTTAGTTTTGTTTGAAGGCTTTTGTTCCTCCTGTGCTGCTGTTTGTATATGATCTGAAAGTTTTCCAGTCGTCGGCTTCAACCCCCTCGTACGAAATACGGGGGTGTTTGGAAAAGCATCTGATCACTCTTGACCCAATGTCTTGGTCCGTGAAGGAGGTGTCAATGTGGCGAACCAGGCAATCGTACTATAGGGCGTTAACACTTTCACTTAGCCATAGGAGTTTATGGTGGGTCTACGATATAGCCCCTAGTATGTATGCGGCTTATTCTCATATGATGCGTTTACATATTTGACCGGAAAGAGGTCCTTCGTGCGACACGGAGGGAATCGCGGAAGATTCCAATAAGTCATCGAGTGGTTGACCAGCTCTCGCCGCATCATGACAGTCAGTTTTTGGCTTTCTCTACTGAGGTGCTTAACCAGGTGAACCGGAAGCACAATTGCAGTAGTTCTCCCTTTACTACCCTAGCCGATAGAGTGGAACGTAGGGTAGCAAGCACAGGAGCCGGGCAACCCAACTTTTGACCCAAGACATGATTTGGAGGTGATGCATATAAGGCCAAAACTCGCGACGCCGAAGTACGCTATAGAGTTGTTTGGTCTTGTTGGAAACATGTTTGTTCCCATACCGAGCCCCTGGCAAGTTGTGCCAAGGTGTAAGTTTGAAACGACTATAAGGGTAAAACTCAGTTCTGTAGAGAAGAGCAGGATATTTTTACTGGGATCTGAGTAATGTGCCAATCGTTTATATAGATAACAAAGCCACACCCTGGCTATTTTACATGCCGGGGGTCGAGGGCTCAAGAAAAGGCACCTTAGAGGCTCAAAATACTGAGTGTGGTCTATGAAAAGTTATTTTGGACCTACTGCCGCTGCTACCTCTTGAGCACTGCGTTGGTTTTCCCTTGAAGAGGAAAGGCTGATGCAGCAAAGTACTGTAAGTATTTCCCTCAGTTTTTGAGAACCAAGGTATCAATCCAGTAGGAGGCCATGCTCAAGTCCCTCGCACCTACATTAAAAAATAAGAACCTTGCAACCAACGGGATAAAGGGGTTGTCAATCCCTTCACGGCCACTTGCAAAATTGAGATCTGATAGAGATGATAAGATAATATTTTTGGTATTTTTAAGATAAAGATTAAAAGTAAAGATTGCAAAATAAACAAAGATAGAAAGAGCTTGTTGACGGAAGATTAATATGATGGAAAATAGACCCGAGGGCCATAGGTTTCACTAGTGGCTTCTCTCAAGAGAGCATAAGTATTACGGTGGGTGAACAAATTATTGTCGAGCAATTGATAGAATTGAGCATAGTTATGAGAATATCTAGGTATGATCATGTATATAGGCATCACGTCCGTGACAAGTAGACCGACTCCTGCCTGCATCTACTACTATTACTCCACACATCGACCGCTATCCAGCATGCATCTAGAGTATTAAGTTCATAAGAACGTAGTAACGCTTTAAGCAAGATGACATGATGTAGAGGGATAAACACAAGCAATATGATATAAAGCCCATCTTTTTATCCTCGCTGGCAACAATACAATACGTGTCGTTTCCCCTACTGTCGTTGGGATCGAGCACCACAAGATTGAACCCAAAGCTAAGCACTTCTTCCATTGCAAGAAAGATCAATCTAGTAGGCCAAACCAAACTGATAATTCGAAGAGACTTGCAAAGATAACCAATCATACATAAAAGAATTCAGAGAAGATTCAAATATTGTTCATAGATAATCTTTAGCATAAACTCACAATTCATCGGATCTCGACAAACACACCGCAAAAGAAGATTACATTGAATAGATGTAGAATCGGAAGTATGTCTAGAGGGGGGTGATTAGACTACTTGACAAAATAAAAACTTTAACCTTTTCCCAATTTTAGTTCTTGGCAGAGTTTAGCTACTTTAGGACAAGTCAAGCAATCATCACACAATTCAAGCAAGCATGCAAAGAGTATATAGGCAGCGGAAAGTAAAGCATGCAACTTGCAAGAATGTAAAGGGAAGGGTTTGGAGAATTCAAACGCTATTGGAGACACGGATGTTTTTCCCGTGGTTCGGATAGGTGGTGCTATCCTACATCCACGTTGATGGAGACTTCAACCCACGAAGGGTAACGGTTGCGCGAGTCCACGGAGGGCTCCACCCACGAAGGGTCCACGAAGAAGCAACCCTGTCTATCCCACCATGGCCATCGCCCACGAAGGACTTGCCTCACAAGCGGTAGATCTTCACGAAGTAGGCGATCTCCTTGCCCTTATAAACTCCTTGGTTCAACTCCACAATCTTGTCGGAGGCTCCCAAGTGACACCTAGTCAATCTTTGAAAAACCACCAAGTAAAGCAAGAGAGAATAAAAGCAACACTCTCTCTCGAAGCCTATGATCTATACAGTTTTCTCCCCCTTTGGCAACAAGTTACCAAAAAGTTCCTAGAAAATGCATAGTGCTAGATCAACAATCAGTCTTGATCTTCTGGTGGTGGTGGAGTCTGGATCACTCCAAGGATGAAGGCTTCTGTAGACGTGGTCGGAGCTGGAGCTGAAGTAGATGTTGGAGTTGGTTGGGCTGGTGCTGTGGCTGGAGCTGAGGTGGTGGCTCTTGTGTCAGGAACTGGCACTACAGACGACCTCTGGGCTCGTGGCACTCTGGCAAATGCATCAGTGGTAGTCTTCCCTTTCCTCTCCTGCATGTCATCTTGAAGTTGCTCCACTGCAGACTGAATCTCTGTCACTTTGACATCCAAGTCATAGAACTTTTGTTCTACGATCCTCTCTAAGCTCTCCTGATTCTGAGTGAGAGTGGCCAGTCCTTTCTCTATCCTCAGGGTGGATGCAATCAAGTAACTAAGCTGCTCTTGATTGGTTTTCAAGAAATATTCAGATGCCTCCTCTTGAGTTGGCATCTTTGCAGCTTTCTCCTTCCTTGCCTTCTCCTTCTGTGCTTGTGCATGGGCTGAAGATGGTTCATCCTTGTTCATCACAACTTGATTGTCCTCAAAGTCTGGATGAATAGGCAAATGTTCCTTGTCCAAGAGGTATATGCATGTGTCCATCTTAGAGTTGATCGGCTCCTGGATCTGAGGGGCATATCCACAGCTCCTCTTCTGGTCTGCTGCAGTCCTCTTGATTGTTTCTACCATGAGGCTCATGACTTTGATTTTTTGTGGCACATCAAAGATATGAAGCAAGTTGATTGCATGGCCTCTGATCATCTTGTGATCACCTGACTGGGCAGCAGAGTGTGCCTCAGAATCCAATTGATGGTTGGCAACCCTGACAGAAGATAATGTACTGATCCAAACTTGAAAGTGTCAAGTGCTTTGTTTGGGATCTCTTTGTACATATTGGACATAGAGTTGTGGTCCATCTTCTTCTAGGCATATATATCTAGGTCATCCTCATGCTCCTCTAGGGCATTGATGAGCTGTGCCCACTCAGCAACTGTTGATTGATACCTTGTCCCTTCTGACATCCACACAATCCTACCATCTGGATAGAAGTGTGCTGTGGAGTAGAACTGCATGATCAGCTCTTCATTCCACTTTGTGAGCTTCTGCCCCACAAAGTCAGCTACTCCACATGCCTTGAAGCTGTCTTGCACTCCAGGATAGTGCTCTTCATTGTCCTTGATGTATTCCCAGTCAACCCATCTCATATCACACACAATGGGCTTCTTATCCAACAAGACTGTCTCATAGAAGTCCTGCTGTTCCTTAGTGTGGAACCTGTAGTCAACAACAGTTCTCCTTCTGGTAGCATAAGGATCTTCTGCTCTCCACTTTCACAGCCCTGAGTCTCATCTGATCTTCATATCCTGTGTCACTCCAAAAATTTTCATTTGGTTTTTAGAAAAATCTTTGTTGGTTTTGAAAAGAGGCCATTTAAAAAAAAATCTAGAAAAACCTTCTTCTCAAAAACTTCCTTTTCTTTGGCAAGGATTTTTAATCTACATCAAACTATGGTGATTGATCATTTAAAACTTTTCTCTGATGACTCCCCTCTTAAAACATGTTTTTGGAAGTTAATTATTTTTCCTTTTAAAAAGAAACTCCATGAAAATTGGGATTTTTCATATCTTGAAGACCACCCATGATTTTTGTTTTTGCCCATGTGGTAAAACCTCTCCAAAACCTCCCCTCCTCTTTGAAAACAATCTAAGTTCTCTGTCCCAACAAGTCCAAACAAGTTTTGGATTTTATTTCAATTTGTTTTTCTCTCAATTCTTTTCTGACTATTATTTTTTAGCCTGAGTGATTTTCAAAGCAAGTACCCTATTGCAATTGAGATTTGACCTCAAACCAATTCCTCTGGATTGTCCTTAGCATCCACAACTCAGAACCATCTTGATCCACTCTTCCTCTTTTCAAAATTTTCAAATTTTAGCCTCTGCAAGTTTGGACCAGATTTGCCAAATTTGGTGAAATTCATATTTTCACTTCTCCAAGAATTCTACCAAAAATCAGGCATCCTACTGGTGCAATGAGAAGCCACTCCACCAAAAACCAGCTCAAGGAAAAATCCCTTCATGCCAGAATCATTCTGTCGAACACCTGGCGTGCACTGTTGCTGTTCTTATTCAGTAAAATTCAGTGTTCAGTGTCGTTTATTCGTCAGAGTTTCAGTCATGAGGAAACTGTGCATTTGGCTCGTGCTCGCCGCCTCTTCCTCCTGTTGGGAGCACCACACGCGCGCTTGGCGCCTTCCTGGCGTCGGTGGCACCCTGGCCCGCCAGCGCTGGCGTGTCCCGTGGCGGCAGAGCCACCGTAGCGGCCGACAGGGGGACAACACTGCGGCATAACGCCGTTCAGCATCGCCCAAACCTCCTGAGGGCTCCGCATGGCCACCTCCTTGCCAGCGCACGCATGCAGCACCGCCGCCGTGGCCTGGCACACGCAGAGCGCGTTCTCTGCCGCCGGCGTGCCGTGCGGCCGTTCCGTCGAGGGCAGGCCGTAACCCTCACTCCTGTGCTGAGTTGGACACTGGGATGGCACCAGTGCTCCACCTAGTCGATGATCAAGCCCGTA
This sequence comes from Aegilops umbellulata, assembly GCA_032464435.1. NCBI lineage: Eukaryota > Viridiplantae > Streptophyta > Magnoliopsida > Poales > Poaceae > Aegilops > Aegilops umbellulata. Next base: position 430,363,628 of record CP136055.1, on the reverse strand, counting down.
AGCTGGCCGTCCACCCACAGCTCCGCCGTAATCGCCCGCCGGACTTATCCGTTCACGGCAACCGCCTTGGACCGCCTATATATAGCCCCCGCCGAGCTTGCTCTTGTCCCCTCACAACTCCACCACCTCGCCAGACCTCGCCTAGCCACTAGAAGGGCCTCGAGAGGCCTTTCTTCCTCGACTCCGGCCACCTCTGCCCGCCTCGGGCTCCGGCAACGTTCTCTTCGGTGAGGCCGTCCCCGGCGCTCAAACTCTGTCAATCACCTCCTCTAGCTACCAGAGGCCTGACCCCCACCTCAATTTGATGCTTGCAGCCCTCTCCGGCGAGCTCCATCCACGCCCGAACCGCCGTCCGCCGGAGCAGGAGCCACCGTCGACGTGGTGCTCATCGGCGACCACCACCACCACCACCCGACGTGGAATGGCACCCTGAGCACGGAGGTACCCTCTGATTCCCCTGCCTCGCCGTGGATCGCCGCGGCCCTCTGACGCCAAATCTCTGCCTCCGTTTTCAAACCTGACGGGTGGGTCCACCCCGTCAGCGTTTTATTCTTTTTGAACCGTTTTTGGAAAACGCCTTCGGGCAAAATACGCTTTCTCCTCTGAACTGGCGTATTCGGGACTGAAGCGTTTTCTGTTTTTATAAAAAGAACCCTCGAAAGTTTCTGTTTCATTACACAAAGGTCCCTGGACAAAAACCTTTATAACTTTTAAACAGAAGCATATTTTTGAGTGATTCTTTTTCTGTTCTCTTTGAAATTTTTTCTAGTTTTTTATCAGATTTATTTGAAAAATATTTGGAATAATTTCTGTGCATCTCTCTGTATTCACGATAGCGCATATATTTTCTTTATACCGTAGATACCGAAGGAGGTGACGGGACCGCGAACTTCACCGAGCTAGGCTCCGACTACTCTGAACCAGGCAAGCATGTTTGAACTTTTGATATGATGGGTGTCTTGGCATGTTTTGCATTTAGCAAGATTCATGGCATGTTAATGCGCATACCGATGAACATTATTTTCATGCATGGTTGAGGCAAGTGAGTTCGATGATCCAAACGTTGTTGGATGTGTATATGCATGGCCATGTGTTGGCATGAGGATGGGTAAGACGGCAGTGTTGTAGCATGCCAGTCTTATGCCATACTACTTAACTTCAGTGTCAGCCCATATCGGTTCGGTTCCCGTCCATATTCCCTTCCTGTACTACCACATGTTTTCCGCAAGGAATATGGTTCAGTAAGTTGCAAACAGCTTTCCTGGTACACACCAAGAGGAGAGGCCGGGATGATGGTTCCATGGCCCTGGATTAAAGCCAGTCATCCGGTCAGGGGGCATGGGTGTTTCCGGTTGGGACCGAGAGGGGGGCACCCCTTAGAGCGCGCGTATATAAATTTGATCCCATGCTATTCGAGATTGTGATCTCCCCGTCTCAAAAGTTTTTCTTGGACGATGTCTAAGGTGATTCCTGACATCGATAGGTAGGATGGGTGCGTACTGGTTAGCTGTGTTTTTCTTCCGAAATACCGTAAACGGAAATAGTCCTTCGTGGCTACGGAAATCCGTTGGCTGTGGGAAATTTTTGTACAAACTCTGCAGAGTCATAATTCTTGAAATCATCCTATCCATATCCAAGTTCTGCGCTAACTTATTCTGACAAGTGCCAGTTGTGGTGACAGATACTCCGGTGAATCACAAGAGTGCTGAGTTCGGTTAAATGTTTATTCCTGTGATGGACTAACCCATATATTACCTTGAGCTGATTAATCTCGCATGTGTATTATTTTTCCTTATGAAGAAAGCCCTTTCTATGATGTCGCTCAGACGTCCGACTGTGGCAGTACTGTTATTTACTTTCCTCATAAGCCCTTTCTGTGATGTCGCTCAGACGTCCGACTGCGTCAGTACTGTTATTTACTTTCCTCATAAGCCCTTTCTGTGATGTCGCTCAGACGTCCGACTGCTGCAGTACTGTTATTTACTTTCCTCATAAGCCCTTTATGTGGTGTCGCTAAGACGCCCGACTGTGGCATTTATTTTAAAGCCCTTTATGTGGTGTCGCTAAGACGCCCGACTGTGGCATTTCTTTTTAAGCCCTTTATGTGGTGTCGCTAAGACGCCCGAGTGTGGCATTTCTTTTAAAGCCCTTTATGTGGTGTCGCTAAGACGCCCGACTGTGGCATGAATTTTCTTTTATATAGTTGTTCACCTTTCGAGGCGTCGCTTCAGACACCCGATCGGTTCCCATTTATTTTTCTGTTGGGATTTCTGGCGGACTACCGTCGATTCCCATTTTTACTCACCTTGCCTGCTAATATTTGAAAGTGCTTTGGTAAATTAATCATGACGCATTCATGCATGCATTTGTTATATCTTACGTCCGAACTGTCTTGCGAGTACCTTCAAAGTACTCACTGGCTTGCTGATTTGGCCAGATGCTGACGAAGGTGATCTCATGGATGAAGAGTTCGATAGCGAGTCCGACGCCTAGAGGAATCCCAGTCAGTCTCGTGCGACCATGGATTTGGTCACTGTATTATATCCACTTCCGCAATCCGAATAAATTCATCGATCCTCACCTCGACGCTCGATGAGATGCTAGTTTGAGAGCCATGTTATCCACTCCCCACTGTATTATTCCACCATCGCTTTATTCCCGAGTCAGTAGTATGCCACCACTCCCTTGTGTTATATCCGCTTTTATGTAATTATTGGCGCGCTTGTAATAAATTGTTGGGTACCCTTAGCTCAACCCTGTAATATATTATGTGCTACTGGCTTATTGTATCAAGAGTTTGTCTACCAGTGAGGAAGATTTTCTCTCATACTGGACTCAAAAGATTGGTTTCTCTATAAATATCTTTATTGGAAAACCGGTCGTGACATATCCTCAGCCACAAGATGAGCATCATTGTGGTCTGGGATCTTGGGCTTCAACTTTCTGAGTACTTGTCCTTCTTCCTCTTCTACAGTGTCAGGCACTGGGGCCTTGTTCTTCTCAGCAGCTGGGATGCTCCTTGTATTCGTCTTTGGAGCTATCTTGGCCTTTGATGCAGCCTTGGGTGCTTCTTGGGCTTGGATGCAGTAGCCCCTGATTTGATTGCATCACCCATTAGCTTAGGCATCTTAGGTGCTGGTGCAACAACCTCTTCTTCTTCATCCTCTTCTTCCTCAGAAGAATGTTGTTCAAATTCAGCCATTGGATCAACTTTCTTGCACCATCTGCCTCTTTTCCTTTCCTTCTTCCCTTCAGCAGCAACTGACTCTTTGGGTGCAGGCTTCTCAGGAATCTTGGTTGAGGCTCTGGCCTTTGGCATAGGCTGCCTGCCTGCTGACCTTTTGATTTTCATCCCTGGCTTGATGGCGGCAGCTGAGCCATACTCCTTCTTGAGCACAAGTTTCTTGGAAGTTGCTTCCTCTTCTGCCACATAGTCCTCATCCTCTGATTCTGAGGTTCTTTTCTTCCTTTGTCTGGTGGCAGCTTTTGGCAAATTACTGGGAGTGCTCCTGCTGCCTTCATCTGAAAAACTGGAGGGACTAGTGCCCTCACTCATGTGCACTGGCTGTTCTGACATGTTCTGGCTATCACTCTGGTCTGACATGATGAACAAGCTGACTGCTGACCCTTTGAACAGTTTATAGATGAGGTAGAGTGGATGAGCAACACAAAATGCAGAGGTTTTTGCAAAAGAATGATTCAAAGTCTTAGTTTTAGTTTCCCGCAGAAATCATTTCGGATCTACCGATTTTTAAACTCGGTGATACCGAAGCAGTTTTGGAACCTAAACTAGTGAACTCGGTCAGACCGAGTCACAGTTTGGTGGCACCGATACTGCTAGGGTTTCACAATGTTCCAAAATCGGTCACACCGACTAGCAATTCTCGGTCAGACCGAGTCTCACTTGTGCAATGGCATGAGCCAAATCGGTGGGACCGAGTTTTTCAACTCGGTGGGTCCGAGATGGTTTCGGCGGAAACCTAACCCTAAAAATTTCGAATCAACCCTATTCTACGAACGCATTGATTGGATAGGAGTGTTTCAAACTTGGCTAGACTCAATATGATCACAATGTGCTAGGAATCAGATTGGGGAATAGCACAAAGATCGAGTCCATACCCTAGTTCGGTGGAGACTCGCTACGGCGGCAACGGCGGGGTTGAATTCCGTTGACGGCGACGGAGACCAGCGACTGGAGGCGGCTGGCGGCGAGGAGACGATCCGGAGACCACGATGGCAGAGCGAGCTATCGCGTGGGCGAAGGGGTTTGGAGAAATTTCCAAATTTTTGCCCTTGTCTATATATAGCCCGACCCTGTCGGTGTGACCGAGTGGAACAACTCGGTGGCACCGAGATGCAAAACTGTATACAGTTATTGCAACTCAGTGTGACCTTATGGTTCAAATCGTTTGCACCGAGATCGAAAATTTAGATCAACTTAGTGATCCGGTAGGACCGAAAGTGGGGTATCGGTCAGACCGAAAATCACAAAGAGGTTTTGGAAGTTTAAGTCTATGACGAATCGGGGATTCCGAGTGCTCCTCACACAGAGTGGTTCGAATCTGACTTGATCAATTTTGTGATGTAGCATGAATAGAGTTTGAGACGAGAAAAACATAGATAGCTAGAGGAGGTTCTTAGGCATTCTTGTCCATCCACTTGGCAAAAGAAAAATAAATCCAAACAATCAAAACAACAAGTGGATGTCCTCGAATAAGTAAAATATGCAACCAACATGCTCACACAATAAAATGGCAATTTAAATATGTGACAAAGCATGCACAACCAATTCTAGCATCTATCAAGCAATTTGCGATGACTAGGTCATCTATATATGAGTATATTGACTTAGGAGTCAAATGAGAACACTTGATCATAGGTCATACTCATCGTTTAAGCTCAAGTGGGGTTACCACTTTTACATAAAGCATTGTTGTGTTCACATCATTAGAGTTGCTTTAGCTCAAGTCTTAGAGTAAAGCTCCCCCTAGATGTGATATCCCACCTAAGAGGGATGAACTAACCTTGGGTTTTGTCGATGATGACTTCATGTAGATGTTGAATATGTGGATGCTCAATGTTGATGTAGATCACTTGGAGCTATCCTTTTGAGTGAATTGCACTTTCAATACCTACATGGGTTAGTCCCACAAGGAACAAACGAGGATATCCATAGACATAGAGTGATGCACAAACAAGATGATGTCCATGAAAACTTTTAGGTTACCTTGTCCCTTGACTTACCAAGAAGAGGGTTTGTGACTCCTTGAACTAGTGCAAGATGTGGAAGTTGATTGCACTTGTTCTTGCCAAAATGATAAGAGTGAAGTATGTTGGCGGAGTCACCCTCAAGAACTCTCTAGTTCTTCTTCTTTTGGATCCACACCATCTTGATGGGAATCCTTGGAGTTGTAGTCGTACTTGATGAAGTGGAACTTGAAGTAGTCTTCGGAATCCACTTGACTAAGGTCTTAGGAGCTTCTTCAAATGCATCAATTTCCTCTTGAAGCTTGTCCTTGCCTTTTTGCTTGTAGTCTTGTGGTGGAAGATCATCTTGAGCTTGTGTCCCCTTGAAAGAAGTAGGATCATACTTCTCTTGTTGAGGAACAAACTTTGTCTTGGGGTATTGATCTTCTTCCCACTCAACTCCATTGGCATTGAACTTTCGTTCAAAACCAACACCTTGATTCTTCCGGTGCCTTCCTTGCTTGCGTACAATTTCCTCGAATTGCTTACTCCCGGGAAGGCTTTTGTACACTCCTTTCTCTATGATTCCCTTCAATAAGCTATTTTCTTGCTCAAGTGTAACTTGGCTAAGAGAATCATTAGTGGAATCAAGAGAACTACTATAAGCAACAATATTGGATTTAACATGATCATTGTTACTACTAGAGGAAGAATCTTTCTTGCTCTTGTTACTAGATTTGACTTGAGGCATGTAAGTGGATAAGAGGAAACGCTTGGCAATGTAAGAAGAACTTTTCTTGCGGAGATCATCATTGATTGCCTTTAAAAACTCATGCTCTTGCTCAAGATTGAGCTTTTCCAAGCGTAACTTCTCATGAGCTCTTAAAAGTTCTCGATGATCTTCGAAGATAGTTTCATGAGCTAAATTAAGAGTGTTTAGTTCTTTAGTTAGAGCCTCAATTTTCTCCTTATCATTGTCATTCGTTTTATCTCGATTAGCATGATTAATTGACGTTTCATCATAGTATTCATCACTAGGGTTGTCAACAAGTAAATCATCATCACCTAACAAGTCATCTTCATCACTATTAAAATCAACATACTCGGGGTGTGTTACCTTAGGACCTTTGGCCATGAAGCATCTTCCAATCCCTTCATTTGGTGAGTCAAATATGTCGTAGGAGTTGGTTGACACAAGTGCTAGACCGGCAACACCTTCATCTTGAGTATATTCGGAGTCGGAGTGATAATTTCTCTCGGAGTGGTTGTCGGAGTCGGAGCCGGATACCCATTCACCAACATGAGCTTGATGTCTTCGTTTTGTATAGCTCCTTGATGATTTTTCCTTTCTTTCAGAATCCTTGCTTCTCCGTGAGTGTCTTCGTTCATAACGATCATCTCTACTCCTTCTCTCTCTTGATGGTGATTCTTCTCATTTGCTTCTTCGTTTTGGAGAATCTTCTCTTCTTTTGTAGGGAGCCGTACACTCATTGGAATAGTGTCCGGGTCTTCCACAATTGTAGCAGTTTCGCTCTCGACTAGAAGATCTTTTGTCATTGTAGGACCTTGACTTGGAGCTTCTATCTTTGCTTCTACTTTTGTAGAACTTGTTGAAGTTCTTCACCATTAAGCTCACTTTATGATGTGGGGGCTTCACATGAGGCTTTGTAGGCACCACTTGATTTGTTGTGAAGTTCCTCTTTATCCTTGAGTGACATCTCATGAGCAGCAATTCTTCCAATGACCTCCGTTGGCTTGAGATCTTTGTAATTAGGCATCATTTGGATCAATGTGCACACGGTATCATATTTTCCATCCAAGGCTCTTAGGATCTTCTTGATGATGAATCTATCGGTCATCTCTTCACTCCCTAAGACGGCAATCTCGTTTGTGATGAGAGCAAGCCTAGAGTACATTTCAGCGACGCCTACACCATCCTTCATTTTGAACTTGTTAAGTTGACTTTGAAGCACATCCAATTTGGATTCCTTGACGGAGTCGGTACCTTCATGCATATGAATCAAAGTATCCCAAATTTCCTTTGCATTCTCAAGACGGCTGATTTTGTTGAATTCTTCAGGGCACAATCCGTTGAAGAGAATATCACAAGCTTGAGCGTTGTATTGCAGCATCTTCAACTCATCCGCGGTAGCTTCATGGTTTCGTTCTTTCCCATCAAAGAAGTCACCTTGCAAGCCAACACACACAATAGCCCAAACGGCGGGGTTATGTCCGAGAATATGAATTTTCATTTTATGCTTCCAACTAGCAAAATTAGTGCCATCAAAGTAAGGACCTCTACGGTGATAATTTCCCTCACTAGACGCCATACTCTCCTAGGTTGTGAAACCAAGGCTATGGCCACCAAAAGCTATGGAAATCAAAGAAAATGGAGACCAAGACTCTGATACCACTTGTAGGATCGGAAGTATGTCTAGAGGGGGGGTGATTAGACTACTTGACAAAATAAAAACTTTAACCTTTTCCCAATTTTAGTCCTTGGCAGATTTTAGCTACTTTAGGACAAGTCAAGCAATCATCACACAATTCAAGCAAGCATGCAAAGAGTATATAGGCAGCGGAAAGTAAAGCATGCAACTTGCAAGAATGTAAAGGGAAGGGTTTGGAGAATTCAAACGCTATTGGAGACACGGATGTTTTTCCCGTGGTTCGGATAGGTGGTGCTATCCTACATCCACGTTGATGGAGACTTCAACCCACGAAGGGTAACGGTTGCGCGAGTCCACGGAGGGCTCCACCCACGAAGGGTCCACGAAGAAGCAACCTTGTCTATCCCACCATGGCCATCGCCCACGAAGGACTTGCCTCACTAGCGGTAGAACTTCATGAAGTAGGCGATCTCCTTGCCCTTACAAACTCCTTGGTTCAACTCCACAATCTTGTCGGAGGCTCCCAAGTGACACCTAGCCAATCTAGGAGACACCACTCTCCAAGAAGTAACAAATGGTGTGTTGATGACGGACTCCTTGCTCTTGTGCTTCAAATGATTATCTCCCCAACACTCAACTCTCTCTCACAGGATTTGGATTTGGTGGAAAGAAGATTTGAGTGGAAAGCAACTTGGGAAAGGCTAGAGATCAAGATTCATATGGTAGGAATGGAATATCTTGGTCTCAACACTTGAGTAGGTGGTTCTCTCTCAGAACATATGAGTTGGAAATGTAGTTGTGTTCTAATGGCTCTCTCCACGAGTGAAGAGGAGGTGGAGGGGTATATATAGCCTCCACACAAAACCCAACCGTTACACACAATTTACCAATCTCGGTGGGACCGAATCAACAAACTCAGTCGGACCGAAATAGTAAACCTAGTGACCGTTAGAGATTTTTGGTGGGACTGACATGCAACTCGGTAGGACCGATATGGTTAGGTTTCACTACAGGAATCAGCTACTTTGCCATCTGCCATAGCGGACGGCAAAGGCTAGGATGGCGGACGGCAAAGGCCTTTGCCGTCCGCCGCGGACTGCAAACAGCGACGGCAAAGACAGGATCGACAAAGGACTTCTTTGCCGTCTGTTTTTTGCAGCGGACAGCAAAGAGGCCTTTGCCGTCAGTGGCGGATGGCAAAGGGCACGGCTCTTTACCATCTGCTGGCAGACGGCAAAGGGCACGGCTCTTTGCCATCTGCTGGCAGACGACAAAGGCTGCAGGCTCTTTGCCATCTGTTGGCAGATGGCAAAGAGACCAAATAGGCATTAATTCTGTTTCTTCTTATATCAATTCATTTTCACAGAAAATCAAACACAGACTATATATATGACCAATATAGCATATCCAACACATATTACCAATACTCATGAACACATATATATCCAACACATGTTACCAATATATAGTCATAAACACATATATATCCAACACATATCCAAGAACACATATCCAACAAATATTACAAGGAATGATCTAAAACTAAATATCTATTTTCCTAAAAACTATCTTATTACTAAGATCTTCTCTGGATCTTCTTCTTTTCTTCCAACCTGCATAACAAAAACACTAAGAAAGAGAGAATGGGTTAGGAGTAGAAATGTAGCATTTCACTTGGTGAAATGCAATGCTGTAGGAGCCAGCACTTGAGATCAACGCTAGAAAGTACTAAATTTTGATAGATATCCAGATCCTGCAGCAGTACATTAAGAGCAAATTTTTTCGCTTGAGATATTCGACGTAAAACAAATGAGGTCGCTTGAGATATTCGACGTAGTACATGAGCAGCACACACTTGACCACCATAGCAGCTTGCCGGACCATTGTATCTGTGGAGCACAAAATAGCAGTCAGCCTGATTAGAAACTTTAAGGAGAGCAGTGCTAGTTTAAGAGTTATGAACAGATAGAAATGGTGCACAAATTCCTATTATTCAACAAACATTAGTTATTTCCAAGTGAAACACGGGGCAATGTTATCCACTTCAAAACAAAACAGAACACACAGGTACACACATCGTCAAGTTTTTCCACAAATGAGTTATTGATTGAGTTCAAGAAATGAGGGCCTAATTGGTTCACAGGACCTAAAAACTCACAAATAGGAAAATCACTGGGTTGCAATGTCATGCCCTCTCTTGATACAATATGATCGACAGGATGTTCGAGTGCATCATAGAAAAATAAATAAAAGTGATAGATCAGCTGAAGATCTTGTTTAATTGACATTCACCGCATTAACTTAAGGGAAACGACATGACGATCACATTCTAGAGCACATATCCGTACCAAAACATGTATAGTGTTTCCAACTCTTCTAAGCATGTGAGAACACTATGAGGACAATCAAATTAAGTTATCTAAGCAATTTGACAATCAAATGGAGTTAACACGGGCCCCAGCGTTAGGGATTTAGTGACGGCAGCAGACTGCCAGCCGGCCTCCTCAATAGAAGGGACAGACCCAGTGCTAGAAGCAGAACAAGAATTTTGATACACAAGATAAGCACAAGCCCTTGAGAGCAGTCTGCTTGGCAGAACAATTAATTAACCACTAGAAGCAGAAGAAGCACGTTGATAGACAAGTTATTATGAAGCACCAACCTTGAGAGCGGTCTGCTTGCGCAAGATATCATTGGACTTGAACATGACTGCAGCAATCCAGATCGTGACGAAGAAACCTACACAATATAAACTCAATTGGAATGAGGAACTCGCCATCATCTTTTGACCAAGAGGCATCAAGTACCTAGACAAAAAAGTAAGAGCATAATAAGATATAATGTATGCCGGTGGACATGTTTAACAGCAAGAAAACTACCCTATGAATAACATAGTTAAATGTGATTCCTCCTAGTAGTATCTGTTCTATTATTCATAGTGATGTGAGCCTGAGACTATGTCAATAATGTCGAGAAAGAAAAGGCTTCCAAAATGTAGCATTTTTTCAGTAGCAAGATTTTCTTTTCGGAAATAGGTTTATCCGAGGGGCATTGAGCTTCGTCACATACTGTAATACAGGCACTTCATTTGTTTTCAAAAGACTTGAGATTACTGCTGGTGCTAAAACAAAGCCCGCCAAAATCCTCTGTCAGCTAAAATACCAATTCACGTACTAGCTAGCATCACTAGTTAAGCAAACAGATTTATCACTTGTAGCAGCGCTGACCAAATTGCCATGGCAGCAGAACCCCAGCCATATGAGTACCCTGTCTTAAATCGACGGCGGCAGCGACGCCCTGCACCCGCCGTCCGAGGTCGGCATAGCTGCTCTCGAGCGGCTCGTTCACCACTCTGCACCAACCGCAATGACATCACGAAACATACATGAGTACCGTCACATTACAGACATGCGTGGGATCCAACAAAAGAAATGAGTGCGTGAGATGGAACCCGTGGGGACGGGATGATGAGTGCAAGCACGCACCCTGTGTGGTAGCCGAAGAGGAAGGAGGTGACCGTGGCGACGCACACGTGCGGCAGCGACCTGCGCCACGAAGGGCCTGTTTCTCCTGCTACTCTTCCTTCGTCGGGTGTCTTCTCTGCTCCCGGATCTAAGACTTCAACAAAAAAGAATGGGCAGGGGAATAATAACAAGGCGAAATGCGAAGGGGATCGGGCTGGCGGAGGTGCGGACCTGGCGTCTCGAGGTCGGGGTCCATGGCGGTGTCCCGGGACAGCACGCGCTTGTACGCCGCGGTGCCGAGCTTCCACCGCATCCCCCCCAAGAGATTGGGGAATCGGAGGCGGAAAGCGAGGCGAAGGGAAGAGAGAAAGGGAGGGGTCTGAGAGAAGGTCGCCTCCTATATTGGGGCTGGGCATGTCGCTGGGCTGCGTGGCACGGAGGGGGAGATTTGACTACCCGCACGCGACGCACCGCGGGGAGGGTGCCGGCGGCGGTGGCGAGGAGGATGAGGAGGAGCGGGAAGAGGAGGGGAGGAGGAAAGGGGTTTCCTTGAGGAGGAGCCGGGCGCCGCCGCGGAGGGCGAAGGCGGCCGAGGCGGCGCGCGAGAGGAGCGAGGGCGCAATGGGTGGGTAGGGTTCTGGCCTCGGGGGCTTCTAGAAGGTTCGGGGGGAGTGGTGGGTGGGAATGGGGGATGGGAGGGGAGGGGAAGAAGAGGCGGCGATGGGCTGGCTGCCGTGGAGGTGAGGTGGGGTGGGCGTTGATGTTGACGTGGTGGGGTAAAACCGTGGTTAATCCGGCCGAAAAGGGAACCCCCACCCCTCTTTGCCGTCTGCCAACAGATGGCAAAGAATCTTTGCCGTCTGCTGGCAGACGACAAATAGGAAGGGTGGACCATTGCAGAGTACTAGCACCGCTTTGCCGTCCGCTGGCAGACGGCAAAGATTCTTTGCCATCTGCCAGCAGACGGCAAAGAAATGACAGATGGCAAAGACTTTCTTTGCCGTCTGCCAGTTCTTTACCGTCTGCTGTTTGGTAACAGATGGCAAAGACCTTCTTTGTCGTCCGCAAACAGACGGCAAAGAACTGGCAGACGGCAAAATCCCTGATTCCAGTAGTGGTTAGGGCATAACGTAATCTCGGTGAGACCGATTACACAAACTCGGCGAGACCGATTTGGTAATTAGTTAACCAGAGACTTGGTCAGGTAAACTCGGTGGGACCGATTTCGTCTTTCGGTGAGACCGAAATGTTACAAAAGGAAAACAGAGAGTTTACATTGCAATCTCGGTGGGACCGATCCACTCTTTTGGTGAGACCGAAAAGTTACGAAAAGGAAACAGAGAGATTGCAATCCCATCTCGGTGAGACCGAGATCCCTATCGATAGAACCAATTTGCTAAGGTTTGAAGTGGCTTATGACATGTGAAACTCGGTGGCGCCGGATAGAAAGAATCGGTAGGTCCGAGTTTGGCTTTGGGTTTAGGTCAAGAGTGGATATGAGAAAGTAGCTGAGGATTTTGGAGCATATCATTAAGCACATGAAGCAAAAGGCTCATTAAGCAACACCTCATCCCTCCTTGATAGTATTGGCTTTTCCTATGGACTCAACGTGATCTTGGATCACTAAAATGTAAATGAAGAGTTTTGAGCTTTTGAGCTTGAGCCAATCCTTTGTCCTTAGCATTTTAAGGGTTCCACTTTCACCATCCATGCCATGCCAATCATTGAGCTTTCCTAAAATAATTGTCTTGGAATAGCATTAGCTCAATGAGCTATATGTTGTTATGAATTACCAAAACCACCTCCGGATAGTTGCACTTTCAATAGATCTCCAAGACAATTGAGGAGAACTTTGTATTGAGATCCAAAGAGAGAGAAGAAGCCATCTAGCTAATAACTATGGACCCGAAGGTCTGAGGTAAACTACACACACATCATCGGAGAGGCTATGGTGTTGATGTAGAAGCCCTCCGTGATCAATGCCCCCTCTGGCAGGACGCCGGAAAAGGCCCCAACATGGGATCTCACGGGTACATAAGGTTGCGGTGGTGGAATTAGGTTTTCGTGGTGCTCTTCAATGGTTTGGGGGTACGTAGGTATATATAGGAGGAAGAAGTAAGTCGGTGGCTCGAGGGGCCCATGAGGGTGGAGGGCGCGCCCAGGGGGGTAGGCGCGCCCCCTGCCTCGTGGCCTCCTCGTTGGTTGCTTGACGTCCACTCCAAGTCCCCTGGATCTTGTTTGTTCCAAAAATCACGCTCCCGAAGGTCTGATTCTGTTTGGATTCCGTTTGATATCCTTTTTCGTCGAAACACTGAAATAGGCAAAAAAATAGCAATTTGGGCTGGGCCTCCGGTTAATAGGTTAGTCCCAAAAATAATATAGAAGTGTATAAATAAGCCCATTAAACATCCAAAACGAAATATATAATAGCATGGAACAATCAAAAATTACAGATACGTTGGAGACGTATCAAGCATCCCCAAGCTAAATTCCTGCTCGTCCTCGAGTAGGTAAATGATAAAAACAGAATTTTTGATGTGGAATGCTTCTTAGCATAATTTTCAATGCAATTCTTTTTATTGTGGCATGAATATTGAGATCCGAAAGATTCAAGATAAAAGTTTAATGTTGACATAAAAACAATAATACTTCAAACATGCTAACCAAGCAATTATGTCTTATCAAAATAACATAGCCAAAGAAAGCTTATCCCTACAAAATCATATAGTTAAGCCATGTTTCAATATCGTCACACTAAAGTTCTCATCATGCATAACCCCGATGACAAGCCGAGAAATTGGTTCATACTTTTTAATGCGCTTCAGCCTTTTCAACCCTTACGCAATACATGAGTGCAAGCCATGGATATAGCACTATGGGTGGAGTAAAGTATAATGATGGGGGTTATGAGAGAAGACAAAAAAGGTAGAAAGTCTCACATCGACGCGGCTAATAAATATGCTATGGAGATGCCCATCAATTGATGTCAATGAGAGGAGTAGGGATTGTCATGCAAGAGATGCACTAGAGCTATAAATATATGAAAGATTAACAAAAGTAACTAAGTAGGTGTGCATCCAACTTGCTTGCTCATGAAGACCTAGGGCATTTTGAGGAAGCCCGTCATTGGAATATACAAGCCAAGTTCTATAACGAAAAATTCCCACTAGTATATGAAAGTGACAACATAGGAGACTCTCTATCATGAAGATCATGGGGCTACTTTGATGCACAAGTGTGGAAAAAGGATAGTAAAATTGTCCCTTCTCTCTTTTTCTCTCATCATTTTTTTGGGCCTTCTCTCCTTTTTTTCTTTCGCCTATTTTTTTATTTAGTCCAGAATTTCATCCCGACTTGTGGGGGAATCATAGTCTCCATCATCCTTTCCTCACATGGGACAGTGCTCTAAGAATGATGATCATCACACTTTTATTACTTACAACTCAATACTTAGAACAAAATATGACTCTATGTGAATGCCTCCGGCGGTGTACCGGGATATGCAATGAATCTAGAGTGACATGTATGAAATTATGAATGGTGGCTTTGCCAAAAATATGATGTCAACTACATGATCATGCAAAGCAATATGACAATGATGAAACGTATCATAATAAACGGAACGGTGGAAAGTTGCATGGCAATATATCTCGGAATGGCTATGGAAATGCCATGAAAGTTAGGTAGGTATGGTGGCTGTTTTGAGGAAGATATAAGGAGGTTTATGTGTGATAGAGCGTATCATATCATGGGGTGTGGATGCACTGGCGAAGTTTGCACCAACTCTCAAGGTGAGAAAGGGCAATGCGTGGTACCGTAGAGGCTAGAAAATTGTGGAAGGTTTAGAGTGCGTATAATCCATGGACTCACATTAGTCATAAAGAACTCATATAGTTATTGCAAAAGTTTATTAGCCCTCGAAGCAAAGTACTACTACGCATGCCCCTAAAGAGATAGATTGGTAGGAAAAGACCATCGCTCGTCCCCGACCGCCACTCATAAGGAAAGCAATAAAAGAACACCTTATGTGTCAAAATTGTCACACAACTTTTACCATGCGTGCATGCTATGGGACTTGCCAACTTTAACACAAGTATTTCTTAATTTCACAATTACTCTACTAGCACACTCTAATATTACAACCTTTATATCTCAAAACACTTATCAAGTATCAAACTTCTCATGATATTCAATGAACTCAATATGGAAAATTAATTTCACAATTAAAGAAAATTACCATGCTGTTTAAGACTCTCATAATAATATAAGTGAAGCATGAGAGATCAATAATTTCTATAAAATAGAACCACCACCGTGCTCTAAAAGATATAAGTGAAGCACTAGAGTAAAAATTATATAGCTCAAAAGATATAAGTGAAGCACATAGAGTATTCTAACAAATTCTGAATCATGTGTGTCTCTCTCAAAAGGTGTGTACAGCGAGGATGATTGTGACAAACTAAAAAGCAAAGACTCAAATCATACAAGACGCTCCAAGAAAAACACATATCATGTGGTGAATAAAAATATAGCTCCAAGTAAAGTTACCGATAGACGAAGACGAAAAAGAGGGGATGCCTTCCGGGGCATCCCCAAGCTTAAGCTTTTGGTTATCCTTGAATTTTACCTTGGGGTGCCTTGGCATCCACAAGCATAGGCTCTTCCCAATCCTTGTTCCATAATCCATCAAATCTTTACCCAAAACTTGAAAATTTCACAACACAAAACTTAACAGAAAATCTCGTGAGCTCTGTTAGCGAAAGAAAACAAAACACCACTTCAAGGTACTGTAATGAACTCATTATTTATTTATATTGGTGTTTAAACCTACTGTATTACAAGTTTTCTATGGTTCATAAACTCCATTTCTAGCCATAGATTCATTAAAATAAGCAAACAACACGCAAAAACAGAATCTGTCAAAAATAGAACAGTCTATAGTAATCTGTAACTAACGCAAACTTATGGAACTCTAAAAATTCTACCAAAATTGGAAGACCTAGATAATTTGTTTATAGATATGCTGAAATTGGAATCTGTATTATATCACGTTCTGGTAATTTTTAACAATTTTTTTCGTGAACAGAAAGTTTCTGGAATTTTCAGCAAGATCAAATAACTATCATCCAAGAAGATCCTATAGGTTTAACTTGGCACAAACACTAATTAAAACACAAAACCACATCTGAACAGAAGATAGATGGATTATTTATTCCTAAACAGAACCAAAAAGCAAAAAACTAAAATAAAATTGGGTTGCCTCCAAACAAGCGCTATCGTTTAACGCCCCTAGCTAGGCATAAAAGCGAGGATAGATCTAAGTATTGCCATCTTTGGTAGGCAATTCTTCAATAAGACACCTATAACCCCTAGGAGTTTCTTCCTTTTATTAATTATCAAACTTATAGGCATGAAATCAAGAAAATCATTTGTAGCAAAAGGTTCCTTAAGGATAGCGAGAAAGTTGGGATGAACACTTATGGATTTGAGGTCCGCATTTCCCTTACTAGAAGTTTCACCCTTATTTTTAGGAACATACATCAATTTGGCAATCTTAGTATTAGAAGGAGTGTTTTCAAGGAAGAAAAGGTAGATCCTAGGTTGGTAATAATATCCTCAATTTTATCAATTCTAGTGGAATCTTGATCTATCTTTTCATTAACAATAGGTTCCTTTTCTTTAAAAATTTTAAGAGCAACTCCTACCTTGATCCGTATTGGGTAATTTGGTTACGGATCTTTCTATCCAAATTTTCAATGAAATCTACGGTGGCAACTTTATTTCCAATAATTTCAAGCCATTGCATCACGTGTTCCAAAGTTAAAATAGTTCCATTAACCAAAAGAGGTGATGTGCCAAACAAATCTATAATAGCATTATAAGAATCAAAAGTATGGCTACCCAAGAAATTTCCTCCGGTAACGGTATCAAGAATATACATATTCCAAGGAGTGATGCCTACATAAAAATTGCAAAAAAGAATAGAAGTAGATTGCTTCCTAGTAGATCTATTTTGCGCATTACAAATTCTATACCAAGCATCTTTTAGATTTTCTCCCTCCCTTTGTTTAAAATTAAGAACTTCATTCTCGGGAAACAAGGGAGTAGATAAAGGACTAGCCATGATGGCACACGGGACACAAAAAGGCAAGCGAGAAAGAGGCGAACAGAAAGAGAGGGCGAATAAAACGGCAAGGGTGAAGTGGGGAGAGGAAAACAAGAGGCAAATGGCAAATAATGTAATGCGAGGGATAAGAGTTTGTGATGGGTTCTTGGTATGTCTTGACTTGTGCGTAGACTCCCCGGAAACAGCGCCATAAATGGCTTGTTGACGGGAAATCAAATCTTGACATGACTTGGTGCACACCTCCCCGGCAACAACGCCAGAAATCCTTCTTGCTACCTCTTGAGCACTAAGTTGGTTTTCCCTTGAAGAGGAAAGGGTGATGCAGCAAAGTAGCGTAAGTATTTCCCTCAGTTTTTGGGAACCAAGTTATCAATCCAGTAGGAGGCCATGCTCAAGTCCCTCGCACCTACACAAACAAATAAGAACCTTGCAACCAACGCGATAAAGGGTTTGTCAATCCCTTCACGGCCACTTGCAAAAGTGAGATCTGATAGAGATGATAAGATAATATTTTTGGTATTTTTAAGATAAATATTAAAAGTAAAGATTGCAAAATAAACAAAGATAGAAATTGCTTGTTGACGGAAGATTAATATGATAGGAAATAGACCCGGGGGCCATAGGTTTCACTAGTGGCTTCTCTCGAGAGCATAAGTATTATGGTAGGTGAACAAATTACTGTCGAGAAATTGATAGAATTGAGCATATTTATGAGAATATCTAGGTGTGATCATGTATATAGGAATCACGTCCGTGACAAGTAGACCGACTCTTGCCTGCATCTACTACTATTACTCCACACATCGACCGCTATCCAGCATGCATCTAGAGTATTAATTTCATAAGAACAGAGTAACGCTTTAAGCAAGATGACATGATGTAGAGGGATAAACTCATGCAATATGATATAAACCCCATCTTTTTATCCTCGATGGCAACAATACAATATGTGTCGTTTCCCCTACTGTCACTGGGATCGAGCACCGCAAGATTGAACCCAAAGCTAAGCACTTCTCCCATTGCAATAAAGATCAATCTAGTAGGCCAAACCAAACTGATAATTCAAAGAGACTTGCAAAGATAACCATTCATACATAAAAGAATTCAGATAAGTTCAAATATTGTTCATAGATAATCTTGATCATAAACCCACAATTCATCGGATCTCGACAAACACACCACAAAAGAAGATTACATCAAATAGATCTCCAAGAGAATCGAGGAGAACTTTGTATTAAGGTCCAAAGAGAGAGAAGAAGCCATCTAGCTAATAACTATGGACCCGAAGGTCTGCGGTAAACTTCTTACACATCATCGGAGGACGTCGGAAAAGGCCCCAAGATGGGATCTCACTGGTACAAAAGGTTGTGGCGGTGGGATTAGGTTTTCGTGGTGCTCTTCGATGGTTTGGGGGTACGTAGGTATATATAGGAGGAAGAAGTAGGTCGGTGGACCTACGAGGGTGGAGGGCGCGCCCAGGGGGGTAGGCGTGCCCCCTGCCTCGTGGCCTCCTCGTTGGTTGCTTGACGTCCACTCGAAGTCCTCTGGATCACGTTTTTTCCAAAAATCACGCTCCCGAAGGTTTCATTCCGTTTGGACCCCGTTTGATATCCTTTTTCTGCGAAACACTGAAATAGGCAAAAAACAGCAATTTGGGCTGGGCCTCCGGTTAATAGGTTAGTCCCAAAAATAATATAAAAGTGTATAAATAATCCCATTAAACATCCAAAACAGACTATATAATAGCATGGAACAATAAAAAATTATAGATACGTCGGAGACGTATCAGTCGCACGTCTGCGTCGCCTTTCCTTGGTTAGGGTACTCCTTGACGGGCGTAGCTTTTGGATGATTGTATGAACCCGAACTCCGATAGAGTCCGTTGGTGACTAGCCTTTAAGCCATCTGTAGAGAGGATAGTGGAAAAAAAGGAAGATGGTTAGAAAAACAAAGGAGTATAAATGAGTACTTGTAAGCCCATCCTTATTGCGCTTCCGCCGATGCCCATGGTATTTTAAGTGCATAATTATGTATGCGCGGTACCGACTTCGCAGGCATATTAGACGACCGGCGGAAGCCGAATTGCTAGTCCAGGATGGACATTGATCGGTCATGTTGAACAAAGACCGGCGGCACAAAGGCCGATGAGGTATGTGGTGAGATGAGGCCGCTTTGTAGTTCGGCTGAGGTATCCGTAGTATGGTCCTCTGTACAGGGGGAGTTTCCTGTGCATCACCTCTAGGGGTGTATGTTACATATACCATGTTTACTGTTTTTACTTCGGGAGGAAACTGCTTCTGTCCCCCGGTGTTCGGTTGATGTGTCTCTTCGTCATTTCTATCTTCGGGCGGCTTCTTCCCCTTGTGTTCGGTGTTTAACTTGCCGTCCTGTTTGAAAACCCAATAGCTTCTATTGGTGTGATTAGCTGGTTTGTTGGGGTGGCCATGAATCTGGCAGGGCCTGTCTAATATCTAGTCTAAATTGGATGGTCCATCCCTATTTGCCGTGGAAGGCTTTTTTGTTGGCCGGGTCCGGGGCCACTGAATCCAGCGTTGACCGTTGTGTCATCTGTTTCCTTATTGTTATTGCGGTGCTTGCTTTTATTGCGTCGTGGCTTCCTATTGCCCTCCCGGACTTCGGAAGTCCCTGGTTCACTGGCGCTATTGCTTCTACGATCGAGCCAGCTATCTTCTCCCGCGCAAAAGTGGGTCATCAGAGCCGTAAGGGCTGGCATGGATTTTGGTTTTTCCTGACCGAGGTGGCGGGCAAGACACTCATCCCGGACGCTGTGCTTGAAGGTCGCTAGGGCATCTACATCCGGACATTCTATAATTTGGTTCTTTTTAACTAGGAACCTAGTCCAGAGCTTCCTGGCAGACTCCTCGGGCTGCTGGACAATGTGACTTAAATCATCGGCATCCGGTGGCCGGACATAAGTACCTTGGAAGTTGTCGCGGAAGGCGTCTTCTAGATATTCCCAGCTGCCAATCGTGTTTTCAGGCAAGCTGTTTAACCAGTGTCGAGCTGGTCCTTTGAGTTTTAACGGGAGGTATTTGATTGCGTGGAGATCGTCTCCGCGAGCCATATGCATGTGGAGAAGGAAATCTTCGATCCACACCATGGGATCTGTTGTTCAATAGTAAGATTCGATATTTACGGGTTTAAACCCTTCTGGGAATTCTTGATCCATTACTTCATCAGTGAAGCAAAGGGGGTGTGCGGCACCTCTATATCGGGCCACGACGCGACGTGTCTCTAATGGGGTTCGCCTGCGATTTTCGGCCCGGGCGTGACTAGGTTCGGCATGTCTGGATAGATAGCCGTCGTCGCGTGTTGGGGTGCTTCCTCACGATCTGTAGATCGTTCGGGTATGACCTGCTTCGTTGTGCAGGTCCTGCCGAGGGCCGTATTTATAATCCCAAGCTGTTTTATATTTGTTTTCATGCTACGGTGGTATAGGCTGTTGTTCGGCTTGAATTGCCACTTCCTCCCGACCACGTGGTGGTCTGCTAGTCGTATTGCGCGAGGGAGGTGTGGACTTTAGAGTATCCGGGTAACTCTTGGCTAGGCATTTGAGGTTGTATTCTTTGGCTGTTAGGACATCAGTCCATCTGTTGTTGAGCAGATCTTGGTCAGCTTGAAGTTGCTGCCGTTTCTTTTCCAAGCTTCTTGCTGTGGCTATGAGCCGGCGCTTGAAGCGCTCCTGCTCGAAAGGTTCCTCTGGCACGATGAATTCCTCGTCGCCAAGGCTTGCCTCGTCTTTGGAGAGCGGGAGATAATTGTTATCCTCCGAATTGTCATGTATGGCTTGTTCATCAGGGCGAACTTGCCCGCTTCCTGGTTCCCCTTGTTCGAAAGTTTCCTCAACATGGTATTCATCCTTTTCGGCATCTTCCGGAGTAGTATTTTCTCTGGTGCCTGTATTGCTGTCTTTTGAATGACGTGACTTGGAGTGGCACAGAGGATGCCGCCGTTTGTGCTGTGTCACAGGAGTTTTATTCTCAACTAGATTTTCTTTGTCATCGTCGTTGGTTGTTTTGGGTGTATCCACCATGTACACATCGTACAAAGAAGTGGCCGTCCAGCGTCCAGTAAATGGCGGATTCTGGTTTTGCTCCTCATCGGCATCGTCGTCCATACCATCAATTTCTTCGGAGCCGTAATCAAGCGTGTCGGTTAAATCCTCAATAGTGGCTATGAAGTGGGTGGCGGGTGGGAAATGATGTTCTCCCTCATCATCAGCCTCCAGTTCAAACCGGACATAGTTCGGCTGTGTCTCCCCCGCCAGGGACATGTTTTTAATGAGTTTAGCACATCACCAAAGGGTGAGTGCTATAAGATGTCAGCGGCGCTGAATTTGAAGATCGATAACTGATCAAGCTCGGCGTCCGCGGATGCGCATGGTTCGCAACTTATAGCCGGAAATGAGTCCGGAGTTCCAGTGACACAGGTATCGTGTGAGGTTAAGTCTATGTGCGGCACCAACACCGGGGAATCTGTGTCCTCCGTGGTGGGGTTGACCCTCCCATCCTTGGATGGCCCAGTATGCTCCGGATCTAAGGCGAGAGCAGTTATAGGAGCTATCTCCTGGATGTGGTCTGATGACGTATTTAGGTCATGTTCATCAAGGTGACCAGGAGCGGTCGCCGCAGTCTCTAATTCGGCGAAGATCAAATCTCCACGGATGTCTGCGATGTAGTTCAAGCTCCCAAATCTGACCTGATGGCCAGGAGCATAGCTAACGATCTGCTCCAGATGGCCAAACGAGTGGGCCCGCAGTGCGAAGCCACCGAACACGAAGATCTATCCGGGGAGGAAAGTCTCTCCTTGGACAGCGTCATTGTTGACGATTGAAGGGGCCATCAAACCTTTTGGGGACGACATAGTGGAACTCTCAATGAAAGCACCAATGTCGGTGTCAAAACCGGCGGATCTTTAGTAGGGTATCCTGAACTATGCGTCTAAGGTCAATGGTAACAGGAGACAGGGGACACAATGTTTCCCCAGGTTCAGGGCCTCTCTATGGAGGTAATACCCTACTTCCTGCTTGATTGATCTTTATGAATATGAGTATTACAAGAGTTGATCTACCACGAGATCGTAATGGCTAAAACCCTAAAAGCCTAGCTTGTATGACTATAGTAATGATTCTCCCCCTCCGGACTAAGTCCTCTGGTTTATATAGACACTCGGAGGATCTAGGGTTACACAAGGTCGGTTACAAAAAAAGGAATCCACATATTTGGTAGCCAAGCTTGCCTTCCACACCAAGGAGAGTCCCGTCCGGACACGGGTGCAGTCTTTGGTCTCCGTATCTTCACAGCCCATCAGTCCGGCCCATGGCTAACATGCCGGATGCCCGAGGACCCCTTAGTCCAGGACGCCCTCGGCGGGTTTTCTCGGCCTCAGTGTACGAATGGGTGGGCTGATGGGATGGGAGTGGGGAACCATGGCTTAGGGACGCGCTTGTCTGAAATGTGGGGTAAGTTACGGAAGTACCCCCACCTATTTGTGCTAGGCGGTCCTTTCGGTTCAGGGGTATCACGGGCATTTTCCGTGTCGGGATTTCGAAGGAGGCGAGAGTTTTCGCGCGCGTTGTAATTTTGGTATAGCAAGGCGCGGGTTGAGATGGAGGGAGTTTTCGGAGCACAACAAGACAAAGAAGTATATTAAATATTTCGGGGTAACAAGGCGCGGGTTGAAATTTTTGGACAAGCCTAACGTGTACTGTACCAAATCAATTCGCACTTCCGTCGACGAAAAAACAAAAAGAAATCAATTTTGTCCACACAAGAGAGTCAAGTCCCGTGTACTGTACCAAATCAATTCGCACTACAAATGCCATTCAAAACTTTGAATTCATTTTATGTTCAATTAAAATATTTCGCTACGTGTATAATGCATGCAACCTACTACTCAAATGAATGTTTTAGTGCATTCCAAACGTATATACTACCGCTTCAATATGAACTAAATTTGAATTCGTTTCTCTATTTGAATAAGATCTGTAATAATGATAGTTGTGAAGTCAAACTATTTGAATTCGTTTCTCTATTTTAATAAGATTTACAATCATCATTATTGTCAAGTTAAACCATCGTTTTTGTATTATCTTCACAACACACCACATGATTACTGTCGAGTTAGATATGAACTATGTGTACTATATGAATTCGAACTCGATTTTTTGAATCCACTTTATGTTGATTTCAAATCACAGTACATTTCAAGCTCTAGCTAGACCTTCATAATCTAAACCATGTCTCATATGTATAATGTGTTTATCACATAATGTATGGTGCCCCACCCCCTACTCCTACAAGTATTTAGATGTGAGTTGCAAACGCCACACATTACCACAAATTCAAATAAAATGTGAGATTGTTTGATATATAGTATTGTTTAGATTGTTTGATATTTAGTTCTAAGCTGCAAACGCCACACATTATCACAAATTCAAATAAAATGTGATATTGTTCAATGTATAGTATGGTTTAGATTGTTCGACATTTGTTTGTGAGTTGCAAACTCCATGCATTATCACATTATGCTATAACATGTGCAAAAGCACAACACGCGTATCACCGCTATATTCATGCATGCATATGTTTATAACACTATGATCTCATATTCCAATATATGAATCCACTTTCATATCAAATTATCATCTTTGTTAGTCTCTTACACCCACACAATCCTCTAACCTTTGTAGCTAGCACTAACTTTCACTCATGCATGCACACACCCTCCTCGCCCTCCCCCTCCCTTAGCATTCTATCCATCGCGCACAATCTTTTTTTCTTTAGGTCGTTCTCCCACAGTCTCCACAACTCCTTTCCGACACACACCGATCGATAAACCTCTCCAACGATCTCTGCCTACAACATACACACGCACCTTCCATCTCCTCCTTTCTGTGTCCATGCCATGTTTCTCTCATACGGTCCCACACACGTGTAAAATCTCGCCCCTCTTTTCATCGATCTCACAATCGCTTACTCCTCCCCCTATCTAGCTAGTAGCTCAGCATCTCGCACCACCTCCTAGCTCCATTCTCTTTGTATATCCATCTCACTGGGCCTTATTTGCCTCAAACAAATGGATGTACACCGACCGATCTCCCGCTATACATATAGCTAGCTAGGTCCTTATAACTCATTTTTTCCCACGCGTCGATCGATCTACCTCATTAGTTATGTCTCTCCCTTCCTCCGACAAACAACAATTGATCTACCGATCTAGTTAGGTTTGCTTACCAAACACATGGTTCCCCTTCATCATCCATGCCTGTGTCCCAACACACCTATCACGCACAGGCACACACAGAAACACATCCCCACTCTTATTGATAATATTGCAGTTCTACCCTTAGTTTTGTCTAGTAGGCCTCTCCCACCATCTTCGAGAAGCAACTCCATCACCCATCCAGCACTCTACCCCTCTCCCTCCCCCCTCTCTTTCCTCTCTCTCTATCTCTCTGTCCCAACCTATTTCCCATCCTTCAGTTTTGTATGGATGTCGACAGATCTCCCTCAAGACATAGCCGGTTCTCTCCTTCTCAACACATAAACGAGTCGTTCTACCTCTCTAGTTAGGCCTCTGCCACCCCCCTCCTCCCCCCACACACACCGATACATCGAGCGCTCTAGTCATGTCTCCCTGCCACACACAAACTTGCCTTGTGCCCTCCGATGTTCCGGTAGGTCAGTCGCCCTATATCTTTGACTTGCACACACACAATTTCGACAACTCTCTTCATCGATCTCGCACCCACCCACTTGATCCTCTCTTCGACTCTATCGATATCTATGACCCCTCCCTCTGTTCTCGTGGATCGCCCCCTCTATATATGATACCGATAGGCCTCTATTTCACACACATTGCATGTGTCAAATTTTTGTTTGAGATGTCATCGACACATATTCCAACAAATACATTCACGAAATCACCCCCAAACAAAAAACACTCACGAACCCACACACCATCTATCTAGGTTTGTATCTCTCTCACACACACCCACATAGGTGGGGGACATGCACGAAGAGAAGAGGTGCACGCACGACGCAGGTACTCCCGTCTCTTTCCCAACCACACCCGCGCGGGTACACGGTGGATCTCATTTTTGTACAAAAAGACAGCCCAATTTGACACATGTACTGGTTGTCCACTTGATGGAGGATCGTCTACCACGGATGAACAAACAAATTGCGACTTGACATGATATATTAAAAAAGAGGCAAACCATGTGGGGCCTACCTTAGAGGCAATGCTCTATACACTCGGGATGCTGTGTGCGTATTACTTTTGAGGTGTCCCGTCAACTCGCAGAACGAGGAGAAGCTTGCTTAGTACGCCCTCTCCCCCGCCCACGGGCGCGGTGGCTCGCAGGACGAGGAGAAAATTTTACTACTCCCTCCGTTTACTCCTCGTCCCTACCTTGGTTAGAGAGATTATCATATTGTTTGGAATATATGTCCTTTAGTAGATTTCAATATGAACTACTAGTACATACTCCAAACACTGATGTATATAGACGTATTTTAGAGTGTAGATTCACTCATTTTGCTCCGTATGTAGTCAATATTGAAAAGAACATAATAGTACGCACTCTCCCTCGCCCACATGGTGGACGCGCATCAATTCATTCGGTCTCATATAGCCAGAACGATATATATTGCAATACCATTATTGCTTGACTTCCCAAAGAGGCGAAGAGCCAATCGCAAGGTTAATATTTTGGAGATGCCAAGCGCAAGGTTTATAGGAGAACGAGTAGTAGTAGTACTAGTAGTACGTACCAGTGGTACGTACTGTACGAGGAAGAAGGCAACAAGATGTATGTTTTGCGTGACAGTCTCTTCTTACAGGACGTGCTAGACCTAGTGGACCTCATTGTTGCAATGGGACTAATCCCTATCATAGAAGGCATGATTCAGAGTGGTGGGCAGCAGGCATAATTCGGAGCTGCGTAGGCTAGTCATAGTGGGAGTAATAACTTATGTAGTAAAATGACACATCCCAGGAGAAATTTGCTTATGTGGCCTGGAGTTAATGAGGGAAGAGATGCTTGTGGTAACATAACACATCCCGAGGTAAAATGAGTCTATGTCTCAATTAATGAAGGTTTTTATGTTACCATATATGTGTTACTACCCATTATGAAGGTAGTAACATGGACTAGTAACAAAAGCATGTTACTAGTCTAAGTTACTCCCCACTATGACCAGCGTTAGTCTTAAACCCCATAAAGAAGTCCCATCGAAAGGAATAGCCATCCTCTACACGTGCTCTTATGTAAAATGAGTAAATGAGATAAAAAGAGAAAGAGACAAAGTAAAAAAAATCACCAGCCTTAGATCCAACCCTATTGTATCAATGAATGATATTTCTACGTCGTGATTGACATGGCTATATTATTAACCATGCTACGGAGGTAGAAGCGGATTTTTATTTATTCACGGAGGTAATAGTGGATGGATATTCAACGAGGAGTGAAATGATGGCTGCTTCCTCGGTCAAACATAGACAAAGGTGGGCCTCGTGATTTCACGACTTATTAGTCATTATTACTGCCTATACTCTTTGCCCATATATAATAACTGCGTGGTAGTACAGTAGTGGGCTATACTTTTAATAACCATGCTCGAAGAGAAGAGGTGCACGCACCCACGCACGTAGTGTAAAAGTAGCACTCTTTGCGTCTTCCCCAACCACTCACGTGACACGGTGGAGCTCATTTCTGTAACATGATGTAGCCCACGTGATAATTGGATGCGTCGGGAACCACGCATGAACAGTGCCGCGTCAATTATAAATAAAGTTTTTTTCTTTAGTGGCACATACGCAATATAAATAGGTTCATATGGAGAGAAAAGGAAACCTCTCCACTATATACATAGCCAAGACGAGCCTACACGGTTGCTTGCTGGGGTTGCTCTCTTCACACTCTCTCGCACAAAACGACTATGGCCACATCTCTAACATCCCGGCGGATCACGCCCGCCGGGGGAAGGGGTGGATGCTTAGTGTAGATGCGGTCGCCGTCGCCAACGGCGAAAACCCACTGTCGGCACGTCCCGATCAGGGGTCCCCGCCGTTCTCTCTCACAAAGTCGGTGAGGTTGCCTTCGTCCCTTGCTCACTGCCACGACGTGGGTAGTTGCCGCCTCCCGCCGCCCTCCTCTAGGTTGAGCTACGTCCCGACATCCCTTATGTACAGCTTCCTTTACAGCCGGCTTGCACCACTACTCCAGCTGCCCACATCACTCCATGTGGATATTTCTCTACTTCTTTACCCCGCACATACCTCGACTGGCTTCTACGTACTATATTTGTGATGAGTTTATGTCTCATCAACTAGTCCCAGTAATCTTATTCTAATCACGCTTCTTCAATTTCTTTGCCACAAGGATGCTCATCTTGATTTTGGTGAAACTGCACAAAATGATCCAATGGTAAAAGGGTTGCAAAATTCATTTCTTCGGAACCTCCAACGTTGCCAGCAAATTAAAGCCTTGTTAGGGTTTACGGTTCAAGGGCTAGGGACTGCATGGATCGTTTTTCTTTAGTTGTCTCTGTTCCAAAATAAGAGTCAACTTTAGTAGTAGTAAAACTTTGTACTAAAGTTTGCATAAAGTTGAGACACTTATTTTGTAACGGAGGGAGTACATATTGGCTATGATATGCCAATCATTGAGATGCAATAGCATGCATGTTAGTCTCCTTTGTATTTGATGAAATGTTGCAACGGGCAACCTTGGACGCAAGATACATCAAACAGAAGCTGGAAGCTTCATAGCATTGTACAAATTTATCTCGCTGAGAAATTATAGTACGTACTATACTAGTACAGTACGATGTAAAGAGTTAGGTGTCGCACGGTGCCCAGAAAATATGGTGATAGTGTGAGATGGGCCATGTAATAACTGAGCCTGCGTGTTTTTGCTGCTTTGGCACTTCTCCACTGCAAGAATGGAGAAAATTGTAATCTAGTAGTACCTCCTTTCGCCAAAGGTGTGGGACATCCAGCAGCCATACCACCTTAGTAATAATGACTAATGAGCCGTCAAATCACATAGACCCAGCAGTAAGTTGGACAGACGAAGCAATCATCACTCTTGAATCCACTTCCCCCTTCAACGCAGGCGCCAGAGAGAGGTCGCGTCCGCTCTGCCCGGTCATGAATGCGGCACCGATTCTTTGGAGTTGTGCTGACCGTTTCAGGAGGGAAGCGCGCGCAGGTGATGGAGGGGCTTTGGGTGGGACAGGCTGATCAGGAGCGGGCATGGCAGCTGTCCGCCTGTCCTGACCGGACACCCAGAAACGAGAGGATGCACCGACTCTCGCGACTAAATCGTACACTTCACACCATCTCTCTGTAGGAGTAGGTCGACGTGTCGCTCTCTCTAACACACACATGCTGTTAAACATACACACTCGCGCGCCGAGGTAAAATGAGTCTATATCTCAATTAATGAAGACTTGCATGTTACCATCCATATGCATGTTACTAGTCCAAGTTACTCACCACTATGACCAGCCTAGCAATGTAATCAAACACTCCTTACTCTGCCTTGTTATCTCCCTCGGAAACCCAATGCATGGAGCGCAACTACGCGTTGATCAGTCAAGAAATCAAAGTCGGCTTGCATGATAGTTAATACGTGGCCCTGCATGGTAGCTAAAACAGCATCTCTTAGTTGTTGTGATTAATTGTTGTGTTTAGAGACAGAAATCAGGGCTTTGATTGGAGGAAGGACCAGTCAAGTTTCTCCTTCTCCTCCAATCTACTTGCACCTTGGTCCCGCTGCACCCTCTAACGTGACTTAGGCTGGTCATAGTGGGGAGTAACTTATACTAGTGTCATTCATATGACACTAGTCTAAGTTACTACCTCCATAGTGCACAGTAACATAGTAGTAGTGTCATAGCTTACTTCATTTATTAGCTCATAGACTCATTTTGCCTCGGGAAGCGCTATGTTACAGTACCATATTATGTTACCCCAAGCATCTCTTTCCTTATTAAATACTTGCCACATAAGCAAAATTGTCTTGGGATGTGTTAAGTTACTACCTAAGTTACCCCCACTATGGCTAGCCTTATTACACCTAGACGGAGGGAGTAGTACAACATACGGTGGCACACTGACTTAGGTTGAATACAAGTGCCCAAAATTGTGTGCATGTTATAATAAGGATTCACTTAAAATAGTATGTGAGCGAACAGAGGGATCAATTGGAAAGTGCTCACGAGCAGTAGTGAGATGTGTGAGGTAAGATACACCGCTGGCACTTTTAATTTTTCTTATTAATTTGTTTATTTCACCCTCTGACTGGTGGGACCCAACATTCTACGTGGAGAGAGGTAAGGTGACTAAGGCTGCATTATTTCTGTACTACCAACACTGCTTTAAATCCCAAAAGACCTTACCACGAAAGCCACATTACACGACTATGATTTAAATCCCAATGACTCCCACGCAAAAAAACACACGTCATGATTGTCACACGAATGCAGGAATGTATAAAAGGTTACTTTCATCTCGTTAAACATAACGTGAGGGTGGTGTAGCTGGTTAGCCTGTTCGCTCATCAAACTTGAGGTCTCGGGTTCGATAACCACACTTGAGTATAATTTTATTTTTGTTCGACTTCTTTCTTCCACCCAATAACAGGTAGGCCCCACAAGATAGAGAGAGAAAGTGATCTGGGGCGGTGCCAGGAGGATTCTTTGATTGGTCATAATGGATGGATACGGAGCTATACGATCTCGGCCCCGGCGCTTGTTTTCTAGGGTTTGCACTCTTCACACACTCTCTCCACTATATATATACATGCTGGAGCCTCAGCGCTAGTAGTTGCTCTCTTCACACTCTCTCACCCTCTCCGGATCTAAACAAGACTTCATTGGTCTATCTTTCTCCCCTCGCTGCTCGTCAAAAAGCCGGCAGGAAGACATCTGTCGGGAAGGGAAGGAGGCTTAACGATGTCACCGTCGGCGAGGGAGGGAATCCACTACCGGCGCAGCTGTTCTCTTTCACCCAGCGGCGGCGCGGGAGGGCCTCCGACCCCTTCTTCCTCGCTGTTGTACATAGTGTGGGCAGAACGGCGTCCGGTCGCCCACCGAACCACACCCCAAGAGCCTTAAGGTATAATTTACTTATTCCACATGCATTGCTCTAGCTGCATGTGGGATTTTTTCGCTTCTACACTTGAATCTTGGTGTTGGATCAAACAGGAAAGTAGTGGGGAAAGTTGTATAGCATGAATCTAAGACTTGGTTCAAAGAGGAAAGGAATGGGGGGAAGTAGTGGGGAAAGTTGTATAGCATGAATCTAGGACGTGGTTCAAAAAGGAAAGGAAGGGGGGAAAGTAGTGGGGAAAGTTGTATAGCATGAATCTAGGACGTGGTTCAAAGAGTAAAGGAAGGAGGAAAAGTAGCGGGGAAAGTTGTATAGCATGAATCTATGATGTGGTTCAAAGAGGAAAGGAAGGGGGAAAGTACTAGTACAGAGTGGCTATCCAACACCTACGTTGGTCGAAAAGGGAAAACAATGACAAACGTAGTACGCACAACTGTAATGAACTAATCTTTTTGTTTTGGGGGACAGGGCTGTAGAGTTTCAGCAGGACTAGATTTGTTGCGCTCACATAGGGAAAGGTGTCTAAAGATATCAAAACTGGGACCAACACAAATATGCTCCCTGGTTGTTTGTTCTTTGTTACAATAGACTGTGCTTCACTCCTCGGGGTCTTCTTTCTTTAGTCTCGAGTGCTCACTTTTAGTCCCTAAAAGTCCCTCCTGTTTGGTTTAGATGGGACTGAAAGGGACTTCTTTTAGTCCCTACACCAAAAAGTCCCTGTAAACAAACACCCTCTAATAATGCCGCTGGAAAATTGATGCAATGCCACAGTTAAAAGCAAATTACAGGGTTAACGAATTTTATTGTTAATATAATCTCTATGTTAATATGAATCAATGCCACCGTTTGAGAAATGCTACTGTCTTGCTTTGTTTCCCAATTAGATAAGTTAGATGCTTCTTTTGTTGGCTTCTGTGCCATCCAGCGTTATTGACCACTTGTTGTTTCCTTGGCACCTCTGTGTAAACAGGGTTATCTACTTCTGTAACATCCCAAATTTTCAATTTCAAATGTTATACATAGGTCATCCATGCATATCATATTTTATTGCATTTTGTTTTGCGATCCTCGAAATTCTAAACAACTCAAGGACCCACGGAGAGAGTTGGGGATTTCACCGTTTTCATATTTGAATTTTCTCAAATATCGAAAAAGAATAATTTTGGCTTTAATTATTTTTCCCTCCAAAAATATTTCATATTCAAAATATATGAGAGGAGATGATATGACTTCTCCAAAATAAATGAAATATTGTAGGAAAAATGTTAAAATCAAATAAATAATTTTATTCAGATTTTATTGCTATTTTATTTGAATTAGATAAATATGCATTTTTCAAAATTGCATTCTTAGGCCAAGAAAATGTTCGCTTTGTTTTAAATATTCTACTTAGACGGTGAATTTTTTTTCTGGCATTTTTAGATTTTAATTTTAATTTTTAGGATTTTTTCTGGCGGAATCTGTTTAAAAAAAACTTCGCAGACCGAACTGGGCCGAAGCCCAGCAGGCCCGGCACCGCCGCCGCCTTCCCCGCGCTCCCTCGCGTGCCTGAGCCGAACTCCGTCGGAGTCTGGGACGCCATCGCCACCTCGGTTTGCCCCTCCCCAAGCCTGCCCTGCCCCGCCCTCCTTAAAAGCCGCCGCCGCCGCCCCCAAACGCCACCCCAAGCCGCCGCCAATTGCAGCAGCAGCTGCGCCGCCCGCCGCCGCCCGCACGCCGCCCGCGCCGCACCCCACCGGTGCCCCGCAGCGCCTCGCCTCGCCAGAGCCGCCGCCTCACCACCGAAGCTGCCGGCGTTCCCGATCGGATCCAAGCCGCCGGTCTTTTTTGGTTTTTAGGTAAAAACCACGGTTTTCTAAAAAAACATAGATGCGTTTTTTATTATTTTTGTCAGTTCGGTTTTCGTCGGTTTATTTATTTAGTGGATGTCTGTCCGTTCGTTCGTTTTTACGAACGTGTTCGGCAATGAACACGTCACCGTGTACCCTCGATGTCGGGGGTGATGCACTGCAGCTCATGTCGAAGGAGACCCGTCCGAAAGCGCGGTACGCAGGCAATCCAGCGGGCACTTTTATTGACCCGAAACCCCACACGGCCGGGAGGGACCCCGTCAGGTCGCACGGCGGCTATGGGCTGCTCTAGGTCGACCTGATCGCCCCTAGGGCCTCGAGGTTCGCCGTCCTGCAATCAAGAAGAACAGACGAGGAACGAGGAAGAAGAAGAACTAGGGTTAAGGAGAAAAGATAAAAGATAAAAGTGGATAGATTGATTAATCAATTGTGTGTTGTTCAATCGACCATCACCCCTTAGGTATATAAGAGGCGGCTGGACTTCTCGTGCAAGACCCTAGTCAAATTCGGATTGGTTTTATGCGAACTTTCCAAAACTATTCGGTTTAAGCTGGCTGCACCTTGCAGGTCATTTTTGTGTTGGTAACCTATCTCGGATGGAAACGAGTCCAAAAGCAATCTTGACCGTTTCGACGAGGCGAACAACTTTCATGTTGAACGTTTTTCGATTGAACGCCATATTCTTGGCCAAAACAGTCACGCAAAATATCTGTTCCCTCGCGCTACCCATCAGACAAGCGTCAGGTAGGGCGCGCCACATCTCGCCTCATGACAGAGCTGCACTCCGGTTGCTCTAACTTTTGCATACAAACTCTTATTTGGATGATTTTTATATCAAAATCGATTGTTTCGACGAGATGAAGACAATCTGTGTAGATCATGTTTCCATACGAGGCAGCCTTGAGAGCGTAATCAGCCGAATAGTGTTCTGGATACAAAATCTCAGAACTTCGAACATAACTTCGGCCTTAAAGATGAGACCGGATGGCTATTGCCCAAATATCCAAGTTTCTCCTTTTGACGATACGGAACTTTCTCACTATGAGCAGTTTTCAATTTGAGGTCTTCTTAACTATGCTTTTGATCATGCCAAAATCTGGTGTCAACACATGCCCCCCTGTTTTTTGGCAAAGCTTGTGTGCCGAAAAATAACTTGCGCATAACTTGTTCTAAGGACGATGTCAACATTCCATCAGCCATTTTTCATGTTCTTAGGACGATAAGTATATATCAACCATTGCTTGTTTGAACCTCTTGATGCAAACTTGGGTGAAAACTTCTCAGCTTCTATAACAATCCGGTGATAACGTTCCATAGATCAAAACCATCCTCAGAACCATATTGTTCTCCCTTTCACGTGGATTTTGCAGATAATCAAGAATGAACTTCCTCCAATCCTTACTTCGTCTGCATAAAAGTTTCATTATTGGCCGAGGTGGTGAGCTCCAATTCGGCCTTACCTATGTTGGCAAGAATAAGCATCGGCTATTGATAGATGTGCAATACACCATGATGGACAAGGTAGAGAGATGCTTGCTATACCAACTCTCTCCAATTGTCATGTCTAAATATGTGAACAATTAACCCAAGGTAAATTTTGCATCTAGACATACCCCAAGATATACTATAAGTGATTCGTCAAAATATTGATAACCCTTGGATATTTGTTGCACTACTCATAACGAATCACCAAAAGCCTCAATATGTATATCAGCTATAGCAAGTAAAAGAGTCAATCTGAATAACAATGCATATTCGGCCTTGATTAATTGTGCATAAAAATATTCTAAGTGGCATGAGGCTTCAATACATAGTACCATAAAGAGATATATAAACAACACCAGCACGTTGGCCATTGCTATGAATAGAACCATCAAAACATAATCTCCATAGTACTAGAGAAACAAGGCTAATATCAATATTATGCAAGACATTAATCCGATGTTCAGTAATAAAATCAGTTATGATTTGGCCTTTTATAGATCTCAAATATGCATAAGCCAAATCATATCCAAACAAAGTATAAGCCCACTAGCCAATTCTGCAACTGTGAACTGGTCTATGCAACATATATTCAATGACATCGGTCATGATGTCTCAACTCCATTCAATCAATAATATAGGCATACATATAAATTTCCATGAGCACGTACCTTATCTCGCTCTCCAATCAAACTAAGTACGATGTTAGAGTACTACACCGGCCATGCGTTGACATAATTAATCCTAGGGCGATAGATAAATATCATCCATTACCATGTAAACTTCATTCAAAGAACATATAGCCAAAATAAAAAAATGTAATTACAAATCAAGTATTTCGGTCCTTTGGATCAGCAACAAACTTGTAGCTAATCAAATGTATAGTGACTTCATAATTGCATCCACGAATTAAAATAAGCCCATTGAGGGTCACCAATCATACCTGATGACGAATTCCATGGCACAGGCGTTAATTGTATAGTTGAAGAATATGGACAATGTGTAGACCGAACTTTCTGAAACCTTCAGCTTGGTCCTTCATAGTTTTCAATCTTTTCCTTCTTCACCTTTGCTGCACTTCTTTTAATGGAAGCTTGCACATAATTCTTATTTTGAGCACTTTCTTTGAGGACCCATGCCATGTTCCTTTCTTCAAGTTCTTGTGCACTAAGTTTTTGTAATTTCTTCTTTTGCCAATACGATAAGCCGAGCAGGCATCTCGGCTGTGATTCTGTTTTGACCAATGGCAATTCCTTTTTGGCCTTCTGCACTCTCAACTTCTTTTCTTCAGATTTGGCACTTCGACTCTCAATAATTGGTTGCCTTGTATCATTGTCTTTAGTAGCCAATGTCAACACATTAATGGGCTCTTTTTCATTTGAGATCAAATCTGAAGTTGCACTCTTACGACCATCTCTTTTAACACGGTAAACTTGCTTGACCACCTCTTTCTTCTTCCTTGAGGTCTAGACCGATTCCTTATGATTGAAATGGTCTTTAACTTGTGATTGTTCAAATGTTGATCTTCTCGGAGCTGCATAATATTGGCGAGATGGTCTAAAATAAGATGGAGAATGTGCCCTTGTATCATACCTGTCCCATGATGGATATGGATCTATATGAGCATAGGGAGGCATCCACGGCATTGGCATTGGCGGCCCAAAATAAGGATAGGAATATGTTGCATTGAAATTCTCACTTTTCCAATACCAATCCTCATATTTGCGCCTTGGGGGTGATCTTAGTTTCTTTGCATAATTTGGTCGATAAGTATTCTTCTCTTCACTCTTCTTTTGATACTTATCCAATAGTTCACGAAGGTGATTTTTAATCTCTTACACTTGCGCTTATTTCGGCCTTTGTTTTCTTTTGGTTTTCTTTCGTCGATCATGGATTTGCTTGCTGCCCCCTGCTACCTCTTGAGCACTGCGTTGGATTTCCCCGAAGAGGAGAGGATGATGCAGCAAAGTAGCGTAAGTATTTCCCTCAGTTTTTGAGAACCAAGGTATCAATCCAGTAGGAGGCTACGCGCAAGTTCCTCGTACCTACACAAAACAATAGCTCCTCGCAACCAACGTGATTAGGGGTTGTCAATCCCTTCACGGTCACTTACGAGAGTGAGATCTGATAGAGATGATAGATAATATTTTTGGTATTTTTGGTATAGAGATGCAAAGTGAAAAGTAAAAGGCAAAGTAAAAAAGCAAAGCCAGATTAAAGTGACGGAGGTTGATATGATGAGAATAGACCCGGGGCCATAGGTTTCACTAGTGGCTTCTCTCAAGAGCATAAGTATTCTACGATGGGTGAACAAATTACTGTTGAGCAATTGACAAAAATTAGCATAGTTACGAGAATATCTAGGTATGATCGTGTATATAGGATCATGTCCGAGACAAGTAGACCGACTCCTACCTGCATCTACTACTATTACTCCACTCATCGACCGCTATCCAACATGCATCTAGAGTATTAAGTTAAAAACAGAGTAACGCTTTAAGCAAGATGACATGATGTACAGGGATAGTTTCATGCAATATGATAAAACCCCATCTTGTTATCCTCGATGGCAACAATACTATACGTGCCTTGCTGCCCCTTCTATCACTGGGAAAGGACACCGCAAGATTGAACCCAAAGCTAAGCACTTCTCCCATGGCAAGAAAAACCAATCTAGTAGGCCAAACCAAACTGATAATTCAAAGAGACTTGCAAAGATAACCAATCATACATAAAAGAATTCAGAGAAGATTCAAATATTATTCGTAGATAGACTTGATCATAAACCCACAATTGATCGGTCTCAACAAACACATCGCAAAAAGAAGATTACATCGAATAGATCTCCATGAGATAGGGGGAGAACATTGTATTGAGGTCCAAAAAGAGAGAAGAAGCCATCTAGCTAATAACTATGGACCCGTAGGTCTGAGGTGAACTACTCACACTTCATCGGAGAGGCTAGGATGATGTAGAAGTCCTCCATGATGACGGCCCTCTCCGGCGGAGCTCCAGAACAGGCCCCAAGATGGGATCTCGTGGGTATAGAAGGTTGCGGCGGTGGAATTAGGTTTTTGGCTCCGTATCTGATCGTTTGGGGGTACGTAGGTATATATAGGAGGAAGGAGTACGTCGGTAGAGCACCGAGGGGCCCACGAGGCAGGTATATATAGGAGGAAGGAGTACGTCGGTAGAGCACCGAGGGGCCCACGAGGCAGGGGGCGCGCCCCCACCCTTGTGACCGCCTCTTTGCTTCCTTGGAGTAGGGTCCAAGTCTCCTGGATCACATTCGGTGAGAAAATCACGTTCCCGAAGGTTTTATTCCGTTTGGACTCCGTTTGATATTTTGTTTCTCCGAAACTCTCAAATAGGCAATAAACAACAATTCTGGGTTGGGCCTCCGGTTAATAGGTTAGTCCCAAAAATAATATAAAAGTGGAAAATAAAGCCCAATATAGTCCAAAACAGTAGATAATATAGCATGGAGCAATCAATAATTATAGATATGTTGGAGACGTATCAGGCATCCCCAAGCTTAATTCCTGCTCGTCCTCGAGTAGGTAAATGATAAAAAG
The DNA here is from genome assembly GCA_032464435.1 of Aegilops umbellulata. Classification (NCBI taxonomy): domain Eukaryota; kingdom Viridiplantae; phylum Streptophyta; class Magnoliopsida; order Poales; family Poaceae; genus Aegilops; species Aegilops umbellulata. Next base: position 430,326,410 of record CP136055.1, on the reverse strand, counting down.
AGAATTTTTTATGCGGAGTGCTACTTAGCATAATTTCAATGCAAATCTTCTTAATTGTGGTATGAATATTCAGATTCAAAAGATTCAAGACAAAAGTTCATATTGACATAAAAAAATAATACTTCAAGCATACTAACAAAGTAATTTTGTCTTCTCAAAATAACATGGCCAAAGAAAGTTATCCCTACAAAATGATATAGTCTGGCTATGCTCTATCTTCACCACACAAAGTATTTAAATCATGCACAACCCCGATGACAAGCCAAGCAATTGTTTCATACTTTAACATTTTCAAAACTTTTTCAATCTTCACGCAATACATGAGCGTGAGCCATGGATATAGCACTATATATGGAATAGAATGGTGGTTGTGGAGAAGACAAAAAGAGGGGAAGATAGTCTCACATCAACTAGGTCTATCAACGGGCTATGGAGATGCCCATTAATAGATATCAATGCGGGTGAGTAGGGATTGCCATGCAACGGATGCACTAGAGCTATAAGTATGAAAGCTCAACAAAAGAAACTAAGTGGGTGTGCATCCAGCTTGCTTGCTCACGAAGACCTAGGGCATTTTGAGGAAGCCCATCATTGGAATATACAAGCCAAGTTCTATAATGAAAAATTCCCACTAGTATATGAAAGTGACAAAATGAAAGACTCTCTATCATGAAGATCATGGTGCTATTTTGAAGCACAAGTGTGGTAAAAGGATAGTAACATTGTCCATTCTCTCTTTTTCTCTCATTTTTTTATTTGGGCCTTTTCTCTTTTTTATGGCCTCTTTCATTTTTTTATTTTTTTTCGTCCGGAGTCTCATCGCGACTTGTGGGGGAATCATAGTCTCCATCATCCTTTCCTCACTTGGGAAAATGCCTCTATATGAATGCCTCCGGCGGTGTACCGGGATATGCAATGAATCAAGAGTGACATGTATGAAAGAATTATGAACGGTGACTTTGCCACAAATACGATGTCATCTACATGATCATTCTAGCGATATGACAATGATGGAGCGTGTCATAATAAACGGAACGGTGGAAAGTTGCATGGCAATATATCTTGGAATGGCTATGGAAATGCCATGATAGGTAGGTATGGTGGCTGTTTTGAGGAAGATATATGGTGGGTGTATGATACCGGCAAAAAGTGTGCGGTATTAGAGAGGCTAGCAATGGTGGAAGGAAGGGAAAAGTGCGTATAATCCATGGACTCAACATTAGTCAAAAATAACTCATATACTTATTGCAAAAATCTAGAAGTTGTCAAAGCAAAGTATTACGCGCATGCTCCTAGGGGGATAGATTGGTAGGAAAAGACCATCGCTCGTCCCCGACCGCCACTCATAAGGAAGACAATCAATAAATAAATCATGCTCCGACTTCATCACATAACGGTTCACCATACGTGCATGCTACGGGAATCACAAACTTTAACACAAGTATTCTTTAAATTCACAACTACTCAACTAGCATGACTCTAATATCACCATCTTCATATCTCAAAACAATTATCAAGCTCCAATCTTTTCCTAGTATTCAACGCACTCAAAAGGAAGTTTCACATATCTTGAATACCAAGCATATTAATATTAAGCAAATTACCATGCTATTAACGACTCTCAAAATGATCTAAGTGAAGCATGAGAGATCAATAGTTTCTTTAAAACAAATCCACCGCCGTGCTCTAAAAGATCTAAGTGAAGCACATAGAGCAAAACTATAAAGCTCAAAAGGTATAAGTGAAGCACATAGAGCATTCTATAAAATTCCAATTCATACATGGCTCTCTCAAAAGGTGTGTACAGCAAGGATGATTGTGGCACACTAACAAACAAATACACAAATAATACAAGACGCTCCAAGCAAAACACATATCATGTGGTGAATAAAAATATAGCTCCAAGTAAAATTACCGATGGAAGTAGACGAAAGAGGGGATGCCTTCCGGGGCATCCCCAAGCTTTGACTTTTTGGTGTCCTTGGATTATCTTGGGGGTGCCATGGGCATACCCAAGCTTAGCATATTGCCACTCCTTGTTCCATAATCCATCAAAAGAATTTACCCAAAACTTGAAAACTTCACAACACAAAACTCAACAGAAATCTCGCGAGCTCCGTTAGAGAAAGAAAACAAAAGACTACTTCAAGTTACTGTATTGAACTCATTCTTTATTTATATTGGTGTTAAACCTACTGTATTCCAACTTATCTATGGATTATAAACTATTTTACTAGCCATAAATTCATCAAAATAAGCAAACAACACACGAAAAATAGAATCTGTCAAAAACAGAACAGTTTGTAGTAATCTGTAACTAACGCAAACTTCTGGAACTCCAAAAAATCTACCAAAATAGGACGACCTAGACAATTTGTTTAATGATCATCAGCAATTAGAATCAGTATTTTATCACGTTCTGGTGATTTTTAATAATTGTTTTTGTGAACAGAAAGATTCTGGAAATTACAGCAAGATCAAATAACTATCATCCAAGAAGATCCTATAGGTCTAACTTGGCACAAACACTAATTAAAACACAAAACCACATCTAAACAGAAGGTAGATGGATTATTTATTCCTAAACAAAAGCAAAAGAAAAAAACTAAAATAAAATTGGGTTGCCTCCCAACAAGCGCTATCGTTTAACGCACCTAGCTAGGCATGAAAGCGAGGATAGATCTAGGTAGTGCCGTAGTAATAAGATAGTTCGATGAAACTCATTTCGTATTCTCTACGTTCGGCAACAAGTTTCCTTTGAGGCAAGCAAAAGTAATCAAAAGGGCTAAATTTAATATGACAAAAGTCCCCAAGATCAATTTTCGGGGGTATAGGTTCCTCCTTCGGCCCTTCATAATGCACAACCAATTCATCATTGTAAGCGTTCTTTTGACAGAACCTTGTGAGCCTAAACTCAAGAGAGTATCCTAACTCATTATTTCGAATAGCCAAATCATCATTAAGTTCATAGATTCTATCAATTAAAATATTGGCTGGCACCTTTTTTCTAAGGTTTTCATTGAAAGCAACATAGTAAAGAGATTGAAAACGCATAATTTCTTCTTGATCAAAGAGGATAGATTCTATGGGAGTACGACCATCGTCCACCCGATAATGCGCAAAGATTTCTTTGGCTTCTTTTATTATAAATCTGAATTCATGAGCCAAAAAGATAGTAGCGGCACGCTTAACAGAGCAGTGTTCGATATTAGAAAATTCTAGGAAAATTCTTTGTATAGAAGGGTGCATATGCATAAATTGCCTTTCAAGTTCAACAATAAGCATGGCAATAGTGTCGGTGTACTAGAGTAGGGGTACCCTAGTATCCCGAACTTGTGCACGGGCAGTCGCAGCACCCCGCGGCAAGGCTTGCCAGGTGATCGCCAAGGTCCTCCGTGGTTCCTTTTGAGCCATTCAAGAACAAAGTATTTAAGCCAAGGAGACAAGTCCCCGGCAAGAGGAGCTTGTCGGGAAGGCCACTCGAGGCACAAGACCCCGGCAAGAGGAGCTTGCCGAGAAGGCCAACCAGAGCATCTCAAAGAACTTGCCGCGACGCGCCACGCGTCCCGGCAGGACCCGGCGAGTGACAAGCTCCCGGACGTGGCAAGACAACGGCCGCGGCAAGACATTTGCAGCGGCAAGCAACCACTCTGTACCTGCGCTCCAGCTCATCCACCTACGTGTCGCTCTGGGACCCTTCCAGGCGTACGTGGCGGGAGGCTGTGCAGCCAGGGGTACACTGTGGCATGCAGCGCTGACAAGATCGCCATCGTGGCAAGCGGAGGCGCCCCTGACGGTCCCTTTTCTGCACCGTCTGGGCGACGTAGATAGGCATTTAATGCCTTTGTCCCCCGCCGTCAGGGTTAGGTATGATACACTGTGTAGGTAGCTGTACCTACCGCAGCACCTTTCCATTTTTGCCCTTGCCTATGTTGCCACCTGTTGGAGACCCCTTGAGCATATAAAAGGAGGCCCATGCACAACGGAGAGGGGGATCGCTCCCAGGGAGACGAACAGTAGAACACTCACGCTCGGTCTCGTTAGTTGCTGGTGTGTACTGTAGCACTCAGCGCTCCCGAGCAAGAACTCAATACAATCCACAAAGCAGCAGTAGGAGTATTATCTCTCCAGAGAGCTCCGAAGCTGGGTAAAACACCTCGCGTGCCTCGCCTCGATCCGCTCTTTGCGCGACCTCCGCCCCCCGCCGAACCGAGAAGGGGCTCCGTCCCCATAGGTGCTCGAGGAGCCAGATTTCCCCGGCATCTTTGGCGCGCCAGGTAGGGGGCGTCGAGGTTGTGTGAACCTGATCCAGCGTTCATGCGAGCTAGATCTCCATCGACTTCATCGTCATGCCGCCGAAGAAGAAGGCTTCAGAAGCGGCTGCTCCGTCCGTGTCGAACCCACCGCCGCCGGAGCAAACGGCTGGTGGGGAAGACGCCGGCGGAAGAACGGGCGTCGACGAAGAAGCCCACGGTGCCACCAGGTCCAAGGACAAGGCTGCACTGCCCATCGGCGGTGTAGCAGACTCCCATGATGACCGGGCGTCGATGGGTGCTCCGCGCCCATCTCAGGAAGCGCGGGACCGGCAGCGTCGTGGTACTCACGGTACCATACGTTCGCTGGACCCAAACCGAGCTGGCGGATCTCGGGATGCTCCAGGCTAGCATACACGCCAACGTGCTGGCGCAAGCGAGGCATGGTCGCCTGGACGGAATACTGCTCCTTCTAAAATCGTTGGAAGTCCGAGCGTATCCCGCTCCTCGCACCGTTCACCGCCGCTAGCCGCCACTCCAGCAGAAGCTTTGGCGCGAGCTCAACTGCTCCTAGACTTCCCTCCAACGCCAGACAAACTCGACGACTGGAGGGCCACCATTCAGAGCCTCATCGGCTTTGCCAACGGCGACACTCCATGGCAGCCGACCACATCGCAGCCGCGGCAAGCCAGGCAGGTGCGAGCCGATGGCGACAAAACCGGTGGGGGTGCAACCACCGTGCACTCCCCGCCCCGAAGGACAAGATCGCCGACTCGCCGGGTCCATCGTGACAGCGACTCCACTGCTTCATCAGATCCGTGAACTCGTCGCGATCAGCGCCACGTTCTTCATGAACGACAGCAAGAAGACGCTCGTACTCGCATCGAGCGCCGAAGAGAAACGCGGCGTCAATCCGACCGGCGCGCTGGGCCCACTATCGACATGCATGCGCCAGGGGAACCAGGCGTCCTGCCATATGCGGTAGGTTGCCCTGCGTTTACTCGTGAGCTGCGGCAAGTCTAGTGGCCCAGCACGAAGAATTTCAAGCCAGACGTGCCCGAGAAGTACGACGGCAGGTTGCATCCGTCGGAGTTCCTCAGCATCTACACCATCGCGGTGCAGGCTGCCGGGGGGCGAGACGACAAGATCCTTGCCAACTACTTCTCGCTGGTGCTCAAGCCCAACATCAGATCCTGGCTCATGCACTTGCCGGAAAACTCCATATCTTCCTGGGCAGACCTATGCCATCAGTTTGTCGGCGCCTTTACGGGTGGCCACAAACCTCATGGCCAGGAGAGTGACCTTCACTTGCTTGCCTAGAAGGAAGGAGAGCCCTTGCGCAAGTACATCCAGAGATTCAGCCAAGTGCAACGCAACATCCCAGATGTCCACCCTGCCGCGGTCATCAGCGCGTTCCATCAGAACGTGCGTAACAGCATGATGCGGGAGGAGATGGCGATGTGCAAGATCAGAGACGTCAGCGAGCTGTATGCCCTGGCCGACAGGTGTGCACGTGTTGAGGAAGGGAGGAAACTCCCCGGAGAGAATGCAGGAACAGGAGGATCTGACAGTGAGGATGCCGCCCCGGCAAATAAAAACCGGTGGCGGAATAACAGGAAGAGGAAAGGCAAAGATGTGCTAGTTGTTGAGCAGTCCGGCAGTGACGGTGGCGCCAAGAAAGCCAAAGATGGCAGCTCTGGCAAGGAGGTTGCCGTATGCGCCAACTGCCAGGCTGTGGCGGCCCCGAATACAAGACGGCACCAACAAACAGTACTGCAAGATCCACCACACCAAGGGCCATGACCTCCAGAGCTGGAAGAAGGTCGAGCAGCTTGTCGAGCTGCAAAAGGCCGAGTTCGAGCGACGCGACAAGGAGAAAGCCCAAGCAGGTGCTGGAGGATCCGGTTCGAAGCGCACCGGCCGGGGAGGACGCTGCGGCAAGGCCAATCAGCGGCAAGGAGACAGACCTCCCCGCGGCCGCGACAAAGATGAAGACGACGACGACGAAGCCATGGATGATGACGAGACCAGTGAACAGGAGTTTCAGAAAGCCACAGAGGTCTTGTGTGTTGACGGCGGTGCTTCTCTGCATACTTCACACCGCCAACTCCAACAGTGGGTGCGGGAAGTCAATGCGTCAGAACCACCCGTTGAGTCACGCAAGCTTCTGAAATGGTCCAGCATGCCTATCATCTTTGATATTGAGGACCACCGTGATCGCACAACTGCGGTCGGGTGTTTGCCGATGTTGGTCTCAACAACTATCCGCAACCTCAAGGTCACTAAGATGCTAGTTGAAGGCGGGGCCGGCTTGAACCTGATCTCCTCCGCTGTGCTCCGGAAACTCCAAGTCACTGATAGCGAGCTCGAAGAGACCGGCACATTCCAAGGAATCAACCCGGGAAGGAGCAAGCCGAAGGGGAAGATCACGCTGCCGGTGACATTTGGCAGCGAGCTGAACTTCAGGACTGAGAGGATCACTTTTGACGTTGCCGATTTTCCATTGCCTTACAATGGAATTCTCAGCCGTCCAGCGCTCGCCAAGTTCATGGCGGACTCTCACTACGCGTACAAATTGCTGAAGATGCCAGGCCCGATAAGTGTCATCTCTGTCCATGGCGACAAGAAAGATGCTCTTATCTGTGCCGATAAGATTTACCGGGAAGCAGCAGCCGCAGCGGATCGCGAGACACTTGCCGCTGAAGCTCCCGGGGGGAAGAAGAAGACCAAGTCTGGCAAGAGTTCTGATGCCCACTCCGGCAAGCGCACCTCTTCGGAGTGCTGCGCTACCGTTGAGGACGCACCATCAAGCTCCACCAGCAAGTGTAAGAAGACGATGGCAGCTCCGCCAGCGACCAAGAAGGTGTCCGCCAAGGAAGACGGCACTGGTGGTACTTTCACCATCAGTGCCACTCTTGACCCTAAATAGGAAAGGGCGCTCGTTGCTTTCCTGCGGGCGAATGTCGATGTGTTTGCGTGGCAACCGTCTGACATCCCCGGCGTTCCCTGGAAAGTAATTGAGCACCACCTCGCCGTCTGTCCTCGTGCGCGGCCCGTCAAGCAGAAAGTCAGAAAACAAGCAGTGGAGCGCCAAGAATTCATCGTAGAAGAGATCAAGAAGTTGGAAGCAGCAGGCCTTGTCAGAGGAGTGCTCCATCCGACGTGGTTGGCAAATCCTGTAGTCGTGCGCAAGGCGAATGGGAAATGGAGGCTCTGTATTGACTTCACCGATGTCAACAAAGCTTGTCCCAAAGATCCATTTCCCTTGCCGCGCATTGACCAGATTGTCAACTCCACGGCCGGATGTGATGTGCTTTCATTTCTTGACGCATACTCAGGATATCATCAGATCTTCATGGCAGAAGAGGATGAGGAGAAAACCGCATTCATCACTCCATGTGGCACGTACTATTTCGTACGAATGCCTTTCGGTTTGAAGAATGCTGTTTCAACATTTGCAAGGGTAGTCCATACTTCTTTTGAACCGCAAATACACAGAAATGTGGAAGCCTACATGGATGACATAGTGGTCAAGAGCAGGGACAAAGCAACTCTGATTCAAGATCTAGAAGAGACTTTTGCAAATCTGCGCAAGATCAGCCTCAAGCTCAACCCCGAGAAGTGCGTGTTTGGAGTCCCTTCCGGCAAGCTTCTCGGGTTCTTCGTGTCTCATAGGGGATTTGAAGCCAATCCCGACAAGATCAAGGCCATTGAGCAGATCGAAGCACCGAAGCGTGTCAAGGATGTGCGGAAACTTGCCGGCTGCGTAGCGGCTCTCAGCAGGTTTATCTCTAAGTCTGCTGAGCGCGCCCTACCATTTTTCAAAATCTTGAAAAAGGCAGGTCCAATGAAATGGACTCCGGAAGCGGAGGATGCGCTGCAGGACTTCAAGAGATACCTGTCCTCGACTCCAATATTATCGCACCTAAGCCACAAGAGAAGTTCTGCTGTATCTGGCGGCAACCAATCAAGTGGTTAGTGCTGCGTTAGTAGCGGAGAGAGAGGCAGATGATGAGCCAGCGACCGCGGCAAGCACATCCAGCGACAAGCAGGGGGCTTCCCCGACAAGCTCTGGTCCCGACAAAGATGGATCTGCGCAGATGTGCGAAGGGATACAACAGAAGAAAATGGTGCAGCGCCCAGTCTACTTTGCCAGTTCCCTTCTGCAGGGGGCTAGGTCAAGGTACTCTGGTGTGCAGAAATTGCTTTTAGGCCTTCTCATGGCCTCGAGAAAGCTGCGCCATTACTTCCAAGCACATGAGATCACAGTTGTCACTCGCTTTCCGCTGAACAGGATACTGCAGAATCCAGAAGCAACAGGCAGGATTGTTGAGTGGGCACTGGAACTGTCAAGCTTTGGCCTCAAGTTTGAGAGCACTTCAACTATCCAAAGCAGAGCATTGGCAGAATTCATAGCAGAGTGGACGCCAACACCAGACGAAGAAATTCCAGAGACGAGCATCCCCGTTAAGGAAGCAAACAAAGAGTGGCTGATGTACTTTGATGGTGCTTTCTCGCTGCAAGGCGCCGGTGCTGGCGTGCTGCTTGTCGCACCCACCGGAGAGCACCTCAAGTACGTGGTCCAGATGCACTTTCCCAAGGAGCAAGCAACAAACAATACTGCAGAGTATGAAGGATTGCTCGCCGGTCTCAGGATCGCAGCAGACCTTGGGATCAAGCAGCTCATTGTCAGGGGTGACTCACAACTTGTCGTCCGCAAAGTGAACAAGAATTATCAGAGTCCGTTGATGGAAGCTTACGTTGATGAGGTGAGAAAGCTAGAAGAGCGCTTTGTCGGCCTACAGATGGAACATGTTCCAAGAGCTCAGAACGACATTGCTGACGGCCTGTCAAAGTGCGCAGCACTTAAGTTACCTGTGGAACCAGGGATCTTTGTGCTCAAGCTGACTCAACCGTCTGTGACGCCATCAACTGGACAGAGCAAGAAGAGGAAGTTGATTTCTGGTGACTATTTTCCGCCAGAGCTTCCCGAAGCCGCCGCCAATAAGGTCCCCAAGGTCAACGCCAAGAGTGCTGAGGAGCAGTCTGCTCCGACAAGCCCCAGGGCTTGTTTCGTTGTAGCAGACGCTCCCGACAAGTTTTGCTCTGGCAAGCTTGCCGGGGATCGTCAAGCTCCGGCTGAGCCGCAGGTTCTCGCCGTAGAAGCGGATGTTCCCGCAGCAGCAGATATGCCTTTAGTCCTTGTTGTCGAGCCACAGGCTCCAGCATGGGCACACCAGATCGTCCGTTTCCTCCAGACAGGAGAACTTCCCGAAGAGCCAGAAGAAGCGGAAAGAGTAGCACGGCAGTCAAGTATGTACCAGTTCGTCGACAACGCACTGTACAGAAGAAGACTCAACGGTGTGAAATTGAAGTGTATTCCCCGGGAAGATGGACAGAAGCTGTTGGCAGAGATACATGGAGGCATATGTGGTCACCACATTGGCGCAAGAGCACTTGCCGGCAAAGCTTTCCGGCAAGGTTTCTTTTGGCCGACAGCCCTCCAGGATGCAACTGCACAAGTAACCAAGTGTGAATCGTGCCAGTTCCATTCCAAGAAGATACACCAGCCAGCTCAAGCTCTCCAAACGATCCCTTTATCCTGGCCATTTTCGGTCTGGGGGCTCGACATCCTCGGCCCCTTCCCCCGAGCAGTCGGGGGCTTTGAGTACTTGTACGTCACAATCGACAAGTTCACAAAGTGGCCGAAAGTGGAACCAGTGAGGAAGGTGACAGCACAGTCAGTAGTCAAGTTCTTCAGGTCGATTGTTTGCCTCTTCGGGATTCCTAACAGGATCATCACCGACAGTGGTACGCAATTCACGAGCCGCACCTTCATGCAGTACGTCCAAGATCCTGGCGCCAAGGTCTGCTTCGCTTCTATTGCTCACCCTAGGAGCAACGGTCAAGCGGAGAGGGCAAATGCTGAAGTGTTGCGTGGGCTCAAGACCAGGACTTTCGACAGGCTGCACAAGTGCGGAAGAAACTTGATCGAGGAGCTGCCGGTGGTTCTTTGGTCGATCAGGACGACGCCAAATCGAGCCACTGGCCAGACACCTTTCGCTCTAGTCTATGGAGCAGAGGCAGTTATCCCCACGGAACTCGTATACGGGTCACCTCGAGTGCTCGCTTATGATGAGCTTGAGCAAGAGCAACTGCGACAAGATGACGCGCTGCTCCTCGAGGAAGATCGTCTTCAGGCTGCTGTGCGAGCTGCTCGCTACCAGCAAGCTTTGCGCCACTACCATAGCCGCAAAGTTAAAGCCAGAAGTCTCGAGGAAGGCGACCTTGTTCTTCGGCGCGTTCATTCCGCCAAGAATTCCAACAAGTTGACGCCGAAGTGGGAAGGCCCTTACCGGGTGAAACGAGTCACTAGGCCCGGCGTTGTCCGCCTTGAGACCGAAGATGGCGTTCCCGTGAGAAACTCTTGGAACATCGAGCATCTTCTTAAGTTTTACTCGTAAGGCGCGGTTGGCGGACCCTGTCTGGCAACCACCCTTTTGTACAAGTCTTGCCGATGTTGCATGTAATCCTTTGTACAAAGCCAGGCGCAGACCCTGAGCGAAGATAAAGCGCCGGCGCCCTGAGTTTTAGCATGGATGCTGAGTCGAGTCTCGTCCTTGGTTAGGGTTGAAAGTGCTTAGTTGCGGCTAACCCCTAACTTAGAGGTCGAGTGTGCGTCCCTTTGCCGTTCTTTTCGTTTCCCTTGGTTCGCAGGGCTCGCATATCCTAACCAGGCCACTTGAGGACGAAAAGGAGAAGAAGGACGGACCAACATCTAGACCCCGGCAAGCCAGTGTTGCCGGGGGCTGCAAGACCCCGGCAGGCCATTGTTGCCGGGGGCTACAAGTACAGAGATTAGCCCACGGCGAACCAGAGTTGCCGGGGGTTGCAATCTCAGATAAGTTTTTCATCCCTTATCATGCATTCTCTTATGGACTGAGGTATGCGAAACCTCATTTCTTCCTAAAAGCTACCGTGCTCCCTTAACTCTAGGCCCTGGGGCTCGTTCCCGGGGCCAGATTTGGTCGTAGTCGCGGCAGCAAAGGGACGAAACGAGGAGCCTGAACCCGCCTCCTCCCTGCCTCCGCCAAAAGCATGAGAAAGGTCGAGCGACGTGGGAAGACGGCAGGGCCTGCTGCCGGGAAAAAAGTGTCTATCTTAAAGATATTAAGGATTTGCTCCTTGGTGTGGGTTCCACCCGCAAGACAAGTGACCCAGCAAGCATCCCCTTTTCATTAAAGAGCATTCCACTCAGGTACAATTCATAAGAGAACGAAAAACATGAATAATGGGATTACAAGCTTTAAATGCAACTAAGGCCCGAGGGCTTACAAATTAAAAAGAGATAAGGTGCCCGTAATCCTTTTCTTGTTCCTATCTTCAGGAGGTAGGGCAAGAAGTAGAAAAGGGCAAAAGGGGCGCCTAGACGAGCTACGGGTGGCAGAAGACACCAAGAGAACGTCTCGGTGGTCGTCCAGAGGCTGGATGGTGATGGCGGCGCCGGAGGCAGGGCTCGAAGACGAGGCGGCAGGACGTCAGCACGCTGTCGAGGGCGTCGTGCCCTCGTACTCCGAGTTGACGGCCTTGCCGCCTGCCCTCTTCCTCTTCCGTAGCCTCCCTACGCCAGCCGCCCAAGGAGACGGCCCCAAGAAGCTCCAGGAGCCGGCGACGCGGATGATGGGGTCGCCAGTGCCACACGGAGCGGCGCCCGACACCTAGTCGGACCCGTCATCCTGCCGCCCGCCACCCTCGTCGTCGTTGTCGCTGTCCTCCTCGTCACTCCCGCCCGAGGAGGAGTCTTCGCTATCGGAGGAGCTCTCCACGCAGCACCTTGCCCGAGTCCCGAAGCACCCGAAGACCTTGACGGAGAGGAGACCGCCCTCCATCAGCTTAAAATGGAGGGTGAGCCCCGCCGTCAAGCTGTGGATGCGGGTGAACGTCATCCACCCTCGACCAAGATACATCACATTAGGGGCCGGGAAATCAACGCGGACTCGCGTACCGCTGATTCCACAGCCCCTCATGTGCAACCTCAGTGTCTCGGGTGGATCCAACTCCATCTCGCTCGCAAATGGAGTCGGGAGACGGAGGCGACGACGAGGCGGCCGACGCAGCCTGACGAAGAACTCGCAAGGGTCGTCCGCGATATGGTCCGCCACGGGAAGAGGAACCGCTGGCGGAGGCGAGGCCGGCGAGCTGCCCCGTCCACCTCTTCCCCAAGCGCCTCGGCCTCGCCCTCAACCTCGCCCGCGGCTTCGCCCCCTCCCTCTTCCCCTTGCGGCTACCTCTGCCACCACGGGTGCGGGAGAGGGAGGGACGCGTTGTCTAGCAGCAACCCTCGTCGCCACCGTGGAAGGACCAGGGTTCCCTTTCTCCATGGCGAAAGAGAGAGAGGGGAGCAGAAGCTGAAGGAAGGAGGAGATGAGATAATGCGGGTTTCCGTCCCCCCTATCCCGCTCCTTATAAAGGAGCGGGGTGGGGGCTCGGCCGCCCCGCTCAGCCAATCAAGACACGGAAGGCACAGGGAACTGGGCCCGACCCGCTGCCTCGACCCGTGACGGCCCGGTTTCCCGCCTCCACCGTTCGCCACTCCAAGCGCATGGAGGCCGCGTGGCAGGCGTGCAGAGCTGAGGCGACGGATGAGGCGACCTCTCCCCACCCCGTGATCGTGGGGAGTGGACGCCTCGAAGACCACGCCTCCACGCCTCCCTCCGTTTATGGGGAAGATGCGAACCGCCAGGAGGCGGGCGTTTCATTTTTTCTGAATAAAGAACCACCCACGATCTCTCCCACGACGCCGCAATCGAAGCGTGCCGTTCGGGGAGGGCGCAGTGGATGCGGAGTAAGGTACGACGTGACCCAGACTGCGCGTGCCCGTGCCCTGTTTTGGGCCTGGCCCAACAGCGCTCGGCACCGTGTATGGCCTAGGCCCGGGGGCTCCTGTCGGTGTACTAGAGTAGGGGTACCCTAGTATCCCGAACTTGTGCACGGGCAGTCGCAGCACCACGCGGCAAGGCTTGCCAGGTGATCGCCAAGGTCCTCCGTGGTTCCTTTTGAGCCATTCAAGAACAAAGTATTTAAGCCAAGGAGACAAGTCCCCGGCAAGAGGAGCTTGTCGGGAAGGCCACTCGAGGCACAAGACCCCGGCAAGAGGAGCTTGCCAGGAAGGCCAACCAGAGCATCTCAAAGAACTTGCAGCGACGCGCCACGCGTCCCGGCAGGACCCGGCGAGCGACAAGCTCCCGGACGCGGCAAGACAACGGCCGCGACAAGACATTTGCCGTGGCAAGCAACCACTCTGTACCTGCGCTCCAGCTCACCCACCTACGTGTCGCTCTGGGACCCTTCCAGGCGTATGTGGCGGGAGGCTGTGCAGCCAGGGGTACACTGTGGCATGCAGCGCTGACCAGATCGCCATCGTGGCAAGCGGAGGCGCCCCTGACGGTCCCTTTTCTGCACCGTCTGGGCGACGTACATAGGCATTTAATGCCTTTGTCCCCTGTCGTCAGGGTTAGGTATGATACACTGTGTAGGTAGTTGTACCTACCGCAGCACCTTTCCATTTTTGCCCTTGCCTACGTTGCCACCTGTTGGAGACCCCTTGAGCATATAAAAGGAGGCCCATGCACAACGGAGAGGGGGATCGCTCCCAGGGAGACGAACAGTAGAACACTCACGCTCGGTCTCGTTAGCTGCTGGTGTGTACTGTAGCACTCAGCGCTCCCGAGCAAGAACTCAATACAATCCACAAAGCAGCAGTAGGAGTATTATCTCTCCGGAGAGCTCCGAAGCTGGGTAAAACCCCTCGCGTGCCTCGCCTTGATCCGCTCTTTGCGCGACCTCCGCCCCCCGCCGAACCGAGAAGGGGCTCCATCCCCATAGGTGCTCGAGGAGCCAGATTTCCCCGGCAAATAGCGTCCGCAAGACTACTAGTTCTATGAAGAATAGAACCACCCATAGAGGGCAAAGCACCAGCACAAGTAAAGAAATCTTGAATAACTTCTTTTCCAATAATATTACCACTACCGATTCGAAATCTTTTTGTATGATAGGTAGGGGTTTCTTCAGCAGGAGCTTCAGAATTTTCTATGATATTATTATCGCCCATATCGGCGATAATTTCCCCAATTTCAGACATAACAACGAGCAAGCGAGAAAAAGGCAAACGGAAAAGAGGAGGAGATTGGGAAAGAGAGGGCGAATAAAATGACAAGGGTGAAGTGGGGGAGAGGAAAACGAGAGGCAAATGGCAACTAATGTAATGCGGGAGATAGGGATTGTGATGTTTACTTGGTATGTTGACTTTTTGCGTAGACAATGGCGCCATAAGTGGCTCGTTCTTAGGAGTCCAAATCTTGACTTGCTATTGCCTAAGCCTCCCGGGCAACGGCCCCAGAAATTCTTCTTGCTACCTCTTGAGCACTGCGTTGGATTTCCCCGAAGAGGAGAGGATGATGCAGCAAAGTAGCGTAAGTATTTCCCTCAGTTTTTGAGAACCAAGGTATCAATCCAGTAGGAGGCTAAGCGCAAGTCCCTCGTACCTGCACAAAACAATAGCTCCTCGCAACCAACGCGATTAGGGGTTGTGAATCCCTTCACGGTCACTTACGAGAGTGAGATCTGATAGAGATGATAGATAATATTTTTGGTATTTTTGGTATAGAGATGCAAAGTGAAAAGTAAAAGGCAAAGTAAAAAAGCATAGCAAGATTAAATTGATGGAGATTGATATGATGAGAATAGACCCGGGGGCCATAGGTTTCACTAGTGGCTTCTCTCAAGAGCATAAGTATTCTACGGTGGGTGAACAAATTACTGTTGAGCAATTGACAAAATTGAGCATAGTTATGAGAATATCTAGGTATGATCATGTATATAGGCATCACGTCCGAGACAAGTAGACCGACTCCTGCCTGCATCTACTATTATTACTCCACTCACCGACCGCTATCCAGCATGCATCTAGAGTATTAAGTTACAAACAGAGTAACGAATTAAGCAAGATGACATGATGTAGAGGGATAGTTTCAAGCAATATGATAAAAACCCCATCTGGTTATCCTCGATGGCAACAATACTATACGTGCCTTGCTGCCGCTTCTGTCACTGGGAAAGGACACCGCAAGATTGAACCCAAAGCCAAGCACTTCTCCCATGGCAAGAAAAACCAATCTAGTAGGCCAAAACAAACTGATAATTTGAAGAGACTTGCAAAGATAACCAATCATACATAAAAGAATTCAGAGAAGATTCAAATATTATTCATAGATAGACTTGATCATAAACCCACAATTCATCGGTCTCAACAAACACACTGCAAAAAGAAGATTACATCGAATAAATCTCCACGAGAGAGGGGGAGAACATTGTATTGAGATGCAAAAAGTGAGAAGAAGCCATCTAGCTAATAACTATGGACCCGTAGGCCTGAGGTGAACTACTCACACTTCATCGGAGAGGCTAGGGTGATGTAGAAGCCCTCCGTGATGACGGCCCTCTCTGGTGGAGCTCCGGAACAGGCAACAAGATGGGATCTCGTGGGTACAGAAGGTTGCGGCGGTGGAATTAGGTTTTCGGCTCCATATCTGATCGTTTGGGGGTATGTAGGTATATATAGGAGGAAGGAGTACGTCGGTGGATCACCGAGGGGCCCACGAGGCAGGGGCGCGCCCCCACCCTCGTGACCGCCTCTTTGCTTCCTTAGAGTAGGGTCCAAGTCTCCTGGATCACGTTCGGTGAGAGAATCACGTTCCCGAAGGTTTTATTCCGTTTGGACTCCATTCGATATTCTGTTTCTCCGAAACTCTGAAATAGGCAAAAAACAGCAATTTTGGGCTGGGCCTCCGGTTAATAGGTTAGTCCTAAAAATAATATAAAAGTTGAAATAAATCCCAATATAGTCCAAAACAGTAGATAATATAGCATGGAGCAATCAAAAATTATAGATACGTTGGAGACGTATCACCCCCAGTCCTTGGCGTCTCCATTGTAGCTTCGATGGAACTCTCGCCCTCAAGATTATGTTCATTATACTCTTCAACAACTTCTTTACTTGAAATCTCAATCCCATCACTTGTAGTTTTTACCTTCTGTTTAAATGGATCGGCTTGAAGCAGCCGATGCAAAAACTTTTTGCCATCGGGACCAATCGGAATAGACTGGTCATCTCTTGGTGTTTCAACAAACTTCAATCGTCCTTTTTCAATGGTCGGTTTAAATATTTGACGAAACATGTTGCAATCCTCAAAATTATGCTTGGACAAATCATGAAACTTACAATACATTCGTCCTTGGATTGATGGCTTAACATGGTGATCAAGAATTGTAATGTAATTATTTTTCAGCAACAAATCAAATATTTGATCACACATGCTTGAATTGAAGGTATACTTCTTGTTTTCTAGCCGATCTTGCTGTGTGAATGGCTTTGGATATAAGAAAACGAATGGTTTAGATTTGGATTCTCCCCATTCGGCTATGCATTGTGTTTTCCACTCTATCTCCGATGTCTTTGGATAAGATATTATATTAGCATCGGTTTTCTCAATAGAATTTAACCTTGGCTTTAAATTTCTGAAATGAAGATATTTAGAACATACATGTCTCAGTTGAGACCAAGTGCAAGCCAAGTACGAAATAAGCAAAGCTACCCAAATAGATATGAAATTTAGATAAAGCAACGGGGAAAGCTTTGGCTGTAACAATAAGTCATTATCGGTCTTTATAAATGGCACAATGGGTTGACCAATATGTTCCATAACAATTTTATTGCTAACAAGTAAATTACCCTTCTTCATTGGTCCTTAAAAATTACTTATGAGGATTTTTCTAATAGATGCATCAACAATAAAGTTCTGACCAAATCCAAAAATAGGTAAATTACTTGCTAAACATACATCTTCAAATATATTGGGAGAGCATGATGGTTGTATCACTTAAATAATTCTTTTCTCCGTCTTTGGATGGCTCCCCAATGCCTTTTCATCACCTTTTCCTTGATGTTGTGCATTGTTACTTTGAAGATCCTTGTCAACCGAACTTGGTTCGGCTACTTGTTCTTGTCCTTGAGGCTTGTCAATTTCTATGGCACGGAACTCATAGGGCAGGAAGTAGGTTCCATTAACTTCAGAAAAATCAAGCATGGTTGTTTTGCTATGCCTGCCATGCTCTTTCTCAATAATGCTTGCCTCTTCGGATTTGATGGATTCAGAATATATACTACTTGATTCGGCCTTCTCAACCGAAGCAGTTTTAAGTTCCGAATCATCCTTCTTTTCATTGATACTACCAATTGGCAATGCTTCTTTTATTTGAGCCAATTCTTTCTCTGTTTGTTTCTGGCGGCGAGCGGCAAAATTGGCTTTAAATTTTTTCTCAATTTCAGACCACACCGGATATGATTGCCCCCAAATGCTTTCAGATTCTTTCGGCAATGACACACGGGTGTTGCCGAAATTTTGCAATTGTGTAGGGGGTTGTTGACACCAGATTTTGGCACGGTCAAGAACTTATTTAAGATGGCCACAAATGGAGAAGTGATCTACATGAAAGAGTTTTGTATTGTTGAGATGAACATCTTTGAAGTTTGGGTCATCGCCGTCCGATTTCATCTCGAAGGCCGAAACTATGCTCAAAGTACTAAGATCTTATATTCAGCGTACAGTTTGGCTGATTAAGCCCCCAAGACGTCCTCAAATGGAAAAATGATCTACACGGGTTGTCTTCGTCTCGCTGAAAAAATTGATTTTGATATAAAAATCGTCCAAATCCGAGTCCGTATGCAAAAGTTAGAGCAATCAGAGTGCAGCTCTGTCACGAGGCGAGATGTGGCGCGGCCCACCACACACATGTCTGATGGGTAGCGCGAGGGAATAGCCTGTTTTGTGCGACTGATTTGACCATCAAGATGAACTCTGATAAAAAACGTTCAACATGAAAGTTGTTCATCTCGTCAAAACGGTCAAGATTCCTCTTGGGCTCGTTTCCATCCGAGATCGTTTATCACCATAAAAAAGACCCACAAGGTGCAGCCAGTTTAAACCGAACAATTTTGGAAAGTTCGGACAAAACTAATCCGAATTTGACCAGGGTTTTGGATGTGAACTCAAGCCTTTTCCTTGCATGGGAAGTCCAGCCGCCTCTTATATATCTAAGGGGTGTAGGCCGATTCAACAACACACAAGCGATCAAATCATCTACCACTTTTTATCTTTTATGTTTTCTCCTTAACCCTAGTTCTTCTTCTTGCTCGTTCATCGTCTGTTCTTCTTGTTGCAGGGCGGCGAACCTCGAGGCCCTTGGGGCGATCAGGTCGACCTAGGGAAGCCCATAGCCGCCGTGCGCCCTGACAAGGTCCCTCCCGGGCGTGTGGGGTTTCGGGTCAACATAAGTGCCCGCCGGATTGCCTGCGTACCGCGCTTCCGGACGAGTCTCCTTCGACGTGAGCTGCGGTGCATCACCCCCGGCGTCGAGGGTACACGGTGACGTGTTCGTGTGCGAACACACTTTTTGGCGACTCGGCTGGGGACGAAGCTTTGAACGGTCTCCAGCCCGTTCTTGCTACGAAGAGAGCGTCATCTAGGGTTTGCAATCTACAAAGGTAATATGAATACCCAATTCAGTTATGTAGATGCGAATAATGCATATGTTGTTGCTAGATCTTTTAATCAGCATAATGTGTTGGCTTGCCCTAGTTTTATAAATAAAGCATCTTGTTATGCGCAACAGTCGATTCAGAATAATCTTCATGCTTCAAATTCATATAATTTTAGCAACATGCAACATATGTATTCCAACTCCCATGCATCGGCAACCGCAAAAATTCATATGCCATTGAACAACATGATGAGTTCGGTTAATCAAGTTGAAACACCTCACATGGGAACTTATGATAGTATGCAACAAAGTGTTTCTCCTTTTTATTCATTGGCAACTAGCTTGCAATATGTTAATCCAAACATGCCGGTGGATAGAGCAATTGGCCATGCTACTACTAGTTATCCGGCCAATTACCCTCAACCATCATATGCTACACCTCATGCTTCTAATGTTTTGGCACCATATGCAACTATATGTATTCATAATTCGGCTTTGCACCTTCATGCTAATAGCTGAATAACTGAAAATTCTATAGGATCACATGTGCCTTCACCTAGTACCATGGCATACAATGTTTCCCCTGCATAATTACAGAATTTCGGCGACATCACATTACCGTAAGAGTCTAAAAGTGTCGGGGGGCAATTCTATCCAGATTGGGTCATTAAGAAAAATCTTACATCTTTTTGGGACGAGTGCAATGTTGTTCTAAATGAATTAATGAAAGAGGGGAAACCTATTAGTTCTGCTGCAATACAAGCTAGATTATGTCAAAAAGAGAAAGCATTGAGTGTGGATAGAATTATCAAAAAGAGTGGTGATTGGGATAACAAAGTTAATTCGGTTATTGAAAAGACCGAATCAAATATTATGTATGCCGAATCTGTTCTAGAAAAAGAGGACAACAAGGTGTTGGGGAGCTATTCGAAAGAGGAACAACATATCGTTCAAGTAACGCAACCATCATGCTTTCCAAAAGTGTTTGAAAAGGTATGTCTAGAAAGTGATTTACCTATCTTCCAATTTGGTCACAACTTTATTGTTGATGTTTCTATAAGAAAAATTATCATAAGTAATTTTGAAAGACAAATGAAGAAGGGTAATTTACTTGTTAGCAATAAAATTGTTATGGAACATATCGGTCAACCTATTATGCCATTTACAAAGACCGATAGTGATTTATTATTGCAGCCAAAGTTTTTCCCATTGCTTTATTTAGAATTCATATATGATTGGATAGCTTTGCTTGCTTCATACTTGGCTTACGCATGGCCTCAATTGAGACATGTATGTTCTAACTACTTTGATTTCAGAAATTTAAAGCCAAGGTTATACTGTGTTGAGAAAACCGATGATGGTATAATTTCCTTTTCAAAGACATCGAAGATAGAGTGCAAAACACAACGCATAGCCGAATGGGGTAATGCAAAACCTAAACCATTCTATTGCTTAACTTCAAAGCCATTCTCACAGCAAGATCGGCTAGAGAATAAAGAGTTTACCTTCAATTCAAGGATGTGCGATCAAATATTTGATTTGTTGTTGCAAAAGAATTACATAAAAATTCTTGATCACCATGTCAAGCCATCAATTCAAGGACGAACATAATTTTGAGGATTGCACCATTCGTTCAAACATAATTTTGAGGATTGCAATATGTTTCGTCAAGTAGTCAAATCGTCCATTGATAAAGGATGATTGAGATTTGTTGAGACACCAAAGGATGACCAGTCTATTTCGATTGGTCCAGATGGCAAAAAGTTTTTGTATCGGCTTCTTCAAGATGATTCATTAAATGATGAGAAGGAAAACACGGTGGGTGATGGGATCAAGCTTTCAAATAAAGAAGTTGTACAAGAGCAAAATGAAAATATTCTTGAAGGCATCAGTTCCATCGAAGATACAATGAAGACGCCAAGGACTGGGGGGCAACAAAGCAATCCAAAGATCGATGCAAGCAAAATAAAAGGAGATAAAGGCCGCAAAAAGCACAAGCACAAGAAATCCAAGGTCACTTTTGCACAGTTATTAGATAAATATCAAAATAAAAGTGAAGAGAATGGTGCTTATCGACCGAGTAATGCAAAAGCATCAAGATCACCCCCTAGGCGCAAATCCAAGCATCGGTATTTGCAAGAAGAGAATTTTAATGCAACGTGTTCATATCCTTATTTTTGGTCGCCAGTGCCGATGTCGTGGATGCCTCCCTATGCTCATGTAGATCGATATTCATCATGGAACAGGTATGATACAATGGCACATTCTCGATCATATTTTATACCATCTCACCATTATTATGCAGCTTCAAGAAGATCAATGTTCAGAGAGCTGTCATATGTTCAAGACCATTTCAATAAGAAAGAATTGGTCCGGAGCTCAAGAAAGAAGGAAGAGGTGATCAAACAAGTATATCGAGTTAAAAAAGGTGGTCGCAAGAGTGCCAATTCAGATTTGATCTTTAAGGATAAAGAGCCAATTAAAGTGTTAACATTGGCTACTAAAGGCAATGAGATGAAGCAATCAATTGTCGGGAATCAAAGTGCCAAATCTGAAGAAAATAAGTTGAAAGTGCACAACGTAAAACAAGAATTGTCATTAGTTCAAAGAAAATCACAGTCGGGGCGCTCACTTGGCTTATCGTATTGGCAAAAAAAGAAATTACAAAAACTTAGTGCACAAGAGCTCGAAAATTGAAACATGGCATGGGTTCCCAAAGGAAATAATCAAAACAAGAGTGATGTGCAAGGTTCCATTGCAAGAAGTGCGAAAAGGTAAAGAAGGAAAAGAGTGAAAATTATGAACGACCAAGCCAAAGGTTTCAACATCTTCGGTGCGCACATTATCCACATTCTCCAACTATGCCATTGATGCCAATGACATGGAATTCATCCTCAGGTATGACTGGTTACTCTCCTTGGACTTATTTTGATCCATGGACGCAATATAACTTCTTACAACATGGAAGGGTTTTACCTTATCACCATACATTCGATTAGCTGTATTTTATTCCTAATCAAAGTGGTCGATATATAACTATCGCCCTAAGCAAAGACATGGACGATATATAATTATCGCCCTAAGCACATATAAATGGATGATGGAGTGTTGACATCGTCCTTAGAACAAACTCTGGGCAAATTATTTTTCGGCATCCAAGTTTTGCCCAAAAACAGGGGGGCATGTGTTGACACCAGATTTTGGCACGGTCAAGAACTTATTTACGATGGCCTCAAATGGAGAAGTGATCTACATGAAAGAGTTCTGTATTGTTGATATGAACATCTTTGAAGTTTGGATCATCGCCGTCCGATTTCATCTCGAAGGTCTAAACTATGCTCAAAGTACCAAGATCTTATATTCAGAGTACAGTTTGGCCGATTAAGTCCCCAAGACGACCTCAAATGGAAAAATGGTCTACATGGGTTGTCTTCGTCTAGTCGAAACAATCCATTTTGATATAACAATCTTCCAAATCCGAGTTCGTCTGCAAAAGTTTGAGCAATCGGAGTGCAGCCCTGTCACGAGGCGAGATGTGGCGCGCCCCACCAGATACATGTCCGATGGGTAGCGCGAGGGAATAGCCTGTTTTGCGCAACCTATTTGACCCTCAAGATGACCTCTGATCAAAAAACGTTCAACATGAAACTTGTTCATCTCGTCGAAATGGTCAAGATTGCTTTTGGGCTCGTTTCCATCCATGATCGTTTACCACCACAAAAAAGACCCACAGTGTGCATCCAGTTTAAACCGAACAGTTTTGGAAAGTTCAGACAAAACTAATCCGAATTTGACTAGGATTTTGGACGTGAATCCAAGATTTTTCCTAGCACGAGAAGTCCAGCCGCCTCTTATATATCTAAGGGGTGACGGCCGATTGAACAACACACAATCGATCAAATCATCTACCACTTTTTATCTTTTATCTTTTCTCCTTAACCCTAGTTCTTCTTCTTCCTCGTTCTTCGTCTGTTCTTCTTGTTGCAGTGCGGCGAACCTCGAGGCCCTAGGGGCGATCAGGTCGACCTAGGACAGCCCATAGCCGTTGTGCGGCCTGACGGGGTCCCTCCCGGCCGTGTGGGGTTTCGGGTCAATAAAAGTGCCTGCCGGATTGCCTGTGTACCGCGCTTCTGGACGAGTCTCCTTCGAGGTGAGCTGCGGTGCATCACCCCCGACGTCGAGGGTACACGGTGACGTGTTCGCGTGCGAACAGGGGATTATAATATGATGTAGTACTAGGTGAAGGCATATGCATTCTTGTAAAATCATATTTTTGCTTGCCAATTTTATCAATTGGGAAAGATTCATCTTCTTGCAAAACTCTAGCTTTTATTGCGGCATAATCAGGAACTAGCCCCTTTTCATGTTATTCAAGGCAAAGAGCACTAATCCTCTTATTTTGGGCTAAACTACTCAATGCAGGCACCACTACCTCATCTTCTATAATATTGGGCACAACCGCTCCTGTAAAATTTACATTTATTCGGCTATAACCAGGAGGGTGTGAAGCCAAATTATGAGCATGTACAGTTGTGTATGGTGCCGAAAAATTACTAACATGAGGTGTAGCATATGACGGCCGAGAGTAACTGGCCGAATAACTGGTAGTAGCATGGCCAATTCTCCCATTCATCGGCATGGTTGGATTAGTATATTGCACATTACTTGCCGATGAATAAAAAGGTGAAACACTTTGTTGCATGCTATTGGAAGTTCCTACACGAGGTGTTTCAACTTGATTGACCAAACTCATATATCATGTTGTTCATTGGCATAACGATTTTTGGGGTTGCCGATGCATGAGAGTTGGAGTAGGTATGGTGCATGTTACTAGTATCATAAGTAGTTGAAGCAGGTAAATTACTTTGAATCGGCCTTTGCACATAATTAGATGCATGGTTGAAAAAACTAGGGCTGGCCGATAGAGTATACTCATTAAACGATCTAGTAACACCATGCGAATTATTTGCATCTACAGTAGGGGATTGAGTATTCATATTACCTTTATTGATTGCAAACCCTAGATGACGATCTCTTCGTAGTAAGAACGGACCGGAGACCGTTCAAAGCTTCGTCCCCAGCGGAGTCACCAAAAAGTGTGTTCGCACACCAACACGTCACCGTGTACCCTCGACGTCGGGGGTGATGCACCGCAGCTCACGTCAAAGGAGACTCGTCCGGAAGTGCGGTACGCAGGCAATCCGGCGGGTGCTTTTGAGGACCCGAAACCCCACACGCCCGGGAGGGACCCCGTCAAGACGCACGACGGCTATGGGCTGCCCCAGGTCGACCTGATCGCCCCTAGGGCCTCGAGGTCCACCGTCCGGCAATCAAGAAGAACAGACGAAGAACAGACAAAAGTGGATAGATTGATTGATCGATTGTGTGTTGTTCAATCGGCCATCACCCCTTAGGTATATATAAGAGGCGGCTGGACTTCCCGTGTAAGGAAAAGGCTTGGATTCACGTCCAAAACCCTAGTCAAATTCGGATTGGTTTTATCCGAACTTTTCAAAACTGCTTGGTTTTTAAGCTGGCTCCACCTTGCGGGTCTTGTCTGTATTAGTAAACGATCTTGGATGGAAACGAGTCCAAAAGCTATCTTGATCGTCTCGACGAGACGAACAACTTTCATGTTTAACGTTTTTCGATTTAACGCCATCTTCTGGGCCAAAACAGTCACGCAAAATATAAAATATATGTTCCCTCGCGCTACCCATCAGACATGCATCTTTTAGGGCGCGCCACATCTCGCCTCATGACAGGGCTGCACTCCGATTACTCTAACTTTTGCATAAAACTCGTATTTGCATGATTTTTATATCAAAATCGGTCGTTTCGACAAGACGAAGACAATCCGCGTAGATCACTTTTCATACGAGGCAGCCTTGAGAGCGTAATCAGCCGAATAGTGTTCCGAATACAAAATCTCAGAACTTCGAACATAACTTCGGCCTTAGAGATGAGACCGGATGGCTATTACCGAAATATCAAAGTTTCTCCTTTTGACGATACAGAACTTTCTCA
Organism: Aegilops umbellulata; assembly: GCA_032464435.1. Lineage (NCBI taxonomy): Eukaryota > Viridiplantae > Streptophyta > Magnoliopsida > Poales > Poaceae > Aegilops > Aegilops umbellulata. The sequence continues at coordinate 430,301,532 of CP136055.1, read as the reverse complement.
CTATGAGCACTTTACAATTTGAGGTCATCTTAATTATGCTTTTGACCATGCCAAAATTTGGTGTCAATAGAACGATATTCGCCGGTTAGGTTCAGACAGCGAACGTTCGTTCACTAGTCTTTCCTTTTAATTTTAGCCCAGGGACCTATCCGCGATTACTTTTATCGCAGATTAGCCCCTGGTCTTTGAACGCTCGCCGTTTCTTAACCGTTTGTCCAAATTCATTGAAACCAACGCCAAAATCTTCGTCTCGAGCCCCTCTTTCTGTTTAATAAACTTGAGAAAGGTTTTGAAAATCTAAAATTTGGTTTCAAGCATATTTTTATTCAAAGTTCTTTTGACCGTAGTTTCAATTCCGTAGCTCCGATTTGGTTGATTCTTTTTGCGGATCGAATCTCTTCGATTGGGTTTTTAGATTCGATCTTCTTATTTGAGTTTTACCCTTGCATCTATGCTTGAGTGCTTATGTATGCTATTGCTTGTTTGCGATAGAATTCCCGGAGTGTGAGGCGTGCTACTACGAGTCACTAGGTTTTGCGGATCGCCGGCAAGGCAAGTAACACATTGATCATACTTCTTTCATACCCAGTTTTTATGCATTAATTTCAATCCTCAAACATTGCATGATTAGGATGTGAGTAACATGTGGGTGTTGGGAAGTAGATGATGAGGTAGAACCTATTGCCCTGTTTATTATGAAACCCTGGGAGTTACTACTATGTTATGCTTACTGCTAAGCTATGCTCGTAGACATGGATTGGGTTTGAGTGTATCCATGATAGATGTGAGATTATTATTTCATGGTTAACTTAAGGTGGCTACTTAAATACACATCTGGGTGGATTGCTTGCGGGCACCTGGAGAATCCAGTGTTGTCCTGGGATATCCCGGAGTACCCGTGTGATCATGCTATGGTTCGCCATTCAGGCTCAAAGGGATCATAAGATTATTCATGCTAGAAACTTCCGTGTGCAGCCACAAGCTATTATGGGCTCTAGCATAGTTGAGTATGTTACATGAACTCTTTCAGTGGTGGGCTAGCAGATGTAGGGGAAAGTAGGTGTAACTATCCATCCAGAGTAAAGAGTTAATGTTTCTGAAAGACTGTGTCTCGGTCATCCATTTCTCAAACACCATGTAGTGCGAGAAATCCAACGAAGGAGATCGAGTCTTGTGGGGAAAAGTGCGCAAACCTCTGCAGGGTGTACAATCTAATCATGGTTAGCCGTGTCCCCGGTTATGGACATATTGAGTATTTGGTTCTTGGATTATCATATGGATCTCATAACTCTAAATTAATTTGTTGGGTTGATAATTACTATTAATTGGGATTGAGTTGGAGGAACCTTCTCAATGTTGTTCAACTACCATGATAGTTAAATAAAATATATTCCTTTGTTGTAGGAAAAAATTGATTTTCGCCAAACATTGTAGCCAGTAGAGCCTCCACCAGCCATATATGCATGTAGTGATATCATTTATCTTGTTCATTGCTCTACTGTGTTATCTTGCCAGCGTATTTCATGCGCTGATCCGTTTTCGGGCTGCAACATATCATGTTGTAGACTTCTCAGACGAAGAGTAAGGTGCGCTAGGTCATTGTCGTGCACTCAGCTATGCCGTTGGAGTTGATGGACTCACTTTATCTTCCAAGCCTTCCGTTGTTTTTTTTAGATGGCCTTAAGCCATATTTATTGAGTTCTCTTTTGAGACATTCGATGTAATAAGTGTGTGATTACACTCTGTTTTAAATCCTTCGAGTATTGTGTGTGTCAGCATTACCGATCCATGGATGACACTTATGCACAGAGACTTGACCGTCTGAGGTCGGGTCGCTACAACTTCATCTCGTTGCTATTGTGCCTTTTGTTGCACTGCACAAAACACTTTTGTTTTAAGAGTGTTTTGTGCAGTTCAACCAAAATGTCACACCGCGTCGTTGCTTGATTTCTAGATCTTAGTGGAACTGCACAAGAGGAGATCTTACTTCCTATCTGTGTTGGCAAATTTGGTTCAGATCTTCTTCTTGTGAGTTGTTTTAATTCTGTGTCATGAGAGGTTAGTACTAGCCTTCTTTCACATGATTGTGCAGTGTGCTTTCATGTGTTGTGCTACTTGTACGGTAATGTTGCTTGACTTTAGTGAACTGCACAAATGGAGACAAGACTTCCAATCTGTATGTGCATGGTAATATCCCATTGAGGTAAGATAAGGATAGTGCACAACTTTTGGCATGTATTTTGAAACTTCCATCAGAAAATAAATGTACTTGTTTAGTGCTATACTTGTGCTCCCTAATTGTCCTGCCAAATCTTACATTGAAGGCGAAGCTTGTCTGTTATTGAACCAAGTGTTGAAGGGGAAGAACAAGCGAAAGAAAAACAAAAATCAACTCCCGGTGTTGTAATTAAGCACTGGAACTGTGATGACAAAAGTAATGATATAGTTTTGCATCGTAATTTATTGCGATGGTTGGAGCGAGCAATTGTTTTGCCACTGATTTGATGCCACTCTTAATGTAATATGTAATTATCTCTACTTGTGCAAACATGGATCTTCTTTAAAGATACCATATATATTTTAGTGCAACTGTATAAGAAGATGTTAGAAACATTAAACTAATCGAGGAGTATATAGTAAGCATGGCAACCACAGTAGATAACAATAGATGGTTCCGGAGAAGTGCTTGATCTATATGCTCTACACAATAAGCCTCCTGACAGGTTGTTACTTGCCCACGGATTTCATCCATATGATTGAGCTTTGTCATCTCTATTGGTGTTGTGCTACTGTTTAGATACTGTCATGATAAAGTGGTATTGTCCTTGAGAAGTGCTTCATCTGTGATGTTTTAAATATTTCCTTTCTTTTTATTCGAGCAAACAGGGATGCTAGCATTTAGTTGTCCTCTTGTATTTGCACAACATGATCATCCTCCTCTGAATAAGAATATGGAGTACGTGAAGTGACTATTTCCGATTATGCCAGGATGAAGAAGCCATGTCTATCTTCTCATCAGAAGGAGCAGTTGAAGGATGGTTACATTACTCCCCACAAGACCAAACTAACTTCATCTTAGAAGAACTGACAGATCTCCATCTTTTTTGCTGTGATGCGCAAGTACAATGTTGTTCTAGGATTCTTTCCGGTGAGTTCCATGTTTTTTAAAGTGTGCTCTACATGGACCATGTAGGTGCCTGTTTAAACTGTCAATTCATAGTACAGTTTGCCCTATACTAATCACTTATTTTGTATTTGTGCAAACAGGGGTGCTCAACTTGATTTCAATGGGAACTGCACAAAATGTTCATGAATACATCGAATCATTAATTTCCACCACAAGAAAGGAGGTGCCGATATGTTCAAGTTGTTGCAACATATAAAGGCGAAATCATACAAGCTACACGAGAATTTGGTTGATTTTGGTGGAAATGCACAAAAAGAACAACTGGTTTGTTTAACACGAAGTGCCATGTTAATGTCCGAACTAATGGCAAACCCTGCCCATTCCACAATAGTAGGCATTTGATATTTTGGAAGGGGAAAACCTTGTCAAAGTTTGCCCATTGATGTACGCAAAACAACACGCATTTGACATTTTGGAATGGGACAACCTTGTCAAATTTTGCTCATTGATGTTAGCAAGAAGACATGCCTTTGATATTTTCGAACGGGACGCCCTTTGGTGTCAGCATCATCGATCGATTTTTCTTTATTGTTTAGTTGTGAAGTAAATATTGGCTCTGACATGTGAATCACTGAGATGCCTAATCATCGATTGTTTTTCTCTACGAATTGTCGAGCCTGTGTGTTTGATTGCAATGTACAAGAATGCTAAAAAGAAGCTCAAACTCTTTGTACTCCCTCTGTTCCTTTTTACTTCGCATATTAGATTTCTTTCAAGTCAGTTGATTTTAAATTGTGAATGTTCATACTTTTTTCTAAAAGATTGGTCAAAGTAGAGATGCTTTGACCGCAGACAAGACTTGTATGCACACTGATAACCCACAAGTATAGGGAATCACAACAGTTTCTGAGGGTAGAGTATTCAACCCGAATTTATTGATTCGACATGGAGCCAAAGAATATTCTCAAGTATTAGCAGTTTAGTTGTCAATTCAACCACACCTAGAAAACTTAATATCTGCAGCAAAATATTTAGTATCAAAGTAGTATGGAAGTAACAGTAACGGTGGTAAAAGTAACAATAGTAGTTTTTGTAGTAATTGTAACAGTGGCAACGGAAAAGTAACTAAGCAAAGATCAATATGTGAAAAGCTCGTAGGCAATGGATCAGAGATAGATAATTATGTCGGATGTGATTCCTCATGCAACAGTTATAACATAGGGTGACATAGAACTAGCTCCAGTTCAGCAATGTAATGTAGGCATGTATTCCTAATATAGTCATACGTGCTTATGGAAAAGAACTTGCACGACATCTTTTGTCCTACTCTCCCGTGGCAGCGGGGTCCTATTGGAAACTAAGGGATATTAAGGCCTCCTTTTAATAGAGTACCGGACCAAAGCATTAACACTTAGTGAATACATGAACTCTCAAACTACAGTCATCACCGGGAGTGGTCCCGATTATTGTCACTTCGGGGTTACCGGATCATAACACATAGTAGGTGACTATTGACTTGCAAGATAGGAACAAGAACTCACATATATTCATGAAAACATAATAGGTTCAGATCAAAAATCATGGCACTCGGGCCCTAGTGACAAGCATTAAGCATAGCAAAGTCAGAGCAACATCAATCTTAGAACATAATGGATACAAGGGATCAAACCCTAACAAAACTAACTCGATTACATGGTAAATCTCATCCAACCCATCATCATACAGCAACCCTATGATGGAATTACTCACGCACGGCGGTGAGCATCATGAAATTGGTGATGGAGGATCGTTGATGATGATGATGGCGACGGATTCCCCTCTCCGGAGCCTCAAACGGACTCTAGATCAGCCCTCCGAGAGAGATTAGGGCTTGGCGGTGGCTCCGTATCGTAAAACGCGATGAATCCTTCTCTTTGATTTTTTTATCCTCGAGCGTGAATATATAGAGTTGGAGTTGAGGTCGGTGGAGCCTCAGGGGGGCCATGAGGCACGGGGGCGCGCCCCCACCCTCGTGAACAGGGTGTGGGCCGCCTGGTGTTGATTCTTTCGCTAGTATTTTTTATATATTCCAAAAATATTCTCCGTGAAGTTTCAGGTCATTCCAAGAACTTTTATTTCTGCACAAAAATAACACCATGGCAATTCTGCTAAAAACAACATCAGTCCGGATTAGTTCCATTCAAATCATGCAAGTTAGAGTCCATAATAAGGGCAAAAGTGTTCGGAAAAGTAGATACGTTGGAGACGTATCAACTCCCCCAAGCTTAAACCTTTGCTTGTCCTCAAGCAATTCAGTTGATAAACTGAAAGTGATAAAGAAAAACTTTTACAAACTCCGTTTGCTCTTGTTGTTGTAAATATGTAAAGCCAGCATTCAAGTTTTCAGCAAAGATTATGAACTAACCATATTCACAATAACATTTAACTCTCATGTTTACTCATATCAATGGCATAATCAACTAGCAAGCAATAATAATAAATCTCGGATGACAACACTTTCTCAAACTAATCATAATATGACATAACAAGATGGTATCTCACTAGCCCTTTCTGAGACCGCAAAACATAAATGCAGAGCGCCCCTGAAGATAAAGGACTGACTAAACATTGTAATTCATGGTAAAAGAGATCCAGTCATAGTCATACTCAATGTAAACTAATATTAATGCATGCAAATGACAGTGGTGCTCTCCAGCTTGTGCTTTTTAGTAAGAGGGTGATGACTCAACATAAAAGCAAATAGATAGGCCCTTCGCAGAGGGAAGCAGGGATTTGTAGAGGTGCTAGAGCTCGATTTTGAAATAGAGATAAATAATATTTTGAGTGGCATACTTTCATTGTCAACATAACAACCAAGAGATCTCGATATCTTCCATGCTACACACATTATAGGCGGTTCCCAAGCAGAATGGTAAAGTTTATACTCCCCCACCACCAACAAGCATCAATCCATGGCTTGCCTGAAACAACAGGTGCCTCCAACTAACAACAGTCCTGGGGGAGTTTTGTTTGCAATTATTTTGATTTGAGCATGGGACTGGGCATCCCGGTGAAAGGCCATTTTCTCGTGAATGAGGAGCGGAGTCCACTCCTCGTGAGAAAGACCCACCTAGCATGGAAGATATAGACAACCCTAGTTGATACATGAGCTATTCGAGCATGCAAAACAGAATTTCATTTGAAGGTTAAGAGTTTGGCACATACAAATTTACTTGGCATGGCAGGTAGATACCGCATATAGGGCGGTATGGTGGACTCATATGGAATAACTTTGGGGTTTATGGAAGTGGATGCACAAGCAGTATTCCCGCTTAGTAAAAATGAAGGCTAGAAAGAGACTGGGAAGTGACCAACTAGAGAGCGACAACAGACATGAACATGCAATAAAATTAATCAACACTGAGTGCAAGCATGAGTAGGATATAATCCACCATGAACATAAATACCATGGAGGATATGTTGATTTTGTTTCAACCACATGCGTGAACATGTGCCAAGTCAAGCCACTCGAATCGTTCAAAGGAGGATACCACCCTATCATACCACATCATAACCATTTTAATAGCATGTTGGCACGCAAGGTAGACCATTATAAACTCCTAGCTTATTAAGCATGGCTTGAGCAACTATAATCTCTAATTGTCACTGCAAACATGTTTCATTCTTAATAGGATGAATCGGGAACGATGAACTAATCATATTTACAAAAACAAGATTGGTTGAGTTCATACCAGCTTCTCTTATCTCAATTAGTCCATCATATATCGTCATTATTGCCTTCACTTGCACGACAGAACGGTGTGGATAATAATAATAGTGCACGTGCATTGGACTAAGCTGGAATCTGCAAGCGTTTAATACAAGGGAGAAGACAAGGTAATATGGGCTCTTGGTTAAATCAACAATAATGCATATAAGAGCCACTTCAACATTTTCATCATGGTCTTCTCCTCTCGACCCCCAAAGAACAAGAAAAGAAATAAAACTATTTACACAGGAGAGCTCCCAACAAGAAAAAGAAGAACAAGAAATATTTTTGGGTTTTCTTTTAATTACTACTACTACAAGCATGGAAAGTAAACTAGCCGAAAGCTACAACTAATTTTTTTGATTTTTATTAAGGTTTTTCAAACACACAAGAAGAAGACTAGAAACAGAAAATAAACTAGCATGGACAGTACAATGGAAAAGTATGAGCACCGACAACTAGAATGAGTGTGTGAACATGAATGTAATGTCGGTGAGAAATATGTATTCCCCCAAGCTTAGGCTTTTGGCCTAAGTTGGTCTATGCCCATGGATCAAAGTGGTCCTCTCCAGTGTATTAAGGAGGATCCTCTGGGTGCCACTGGTTGGCTATCTCCTCCGGATCCCACTGATAAACATACTACTGATAAGGGTCAAGTGGTGGCTCAGGCTCAGGCTCTGAACTTGTGTCAGGCTCCAGTACGCATAAATGGCCTCCGGCAAGATGAGGTACGTGCCTGAACAGAGAGGGTGAAGGCAAGGTAATAATCTCACAGTAATTTTTATCAAATATCAATTTATACTTAAGCATCTTCTTCTTATCTTTAACAATAAAATCATGTTCTACCATACTCTTATAATCTACAAAAATAGGAGGCAACAACTTTTCCTCTTTCTCATAATGCCTAATAGCTATGTTAAAGTGTGCAGCAAGGCGCGAAGCAAAGATGCCTCCAAAGATGGGACCCTTTGTACGGTTCAGATTTAACCGTTTAGCAACAATGGCGCCTAAACTGAAAGTAGTATCACGAAACAAGGCATGACGCAAAATAACAATATCAGGGGCACTAAGGTTTCCACTGTTCCCACAACCAATCAAGCATCTACTAGCAAATATTGCAAAGTAACGTAGAACAGGAAAATGTATGCTAGTAATTCTTGCATCAGAAACGTTCCTAGTTTCCCCTATATAAATCATATCAATAAACCCCTCCACATCATTACGATGTGGTTCCTCTATGCTGCCCGCAAAGGGTATCTTACAGACCTGGCAGAAATCACATAATGACATCTCCTTAACCTCGTCATATAAGTGAAATTCCACCGATGGTGGTGATTTCTTAGCATGAAAGTGAAAATTTTGCATGAAAATATTAGTGAGGAGGAGATACTGTTCGCGCTGGTCGCGGAGGAAGTCGATGAGGCCCGCATTCTCAGCCAAATAATAAAAGTCATCATGAATCTCGGCTGCTCTCAAGAACTCATCACACGGCCATTCACACGGACGAACTTCCGCGGTGCGACGGAGATTATATTTGGGCTTCTTATTCTCTTCACTTTGCTTATCCTTCGAGCTTCGGCTCGAAGAGCCCCTCAATAATCTCTACATCATTTTCTGAAAATTTTAGTAACTTAAAATAAAAGTGAACTAAACTCAACAAAATTGATAGCAACTGCGCCCACAAGTGCCTAGAGACCATATCATGCATTAGAACTACTTGGGACCATATAAATTTGACATGCAAGCTCAAGAACAGGGCCACCTCAGCAGCAAAAATTTGCAATAAAGAAAGCACTAGAACAAAAACTAATTGAACCATTGGAGGAGTCACATACCGAAGAACAATCCCCCAAAGCAGTTTTGTGAATGGAGCTTTGAGCAAGGAGATAAAAAATGGCAGCAAGATGAGATAGAACTCGGGTTTGAGCTGGTGGATGATTTTTTCTGGAGGAACACGGAGTGTGTGGGTGCTGAAATAAGTGGAGCGGGGCCACATAGGGCCCACGAGGCAGGGGGCGCACCCTGGACCCTTGTGGCCAGGAGGTGGCCCCCTCTGTTGTGTTCTCAGTGCTAGATATTCTTAAATATTCTACAAAAAATCATATATAATTTTAAAGACATTTGGAGAACTTTTCTTTTCGGGGTATTTTTTATTGCAAGGATAATTCAGAAAACAGAAAGAAAATACTATTTTTGCTTTACTTAATCTAAATAACAGAAAGTAAAAGGAGGGTACAGAAAGTTGTGCTTTCTAACTTCATCCATCTCATGCTCATCAAAAGGAATCCACTAACAAGGTTGATCAAGTCTTGTTAACAAACTCTTTTCGAATAACATGGAACCGGAGAAATTTTGAATAACACTAGGTTACCTCTACGGGGATATGCACGTCCCCAACAATAAGAATATTATATTTCTTCTTGACAGTAGGAAGAGGAAATTCAAAACCTCCAATATTAATTGTTGGAATTTTTCCAATAGAATTGATACTATGGACTTGAGGTTGTTTCCTCGGAAAGTGTACCGTATGCTCATTACCATTAACATGAAAAGTGACATTGCCTTTGTTGCAATCAATAACAGCCCCTGCAGTATTCAAAAAGGGTCTACCAAGGATAATCGACATACTATCGTCCTCGGGAATATCAAGAATAACAAAGTCCGTTAAAATAGTAACATTTGGAACCACAACGGGCACATCCTCACAAATACCGACAGGTATAGGAGTTGATTTATCGGCCATTTGCAAAGATATTTTAGTAGGTGTCAACTTATTCAAATCCAGTCTACGATATAAAGAGGGAGGCATAACACTAACACCGGCTCCAAGATCACATAAAGAAGTTTTAACATAGTTTATTTTAATGGAGCATGGTATAGTTGGTACTCCTAGATCTCCTAGTTTCTTAGGTATTCCACCTTTAAAAGTATAATTTGCAAGCATGGTGGAAATTTCAGCTTCCGATATCTTTCTTTTATTTGTAACAATATCTTTCATATACTTAGCATAAGGATTCATTTTAAGCATATCAGTCAAATTCATACGCAAAAAGTGCTTGATCTGTATGCTCTACACAATAAGCCTCATGACAAAGGTTGTTACTCTCCCACGGATTTCATCCATATGATTGAGCTTTGTCATCTCTACTGGTGTTGTGCTACTGTTTAGATATTGTCATGAGAAAGTGGTATTGTCCATGAGAAGTGCTTCATCTGTGCTGTTTTAAATATTTCCTTTCCTTTTTTCGACCAAAAAGGGATGCTAGCATTTAGTTGTCCTCTTGTCTTTGCACAACAGGATCATCCTCCTCTGAATAAGAATATGGAGTACGTGAAGTGACTAGTTCCGATTATACCAGGATGAAGAAGCCATGTCTATCTTCTTATCACAACGAGCAGTTGAAGGATAGTTACATTACTCCCCACAAGACCAAACTAACTTTAGCTCGGAAGGACTGACAGATCTCCATCTTTTTTGCTGTGATGCGCAAGTACAATGTTGTTCTAGGATTCTTTCCGTTGAGTTCCATTTATTTTAAAGTGTGCTCTACATGGACCATGTAGGTGCCTATTTAAACTGTCAATTCATAGTACATTATAATAATCACTTATTTTGTATTTGTGCAAACATGGGTGCTCAACTTGATTTCAATGGGAACTGCACAAAATGTTCATGAATACATCGAGTCATTCATTTCCACCACAAGAAAGGAGGTGCCGATATGTTCTAGGTGTTGCAACATATAAAGGCGAAATCAAACAAGCTACGAGCGAATTTGGTTGATTTTGGTGGAACTGCAGAAAAAGAACAGCTGGTTTATTTTGCACGAGGTGCCATGTTAATGTCCGAACTGATGGCAAACCCTGCCCATTCCACAATCGTAGGCATTTGATATTTTGGAATGGGAAACCATTGTCAAAGTTTGCTCATTGATGTACACAAAGCAACACGCATTTGACATCTTGGAATGGGACAACCTTGTCAAATTTTGCTCATTGATGTTAGCAAGAAGACATTCATTTGATATTTTCGAATGGGACGAGCTTTGCTGTCAGCAACATCAATCAATTTTTCTTTATTGTTTAGTTGTGAATTAAATATTGGCTCTGACATGTGAATCGCTGAGATGCATAATCATCGATTGTTTTGAATGTTCTCTATGAATTACCAGGCCTATGTGTTTGATTGGAATGTACAGGAACACTAAAAAGCAACTCAAACTCTTTCTACTCCCTCTGTTCCTTTTTACTTCGCATATTAGATTTCTTTCAAGTCAGTTGATTTTACATTGTCAATGTTCATACTTTTTTCTAAAAGATTGGTCACAGTAGAGGTACTTTGACTGCACAAAAACTTGTATACAGACTGAAAAGGACCGGATGGAGTACATGTGAAACTGCTGCAAACGAGGTGATCACCGTGAGAATAATCCTAGTACGTATTGTTTTGCACGTTCATCCAATGCCAGTGATACAAGAATTCAAACTAATCGAACTAAATTCATTCATACACGGTCAGATTTCATATAAACATGCCGGATTTCATTACATTTCATACATTCTTCAACTAAAAAGGGGTGCGCTGGAGGTATAATTAATTAACTGAATCTAGCCACCTGTGTCCGGCTGAGCCGAACAGAAGCTTATTCTCCGGCGGATTGAGCTTCAGTGACTTAACTGCAGGTGCAGTTGCGTAACTGACATGTGGCCCAGATGCCTGTTGGGCCCACGTGTCAGTGACCCAACTGCACCACCAGTTAAGTAACTGAAGGAGCGTCCTTATCGAACATAGCTCTTCGACTCCACGTCCCCTCCAAGAAGCTAATCGGTCGTCAATGGTCAACCCGCCTAGCTTGGCTTCAACCGGAGGGTAGCAGTGGTAGCCTTACTTGGACCCGAGCGGCGGAGACCTACCATGTTCTAGTCTTCCTCGTTTTTTGTGTGGCGCGGCCTCGTTGGCAGCGGGGCGGGGCCTCGACGAAGGCGGCGATGTCCTCTATCTCGTTGTCGGCGGGGCGGCGCCTCAGCGGAGCGGGGGGAATCCTCCCCCTCATTCCCGGTAGGGTGGGGCCTCAGCTGAGCCGGCGATGTCCTCTGCCTCATTGTTGGCGGGGCGGGGCCTCGGCGGAGTAGGGCCTCGCCGAAGCCGGCGAGGTCCTCCGCCTCGGTGCCGGCAGGGCGGGGCCTCAGCGGAGCCGGCGGTGTCCTCTGCCTCGTTGTTGGCTCCGTGGGGCCACGGCGGAGCAGGGCCTTGTCAACGCCAGCGGAGCGGGGACTCGTCGGAGCCGACATTGTCCTCTGCCTCGTCCTCGGTCTCGCCAAACAGCGCCTCGCCCGCTTCATCGTCCTCTTTGTAGGCGGCCGCAAACTCCGCCACCCGCATGCGGTACCGCCAGCACTTCAGGCGGCCCTAGAGGGCGGAGCGGTACGAGTCGACGCCCCTGCTCTGCTCGCTCCGCGGTGATATGCTCCTCGCCTGCAGGTGCTCCTGGAGGGGATGTTGGTTTTAGGCTGTGTTGACCTGCGCCTCCTGCAACTGCTCCTCACGCTTCTGCCTCACCGTGTCCATGTATTGGGCACGGGACTCGCCGATGGTCATGGTGCAATGCACCGGCGAGGATGGCACAGAGGAGGGGGTTGGCACCGGATCGTCGACTACCATGTTATCCATTGGGACATCGTCGTCCTCCGGCTGCCTGTCGGCCAGCCAGTCGGCAGCAATGGCTGCCATCTCCTTGTGGTCTGTCGTCTGCCCGTCCGGAAGAGCGCTGGAGCGTGAGGTATCCATGGTGGGCATTAGTGGTGTGGACAGGAGAAAGGGAACGGAGGCGGATGACTGCGGATATGGACGGTGCAGCAGTTTATATAGCAATGGTGGGCGGTGGAGGGACGGACGTGTGGCACCAGAGTAGCTGCCTCGGCAACAGGGTATCATTAATGTGGGCGGCAGACGGACTGACGGACGACACTTGTGTCGTTTGAAGGCGGAGCAATCGCCTGCACCGGGAAGCAGGGCGGGCGGCGCTGATTGTTTTGGGCAGAAAGATGCTACCTCTTGAGCATGTGTTGGTTTTCCCTTGAAGAGGAAAGGGTGATGCAGCAAAGTAGCGTAAGTATTTCCTTCAGTTTTTGAGAACCAAGGTATCAATCCAGTAGCAGGCCACACGCAAGTCCCTCGTACCTACACAAACAAATAAGAACCTTGCAACCAACGCGATAAAAGGGGTTGTCAATCCCTTCACGGCCACTTGCAAAAGTGAGATCTGATAGAGATGATAAAATAATATTTTTGGTATTTTTATGATAAAGATTAAAAGTAAAGAAAGCAAAATAAACGGTGCCAGAAATAGCTAGTTGGCGGGAGATTAATATGATGGAAAATAGACCCGGGGGCCCTAGGTTTCACTAGTGGCTTCTCTCAAGATAGCATAAGTATTACGGTGGGTGAACAAATTACTGTCGAGCAATTGATAGAAAAGTGCATAATTATGAGAATATCTAGGCATGATCATGTATATAGGCATCACGTCTGTGACAACTAGACCGACTCCTGCCTGCATCTACTACTATTACTCCACACATCAACCGCTATCTAGCATGAATCTAGAGTATTAAGTTCATAAAAACAGAGTAACACATTAGGCAAGATGACATGATGCAGAGGGTTAAACTCAAGCAATATGATATAAATCCCGTCTTTTTATCCTCGATGGCAACAATAAAATACATGTCGTTTCCCTTTCTGTCACTGGGATCGAGCAACGCAAGATTGAACCAAAAGCTAAGCACTTCTCCCATGGCAAGAAAGATCAATCTAGTAGGCCAAACCGAACTGATAATTCGAAAAGACTTGCAAAGATAACCAATCATACATAAAATAATTCAGAGAAGATTCACATATTGTTCATAGATAATCCTGATCATAAACCCACAATTCATCGGATTTCGACAAACATACCGCAAAAAGAATTACATCGAATAGATCTCCAAGAAGATCGAGGAGAACTTTGTATTGAGATCCAAAGAGAGAGAATATGCCATCTAGCTAATAACTATGGACTCGAAGGTCTGTGGTAAACTACTCACGCATCATCGGAGAGGCTATGGTGTTGATGTAGAAGCCCTCCAAGATCGATTCCCCCTCCGGCGGAGCACCGGAAAAGGCCCCAAGATGGGATCTCACGAGTACAGAAGGTTGCGGCAATGGAATTAGGTTTTCGTGGTGCTCCCCGATGGTTTCGGGGTACGTAGGTATATATAGGAGGAAGAAGTAGGTCGGTGGAGCCACAAGGGGCCCACGAGGGTGGAGGGCGTGCTCAGGGGGGTAGGCGCGCCCCCTGCCTCGTGGCCTCCTCGTTCGTTTCTTGACGTCCACTCCAAGTCCTCTAGGTCACGTTTGTTCCAAAAATCACGCTCTCGAAAGTTTCATTCCGTTTGGACTCCGTTTGATATTCCTGTTCTGCGAAACATTGAATAGGCAAAAAAACAGTAATTTGCACTAGGCCTTGGGTTAATAGGTTAGTCCCAAAAATAATATGAAAGTGTGTAATAAAGCCCATTAAACATCCAAAATAGAATATATAATAGCATGGAACGATAAAAAATTATAGATACGTTGGAGACATATCAAGCATCCCCAAGCTTAATTCCTACTCGTCCTCGAGTAGGTAAATGATAAAAACATAATTTTTGATGTGGAATGCTAATTAGCATAATTATCAATGTAATTTTCTGTATTGTGGCATGAATGTTCAGATCCGAAAGATTCAAGATAAAAGTTTAATATTGCCATAAAAATAATAATACTTCAAGCATACTAACCAAGCAATTATGTCTTCTCAAAATAACATAGCCAAAGAAAGCTCATCCCTACAAAATCATATAGTTTGGCCATGCTTTATTTTCGCCACACAAGAATGCTCTCATCTTGCACAAACCCGATGACAAGCCAAGCAATTGTTTCATACTTTAGTAATCTCAAACTTTTTTCAACTTTCACGCAATACATGATCGTGAGCCATGGATATAGCACTATGGGTGGAATAGAATAATGATAATGGGGGTTGTGTGGAGAAGACAAAAAAGAGAAAGTCTCACATTGACGCGGCTAATCAACGGGCTAGGGAGATGCCCATCAATTGATGTCAATGCAAGGAGTAGGGATTGCCTTGCAACGGATGCACTAGAGCTATAAATGTATGAAAGCTCAACAAAATAAACTAAGTGGGTGTGCATCCAAATTGCTTGCTCATGAAGACCTAGGGCATTTGAGGAAGCACATCGTTGGAATATACAAGACAAGTTCTATAATGAAAAATTCCCACTAGTATATGAAAGTGACAACATAGGAGACTCTCTAACATGAAGATCATGGTGCTACTTTGAAGCACAAGTGTGGTAAAAGGATAGTAGCATTGTCCCCTTTTTTCTTATTTTTTTGAGGCCTTTCTTGAGGGAGTCCTGGATTAGGGGTGTTCGGATAGCCGGACTATACCTTCAGCCGGACTCAAGGACTATGAAGATACAAGATTGAAGACTTCGTCCGTGTCCGGAAGGATCTTTTCTTGGCGTGGAAGGCAAGCTAGGCGTGCGGATATTCGAGATCTCCTACCATTGTAACCGACTCTGTGTAACCCTAACCCTATCCGGTGTCTATATAAACCGGAGGGTTGTAGTCCGTAGGACAACCATCATCATACACAATCATACCATAGGCTAGCTTCTAGGGTTTAGCCTCCTTGATCTCGTGGTAGATCCACTCTTGCACTACCCATATCATCAATATTAATCCAGTAGGAGTAGGGTTTTACCTCCACCGAGAGGGCCCGAACCTGGGTAAAATAAAGTGTCCCTTGTCTCCTGTTACCATCCGACCTTGACGCACAGTTCGGGACCCCCTACCCAAGATCCGCCGGTTTTGACACCGACATTGGTGCTTTCATTGAGAGTTCCTCTGTGTCGTCGCTTCTAGGCCCGATGGCTCCTTTGATCATCAACAACGATGAGGTCCAGGGTGAGACTTTCCTCCCCGAACAAATCTTAGTCTTCGGTGGCTTCGCTCTGCGGGCCAATTCGCTTGGTCATCTGGAGCAGATCGAAAGCTACGCCCCTGGCCATCAAGTCAGGTTTGGAAGCTTAAACTACACGCCTGATATCCGCGGAGACTTGATCTTCGACGGGTTCGAGCCACAGCCAAGCGTGCCGCACTATTTCGAGGGGCATGATATAGCTCTGCCTCCGAATAGTACCCTGCAGGCCGCACACGCTCCGGCCCCGATCCTTGACTCGGAGCCTGCTACGTTCTCCGAGGATGAACGGTTGGACGTCACCTCGGGGGCTGTGATCTCAAAGGCGATCGAGCCGAACGCCAGCCCCGTACTCCGCACGGCCCAGGACTCCAAAGAGCCGGACTCTTCTCCGAACTCCGAGCCTTCCGTGCCCCCGCCGATCGAATCTGATTGGGCGCCTGTAATGGAGTTCACCGCTGCGGACATCTTTCAGTGCTCACCTTTCGATGATATCCTGAATTCTCTCAAGTCTCTCTCTTTATCAGGAGAGCCCAGGCCGGACTATGGTCTGCGAGGTTGGGATTCGGACAACGAAGAAATTCAAAGCCCACCTACCACCCACTTAATAGCCATTGTCGACGATTTAACCGACATGCTTGACTTCGGCTCCGAAGACTTCGACGGTATGGACGACGAAGGAGGAGACGAACAAGAACCAGCACCTGTAGGGCGCTGGACCGCCACCTCGTCATATGACATATATAAGGTGGATGCTCCAAAGGATGCGGATGGCGATGGAACAACGGAAGACGACAACTCGAAAAAACCGCCAAAATGCCGGCGCCAACGGCGCTGCTCTAAATCCTGCCACAGCAGAAACGGTGATTCCAGCACGGGAGATAATACTACCCCGGACAGCACCGAAGAACACCAGAACCAGCAAGATTCGGCGCAGGAAGATGGAAAAGCCAGCCCTCAGGAGAGAGCGGCAGAGCAAGAGGTTGAGGATCATACCTACATGCCTCCCTCCGAAGACGAGGCAAGCCTCGACGACGACGAATTCGTCGTACCATCAGACCTCGTCGAACAAAAGCGTTTTCAACACAGGCTTCTAGCCACGGCCAATAGCCTAAAGAAAAGGCAGCAACAGCTTAGAGCTGATCAAGATTTGCTAGCTGATAGATGGACTGAAGTCCTTGCGGCCGAAGAGTATGAACTCGGGCGCCCCTCCAAAAATTATCCTAAGCGCAGGCCGCTACCCCAATCAGAGGGGGAAGCATATGACATGGCAGACTGGCCACCCCGTGGCCGCGACAGAGAGGCCTGTCGAACCCTTAAGAAAGCCATGCCCCGGTGCCGTTCAAATAAGGCACGAGAAAACGAGCCAGACCTGCGAGACGTACCGGAGGATAATGTTGGGGAACGTAGTAATTTCAAAAAAAATCCTACGCACACGCAAGATCATGGTGATGCATAGCAACGAGAGGGGAGAGTGTTGTCTACGTACCCTCGTAGACCGAAGCGGAAGCGTTGACACAACATAGATGAAGTAGTCGTACGTTCTCCTCGCGATCCAACCGATCACAGCACCGTTACTCCGGCACCTCCGAGTTCTTGGCACACGTTCAGCTCGATGACGATCCCCGGGCTCCGATCCAGCAAAGCGTCGAGGAAGAGTTCCGTCAGCACGACGGCGTGGTGACGATCTTGATGTGTTACCGGCGCAGGGCTTCGCCTAAGCACTGCAACGATATGATCGAGGTGGAATTTGGTTGAAGGGGGCACCGCACACGGCTAAGGAACGATCCGTAGATCAACTTGTGTGTCTTTGGGGTGCCCCCTGCCCCCGTATATAAAGGAGCCAAGGGGGAGGGGCTGGCCGGCCAAGCCTTGGCGCGCCAGAGAGTCCTACTCCCTCTGGGAGTAGGATTCCCCCCCCCCCCCCCAATCCTAGTTGGACTAGGATTCTCCAAGGGGGAGAGAGAGGGAGAGAGGGGCGCCCACCTCTCCTAGTCCTAATAGGACTAGGGGAAGGGGGGAG
Organism: Aegilops umbellulata; assembly: GCA_032464435.1. Taxonomy (NCBI): domain Eukaryota; kingdom Viridiplantae; phylum Streptophyta; class Magnoliopsida; order Poales; family Poaceae; genus Aegilops; species Aegilops umbellulata. The sequence continues at coordinate 430,283,608 of CP136055.1, read as the reverse complement.
GCGTGCAGCCCCTAGGGCAGCCCTCTCACCTCTCCTCCAAGGCCCATGTTGGCCCATTATGCTCCCGGGGGGTTCCGGTAACCCTCCCGGTATTCCGGTAAAATCCTGATTTCACCTGGAATGCATCCGATGTCCAAACATAGGCTTCCAATATATAATTCTTTATGTCTCGACCATTTCGAGACTCCTCGTCACGTCCGTGATCACATCCGGGACTCCGAACTCCTTCGGTACATCAAAATGCATAAACTCATAATAACTATCATCGTAACGTTAAGCGTGCGGACCCTACGGTTCGAGAACAATGTAGACATGACCGAGACACGTCTCCGGTCAATAACCAACAGCGGGACCTGGATGCCCATATTGGTTCCTACATATTCTACGAAGATCTTTATCGGTCAGACCGCATAACAACATACGTTGTTCCCTTTGTCATCGGTATGTTACTTGCCCGAGATTCGATCGTCGGTATCCAATACCTAGTTCAATCTCGTTACTGGCAAGTCTCTTTACTCGTTCTGTAATACATCATCTCGCAACTAACTCATTGGTTGCAATGCTTGCAAGGCTTTATGTGATGTGCATTACCGAGAAGGCCCTGAGATACCTCTCCGACAATCGGAGTGACAAATCCTAATCTCGAAATACGCCAACCCAATATGTACCTTCGGAGACACCTGTAGAGCACCTTTATAATCACCCAGTTACGTTGTGACGTTTGGTAGCACACAAAGTGTTCCTACGGTAAATGGGAGTTGCATAATCTCATAGTTAAAGGAACATGTATAAGTCATGGATAAAAGCAATAGCAACACACTAAACGATCGGGTGCTATGCTAATGGAATGGGTCATGTCAATCAGATCATTCAACTAATGATGTGATCTCGTTAATCAAATAACAACTCTTTGTTCATGGCTAGGAAACATAACCATCTTTGATTAATGAGCTAGTCAAGTAGAGGCATACTAGTGACACTCTGTTTGTCTATGTATTCACACATGTATTATGTTTCCAGTTAATACAATTCTAGCATGAATAATAAACATTTATCATGATATAAGGAAATAAATAATAACTTTATTATTGCCTCTAGGGCATATTTCCTTCAGTCTCCCACTTGCACTAGAGTCAATAATCTAGATTACAAAGTAATGATTCTAACACCCATGGAGTTTTGGTGCTGATCATGTTTTGCTCGTGGAAGAGGCTTAGTCAACGGGTCTGCAACATTCAGATCCGTATGTATCTTGCATATCTCTATGTCTCCCACCTGGACCAAATCCCGGATGGAGTTGAAGCGTCTTTTGATGTGTTTGGTTCTTTTGTGAAATCTGGGTTCCTTTGCCAAGGCAATTGCACCAGTATTGTCACAAAAGATTTTCATTGGACCCGATACGCTAGGTACAACACCTAGATCGGATATGAACTCCTTCATCCAGACTCCTTCATTAGCTGCTTCCGAAGCGGCTATGTACTCAGCTTCACATGTAGATCCCGCCACGACGCTTTGTTTAGAACTGCACCAACTGACAGCTCCACCGTTTAATGTAAATACGTATCCGGTTTGCGATTTGGAATCGTCCGGATCAGTGTCAAAGCTTGCATCGACGTAACCGTTTACGACGAGCTCTTTGTCACCTCCATAAATGAGAAACATATCCTTAGTCCTTCTCAAGTACTTAAGGATGTTCTTGACCGCTGTCCAGTGATCCACTCCTGGATTACTTTGGTACCTGCCTGCTAAACTTACAGCAAGGCACACATCAGGTCTGGTACACAGCATTGCATACATGATAGAGCCTATGGCTGAAGCATAGGGAACATTTTTCATTTTCTCTCTATCTTCTGCGGTGGTCGGGCATTGAGTCTTACTCAACTTCACACCTTGTGCCACAGGCAAGAACCCTTTCTTTGCCTGATCCATTTTGAACTTTTTCAAAACTTTGTCAAGGTATGTGCTTTGTGAAAGTCCTATTAAGCGTCTTGATCTATCTCTATAGATCTTAATGCCCAATATGTAAGCAGCTTCACCGAGGTCTTTCATTGAAAAACTCTTATTCAAGTATCCCTTTATGCTATCCAGAAATTCTATATTATTTCCGATCAGTAATATGTCATCCACATATAATATCAGAAATGCTACAGAGCTCCCACTCACTTTCTTGTAAATACAGGCTTCTCCAAAAGTCTGTATAAAACCAAATGCTTTGATCACACTATCAAAGCGTTTATTCCAACTCCGAGAGGCTTGCACCAGTCCATAAATGGATCGCTGGAGCTTGCACACTTTGTTAGCTCCCTTCGGATCGACAAAACCTTCTGGTTGCATCATATACAACTCTTCTTCCAGAAATCCATTCAGGAATGCAGTTTTGACATCCATTTGCCAAATTTCATAATCATAAAATGCGGCAACTGCTAACATGATTCGGACAGACTTAAGCATCGCTACGGGTGAGAAAGTCTCATCGTAGTCAATCCCTTGAACTTGTCGAAAACCTTTTGCAACAAGTCGAGCTTTATAGACAGTAACATTACCATCAGCGTCAGTCTTCTTCTTAAAAATCCATTTATTCTCTATTGCTTGCCGATCATCGGGCAAGTCAACCAAAGTCCACACTTTGTTATCATACATGGATCCCATCTCAGATTTCATGGCCTCAAGCCACTTTGCGGAATCTGGGCTCACCATCGCTTCTTCATAGTTCGTAGGTTCATCATGGTCTAGTAACATGACTTCCAAAATAGGATTACCGTACCACTCTGGTGCGGATCTTACTCTGGTTGATCTACGAAGTTCAGTAGAAACTTGATCTGAAGTTTCATGATCATTATCATTAGCTTCCTCCCTATTTGATGTAGGTGTCACAGAAACAGATTTCCGTGATGTACTACTTCTCAATAAGGGAGCAGATACTGTTATCTCATCAAGTTCTACTTTCCTCCCACTCACTTCTTTCGAGAGAAACTCCTTCTCTAGAAAGTTTCCGACTTTAGCAACAAAAATTTTGCCTTCGGATCTGTGATAGAAGGTATACCCAATAGTCTCCTTTGGGTATCCTATGAAGACACATTTCTCCGATTTGGGTTCGAGCTTATCAGGTTGAAGTTTTTTCACATAAGCATCGCAGCCCCAAACTTTAAGAAACGACAACTTTGGTTTCTTGCCAAACCACAGTTCATATGGTGTCGTCTCAACGGATTTTGATGGTGCCCTATTTAACGTGAATGCGGCCGTCTCTAGAGCATAACCCCAAAAAGATAGCGGTAAATCGGTAAGAGACATCATAGATCGCACCATATCCAGTAAAGTACGATTACGACGTTCGGACACACCATTACGTTGTGGTGTTCCGGGTGGCGTGAGTTGCGAAACTATTCCGCATTGTTTCAAATGTAGACCAAACTCGTAACTCAAATATTCTCCTCCACGATCAGATCGTAGAAACTTTATTTTCTTGTTACGATGATTTTCCACTTCACTCTGAAATTCTTTGAACTTTTCAAATGTTTCAGACTTGTGTTTCATTAAGTAGATATACCCATATCTGCTTAAATCATCAGTGAAGGTGAGAAAATAACGATATCCGCCACGAGCCTCAACATTCATTGGACCACATACATCAGTATGTATGATTTCCAATAAATCTGTTGCTCTCTCCACAGTACCGGAGAACGGTGTTTTAGTCATCTTGCCCATAAGGCACGGTTCGCAAGTGCCAAGTGATTCATAATCAAGTGACTCCAAAAGTCCATCAGTATGGAGTTTCTTCATGCGCTTTACACCGATATGACCTAAACGGCAGTGCCACAAATAAGTTGCACTATCATTATCAACTCTGCATCTTTTGGTTTCAACATTATGAATATGTGTGTTACTACTATCGAGATTAAGTAAGAACAAACCACTCTTTAATGGCGCATGACCATAAAAGATATTACTCATATAAATAGAACAACCATTATTCTCAGATTTAAATGAATAACCGTCTCGCATCAAACAAGATCCAGATATAATGTTCATGCTCAACGCTGGTACTAAATAACAATTATTTAGATCTAATATTAATCCCGAAGGTAGATGTAGAGGTAGAGTGCCGACCGCGATCACATCGACTTTGGAACCATTTCCCACGCGCATCGTCACCTCGTCCTTAGCCAATCTTCGCTTAATCCGTAGCCCCTGTTTTGAGTTGCAAATATTAGCAACAGAACCAGTATCAAATACCCAGGTGCTACTGCGAGAATTAGTAAGGTACACATCAATAACATGTATATCATATATACCTTTGTTAACCTTGCCATCCTTCTTATCCGCCAAATACTTGGGGCAGTTCCGCTTCCAGTGACCAGTCTGCTTGCAATAGAAGCACTCAGTTTCAGGCTTAGGTCCAGACTTGGGTTTCTTCTCTTGAGTAGCAACTTGCTTGTTGTTCTTTTTGAAGTTCCCCTTTTTCTTCCCTTTGCCCTTTTTCTTGAAACTAGTGGTTTTGTTAACCATCAACACTTGATGCTCCTTTTTGATTTCTACCTCCGCGGCTTTTAGCATTGCGAAGAGCTCGGGCATAGTTTTGGTCATCCCTTGCATATTATAGTTCATCACGAAGCTCTTGTAGCTTGGTGGCAGTGATTGGAGAATTCTGTCAATGACGCAATCATCCGGAAGATTAACTCCCAGTTGAATCAAGTGATTGTTATACCCAGACATTCTGAGTATATGCTCACTGACAGAACCGTTCTCCTCCATTTTACAGCTATAGAACTTATTGGAGACTTCATATCTCTCAATCCGGGCATTTGCTTGAAATATTAACTTCAACTCCTGGAACATCTCATATGCTCCATGGTGTTCAAAACGTCGTTGAAGTCCCGGTTCTAAGCCGTAAAGCATGGCACACTGAACTATAGAGTAGTCATCAGCTTTGCTTTGCCAGACGTTCACAACATCTGGCGTAGCTCTTGCACCAGGCCTGGCACCCAGCGGTGCTTCCAGGACGTAATTCTTCTGTGCAGCAATGAGGATAATCCTCAAGTTACGGACCCAGTCCGTGTAATTGCTACCATCATCTTTCAACTTTGCTTTCTCAAGGAACGCATTAAAATTCAACCGAACAACAGCACGAGCCATCTATCTACACAACATAGACAAGCAAGATACTATCAGGTACTAAGTTCATGATAAATTTAAGTTCAATTAATCATATTACTTAATAACTCCCACTTAGATAGACATCCCTCTAATCCTCTAAGTGATCACGTGATCCAAATCAACTAAACCATGTCCGATCATCACGTGAGATGGAGTAGTTTCAATGGTGAACATCACTATGTTGATCATATCTACTATATGATTCACGCTCGACCTTTCGGTCTCCGTGTTCTGAGGCCATATCTGTTATATGCTAGGCTCGTCAAGTTAAACCTGAGTATTCCGCGTGTTCAACTGTTTTGCACCCGTTGTATTTGAACGTAGAGCCTATCACACCCGATCATCACGTGGTGTCTCAGCACGAAGAACTTTCGCAACGGTGAATACTCAGGGAGAACACTTCTTGATAATTTAGTGAGAGATCATCTTATAATGCTACCGTCAATCAAAGCAAGATAAGATGTATAAAAGGATAAACATCACATGCAATCAATATAAGTGATATGATATGGCCATCATCATCTTGTGCTTGTGATCTCCATCTTCGAAGCACCGTCATGATCACCATCGTCACCGGCGCGACACCTTGATCTTCATCGCAGCATCGTTGTCGTCTCGCCAATCTTATGCTTCTACGACTATCACTACCGCTTAGTAATAAAGTAAAGCATTACATCGCGATTGCATTGCATACAATAAAGCGACAACCATATGGCTCCTGCCAGTTGCCGATAACTCGGTTACAAAACATGATCATCTCATACAATAAAATTTAGCATCACGTCTTGACCATATCACATCACAACATGCCCTGCAAAAACAAGTTAGACGTCCTCTACTTTGTTGTTGCAAGTTTTTACGTGGCTGCTACGGGCTTTAAGCAAGAACTCATCTTACCTACGCATCAAAACCACAACGATAGTTTGTCAAATAGACTCCGTTTTAACCTTCTCAAGGACCGGGCGTAGCCATACTCGGTTCAACTAAAGTTGGAGAGACAGTCTTCCGCAAGCCATCTATGTGCAAAGCACGTCGAGGGAACCGGTCTCGCGTAAGCGTACGCGTAAGGTTGGTCCGGATCGTCTCGTCCAACAATACCGCTGAACCAAAGTATGACATGCTGGTAGGCAGTATGACTTGTATCGTCCACAACTCACTTGTGTTCTACTCGTGCAAATAACATCAAACCATAAAACCTAGGCTCGGATGCCACTGTTGGGGAACGTAGTAATTTCAAAAAAATTCCTACGCACACGCAAGATCATGGTGATGCATAGCAACGAGAGGGGAGAGTGTTGTCTACGTACCCTCGTAGACCGAAGCGGAAGCGTTGACACAACGTAGATGAAGTAGTCGTACGTTCTCCTCGCGATCCAACCGATCACATCACCGTTACTCCGGCACCTCCGAGTTCTTGGCACACGTTCAGCTCGATGACGATCCCCGGGCTCCGATCCAGCAAAGCGTCGAGGAAGAGTTCCGTCAGCACGACGGCGTGGTGACGATCTTGATGTGTTACCGGCGCAGGGCTTCGCCTAAGCACTGCAACGATATGATCGAGGTGGAATTTGGTTGAAGGGGGCACCGCACACGGCTAAGGAACGATCCGTAGATCAACTTGTGTGTCTTTGGGGTGCCCCCTGCCCCCGTATATAAAGGAGCCAAGGGGGAGGGGCTGGCCGGCCAAGCCTTGGCGCGCCAGAGAGTCCTACTCCCTCTGGGAGTAGGATTCCCCCCCCCCCCCCCAATCCTAGTTGGACTAGGATTCTCCAAGGGGGAGAGAGAGGGAGAGGGGGGCGCCCACCTCTCCTAGTCCTAATAGGACTAGGGGAAGGGGGGGAGGCGCGCAGCCCCTAGGGCAGCCCTCTCACCTCTCCTCCAAGGCCCATGTTGGCCCATTATGCTCCCGGGGGGTTCCGGTAACCCTCCCGGTATTCCGGTAAAATCCTGATTTCACCTGGAATGCATCCGATGTCCAAACATAGGCTTCCAATATATAATTCTTTATGTCTCGACCATTTCGAGACTCCTCGTCACGTCCGTGATCACATCCGGGACTCCGAACTCCTTCGGTACATCAAAATGCATAAACTCATAATAACTGTCATCGTAACGTTAAGCGTGCGGACCCTACGGTTCGAGAACAATGTAGACATGACCGAGACACGTCTCCGGTCAATAACCAACAGCGGGACCTGGATGCCCATATTGGTTCCTACATATTCTACGAAGATCTTTATCGGTCAGACCGCATAACAACATACGTTGTTCCCTTTGTCATCGGTATGTTACTTGCCCGAGATTCGATCGTCGGTATCCAATACCTAGTTCAATCTCGTTACTGGCAAGTCTCTTTACTCGTTCTGTAATACATCATCTCGCAACTAACTCATTGGTTGCAATGCTTGCAAGGCTTTATGTGATGTGCATTACCGAGAAGGCCCTGAGATACCTCTCCGACAATCGGAGTGACAAATCCTAATCTCGAAATACGCCAACCCAATATGTACCTTCGGAGACACCTGTAGAGCACCTTTATAATCACCCAGTTACGTTGTGACGTTTGGTAGCACACAAAGTGTTCCTACGGTAAATGGGAGTTGCATAATCTCATAGTTAAAGGAACATGTATAAGTCATGGATAAAAGCAATAGCAACACACAAAACGATCGGGTGCTATGCTAATGGAATGGGTCATGTCAATCAGATCATTCAACTAATGATGTGATCTCGTTAATCAAATAACAACTCTTTGTTCATGGCTAGGAAACATAACCATCTTTGATTAATGAGCTAGTCAAGTAGAGGCATACTAGTGACACTCTGTTTGTCTATGTATTCACACATGTATTATGTTTCCAGTTAATACAATTCTAGCATGAATAATAAACATTTATCATGATATAAGGAAATAAATAATAACTTTATTATTGCCTCTAGGGCATATTTCCTTCAGTCTCCCACTTGCACTAGAGTCAATAATCTAGATTACAAAGTAATGATTCTAACACCCATGGAGTTTTGGTGCTGATCATGTTTTGCTCGTGGAAGAGGCTTAGTCAACGGGTCTGCAACATTCAGATCCGTATGTATCTTGCATATCTCTATGTCTCCCACCTGGACCAAATCCCGGATGGAGTTGAAGCGTCTTTTGATGTGTTTGGTTCTTTTGTGAAATCTGGGTTCCTTTGCCAAGGCAATTGCACCAGTATTGTCACAAAAGATTTTCATTGGACCCGATACGCTAGGTACAAAACCTAGATCGGATATGAACTCCTTCATCCAGACTCCTTCATTAGCTGCTTCCGAAGCGGCTATGTACTCAGCTTCACATGTAGATCCCGCCACGACGCTTTGTTTAGAACTGCACCAACTGACAGCTCCACCGTTTAATGTAAATACGTATCCGGTTTGCGATTTGGAATCGTCCGGATCAGTGTCAAAGCTTGCATCGACGTAACCGTTTACGACGAGCTCTTTGTCACCTCCATAAATGAGAAACATATCCTTAGTCCTTCTCAAGTTCTTAAGGATGTTCTTGACCGCTGTCCAGTGATCCAACCCTGGATTACTTTGGTACCTGCCTGCTAAACTTACAGCAAGGCACACATCAGGTCTGGTACACAGCATTGCATACATGATAGAGCCTATGGCTGAAGCATAGGGAACATTTTTCATTTTCTCTCTATCTTCTGCGGTGGTCGGGCATTGAGTCTTACTCAACTTCACACCTTGTGCCACAGGCAAGAACCCTTTCTTTGCCTGATCCATTTTGAACTTTTTCAAAACTTTGTCAAGGTATGTGCTTTGTGAAAGTCCTATTAAGCGTCTTGATCTATCTCTATAGATCTTAATGCCCAATATGTAAGCAGCTTCACCGAGGTCTTTCATTGAAAAACTCTTATTCAATTATCCCTTTATGCTATCCAGAAATTCTATATTATTTCCGATCAGTAATATGTCATCCACATATAATATCAGAAATGCTACAGAGCTCCCACTCACTTTCTTGTAAATACAGGCTTCTCCAAAAGTCTGTATAAAACCAAATGCTTTGATCACACTATCAAAGCGTTTATTCCAACTCCGAGAGGCTTGCACCAGTCCATAAATGGATCGCTGGAGCTTGCACACTTTGTTAGCTCCCTTCGGATCGACAAAACCTTCTGGTTGCATCATATACAACTCTTCTTCCAGAAATCCATTCAGGAATGCAGTTTTGACATCCATTTGCCAAATTTCATAATCATAAAATGCGGCAACTGCTAACATGATTCGGACAGACTTAAGCATCGCTACGGGTGAGAAAGTCTCATCGTAGTCAATCCCTTGAACTTGTCGAAAACCTTTTGCAACAAGTCGAGCTTTATAGACAGTAACATTACCATCAGCGTCAGTCTTCTTCTTAAAAATCCATTTATTCTCTATTGCTTGCCGATCATCGGGCAAGTCAACCAAAGTCCACACTTTGTTATCATACATGGATCCCATCTCAGATTTCATGGCCTCAAGCCACTTTGCGGAATCTGGGCTCACCATCGCTTCTTCATAGTTCGTAGGTTCATCATGGTCTAGTAACATGACTTCCAAAATAGGATTACCGTACCACTCTGGTGCGGATCTTACTCTGGTTGATCTACGAAGTTCAGTAGAAACTTGATCTGAAGTTTCATGATCATTATCATTAGCTTCCTCCCTATTTGATGTAGGTGTCACAGAAACAGATTTCCGTGATGTACTACTTCTCAATAAGGGAGCAGATACTGTTATCTCATCAAGTTCTACTTTCCTCCCACTCACTTCTTTCGAGAGAAACTCCTTCTCTAGAAAGTTTCCGACTTTAGCAACAAAAATTTTGCCTTCGGATCTGTGATAGAAGGTATACCCAATAGTCTCCTTTGGGTATCCTATGAAGACACATTTCTCCGATTTGGGTTCGAGCTTATCAGGTTGAAGTTTTTTCACATAAGCATCGCAGCCCCAAACTTTAAGAAACGACAACTTTGGTTTCTTGCCAAACCACAGTTCATATGGCGTCGTCTCAACGGATTTTGATGGTGCCCTATTTAACGTGAATGCGGCCGTCTCTAGAGCATAACCCCAAAAAGATAGCGGTAAATCGGTAAGAGACATCATAGATCGCACCATATCCAGTAAAGTACGATTACGACGTTCGGACACACCATTACGTTGTGGTGTTCCGGGTGGCGTGAGTTGCGAAACTATTCCGCATTGTTTCAAATGTAGACCAAACTCGTAACTCAAATATTCTCCTCCACGATCAGATCGTAGAAACTTTATTTTCTTGTTACGATGATTTTCCACTTCACTCTGAAATTCTTTGAACTTTTCAAATGTTTCAGACTTGTGTTTCATTAAGTAGATATACCCATATCTGCTTAAATCATCAGTGAAGGTGAGAAAATAACGATATCCGCCACGAGCCTCAACATTCATTGGACCACATACATCAGTATGTATGATTTCCAATAAATCTGTTGCTCTCTCCACAGTACCGGAGAACGGTGTTTTAGTCATCTTGCCCATAAGGCACGGTTCGCAAGTGCCAAGTGATTCATAATCAAGTGACTCCAAAAGTCCATCAGTATGGAGTTTCTTCATGCGCTTTACACCGATATGACCTAAACGGCAGTGCCACAAATAAGTTGCACTATCATTATCAACTCTGCATCTTTTGGTTTCAACATTATGAATATGTGTGTTACTACTATCGAGATTAAGTAAGAACAAACCACTCTTTAATGGCGCATGACCATAAAAGATATTACTCATATAAATAGAACAACCATTATTCTCAGATTTAAATGAATAACCGTCTCGCATCAAACAAGATCCAGATATAATGTTCATGCTCAACGCTGGTACTAAATAACAATTATTTAGATCTAATATTAATCCCGAAGGTAGATGTAGAGGTAGAGTGCCGACCGCGATCACATCGACTTTGGAACCATTTCCCACGCGCATCGTCACCTCGTCCTTAGCCAATCTTCGCTTAATCCGTAGCCCCTGTTTTGAGTTGCAAATATTAGCAACAGAACCAGTATCAAATACCCAGGTGCTACTGCGAGAATTAGTAAGGTACACATCAATAACATGTATATCATATATACCTTTGTTAACCTTGCCATCCTTCTTATCCGCCAAATACTTGGGGCAGTTCCGCTTCCAGTGACCAGTCTGCTTGCAATAGAAGCACTCAGTTTCAGGCTTAGGTCCAGACTTGGGTTTCTTCTCTTGAGTAGCAACTTGCTTGCTGTTCTTTTTGAAGTTCCCCTTTTTCTTCCCTTTGCCCTTTTTCTTGAAACTAGTGGTTTTGTTAACCATCAACACTTGATGCTCCTTTTTGATTTCTACCTCCGCGGCTTTTAGCATTGCGAAGAGCTCGGGCATAGTTTTGGTCATCCCTTGCATATTATAGTTCATCACGAAGCTCTTGTAGCTTGGTGGCAGTGATTGGAGAATTCTGTCAATGACGCAATCATCCGGAAGATTAACTCCCAGTTGAATCAAGTGATTGTTATACCCAGACATTCTGAGTATATGCTCACTGACAGAACCGTTCTCCTCCATTTTACAGCTATAGAACTTATTGGAGACTTCATATCTCTCAATCCGGGCATTTGCTTGAAATATTAACTTCAACTCCTGGAACATCTCATATGCTCCATGGTGTTCAAAACGTCGTTGAAGTCCCGGTTCTAAGCCGTAAAGCATGGCACACTGAACTATAGAGTAGTCATCAGCTTTGCTTTGCCAGACGTTCACAACATCTGGCGTAGCTCTTGCACCAGGCCTGGCACCCAGAGGTGCTTCCAGGACGTAATTCTTCTGTGCAGCAATGAGGATAATCCTCAAGTTACGGACCCAGTCCGTGTAATTGCTACCATCATCTTTCAACTTTGCTTTCTCAAGGAACGCATTAAAATTCAACCGAACAACAGCACGAGCCATCTATCTACACAACATAGACAAGCAAGATACTATCAGGTACTAAGTTCATGATAAATTTAAGTTCAATTAATCATATTACTTAAGAACTCCCACTTAGATAGACATCCCTCTAATCCTCTAAGTGATCACGTGATCCAAATCAACTAAACCATGTCCGATCATCACGTGAGATGGAGTAGTTTCAATGGTGAACATCACTATGTTGATCATATCTACTATATGATTCACGCTCGACCTTTCGGTCTCCGTGTTCCGAGGCCATATCTGTTATATGCTAGGCTCGTCAAGTTAAACCTGAGTATTCCGCGTGTGCAACTGTTTTGCACCTGTTGTATTTGAACGTAGAGCCTATCACACCCGATCATCACGTGGTGTCTCAGCACGAAGAACTTTCGCAACGGTGCATACTCAGGGAGAACACTTCTTGATAATTTAGTGAGAGATCATCTTATAATGCTACCGTCAATCAAAGCAAGATAAGATGTATAAAAGGATAAACATCACATGCAATCAATATAAGTGATATGATATGGCCATCATCATCTTGTGCTTGTGATCTCCATCTTCGAAGCACCGTCATGATCACCATCGTCACCGGCGCGACACCTTGATCTTCATCGCAGCATCGTTGTCGTCTCGCCAATCTTATGCTTTTACGACTATCACTACCGCTTAGTAATAAAGTAAAGCATTACATCGCGATTGCATTGCATACAATAAAGCGACAACCATATGGCTCCTGCCAGTTGCCGATAACTCGGTTACAAAACATGATCATCTCATACAATAAAATTTAGCATCACGTCTTGACCATATCACATCACAACATGCCCTGCAAAAACAAGTTAGACGTCCTCTACTTTGTTGTTGCAAGTTTTTACGTGGCTGCTACGGGCTTTAAGCAAGAACTCATCTTACCTACGCATCAAAACCACAACGATAGTTTGTCAAATAGACTCCGTTTTAACCTTCTCAAGGACCGGGCGTAGCCATACTCGGTTCAACTAAAGTTGGAGAGACAGTCTTCCGCAAGCCATCTATGTGCAAAGCACGTCGAGGGAACCGGTCTCGCGTAAGCGTACGCGTAAGGTTGGTCCGGATCGTCTCATCCAACAATACCGCTGAACCAAAGTATGACATGCTGGTAGGCAGTATGACTTGTATCGTCCACAACTCACTTGTGTTCTACTCGTGCAAATAACATCAAACCATAAAACCTAGGCTCGGATGCCACTGTTGGGGAACGTAGTAATTTCAAAAAAAATCCTACGCACACGCAAGATCATGGTGATGCATAGCAACGAGAGGGGAGAGTGTTGTCTACGTACCCTCGTAGACCGAAGCGGAAGCGTTGACACAACGTAGATGAAGTAGTCGTACGTTCTCCTCGCGATCCAACCGATCACAGCACCGTTACTCCGGCACCTCCGAGTTCTTGGCACACGTTCAGCTCGATGACGATCCCCGGGCTCCGATCCAGCAAAGCGTCGAGGAAGAGTTCCGTCAGCACGACGGCGTGGTGACGATCTTGATGTGTTACCGGCGCAGGGCTTCGCCTAAGCACTGCAACGATATGATCGAGGTGGAATTTGGTTGAAGGGGGCACCGCACACGGCTAAGGAACGATCCGTAGATCAACTTGTGTGTCTTTGGGGTGCCCCCTGCCCCCGTATATAAAGGAGCCAAGGGGGAGGGGCTGGCCGGCCAAGCCTTGGCGCGCCAGAGAGTCCTACTCCCTCTGGGAGTAGGATTCCCCCCCCCCCCCCCAATCCTAGTTGGACTAGGATTCTCCAAGGGGGAGAGAGAGGGAGAGGGGGGCGCCCACCTCTCCTAGTCCTAATAGGACTAGGGGAAGGGGGGGAGGTGCGCAGCCCCTAGGGCAGCCCTCTCACCTCTCCTCCAAGGCCCATGTTGGCCCATTATGCTCCCGGGGGGTTCCGGTAACCCTCCCGGTATTCCGGTAAAATCCTGATTTCACCTGGAATGCATCCGATGTCCAAACATAGGCTTCCAATATATAATTCTTTATGTCTCGACCATTTCGAGACTCCTCGTCACATCCGTGATCACATCCGGGACTCCGAACTCCTTCGGTACATCAAAATGCATAAACTCATAATAACTGTCATCGTAACGTTAAGCGTGCGGACCCTACGGTTCGAGAACAATGTAGACATGACCGAGACACGTCTCCGGTCAATAACCAACAGCGGGACCTGGATGCCCATATTGGTTCCTACATATTCTACGAAGATCTTTATCGGTCAGACCGCATAACAACATACGTTGTTCCCTTTGTCATCGGTATGTTACTTGCCCGAGATTCGATCGTCGGTATCCAATACCTAGTTCAATCTCGTTACTGGCAAGTCTCTTTACTCGTTCTGTAATACATCATCTCGCAACTAACTCATTGGTTGCAATGCTTGCAAGGCTTTATGTGATGTGCATTACCGAGAAGGCCCTGAGATACCTCTCCGACAATCGGAGTGACAAATCCTAATCTCGAAATACGCCAACCCAATATGTACCTTCGGAGACACCTGTAGAGCACCTTTATAATCACCCAGTTACGTTGTGACATTTGGTAGCACACAAAGTGTTCCTACGGTAAATGGGAGTTGCATAATCTCATAGTTAAAGGAACATGTATAAGTCATGGATAAAAGCAATAGCAACACACTAAACGATCGGGTGCTATGCTAATGGAATGGGTCATGTCAATCAGATCATTCAACTAATGATGTGATCTCGTTAATCAAATAACAACTCTTTGTTCATGGCTAGGAAACATAACCATCTTTGATTAATGAGCTAGTCAAGTAGAGGCATACTAGTGACACTCTGTTTGTCTATGTATTCACACATGTATTATGTTTCCAGTTAATACAATTCTAGCATGAATAATAGACATTTATCATGATATAAGGAAATAAATAATAACTTTATTATTGCCTCTAGGGCATATTTCCTTCAGATAAAGCAAAGCAAACAAGATCGATCTATTGATCGCGCGGACGCCCAACGACACGTGATGATCTTCACTCCGGACATAATAAATCCGGCCGGGCCGAACACAGCAGGCACAGCTCTTCCGAGTTGCGTCGTGACATAGCCCAGTACAGGGGCGCCGCACACCCACTATGCTTCACAGACGAAGTAATGGATCATAAAATCCCAGAGGGTTTTAAACCCGTCAATATCGAGTCGTACGATGGTACGACAGATCCGGCAATATGGATTGAGGATTATCTCCTTCACATCCACATGGCACGTGGCGATGATCTACACGCCATCAAATACCTACCCCTTAAGCTTAAAGGACCAGCCTGGCACTGGCTTAACAGCCTACCGGCGGACTCAATCGGTTCTTGGGAGGACCTGGACGCCGCATTCCTCGACAACTTTCAGGGGACCTATGTGCGGCCATCGGACGCCGACGACCTAAGCCACATAATTCAGTAGCCAGAAGAATCGGCCAGGCAATTCTGGACACGGTTCCTAACAAAGAAAAATTAGATAGTCGATTGTCCAGACGCAGAGGCCCTAGCAGCCTTCAAACATAACATCCGCGACGAGTGGCTTGCCCGGCACCTGAGACAGGAAAAGCCGAAAACCATGGCAGCCCTCACGACACTCATGACCCACTTTTGCGCGGGCGAAGATAGCTGGCTAGCTCGCAGCAACAACTTATCAAAGAAGCCCGGTAATTCAGATACCAAGGACAAAAGTGGCAGGTCACGTCGAAATAATCAAAAGCGCCGCGTCAGCAGCGACAGCAATGAGGATACGGCAGTTAATGCTGGATTTAGAGGCTATAAATCCGGTCAGCGGAAAAAGCCATTTAAAAAGAATACCCAGGGCCTGTCCAGTTTGGACCAGATACTCAACCGCTCATGCCAGATTCATGGCACCCCCGAAAGGCCAGCCAATCACACCAACCGGGATTGTTGGGTGTTCAAGCAGGCAGGCAAGTTAAGAGCCGAACACAAGGACAAGGGGCTGAACAGCGACGACGAGGAGGAGCCCAGACCGCCGAACAACAATGGACAGAAAGGGTTTCCCCCACAAGTGCGGACGGTGAACATGATATATGCGACCCACATTCCCAAGCGGGAGAGGAAGCGTGCGCTACGGGACGTATACGCGATGGAGCCAGTCGCCCCAAAGTTCAACCCATGGTCCTCCTGCCCGATCACTTTCGATCGAAGGGACCACCCCACTAGCATCCGTCACGGCGGTTTTGCCGCACTGGTCCTCGACCCAATCGTGGACCGATTTCATCTCACAAGAGTCCTCATGGACGGCGGCAGTAGCCTGAACCTGCTTTATCAGGATACAGTGCGGAAAATGGGCATAGATCCATCAAGGATCAAGCCCACAAGGACGACCTTTAAAGGCGTCATACCAGGTGGAGAGGCCAATTGCACAGCCTCAATAACACTTGATGTGGTCTTCGGATCCCCGGATAACTTCCAAAGCGAAGAGTTAATCTTTGATATAGTGCCATTCCGCAGTGGCTATCACGCCCTGCTCGGACGAACCGCATTCGCTAAATTCAATGTGGTGCCGCACTACACATATCTGAAGCTCAAGATGCCAGGCCCTCGAGGAGTAATTACGGTCAGCAGAAACACAGAACGCTCCATCCGTACGTAGGAGCACACGGCGGCCTTCGTAGCGGAAGTACAAAGCAGCCTTTCAAGGCAACTCTCCAGTCCAGCCGTTAAAAAACTGGACAATGCAAAGCGCGCCCGAAGTAACCTGCAACAAGACCACCTGGCACGATCAGAGCGAGCATAGCAATACGGCCCCGACCCCAGCCATCACAACATAGCAGAGCAAGTACCTCGAGTACACAATTACGCCCATAAAATTCCATGGGCACAGGGGGAGGGGCACATTAACGGCATGCCTACAACACGGCGTCAAACGTACTAGGGGCTGCCGGATTTTTCTTTTTTACCTTTTTTTTACTTTCAGGACTCCATACTCTGGATAACCTGTTCGGCATTGTTGCCGCACAGACGATGCAAGATCCAGGTAAGTAGACAAAGCTACGCCGCATTCCGGAACTCTCGGGTGGTCTCTATTTCGAGCGATATATCTGTTTCTAAATTCCGCGGCCTGTGCCTGGTCAGGACATGTTAAATAGTCTAATATCTTTTTTTGCTCATCGCAATACTTGTACCGTTCGGCTTTGATAGATAGCCTCTTTGTAAAACAATGCATACCTTTTTGTCTATTTTTTGCATTATCCTCTTTTGAATATATATATATATATTTATTACATAACATGATAGCACCCGTACACCATGGTACGGCAAACCACGCCAGGGGCTTCATTACCCTTTTATCTGGTGTGAGAAGTCCGTACACTTTCACAAGTGCGGCACCCCGAACTTATAGCACTATATGCATCGGCTCCGAGTCATGATTTTGGTCACATGTTGGGTTTGCCCGGTCCTATGTTTTGGTGCCTTACGTTCCGCTTTATCGGCTAAGGTAGCACTAGGAGAACCACTACGATTGTGCCCCAGATCAGGTGGGTTGAGCACCTCAGTGGAGAAAGCTAAAACAGACTGTCATGATAAGGCGTGAGACCGGTCGCTGTTTGAGAGGTTTTTCGAGTCCTTAAAGGCTTATGCCGCTTTGAGCGAGGAGCTGGCTATGTCCGGCCAAAGGCGTGGATAGTGCCCCGAATTCGGCCTTCCGAACTAGGGGCTTCGCCGAAATTTAAAATTATAACGTTCTATGGCTAAGTGAAAGTGTTCAAGCATTATAGTCCGATTGCCTGGTTCGTTGTGCTGAGCGCCTCCCTCGAAGGACCCAACTATGGGAACAAGAGCCCTTAGGTTTATCCCGAACACCCCAGCACTAGTGGCATGGGGGCAGAAGCCGACGACTGGCCATCTCTCAAATTTTTGATAAACGGCCGCACAGAAAATAATATTTTAAATTAAATAAGCATTGCTTTGCGCATATGAACAAGTTTTCAGCGCACAGGATACAAACGAGCGAGTTCACTCAAATATTACATCTTTAGTACATTCATCCGCGACAAGGCGGGCTCCGGCAAGAACTTCCTTGTAGTAGTTCTCGGGCTTGCGATGCTCCTTCCCCTGCGGCGGCCCGTCCATCACCAGCTTCTCTCCGTCCAGCTTACCCCAGTGTACCCTTACACGGGCAAGGGCCCTCCGGGCACCTTCAATGCAGACGGAGCGCTTGATGACCTCAAGCCGTGGACAGGCCTCCACCAGCCGCTGCACCAGCCTGAAATAGCTCCCAGGCAGGGCCTCTCCAGGCCACAGCCGAACTAGTAAGCCCTTCATGGCCTGTTCGGCCGCCTTGTGGAGCTCGACCAGCTGTTTCAGCCGATCGCTTAAGGGCAAAGGGTGTCCGGCCTCAGAATACTGAGACCAGAACACACTCTCCGTCGAGCTGCCCTCTTCAGCTCGGTAGAACGCGGCGGCGTCGGATACGCTGCGGGGAAGATCGGCGAACGCCCCTGGAGAACTCCGGATTCGGGTAAGTAATAGGTAGTTTACTTTTATATTCCGACTTTGCATTGAGAATGCCTTACCCGTTGCTATCTTTTCACCTCCTCCAACGCTTGGAGGGCCTTTTGGGCTTCGGCCTTGGCACTCTTGGCGGTCTCGACGGCCGACACGAGCTCGGATGCTTGCGTTTTTGACTCAAGCTCCAAACCCTCATGTTTTGTCATGATAGCTTGCAGCTCTTGCTGCACCTCGTCGACCTAAACCCCAAGCCTTTCTCGCTCGACGCGCTCCTCAGCCGTTTTCTTTTCGGCCTCTGCCAGCGCCTGCTTCAGGGTTGCCACCTCGGTTGCAGCCCCTACAATAAGCAGTACAATCCTGTTATTTCTTTCTGCAATCAAGCCTCTCTATAGGCACCCTTTTTTTCTCTTTTTTTAGGTATTTCTTACCTTCCTTCTCCTCGAGCTGCCGTTTGGCAAGGCCGAGCTCTTGCTCGGTCCGCCCGAGGTCCTTTTTAAGGACATCCACCTGCGCAGTCAGTGCGGCGGTGGACAGCAGTGAAGCCTGCATACGCATATTTGACCTTTTTTGTTAGACTCCTGCGAAAATTACTAGATCCTCTATCCGGCTTTACTTTCCGAACACCGAACAGAGCATCAGGGGCTACTGTCTATGCGGTAAATAATTTGACATATTTTTACTTACCTCGAAGCCTGTTAGAAGGCTAGCGCAAGCTTCATTCAGTCCGCTCTTGGCGTACTGAATCCTTTGGATCACTGTACTCATAACAGTACAGTGCTCTTCATCGATGGCGGCGCCCTTAAGCACCTCCAGCAGATTGTCCGGCGCCTCCAGTTGGACGGAGGCCGCCGGCTCAGACGGCTTACTCCTCTTGGAAGGTGTTCGCCCACCACGGACCGGGACTGTCGAGTCCGGCGCGGTGTCCGGCACAAAGCCGGACTTGGAGCCCTGGGGGGTTTCATCCCCTTTACTCCTGGGGTCCGGAGGATTGCCTTGTGGATCCTCCAGGACCATCTCCTCCTGCCCCGAAGCTTGGCGGGGCGCCACTTCGGCGTCGTCCGCCCCGCAGGGGGAGACCGCGGGTGGAACAGAGTTCACGTCCGACGAATCCAGGGAGCCGCTCGATGAATCGTCGAGTCCGGCCCGGGGCGGGCTGCATAAATTACGTTCGATATTAGGGAAAGCCGCGCATTAAAAGAATATCATGAGTCACTCTGGTATGTAAACACTTACGATGTCGCCGGACGCTTGGTTCGGTCGAGCCACTCCTCTCCGCCCTCTTCGGCGTCGTGGGAGTAGTCCGGCGGAGGGGTTTTCCTTTTCCTCGACCCATCGGCCTCCCCTGTTGGGGCGGCCTTCTTCCTCTTTGCTCCCCTCACTGGGGGGGAAGAGCTTCCTTGTTCCTCCTCCTCGTTTTCACGAGAGGAGAGCGTTGCGGACTCGTCAAATGACGAGTCCGACACCACCATGTTGCGGGAACTTTTTCGAGTCCCGGTGGTTTTCTTCTTCTTGGCCTTCCTCTCCGGCACCACGTAAGGTGCCGGAGCCATCAGCTTCACCAAGAGAGCTAGGGCCGGGTCTTCGGGCAGAGGAGCCGGACAGTTAATTGGTCCGGATACCTCCTGCCAAGCCTGTCAAAGGTAAAGGGAGTTTAGATCCCGCATAGAGTTAATCTATGAAGAAGAGCTCAACGAACCTGTCAAAGGTATAGATAGCTTACCTCACTAGCGTTACGCTGCGAGCTGTATCCGCGATCCTCGGAGGCGGATGTGGGGGATTCGGCGCCTTTGGTCAGCACCTTCCAGACGTCTTCATACGTCGTGTCGAAGAGCCTACTGAGGGTTTGGTGCTGCGCCGGGTCGAATTCCCACAAAGTAAAATCCCGTTCTTGACACAGGAGGATCAGGCGAACGAGCATGACCTGGACTATATTGACAAGCCGGATTGGCTTGTTCACTAGGGACTGGATGCACGTTTGCAACCCAGTCACTTCTTCCTCGTTTCCCCACGATAGGCCTGTCTCTTTCCAGGACATGAGCCGCGTGGGGGGCCGGATCTGAACTCGGGGGCCGCGACCCATTTCGGATCGCGGGGCTCGGTGATGTAAAACCACCCGGCCTGCCACCCCTTTAGGGACTCCACGAAGGAGCCATCGAACCAGAGGACATTGGCTATCTTGCCAACCATAGCGCCTCCGCGCTCCGCCTGGGTGCCGGACACCACCTTGGGCTTGACGTTGAAGGTCTTGAGCCAGAGGCCGAAATGGGGGCGGACGCGGAGAAAGGCCTCACACACGACGATAAACGCTGAGATGTTGAGAACAAAGTTCGGGGCCAGATAGTGGAAATCCAGGCCGTACTAGAACATGAGCCCCCGGACAAATGGGTGAAGTGGAAAGCCCAGTCCGCGGAGGAAGTGGGGAAGAAAAACTACCCTCTCATGGGGCCTTGGGGTAGGAAGAAGCTGCCCCTTCTCAGGAAGCTGATGCGGGATGTCCTTGGACAAGTATCCGGCTTTCCTTAACCTTTTTACTTGAGCCTCCGTAACGGAGGAGACCATCCACTTGCCTCCCGCTCCGGACATTGTTGGAGAAGGTTGAGGAAGGAAGAGCAGACTTGGGCGCTGGAGCTTGAGTTCGCGAGAGATGGATTGGCAAAGGCGGAAGAAGGCGTAGGTTAAAAAGGTGAATCCTTATCCCTTTATATAAGCAGGTACGATTAGGCGTCCCCACCTACCTAATAAAACTCACTTGCCTCCCAAACGTCATGGTAAATGGCGTGGTTGGGTTACCCACGTCCGTATTAATGAGAATCCCGTTAAAGGGGGCACATGATCTCTGTTTTGACAAGACGTGCCAAGGAAACCGCCTCGCTAAACGAGCTGAGGTGGAACAATGAAAGCAATTTATATAGAAGGCTTAGTCGCAGTGTTATGACGCACTACGGAATACGTCAGCAGATTTGATTTGTGTTAATATTATTCTCTATATGGCAATATGTGGAAACTTATTTTGCAGAGCCGGACACTATTTCTGGTGTTTATAATCTTCTTGAAGGACTTGGAGGAGGAACTCGCCTTGCAATGCCGAAGACAATCTGCGCGCCGGACTCGTCGTCATTGAAGCCTGGTTCAGGGGCTACTGAGGGAGTCCTGGATTAGGGGGTATTCGGATAGCCGGACTATACCTTCAGCCGGACTCCAGGACTATGAAGATACAAGATTGAAGACTTCGTCCCGTGTCCGGAAGGATCTTCTCTTGGCGTGGAAGGCAAGCTAGGCGTGCGGATATTCGAGATCTCCTACCATTGTAACCGACTCTGTGTAACCCTAACCCTATCCGGTGTCTATATAAACCGGAGGGTTGTAGTCCGTAGGACAACCATCATCATGCACAATCATACCATAGGCTAGCTTCTAGGGTTTAGCCTCCTTGATCTCGTGGTAGATCCACTCTTGTACTACCCATATCATCAATATTAATCCAGCAGGAGTAGGGTTTTACCTCCACCGAGAGGGCCCGAACCTGGGTAAAATAAAGTGTCCCTTGTCTCCTGTTACCATCCGACCTTGACGCACAGTTTGGGACACCCTACCCGAGATCCGCCGGTTTTGACACCGACATTTCTTTTTTTGCCTTTCTCCTTTTTTTATTTGGGACAATGCTCTATTAATGATGATCATCACACTTCTATTTATTTACAACTCAATGATTACAACTCGATACTTAGAACAAAAAAATGACTCTATATGAATGCCTCCGGCGGTGTACCAGGATGAGCAATGAATCAAGAGTGACATGTATGAAATAATATGCATGGTGGCTTTGCCACAAATACGATGTCAACTACATGATCATGCAAGGCAATATGACAATGATGAAGTGTGTCATAATAAACGGAACGGTGGAAAGTTGCATGGCAATATATCTCGGAATGGCTATGGAAATGCCATAATAGGTAGGTATGGTGGCTGTTTTGAGGAAGATATAAGGAGGTTTATGTGTGATAGAGCGTATCATATCACGGGGTTTGGATGCACCGACGAAGTTCGCACCAACTCTCAAGGTGAGAAAGGGCAATGCATGGTACCGAAGAGGCTAGCAATGATGGAAGGTTGAGAGTGCGTATAATCCATGGACTCAACATTAGTCATAAAGAACTCACATACTTATTGCAAAAATCTACAAGTCATCAAAAACCAAGCACTACGTGCATGCTCCTAGGGGGATAGATTGGTAGGAAAAGACCATTGCTCGTACCCGACCGCCACTCATAAGGATGACAATCAAAGAACACCTCATGTTTCAAATTTGTTACACAACGTTTACCATACGTGCATGCTACAGGACTTGAAAGCTTCAACACAAGTATTTCTCAAATTCACAACTACTCAACTAGCACCACTTTAATATCACTATCTCCATATCTCAAAACAATCATCAAGTATCAAACTTCTCCTAGTATTCAATGCACTTATATGGAAGTTTTTATTATATCCATCTTGGATGACTATCATACTAGGATAAATTTTATAACCAAAGAAAATTACCATGCTGTTCTAAAGGACTCTCAAAATAATATAAATGAAGCATGAGAGATCAATAATTTATATAAAATAAAACCACCGCCGTGCTCTAAAAGATATAAGTGAAGCACTAGAGCAAAATTGTTTAGCTCAAAAGATATAAGTGAAGCACATAGAGTATTCTAATAAATTTCGATTAATGTGTATCTCTATCAAAAGGTGTGTACAACAAGGATGATTGTGGTAAACTAAAAAGCAAAGAAACAAATCATACAAGACGCTCCAAGTAAAAACATATCATGTGGTGAATAAAAATATAGCTCCAAGTAAAGTTATCGATGGACGAAGACAAAAGAGGGGATGCCTTCCGGGGCATCCCCAAGCTTAGGCTTTTGGTTTTCCTTGGATTTTACCTTGGGTGCCTTGGTAATCCCCAAGATTAGGCTCTTGCCACTCCTTGTTCCATAATCCATCCAATCTTTACCCAGAACTTGAAAACTTCACAACACAAAACTTAATAGAAAATCGCGTGAGCTCCGTTAGCGAAAGAAAACAAAACACCACTTCAAGGTACTGTAATAAACTCAGTCTTTATTTATATTGATGTTAAACCTACTGTATTACAACTTCTCTATGGTTCATAAACTCCATTACTAGCTGTAGATTCATCAAAATTGGCAAACAACACACGAAAAACAGAATCTGTCAAAAACAATACAGTCTGTAGTAATCTGTATCAAACGCATACTTCTGGAACTCCAAAAGTTCTAAAAGAAATTGCTGGACATGAGGAATTTATCTATTAATCCTCTTCAAATATAATCAACTAAATAGCACTCTCCAGTAAAAAGTTGTAGCTAATCTGGTGAGCGCTAAAGTTTATGTTTTTTACAGCAAGATCAAAAATACTTCACCCAAGTCTTCCCAAAGGTTCTACTTGGCACAAACACTAATTAAAACACAAAACCACATCTAAGCAGAAGCTAGATGGATTATTTATTACTAAATAGAACCAAAAAGCAAAAAAACAAAATAAAATTGGGTTGCCTCCCAACAAGCGCTATCGTTTAACGCCCCTAGCTAGGCATAAAGGAAAGGATAGATCTAGGTATTATCATCTTTGGCAAGCAATCCATAAGTAGCTCTCATAATAGATTCATAAGGTAATTTCATTTTCTTTGTAGTAAAGTGTTCCATGCCTTTCCTTAACAGAAATTGGAATCTAATATTCCCTTCTTTCATATCAATAATTGCACCAATCGTTCTAAGGAAAGGTCTACCAAGAATAATAGGACATGAAGGATTGCAATATATATCAAGAACAATGAAATCTGCGGGCACCTAATTCCTATTTGCAACAATAAGAACATCATGAATTCTTCCCATAGGTTTCTTAATGGTGGAATCCGCAAGGTGCAAGTTTAAAAAATGATCATCAAATTCACGGAAACCTAGCAAATCACACAAAGTTTTTGGTATCGTGGAAACACTAGCACCCGAATCACACAAAGCATAGCATTCATGGTCTTTAATTTTAATTTTAATAGTAGGTTCCCACTCATCATAAAGTTTTCTAGGGATAGAAACTTCCAATTCAAGCTTTTCTTCATAAGATTGCATTAAAGCATCAACAATATGTTTAGTAAAAGCTTTATTTTGACTATAAGCATGCAGAGAATTTAGCACGGATTGCAACCAGGAAATACAATCTATTGAAGAACAATTATCATAATTAAATTCCTTGAAATCCAAAATAGTGGGTTCATTGCTATCTAAAGTTTTGACCTCTTGCATCCCACTTTTACCAAATTTTGCATCAAGATCTAAAAACTCTGAATTTATTCGGACGCCTTTTAACTAAAGTTGACTCATATCCAGTCCCATCATTATCAATATTCATATTGCAAAATAAAGATTTAATTGGGGAAACATCAATCACATTTAGATCTTCATCCTTATTATCATGAAAACTAGAAGAACACGCTTTCACAAAGCAATCTTTCTTAGCACGCATTCTAGCGGTTCTTTCTTTGCACTCATCAATGGAAATTCTCATGGCTTTGAGAGACTCATTGATATCATGCTTAGGTGGAATATATCTAAGTTTCAAAGAATCAAGATCAAGAGAAATTCTATCCATGTTCCTAGCCAACTCATCAGTCTTAGGCAATTTTTCTTCAAGCAAGGCACTGAAATTCTTTTGAGAGATCATAAATTCTTTAACACTTGTCTCAAAATCAAAGGGCATTTTATTAAAATTTCCATAAGAGTTGTTGTAGGAATTACCACAATTATTAGAGGAATTACTAGGATACGGCCTAGGATTAAAATTTCCTTTATAAGCGTTGTTACCAAAATTGTTCCTACCAACAAAATTCACATCCATAGATTCAATATTATTATCAATCAAACTAGACAAAGGCATATCATTGGGATTAGAAGAAACACTCTTATTAGCAAACAATTTCATAAGCTCATCCATCTTTCCACTCAAAACATTAATCTCTTCAATTACATGCACCTTTTTACTAGTAGATCTTTCAGTGTGCCATTGAGAATAATTAACCATAATATTATCTAGGAGTTTAGTAGCTTATCCTAAAGCGATTTATATAAAAGTGCCTCCCATGGAAAAATCTAAAATATTTCTAGAAGCAAAATTCAATCCGACATAAATTTTTTGTATAATCATCCATGAGTTCAAACCATGTGTAGATAAATTACGTATCATTAATTTCATTATCTCCCAAGCTTGTAGTAGCTTAAAATTCATAATATTGTTTCTAAGAGAGATGACCTTAGCGGGAGGAAAATATTTAGAGATAAAAGCATCTTTGCACTTATTCCAAGAATCAATACTATTTTTAGGCAAAGACAAAAACCAAGTTTTAGCACGATCTCTAAGCGAAAACGGGAATAACTTCAGTTTAACAATAGCATTGTCCACATCTTTATTCTTTTGCATATCACACAAATCAACAAAGCTATTTAGATGGGTAGCGGCATCTTCACTAGGAAGGCCGGCGAATTGATCTTTCATGACAAGATTCAGCAAAGCACCATTAATTTCACAAGATTCAGCATCGGTAAAAGGAGCAATTGGAGTGCTAAGAAAATCATTGTTGTTGGTATTGGCAAAGTCACACAATCTAGTATTATCTTGAGCCATCGTGACAAGTAAGCAATCCAACACACAAGAAACAAGAAGCAAGCAAAAACGAGGCGAACGAAAAAAGAGGGCGAATAAAACGGCAAGGGTGAAGTGGGGCAGAGGAAAACGAGAGGCAAACGGCAAATAATGTAATGCGAGGCATACGATTTTGTGATGGGTACTTGGTATGTTTGACTTGTGCGCAGACTCCCGGCAACGGTGCCAGAAATCCTTTTTGCTACCTCTTGAGCATGAGTTGGTTTTCCCTTGAAGAGGAAAGGGTGATGCAGCAAAGTAGTGTAAGTATTTTCCTCAGTTTTTGAGAACCAAGTATCAATCCAATAGGAGGCCACACGCAAGTCCCTCATACCTACACAAACAAATAAGAACCTTGCAACCAACGCAATAAAGGGGTTGTCAATCCCTTCACGACCACTTGCAAAAGTGAGACCTGATAGAGATGATAAGATAATATTTTTGGTAGTTTTATGATAAAGATTAAAAGTAGAGAAAGAAAAATAAATGGCGCCAGAAATAGCTAGTTGAAGGGAGATTAATATGAGGGAAAATAGACCCGGGGGCCATAGGTTTCACTAGTGGCTTCTCTCAAGATAGCATAAGTATTACGGTGGGTGAACAAATTACTGTCGAGCAATTGATAGAAAAGTGCATAATTATGAGAATATCTAGGCATGATCATGTATATAGGAATCACATCCGTGACAAGTAGACCGACTCCTCCCTACATCTACTATCCTCCACACATCGACCGCTATCCATCATGCATCTAGAGTATTAAGTTCATAAGAACAGAGTAACCCATTAGGCAAGACGACATGATGTAGAAGGATAAACTCAAGCAATATGCTATAAACCCCATCTTTTTATGTTCGATGGAAACAATACAATACGTGTCGTTTCCCTTTCTGTCACTGGGATTGAGCAACGCAAGATTGAACCCAAAGCTAAGCACTTATCCCATGGCAAGAAAGATCAATCTAGTAGGCCAAACCAAACTGATAATTCGAAGAGACCTGCAAAGATACCAATCATACATAAAATAATTCAGAGAAGATTCAAATATTGTTCAATCTTGATCATATACCCATAATTCATCGGATCTCGACAAACACACCGCAAAAAGAGTTACATCGAATAGATCTCCAAGAAGATCGAGGAGAACTTTGTATTGAGATCCGAAGAGAGCGAAGAAGCAATCTAGCTAATAACTATGGACCCGATGGTCTGTGGTAAACTACTCACACATCATCAGAGAGGCTATGGTGTTGATGTAGAAGCCCTCCATGATCGATTCCCCCTCCGTCAGAGCGCCGGAAAAGGCCCCAAGATGGGATCTCATGGGTACAGAAGGTTGCCGCGGTGGAATTAGCTTTTCATGGTGCTACCCGATGGTTTCGGGGTACGTAGGTATACATAGGAGGAAGAAGTTGGTCCGTGGAGCCACGAGGGGCCCACGAGGGTGGAGGGCGCGCCCAGGGGGTTAGGCGCGCCCCTGCCTCGTGGCCACCTCGTTTGGTTCTTGACGTCCACTCCAAGTCCTCTGGATCACGTTTGTTCCAAAAATCACGCAACCGAAGGTTTCATTCCGTTTGGACTTCGTTTGATATGCCTTTTCTGCAAAACACTGAAATAGTCAAAAAACAGCAATTTGCACTAGGCCTTGGGTGAATAGGTTAGTCCCAAAAATAATATGGAAGTGTATAACAAAGCCCATTAAACTTCCAAAACATAATATATAATAGCATGGAACAATAAAAAATTATAGATACGTTGGAGACGTATCAAAAGCGCACGCGGGCGAGGGAGGCGGTCTGGGTGGGCCACGGCAGTGAGGCTCGTGCTTGGTAGCGGGTCGGTCCAGCAGCCGGACATGCTGGCTCGCCAGCGAGCTCGCCGAGCTGAGCATCGACAATCAGACGATGGACGTAGCTTCCGACCAGGAGCCGGCGCCACTGTCCAAGCCGGTTCATGCCGTGTTCACCATGGAGCAGGTGCGGCCGCACCTCGACGCCCTAATGGCAGAAGAGCTACCAGCGCAGGAGGACCTATGCTGCAACCTCCGTATCCTCAACGAGCACCTGTGAACAAGCGAACAACAATGCCGTCGCGGACATCTGGCCCTATGATCCTGGCTTCCCGAATGAGCAGCGGGCGCTGCATCAGACCATCCGTAGGGCCCGCGAGGCCCGCTCCGTCGTCCTTCGAGTTGTTGCACTTGTTGTTGTCGGATCATGGGTTCCGGCAGACCCTTAAGGTTCGAACTCTGGGGTGCGCGCGGATATTATGCCCTCTACCTCTCCGTCTCGCAAGGATCTAAACTACAGAACGAACAGCATAAGAGACACAGGGTTTATACTAGTTCGGGCCACCATTGTGGTGTAATACCCTACTCTAGTTTGTGGTGGATGGATTGCCTCTTGGGCTAATGAGGATGAACAGTACAGGGAAAAACAGCCTCGCGAGGGTCTGTTCTTGGCTAGGGGATGAACTGCTGGGGGAGTTTGATCGCCCTTCTCTCTCTCTATGGGAGTTGCTAGCTCTGTTTGCGGATGCTACGTTCTAGCTGGTTTCTTCCTCTCTCTCTACCCTGGGGGTGGCTAGTCCTATTTATAGGCAAAGGCCCTGGGCCTCTTCCCAAATATTTGAGTGGGAAGGGCGCCAACAATTGGCCAATTCAAAGGGGAACATCTAGTACACTTATCCTGACTAAAGTTTGTCTTCGCCTGCCAAAGGCCCTGTGGTGACACCGTTCTGGGCTCCATGGTGACCTCCTTCCCACCGTTGGACTGGTCTTGGTCTTGTTGCACCGAAATGGGTGCCTTTGCTTGATCCTCTCGCCTGCGCTTTGCCTCCTTTGCACCAAAGAGGAAAGAGGGAACGCTGCGCGGGCTGGCGCCCGCCTGGCACCCTTGGTCGTCATGGCTCGTGTCATGGGCACCTCGCGAGGTACCCTGCCTTGATCTCTCCGCCTCCTCGTGAGCCACCCTGAGGAGGCCGCACCTGAGGAAGCACCGTGTCGTCCGCCTCGCGAGGCTTGGCCCCTCGCGAGAGTCTTGGGTCTTGTGTTGGTGAAGATGGGCCGCGCTGGGCCCCCATTCGAGCCACGCCGTAGGCCGCAGGCAGGCAAGTCTGGGGACCCCCGTTCCCAGAACACCGACAGTTGTGGCGCCACCGTCTCCCGTTGTCAGCATGGTCAACGGACATGAGGAATGAGGAGATGACTTTACTTGGAGAGGATTACATTGGGACCCACCAGGGCCATAGCCGCACGTACGCAAGTGCCTCCTTACTATATACAACTACAGTATTTTTTGCTTCCTCCTGGTTTCCTGACATCACGGTCCCACACCATTGTCAACCTATGTAGTCAGTAACGAGATAATTGCACAAGGAGCGGCCGACAGCTGGGACCAAGCAGCTCGAGCAGTATTTGTGTTTTTGAGGTGTGAGCACTGCAGAGTTTTTCTTGAGTGATGTTTTCGTTGTTGTACAGAAGAGAGCAGGATATTAACTGGGCGGGCTATGGCCCGTCTAGCCCAGGCCAGATATCCTACCTAGATATTAAATTTTTTTCAAGCTGAAAATGGCTAGCCCAGCTATACTTTTTTTAGGAATACCCACACAAGGTCAACTTGTTATTCTGCGCCCCGCTGGGTTACAAATCTTTCAAAGGAGGGATGAATTAGGCTTAACAAGAAAATGGGCTTTAAGAAAAAATAAATGGGATGTCATTATAAAAACGGGGCAGTAACTATAAAAAACTGCATCAAACACGTAATTAGTTTATAATTTTTTCGAGTTTGAAAATTTTAATTTCATTATTTGTTGAGCGTGCAATGTTTCTTTGGAATTTTTACGTAATACAAATTTATATTGAATATTTTGGATCCCAACAAAATGTGGGAAATTTTATTGAATTCTATTTTGGATGGTTGGTTGAAATTATTAATCGTTGTCCTAGATAGAAAATGGGTTGTACTTTTAACAAAATGTAAATGGGTTGTAGTAAAATCCATTAGAATTCAAAAATGGGATGTACATTCTTGCAAATCACATATGGGCTATAAGTTCTCTTCCACACATTTGTGGGCCTACTAAGTTGACGCGACACTTAAAAAAAAGGAAGTTGACGCGTATGCAAGGCTTTGTCAACATATAGTCAACACACGGTTCTAGCCGGAGTGGCCGTTGGATGTCCATCCAACGGATGTCGTGCTTCTTCTTCAATCTCAGATATTCTAGCTTCAGCCTCCCAAAAAATGATTCCTCCCCCTGACATCTACGGCGCACCGTTTCGGAGGCTGACCTGTGGGCCTACTAAGTTGACGCGTACCAAGGGCTTTGTCAACTTAGTCAATATAAACGATTCTAGCTGTAGAGACTGTACGTTGTCTGATACGTCTCCAATGTATCTATAATTTTTGATTGTTTCATGCTATTATATTACCATCTAGGATTTTTTATATGCATTTATATGCTATTTTATATGATTTTGGGACTAACCTATTAACCTAGAGCCCAGTGTCAGTTTATGTTTTTCCTTGTTTTTTAGTTTTACGGAAAAGGAATACCAAACAGAGTCCAATTGACCTGCCAATTTTTGTGGATTTTATATGGACCAAAAGAAGCCCCCGAAGTAAAATAGTTGGGCCAGAAGAGTCCCGAGCCACCCACAAGGGTGGAGTGCGCGCCCCCTATCTCGTGGATGACTCGGAGACCCCCCTGACTTGTTCCCGACGTCAAAAATTCCTAGAAATACAGAAACCTTCGAAAAGAAACCTAGACCGGGAGTTCCGCCGCCGCAAGCCTCTTAGCCACCAAAAACCAATCGGGACCCTGTTCCGGCACCCTGCCGGAGGGGGGAAACATCATCGGTGGCCATCTTCATCATCCCGGCGCTTTGCATGAGGCGGAGGGAGTAGTTCACCCTCGGGGCTGAGGGTATGTACCAGTAGCTATGTGTTTGATCTGTCTCTCTCGTGTTCTTGATATGGCACGATCTTGATGTACCGCAAGCTTTGCTATTATAGTTGGATCTTATGATGTTTATCCCCCTCTATCTCTTGTAATGGACTAAGTTTTCCCTTTGAAGTTATCTTATCGGATTGAGTCTTTAAGGATTTCAGAACACTTGATGTATATCTTGCATGTGCTTATCTGTGGTAACAATGGAATATTCACGTGATAAACTTAATGTATATTTTGGTGATCAACTTGCGAGTTTTGTGACCTTGTGAACTTATGCATAGGGGTTGGCACATGTTTTCGTCTTGACTCTCCGGTAGAAACTTTGGGGCACTCTTTGAAGTTCTTTGTGTTGGTTGAATAGATGAATCTGAGATTGTGTGATGCATATCATATAATCATACCCGTGGATACTTGAGGTGACATTGGAGTATCTAGGTGACATTAGGTTTTGGTTGATGTGTGTCTTAAGGTGTTATTTTACTATGAACTCTAGGGCTTTTTGTGACACTTATAGGAATATCCCAATGGTTTCATACTCTACAATAATATCTTCGTTTGTTCTCTGGTATTAGTGACTTTGGAGTGACTCTTTGTTGCATGTTGAGGGATTGTTATATGATCTAATTATGTTATCCTTGTTGAGAGAACTTGCACTAGTGAAAGTATGAACCCTAGGCCTTGTTTTGAAGCATTGCAATACCATTTACGCTCACTTTTATCATTAGTTACCTTGCTCTTTTTATTTTCAGATTACAAAAACCTAAATCTACCATCCATATTGCACTTGTATCACCATCTCTTCGCCTAACTAGTGCACCTATACAATTTACCATTGTATTGGGTGTGTTGGGGACACAAGAGACTCTTTGTTCTTTGGTTGCAGGGTTGTTTGAGAGAGACCATCTTCATCGTACACCTCCCACAGATTGATAAACGTTAGGTCATCCACTTGAGGGAAATTTTGTATTGTCCTAGAAACCTCTACACTTGGAGGCCCAACAACGTCTACAAGAAGAAGGTTGTGTAGTAGACATCAATGTCCATCCAAAGGCCGTAGTGCTTCTTCAACCTCTGGTCTTCTTGCTCCAGCCGCCCAAACCAGCGCCTGTGGGACTTCCCGCTCCCGCCTCCGGTGGCCGGTTGTGCTGTCGCACAGGCTGCAGCGCCCCACCCTAATCAATTGCTGGCCAGGCCATTCCTCTACTCACCGACACCTCCTGTTATTTTACGGCGACGACAGCCGGACCAGTAAACCCTCGTACTCCCCACCGCATGGGCAACCACTGCCGAGTCTTCCCCGGCTCCGTGTCATTCCCTTCCTAGTGCTCTCGGCGCGCCGTGGTTAACATGGTCAACGAACGACATCCATCGGACGTGAACTGTACGTGGAGAGGCTGACAGCTGGGTCCATGACCGCACACAAGGAAATGCCTCCTTATTACGCGCAAAATAATGATTCCTCCACCTGACAGCAGGGACCCACCAGACGGGCCACCGTATTTCGCAAAAAAAAAACGTTCCCCCTGACTGCTGGGACCCACCAGCTACATCTTTGCACGCAAGGAAGTGCGTCCATATTGCGGGCAACAAATAATGATTCGCCCCCTGACTGCTGGGACCCACCAGCTACATCTTCGCACACAAGGAAGTGCCTGACAGTCGGGACCCACCTGGTGAAGCGTACGTAGCGTTGTCATTCTGGTCGCGGATGTGTACGTACATACTGGTCGATATAGAGGCGCGCACGTGTCGTAGTAGAGGCGCGTACGTAGCATGTTTATCTACGTACAACGGCCAGGGTGCAAGAAATTAGATAAGGCCACATACGTACATACAGGCGGGGCCTCGAACACCTCCTCGCGCACACATACGGCCAGGGCTCGTGTACATGGCTGGCTCGAAACGGAGAAACTGCATCGTCGTCGTGTTCATGGGGAGGCAACAGAATGCGTCGTGTTCATTGGAACGCAGTGCTGTTCATCGGGAGCCAACGGGCTTGGACGGAACAGCCGATGGAAGCGAGGCATGGCGTACGCAGAACGGAGGAAACGGCCTTGTGTTCGACCGGCCACGGTCGAAACGGGATCCTGTTCATCGGGAGGGGTCTTGCGTACCGCAAAACGGAGGAAACGGACCTCCTACGATCGAAACGGGGACCTGTTGATCGGGAGGGGTGTGGCGTACCGCAAAATAGAGGAAACGGACTTGTGTTGGAGCGCTACGGTCGAAATGGGGGTCCTGTTCATCGGGAGGGGTGTGGCGTACCGCAAAACAGGACTCCACGGGATACTGTTCATCTCCACCGTCGACCTCCTCCAGCCTCCACGGGCTATAGTTCATCCACCGTCGACCTCCTCCAGCCTCCAACTGCGACTGTTCATCCACGGGCTCCTGTTCATTCAGCCTCCACCACGCGCTCCTCCACGGGCTACTGTTCAACTAGCCCTCTCCACGGGGTCCTGTTCAACCACCCCTCCATGGGCTATTGTTCATCCAGCCCTCCACTGGCTACTGTTCATCCAGCCCTCCACGGGGTCCTGTTCATCCAGCCCTCCACGGGGTCCTGTTCATCCACCAGCTCGATCGATCGGGGTACTGTTCATCCAGCGGCAACGGCCTCTACTACCACGGGGTCCTGTTCATCCAACCCCCCACTGGGAACTGTCCATCCAACCCCCCCCCTCCCACACCACTCACTGTTCATCAAGGGAAGGAGGCTGTAGTGTTCGATCGGCTTCAGTTAGCAGCAGTAGCGAAGGAATCACTCGGGTTCAGTTAACAACAAGGGATCGATCGATCGCTCGGGTTCGGTAACGCGTAGTCTGCAGCGCAATCGCTCGGGTTCAGTTAGAGCCCAACACCTCGCACACACGCGCGTACGTACGACAGAAATGCACATCGCTCGGGCCCCGACCACCCACCATAACCGGGAACTCCCCTGATATTTTCCTTGCCCTCGCTTCTATCGCGGTTTCTTCCGTCATGGACGGCCCAAAGAATGTCATGCAGCTGCGTCTCCGGCCCGCCCAGGAAAAAAAGCCCATTTTCTGTCATGATTTTTTGTCATAGAAGTAGGACCCCACCACATCTATGATGATACTAGGTTTTGTCACGATTATCGTCATAGAAGTGTCATAAGCATGACAGAAAAAATTTTGTTCGGCCCAAAATGTCACGGATGTGTCTTTTCTTTGTAGTGCATAGACTATACCATGCCAATGCTTTTCCCTTCAAATATAAAGGGAAAACCTTCTGCTTAGCTTCATCTCCGAGCAAACCTGCAAGCTTAAATAATCCACAAATTTCATCCACATATATCAAGTGCATATCAGGATGTTCAGTTCCAACTCCTACATAAGGATTAGCTAGCAGTTGTTTTATCATATTGATACATCTCCA
Source organism: Aegilops umbellulata (assembly GCA_032464435.1). Classification (NCBI taxonomy): domain Eukaryota; kingdom Viridiplantae; phylum Streptophyta; class Magnoliopsida; order Poales; family Poaceae; genus Aegilops; species Aegilops umbellulata. Next base: position 430,248,898 of record CP136055.1, on the reverse strand, counting down.
ACGTATCTATATTTTTTTTATTGTTCCATGTTATTTTATTATCCAGCGCAGGAGGACCTGTGCTACAACCTCCGTCTCCTCAACGAACACCGATGAACAAGCGAACGACAATGTCATCGCGGACATGTGGCCCTATGATCCTGGCTTCCCGAATGAGCAGCGGGCACTATATCAGACCATCCGTAGGGCCCGCGAGGCCCGCTCAGTCATCCTTCGAGTTGTTGCGCTCGCTGTGGCGTTGCCCTCTCGCGTTGTCAACATCGTCAACGGACATGAGGAATGAGGAGATGCCTTTACTTGGAGAGGATGACAGTGGGGACCCACCAGGGCCATAGCCGCACGTACGCAAGTGCATCCTTAGTATATACAACAATAATATTTTTTGCTTCCTCCTGGTTTCCTGACATCACGGTCCCACACCATTGTCAACCTATGTAGTCAATAAACGAGATAATTGCACAAGGAGCGGCCGACAGCTGGGACCAAGCAGTTCGAGCACTATTTGTGTTTTTCAGGTGTGAGCACGACAGAGTTTTTCTTGATCAATGTTTTCGTTGTTGTACAGAGGAGAGGAGGGTATTAACTGGGCGGGCTATGGCCCGTCTAGCCCAGGCCAGATATCCAGCCCAGATATTAATTCTTTTCAAGCTGAAAATGGCTAGCCCAGCTATTTTTTTTAAGGAATACCCAGGCAAGGTCAACTTGTTATTCTCTGCCCCGCTGGGCTGCAAACCTTTCCAAGGAGGGATGCATTAAGCTTAACAAGAAAATCGGCTTTAAGAAATAATAAATGGGATGTCATTACAAAAATGGGGCAGTAACTATAAAAAAATGCATCAAACACGTAATTAGTTTATAATTTATTTTTCAATTTTGGAAATTTTAATTTCATTATTTGTTGCGCGCGCAATGTTTCTTTGGAATTTCTACGTAATACAAATTTATATTGAAATTGTATTTAATCTGACTAGAAATTTCTTGATAAAAATATTTCGGATCCCATCAAAATGTGGGAAATTTTATTAAATTCTGTTTTGAACGGTTGGTTGAAATTATTAATCGTTGGCCTAGCTAGAAAATGGGATGTACTTTTAACAAACTATAAATGGGTTGTAGTAAATTCCATTAGAATTCGAAAATGGGTTGTACATTCTTGCAAATCGCAAATGGGCTATTAGTTCTCTGCCACACACTTGTGGGCCTACTAAGTTGACGAATCCCCTAAAAAAGTAAGTTGACGTGTATGCAAGGCTTTGTCAACTTATAGCCAACACACGGTTCTAGACGCAGTGGACGTTGGATGTCCATCCAACAGATGTCGCGCTTCTTCTTCAATCTGGGATATTCTAGCTTCAGCCGCCCAAAAATGATTCCTCCCCCTGACATCTAGGGCGCACCGTTTCGGAGGCTGACCTGTGGGCCTACTAAGTTGACGCGTACCAAGGGCTTTGTCAACTTAGTCAATATAAACGATTCTAGCTGTAGAGACTATATGTTGTCTGATACGTCTCCAATGTATCTATATTTTTTGATTGTTCCATGCTATTATATTACCATCTAGGATTTTTTTTATATGCATTTATATGCTATTTGATATGATTTTTGGGACTAACCTATTAACCTAGAGCCTAGTGTCAGTTTATGTTTTTCCTTGCTTTTGAGTTTTACAGAAAAGGAATACCAAACAGAGTCCAATTGACCTGCCAATTTTTGTGGATTTTTATGGACCAGAAGAAGCCCCCGACGTAAAATAGTTGGACCAGAAGAGTCCTGAGCCATCCACGAGGGTGGAGGGCGCGCTCGACCCCCTGGGCGCGCCCTCCTATCTCGTGGATGACTCGGAGACCCCCCTGACTTGTTCCTGACGTCAAAAATTCCTATAAATAAAGAAACCCCCGAAAAGAAACATAGATCGGGAGTTCCACCGCCGAAAGCCTCTATAGCCACCAAAAACCAATCGGGACCCTGTTCCGGCACCCTGCCGGAGGGGGGAATCATCACCAATGGCCATCTTAATCATCCCGGCGCCATCCATGACGAGGAGGGAGTAGTTCACCCTCGGGGCTGAGGGTATGTACTAGTAGCTATGTGCTTGATCTCTCTCTCGTGTTCTTGATATGGCACTATCTTGATGTACCGTGAGCTTTGCTATAATAGTTGGATCTTATGATGTGTCTCCCCCTCTATCTCTTGCAATGGACTGAGTTTTCCCTTTGAAGTTATCTTATCGGATTGAGTCTTTAAGGAGTTGAGAACACTTGATGTATGTCTTGCATGTGCTTATATGTGGTGACAATGGGATACTCACGTGATCCACTTGATGTATGTTTTGGTGATCAACTTGCGAGTTTTGTGACCTTGTGAACTTATGCATAGGGGTTGGCACACATTTTCGTCTTGACTCTCCGGTACAAACTTTGGGGCACTCTTTGAAGTTCTTTGTGTTGGTTGATTAGATGAATCTGAGATTGTGTGATACATATCATATAATCATACCCGTGGATACTTGAGGTGACATTGGAGTATCTAGGTGACATTAGGGTTTTGGTTGATGTGTGTCTTAAGGTGTTATTTTACTATGAACTCTAGGGCTTTTTGTGACACTTATAGGAATAGCCCAATGGATTGATTGGAAAGAATAACGTTGAGGTGGTTTCGTACCCTACAATAATCTCTACGTTTGTTCTCTACTATTAGTGACTTCGGAGTGACTCTTTGTTGCATGTTGAGGGATTGTTATATGATCTAATTATGTTATCCTTTTTGAGAGAACTTGCACTAGTGAAAGTATGAACACTAGGCCTTGTTTCGAAGCATTGCAATACCGTTTACGCTCACTTTTATCATTAGTTACCTTGCTGTTTTTATATTTTCAGATTACAAAAACCTATATCTACCATCCATATTGCACTTGTATCACCATCTCTTCGCCTAACTAGTGCACCTATACAATTTACCATTGTATTGGGTGTGTTGGGGACACAAGAGACTGTTTGTTCTTTGGTTGCAGGGATATTCGAGAGAGACCATCTTCATCCTACGCCTCCCACGGATTAATAAACGTTAGGTCATCCACTTGAGGGAAATTTTGTACTGTCCTACAAACCTCTGCACTCGGAGGCCCAACAACGTCTATTAGAAGAAGGTTGTGTAGTAGACATCAATGTCCATCCAAAGGCCGTAGTGCTTCTTCAAGCTCTGGTCTTCTTGCTCCAGCTGCCCAAACCAGCGCCGGTGGGACTGCCTGCTCCCGCCTCCCGTGGCCGGCTATGCTGCCGCACAGGCCGCATCGCCCCACCCTGCTCCATTTCTGGCCAGGCCATTCCTCTACTCACCCACACCTCCTGTTATTTTCCGGCAACGGCAGCCGGACCAGTAAACCCTCGTAGTCCCCACCGCATGGGCAACCACTGCCGAGGCTTCCTCGACTCCGTGTCATTCCCTTCCTGGTGCTTTCGGAGCGCCATGGTCAACATGGTCAACGAACGACATCCATCGGACGTGAACTGTATGTGGAGAGGCTGACAGCTAGGTCCACGGCCGCACACAAGGAAATGCCTCCTTATTACGTGCAAAATAATGATTCCTCCACCTGACAGCAGGGAACCACCGGACGGGCCAACATATTTCGCTGAAAAAATGTTTCGTCCCTGACTGCTGGGACCCACCAGCTACATCTTCACATGCAAGGAAGTGCGTCCATATTACGGGCAAAAAAATGATTCGCCCCTGACTGCGGGGACCCACCAGCTACATCTTCGCACGCAAGGAAGTGCCTGATAGTCGTGACCCACCTGGTCGAAGCGTACGTAGCGTTGTCATTCTGGTCGCGAATGTGTACGTAGATACTGGTCGATGTAGAAGTGCGCGCATGTCGTAGTAGAGGCGCGCACGCAGCATGTACATCTGCGTACAACGGCCAGGGTGCAAGAAAGTAAATATGGCCACATACGTACATACGGGCAGGGTCTTGAATGCCTACTCGTGCATACGTACGGCAAGGGCTCGTGTACATGGCTGGGTCGGAATAGAGAAACTGCGTCGTCATCATGTTCATGGGGAGGCAACGGAATGCGTCGTGTTCATCGGGAGGCAACGGAACGCGTGCTGTTCATCGGGAGCCACCCACTTGGACGGAACAGTCGATGAAACGAGGCATGGTGTACCGTAGAATGGAGGAAACGGCCTTGTGTTTGACCAGCCACGGTCGAAACGGGATCCTGTTCGTCGGGAGGGGTCTGGCATACCGCAAAACAGAGAAAACGGACCTCCTACGGTCAAAACGGGGTCCTGTTGATCGGGAGAGGTGTGGCGTACCACAAAACGAAGGAAACGGACTTGTGCTGCAGCACTACGGTCGAAACGGGGGTCGTGTTGATCGGGAGGGGTGTGGCGTACAGCAAAACGGGACTCCATGGGTTACTGTTCATCTCCACCGTCGACCTCCTCCAACCTCCACGGGCTACTGTTCATCCACCGTTGACCTCCTCCAGCCTCCACCTGCGACTGTTCATCCACGGGCTCCTATTCATCCAACCACCACCGCGTGCTCCTCCACTCGCTACTGTTCAACCAGCCCTCTACACGGGGTCCTATTCAACCACCCCTCCACGGGCTACTGTTCATCCAGCCCTCCGCCGGCTACTGTTCAACCAGCCCTCCACAGGCTACTGTTCATCCAGCCCTCCACGGGGTCTTGTTCATCCACCGGGTCTTGTGCATCCACAGGCTAGATCGATCGGGGTACTGTTCATCTAGCGGCAACGGCCTCTACTACCACGGGGTCCTGTTCATCCAACCCCCACTGGGAACTATTAATCCAACCCCCCTCCCCCCACCCCACAATGCTCACTATTCATCAAGGGAAGGAGGCAGCAGTCTTCGATCGACTTCAGTTAGCAGCAGTAGCGAAGGAATCACTCGGGTTCAGTTAACAGCAAGGGATCGATCAATCGCTCGGGTTCAGTAACGCGTAGTATGCAGTGCAATCGCTCGGGTTGAGATAGAGCCCAACACCTCACACACACGCACGTACGTATGACAGAAACGCGCATCGCTCGGCCCCCGACCACCCACCGTAACCGGGAACTACCCCAATATTTTCCTTGTCCTCGCTTCTATCACGGTTTTTTCCGTCATGGACGGCCCAAAGAATGTCATGCAGTTGCGTCTCCGGCCCGCCTAGGACGAAAAGCCCATTTTCTGTCATGATTTTTTGTCATAGAAGTAGGACCCCACCACATCTATGATGATACTAGGTTTTTTTCATGAGTATCGTCATAGAAGTGTCATAAGCATGACAGAAAAAATTTCGTTCGGCCCAAAATGTCACAGATGTTTTTTTTCTTTGTAGTGCATAGCCTATACCATGCCAATGCTTTTCCCTTCAAATATAAAGGGAAAACCTTCTTCTTAGCTTCATCTCTGAGCAAACCTGCAAGCTTAAATAATCCACAAATTTCATCCACATATATCTAGTGCATATCAGGATGTTCAGTTCCATCTCCTACATAAGGATTAGCTAGCAGTTGTTCTATCATACTGATACGTCCCAACGTATCTATAATTTTTTATTGTTCCATGGTGTTTTATTATCAATCTTGGATGTTTTATAATCGTTTTATAGTCATTTTATATCATTTTCTGGTACTAACCTATTGACATAGTGCCAAGTGCCAGTTGCTGTTTTTCCATGTTTTTTACATCGCAGAAAATCCTTATCAAACGGAGTCCAAATGCCACGAAACTTTACAGAGATTTTTGATGGATCAGAAGGAAGAAGTTGGGCCTGGTTGCACCTAGGGGGAGTCCCGCGGAGGGGACAACCCACCAGGGCGCGCCAGGAGGCCCAGGCGTGCCTTGGTGGGTTGTGCCCACCTCGGGTGCCCCCTGGACCGCCTCTTTGCTCTATAAATACCCCAAAAATACAAGAACCCTAGAAGCGTCGTCGAAATATTCATCCAGCCGCCGCAGGGTCCAGAACCACCAGATCCAATCTAGACACCATCTCGGATGGGGTTCACCACCTCCATTGGTGCCTCTCTGATGATGTGTGAGTAGTTCTTTGTAGACCTTCAGGTCCGTAGTTAGTAGCTAGATGGCTTTCTCTCTCTCACTGAATTCTCAATACAATGGTCTCTTGGAGATCCATATGATGTAAATCTTTTTGTGGTGTGTTTGTTGGCATCTAATGAACTTTGCGCTTATGATCAGTCATATCTTTTTATATCCATGGAAGTTATTTGAGTTTCTTTGATCTCTTATATGCATGATCTCTTATAGCCTCATATTTCTTCTCCGATATTTGAGTTTTGTTTGGCCAACTTGATCTATTTATCTTGCAATGGGAAGAGGTGCCCGGTAGTGGGTTCGATCTTACGGTGCTCAATCCCAGTGACAAAAAGGGAACCGACACGTATGTATCGTTGCTACTAAGGATAGAAATATGAGATCTATATCTACCGCTATATAGATAAACGGATCTTGTCTACATCATGTCATCGTTCTTTTTGCATTACTCCATTTTTCCATGAACTTAATACACTAGATGCATGCTGGATAGCAGTCAATGTGTGGAGTAATAGTAGTAGATACAGGCAGGAGTCGGTCTAATAATCTTGGACGTGATGCCTATGTAATGATCATTGCCTGGATATCGTCATAATTATTTGAGGTTCTATCAATTGCCCAACAGTAATTTGTTTACCCACCGTTTGCTATCTTTCTCGAGAGATGCCACTAGTGAAACCTACGGCCCTCGGGTCTTCTTTCTCATATATTTGCTTGCGATCTACTTTTTCCTTGGTTTTATTTTCAGATCTAAACCAAAAATACAAAAATATCTTGCTGCACTTTTATTTATTTGCGATCTATTTATTTAATCTATTACAACTTCCTCCCATCCATGCACCGTTTGAGGAGCCGTACCCGAAAGGGATTGACAACCCCTTTAATACGTCAGGTTGCAAGTGGTTGGTATTTGTGTGCATGGGTTGTTTACATTGTGTTGCTTGGTTCTCCTACTGGTTCGATAACCTTGGTGACATATCTGAGGGAAATACCTACTGCCGCTGTGCTGCATCATCGCTTCCTCTTTGGGGAAATACCGACGTAGCTTCAAGCGACATCACATACCCGAAGGAATTTCATAACCAATATTTTCAATAGGTGCAGTAGGTTGCGGGGCAACTAGTTATGGTTCCGGTCGAGGTGAAGATACCCTGAACAAACTCCTCAAAGGATGATTCTCCATAGTAACAAGTAATAATAAATTTCAGCACGTAGCAATAACTTTTCCTTGCCAAGAGCGCGTCACTCCCTGGCAACAGCGCCAGTAAAGATCCTTGATGACCCACAAGTATATGGGATCAATTGTAGTCCTTTCAATAAGTAAGAGTGTCGAACCCAACGAGGAGCAGAAGGAAATGACAAGTGGTTCTCAGCAAGGTATTTTCTTCAAGCACCGAAATAGTCCGTAACAAGTAGTTTGATGGCAAGATAATTTGTAATGAGAAAATAATGGTAACGGTAAATAAATTACAGCATGTTAGACCAATCCTTTTGTGGAAAAGGACAGGCCAAAATGGTCTCATATGATAAGCAAAGCGTTCTTGAGGGTACACGGGAATTTCATCATATCACTTTTACCATGTCAGTTTGATTTGTGTTCGCTACTTTGATAATTTGATATGTGGGAGGACCGATGCTTAGGTGTTATTCTCACTTGAACAAAGCTCTTACTTATGATTAACCCCCTCGCAAGCATCCGCAACTACAAGAAATGTATTATGATAAAATCTACCCATAGTATTAAACTTTTGGATCCAAATCGGTCCCTTACGAAGTAGCGCATAAACTAGGGTTTAAGCTTCTGTCACTCTAGCAACCCATCATCTAATAACTACTCCACAATGCATTCCCTTAGGCCCAATTATGATGAAGTGCCATGTAGTCGACGTTCACATGACACCACTAAGGGAATCACAACATACATATCATCAAAATATCGAACACATATCAAGTTCACATGATTACTTGCAACATGATTTCTCCCGTGACCTCAAGAACAAAAATAACTAATCACAAATAATAATCATGCTCAAGATCAGAGGGGTATTAAATAGCATAATCGATTTGAACATCTAATGTTCCACCAAATAAACCATATAGTAATCAACTACAAGATGTAATCAACACCAGCAGTCACCCACAAGCACCAATATAAGGTTCCAGTACAAAGATTGAACAAAGAGATGAACTAGGGTTGGAGAGGAGATGGTGTTGTTCAAGATGTTGATGAAGATGGCCCTCCCAAAGATGGGAGAGTTGTTGGTGACGATGATGATGCCGATGATTTGCCCCTTCGGAGGGAAGTACCCCCGGCGGAATTGCCCCGCGAGAGGAAAAAAGTGCTCCTGCCCAAGTTCCGCCTCAAGACAGTGACGCTTCATCCCGAAAGTCCTCTCCTTATTTTTTTTCTAGTTCAAAAAGGCTTATATACTAGAAGAGGGGCACCGGAGGTGGGCCGAGAAGGGCACAACCCACCAGGGTGCGCCTGGGCTCCCTGCCATGCCCAGGTGGGTTGTGCCCACCTGGTAGGCCCCCGCGGGTAGTTATTTTCTCCAATATTTATTATATATCCCAAAACAATTCTTCGTAAAGTATCAGCTCATTTGGAGATGTGCAGAATAGGTAACTCTGACGTAGCTTTTTCAGGTCCAGAATTTCAGCTGCCGGTATTTTCCCTCTTTGGGTAAACCTTCCATATTATGAGAGAAAAGGCATTAGAATTACTTCCAAAAACATTATTATGCATAAAAACATTATAAATAACAGTAGGAAAACATGATGTAAAATGGACGTATCAGCCTTTACCAATGGAACACTAATGTTAGCAAACTTTCCTGACTACTAGCATTGATAGACTTTCTAGTAATTTTAGGCTCACATGTGAGAAGTTTATAAAAGCCTTTTTAATGTTTTTATCCACAAGGAACTTTCTCTGTTTTGCATTGTTATTAATGGATTTAAGGCCCAATGATTTGCAGATAAATGATCAATTCTAATTAATCAATGAGTAAAGGATCAATTGCTTGATCCTACTAGATAGATACTCCATTCATCCAATCAACTGTGAGGGTTAATGGATTAATGTAGTACATCCATTCATTCAAATAACTTAATCCTACTAGATTGATATTGCATTCGACACAGAGAGATTTAAGATCACATATGTATTGAAGTCATATCTTTTTTCTGGTCCATGTGCAGATGCCGTAGAGGAACAAACAATGATCCTACTTACCCGGATTAGATATAATTTTGGTCTCTGCCAGAGCTCTAGCTGCTTCATGGATTTTTTAGCATCTAAAATGAGCAATCATTTCATGCATGGATTTGCTTCATCCGCCCAGCCATTTGTTACAGATATGCTTATTCATGTGTTGACACTGTGAGGATGGTCATTTATATGTTGGGAAGCATTTAGACAGTGAGCAATCGTTGTAGACCTTAAATTGTCATTTTATTTATCAATGTTTTAATCCGGTAAAATTTTCGATTTTATGCAAAAGCCATTCTAATAATTTATTTTTTCTACAATTCGACTAGTGCATCCCCTGCCATGCAAGACGTTATGTCTTGGAGAAGGTGGATTTTGAAGATTATGAGAATATGGAGATAAAGAGAGTTAACCTTGGACCCTTCATGGTTATGCTTTTCAAGTTGTACAATGCGGCGACCTACTCCCATTTTGGTTACTCGAATTAGGAATATGCAAGGCGTATGGTTTTCAGGAGGGTATGCATGTCACCTTCGATCTGGGTGATCCTGAAGACGACATCGACGAACATAATGTCGAGGAAGAGAATATCGACATTTGGGTTGATGTTGATACGCTTCCACTTCTACCTCTATGTGAGTTTCCCAAACATATTTATAAATAATTTATATTGTTTTCATAAAAATAGTTGACAGCTTATATATTTCCATTGACAGCTTATTTCCATTCTTCAAAAAATGTTCAGAAAGTAGTAGACAAAATCTACTACACCGATGACTCTGAACTAACTTATGAGGAGAAAGATGATCGTGTCTCATTTATTATTGATGTTGATACTTTCAATAAGAATTATGAAACTCCTCCACATTACGGTCAATACGTGCCACTAGTCCACGTGTTGAACTATGGCAACATCCATGGAAATGACAATGTAAGGTTTATTACTATTATTATGACACCAGTGTATCATTTGCATACATTCTTCTAAAGCTAAACTACATTGCTAACTACGTTACTATTATGATCTTCAACAGAAAATCCCGAAGGATTTTGTGCCTCATCTGATGCATACGAAAGGTCACATGGATGTTTTTAGCCTACGTCCAAGTCCGCCTACGGGTCACTGTTGTTCGTACAAAATTTCTCAAACAGGTGAAGACCTCACAATCAAAGAATTGAAAAAAGTTATGAATGATCGTAGGGAGCTACTTGGAAGTAACATTGTTCGAAGCCCACGAATTGGAGACAGGATAATCTCAATTCTCCATAATGGAGAGTCTGGGGCTATGTTGTTTTATGCTAGTTTACCTTAGAGAGGGGTAGGACCTAGCTACTACCTCCGTCTCGGTGAATAAGTCATTCGCGTAGTTCTAGGTTGACAATTTAACTATCTAAATATGTATTATATGTGACAAAATATGTATTTAGAAACTAGATCATCGTAGAAATCTAGTGCTCTATTTTTCATGACATATAACACATATTTAATTCCTCGAATCGATGACCTAGAACCACGCGAATGACTTATTCACCTAGACGGAGGTAGTAATACTCATGATCATGTGTTAAGAACAATTAACTAGGGTTGGTTATGACTATGATGATGATGAGTATGACTTGTTATTACGATAACGAGTAGAAGTTGTTAGATGACTACTATGATGATGAGTATGACTTGTTATTATGATAACGATGATGAGTTATTATTGTGAGGATGATGTTGAATTGTTATATGAGCATGATGAGTTATTTTATTTATATATATATATATATATATATATATATATATATATATATATATATATATGGGTGAAATAAACATGGATTATATTCAGGTGGAGGCAACATGGTGCAGATTGAAAGTACTACTAATCCAAACTAAAGTGCTCAAGTTTGGATTAGTAGTACTTTTAATCTGCACCATGTTGGCTCCACTTGAATCTAATCCACATATCGTTCACCCATTGATATAATAACTCATCATGATCATAAAATCATATGATGAGACTATTGTATAATGCTGTACAAATACATCACCAATATCCTGTAGAAAAAATACATAAAAATTTAGCAGTAGCGCGGGCATGCATGTAGCATCAACGCGCTTTTATCAGCAGCGTGCTCTGGAGAGAGGCATTGTATGGTTTACTAAGAAGGCTACTGCTATGTAATGTTGGCAGTAGCGCGGGCGAACCCATGCTACTGCTAAAGTTTAGTTGTAGCGCCTTAGGAGTATCGCCGGAGCCCACACTACTGATAAGGTAAAAGCCTGCACTACTGCTAGCCTTTTCTCTAGTAGTGTTGTAACCCCGTAGGCTCGGTAAAACATAGACATGAACAAAACTCCTTCTATTCAATGATCAATAGCAGAACCGTGTGTCGGTGTCAAAACCGGCCGATCTCGGGTCGGGGGTCCCGAACTGTACGTCTGAGGATCAAAGCTAACAGGAGGCGGGGGACACAGTGTTTACCCAGGTTCGGGCCCTCTTAACGGAGGTAATACCCTACTTCCTGCTTCATTGACTTGGATGAATATGAGGATTACAAGAGTTGATCTACCTCGAGATCGTAATGGATAAACCCTAGATGTCGAGCATGTATGATTATGATTGCCTCCACTGACTAACCCTCCAGTTTATATAGACACCAGAGGGGACTAGGGTTATATAGAGTCGGTTTACAAAGAAAGGAATCTTCACGTTCGAACGCTAAGCTTGCCATCCATGAAAAGGAGAGTCCTATCCGGACACAGGAGGAAACCTTCCATCTTGTATATTTACGGCCCACCAGTCCGACCCATATCACATAGCCCAGACGCCCGGGGACCCCCTACTCCAGGACTCCCTCAGTAGCCCCAGAACTAGGCTTCAATGACGATGTGTCTGGCGTGCAGATTGTCTTTGGCATTGCAAGGCGGGTTCCTCCTCCGAATACTCCAAAGTAGTTTATCAAAAGAACTATATCCGGCTCTGTACAACAGTTACAGCCCTGAACCACAAGGGCAAAAATACTTAAACAGTAAAATGGGTCATATCTTCTGACAACTTTTTCGGCGAGGTGTTGTGTTCTGGCTCTATTATTATTTCGAACCGTTTTTCAGCCTCCCACTTTGCGCTTCGAGGTGCGCGCTCCATCGACACGTCTCGTCAAAGCAGAGATCGTGTCCCCTTATTACGGGATCCTCATCAATACCGGTATGGGTAATCCAACCGTGTTGTTTGCACGACCCCTGGGGAATCGGAGAGGTTTAAGGCTCGTGGGGGGACGCTCGATATTCACTGCCTTTATAAGAAGATTGGGATCCACCTTCTTACCCCACGCCTTCCTTCCTCCTCAGCCCATCTGTCCTCGAGCTCCAGCGCCCAAGTCTCAAACTTTCCCCTCGCCACCAACTACTCCGGCCATGCCCAGATCTAGAGCGCAGGGCAAGTGGATGGCCTGCACCGTCACGGAGGGGAACATCCAGGAACTCCGGGAAGCGGGATACTTAGCCAAAGAAATCGCCCATTGGCTCCCCGCTGAGAAGCAGATCATTCCCACCCCGGATCCTAATGAGAGGTTAGTATTCATCCCCCACTTTCTTCGCGGGCTAGGGATTCCTCTCCACCCCTTCGTCCGCGGGCTCATGTTCTATTACGGGCTAGATTTCCATGATCTAGTTAGCCCCGAATTCCTGCCTCAACATCTCAGCGTTTATCATCGTGTGCGAGGCGTTTCTCCGCATCCCCCCCCCCCCACTTTGGCATGTGGCTCAAGGTCTTCAAGTGAAACCAAAGGTGGTCGAGGGTCAACACGCGGAGTGTGGCGGCACCATGGTGAGCAAGCTCCCTAACATCACCTGGCCTAAGGGGTCCTTCGTTGAAACCGTGAAATGGTGGCACCAGGAGTGGTTCTATGTCACAGAGCCCCGCGACACCACGTGGGCTGCCACCCCTGAACTCAAATCCGGGCCTCCAATGCTGCTCACATCATGGGTCAAGAAGGGCCTGGACTAGGCATCGTCCGACGAGGTGATGACGCTGCAGAAGCGCGTAAAGGGTATGATAGAGAAGAACACCAGCCTCGCCGACGTGATCCAGGTGATGCTTTTTCACTGAATCCTCCCCTGCCAGCGCGGACTCTCCATATGTGGGAGTTCAATCCGGCCAGCCCTCAAAGCCTGCAACGATTCTTCGGTACAACGCACGAAGAAAATTGGAAGCTGCTTTTCAAGTCCCAGAAGTCATAGCCAGGCACGACCAAAGACCTCGGCCTCGACTGTGCTCATCTGGCCACTCCGGTAAGTTTTAGGATTTCCAAATATAACCTCTACTTAGAGATTCGAGGGGTATACTAAGCCTTCCTTTTCTTCTTCAGGTCTGGATGAAGAAAGCAGAGCAGATTAACTGTCTGGCTCCACTGCCCGAAGACCCAGCTATCCCTTTGCTGACAAAGATGCTGGTTCCGGTGCCGTACCAGGCACCGGAGAAGAAGGCTAAGAAGAAGGGCAAGGAGGCCAGAAGTGGCCTCCGCCATAAGGGTACTTCAAACATAGCGTCCGAAGTTACCGAAGTTCTCTCCTCCCCCGATGGAGATGAAGATGAAGAAGATGAGGAGGAGAGCAATTCTCACCTCAAGGGGGGAGAGAAGAAGAGAGGGGCGTTCGGAGACCTAGAAGCGGAGGAGTCCAAGAAGGGGAAACTCTCCCTTTAGGATGAATCGGAATCGGAGGTTGAAGCCGTCCCCAAATGGAACCCCAGGACGAAGCCCCCGGACGAATCGTAAGTATTCAAAGGTACCGCATATATCCGGCTTTTATAAATTGTAGGGTAACATATCATCTATGTATTTCAGTCCGGCCCATGACCTCCCCCAACAATCATTGTCTTCGGGGAATTCTTTGGCGCCAGAGATGATGGAGAGTGAAATGCCTCCGCGAGCCTCTCCTCCTCATGCCGCAGATGAAACCGAGGTGTTGTCCCATAGGATCTCTCTAGGCCAGGGAGAGGTGCGGAAGGTCGCAGAAACGGCGCCAGAGGGTAATGCCTCGGCTGCCGAAAACATGGGGGGCACAACCCCTATGGAAACTGATGACGGGGGCTCGGACCAGTTCAGCCCCCAACCGAATGTGATTCCGGAGACCCACGTGGATCCGAAATCGAGCGAGCAGTCCCTTTCAAGTAGGGGGAGTTCCGACTCCACCGACGACCTCCATCAATCCGGAGGTGCCAGATACATTGAGGGAAGCACTTCGACGTGCTTCCATCATGGAAGAGCATCGTACCCTAATGGGTATAGTGGTTGAGAAGGTTCAGTCTGCAAAAAGCGGGCTGACCGAAGATTTTACCAGCCTGCTAACAGGCTTTGAGGTATGCGACTTAATATTCTTAGCCACTTTTGTATGTGTAAAAATATGTCTATGTATAGATAGTAGCCCCTGAGACTCTGTTTGGCTTTTTGAAAACGGGGCCGGACAAAGGATCAAATATTCCAGAGATAACATACTTGTCTATTTTGATGAACAGGCTTCACTGCAAGCAGCTTCAGCCAAGGACACAGAAGTTTCCGAACTCTAGTGGAAACTGAAGCTGGATCACAACGAGATCGACCGCATTAACAAGCGGTTCGATTAGGCCCAAGGTATGCTTTTAAAAAGACCCCTTACATGCCTAAATTATAGAGCCAACTCAGCGTTTAAGCTCGTGTGCTGCTATGTGAATGATTGTAGGCAATGCGACCGAGGTCGAGGCCCTCAAGAGTGCCCTTGCCGAAGCCAAGGAGGAGGCGAGGGTAAGCAAAGCAGCCGCGGACAAGGCGACTAAGGATGTGGAGGCCGGAAAGGCCTCTCTCCTTAAGTATGAGGCAAGGGTGACCGAGGTAGAACAAATGATCCAAGAGGCCGCCACCAAATGTGAGTCCTTTGAGGAGAGGAACAAGGCCCAAGCGGCCGATCTCACTAAGGCTCTTCAGGCTGCGAAGGAGGCGCGGTCCGAGTCCCGGGCTGCTCGTGAAGAAATCAAGCAAGCTGGACAGATAACGGTTGGTAAGCCTTTTCTTTTATGGAGTATATTCGGCGGTCGAAGATATGCTTGGCTAAATCGACTGTGGAGTGCTCCAGATGCTTTCGCGGATCTCCCGAGGAGTGCTGCTGATGCCGCTCAATATTTCCGGGGCCAAGAGGGGAACGCGACGGGGAAGCTCTTCTGGTCGCAGTATTTGGCGCTGGAGCGACCAGCGCTGTTGACCAATCAAATGATGCAGCTGGCAGAGCTGCATAGGATGTTCGGTGCGGCCATTAAGGACATCATAGTCCGGTTATGGCCCGCCGGACCCATTCCAAGCAGCTAGTTCGGCCTGGTCAAGCGACGAGGCGACGCCATGCCTCGAATAGAGGCGGTGAAGCGCTCGGCGTGCATTGAGGGTGCGCGAGGATGGCCTTTGCCCGTGTCAAAATGCACCGGCCCAAGATGAAGGCTGCCAGCGTGGCCGTTGAAGGTCCGCCTGGTGACAAGGCTCACCGTACGCCGGAGCGCTACTTCGATGATGTCCTTGAGGGTGCCCGTTTGATAGAGGGCCAATGTTCAAAGGATAGTATGTTTGAGTAACTGTGTCTGAGCAACTGTATCCGAGCTACCCAGACATTGTATTATAAACGGAGGCCTTTATAATCTATTTATGCCTGTTATCTTTGAATTACTTATCCTCCTGTGCGGCCATTTTTTATCTTCGAGAGTTTCCCAGTTGTCGGCTTCAGCTCCTGCGTAGGTAGTACGGGGGTGTCCAGGATAGCACATAGTCACACTTGACACAATGTCTTGGTCCATAAAGGAGGTGTTAGTGCAGCGAACGAGGCAATCGGACTATGTGGCTTTACCATTCTCACTTAGCCATAGGAGTTTGACAATGGGGTTGTAAAGGAGCCCCTGGTGCGCATTCGGCCATCGAACTGAGATGCCCTTTAGATGCGTGACTGAACAAGGCCATTCCTTCGTGTAATACGGAAGAAATCCCTAGAGATTTAATAAGTCACCGAATTGCTGACCAGCTCTCGTCGCATCACGACAGTCAGTTTTTGGCTTTCTCTACGGAGGTGCTTGACCGGGCTAGCCGGAAACACAATCGCATTAGTTCTCCCTTTACTACCTTACCCGAAAAAACGAAACGTAAGGTGGCAACCACAGGAGCCGGGCAACCCAACTATTGACCAAAGACGTGATTCGGAGCCGATGCATACAATGCAGTTTTCGGGACGCCGAAGTATTCTGTGAGAGTGTTCGGACTTTATATTGTTGAAGATATGTATTTGGCTTGAATAGAGCCCCTGGCCATTTAAGTCGTACCGAGCGTATATGCCAATTTGAACATAGAGTGGGAGAACAGAAAAAGGGCCAATACCAAACAAGGCTCGGCGAAACTGTTTCCATTATAATCTGAGCGGTACGTCAAAACGTATTGTTACAGAAGATGCAATAAGCATCACGGCTATTTTACATGCCGAGAACAAGGGAAAGCTGTATACAGGTCCTAAATTTGAAAAGATGATCCAGAAGATCCTTTGGACATTCTGCTGCACATTTGCGCCGGTTTTCACCTTGGCGTAGGATCCTTTGACAGGATCGACGCTCAAGTATGTAGAAGGGGCCTGGAAGGGGGCCCTTGTTAGCTCCAGAAATTGATGCGGGCTGTGAAGAACCTAAAAAAATAAAAACAAGACGAAAAAGGCAGAGCAATATGTAGATCCGGATACGTTCAAGCCATATCGTGGACCCTATGTTTAGTATGCCTCCGTCCTTGCCCATGGTATTTTTAACGCGTAGTTATGCACACGCGGTACGTATGCCACTATCAGGCTAGGGCATTGGCAGAGGCCGCATTGCTAATCTAGCTCTATATGAGCCGGACTGTCGTTCTGCAAGGTAGAGCAGACTCGTTTAACAGTGTCCGGGGGCTTGACTGCCGTGTGGTCTTCGGCATAGCGAAGCCACCCTGCACCTCGGCCGCGAGGGCCGCGGTATGCTCCTTTGTATGGAGGAAGCGCTCTGTGTTTCCATTAACTGTGATAACGCCACATGGTCCAGGCATCTTAAGCTTAAGATAAGTGTAGTGCAGGACTGCATTGAAACGGGCGAAAGCAGTTCGTCCGAGTAGTGTGTGATACCACGTCGGAACGGGACAATGTAGAAGATCAAGTCTTCACTCCAGAAGTTATCAGGGGAACCGAAGACGACTTCCAGCGTTATGAATCATGTGCAAAAGGCTTCTACGCCGGGTATTACCCCTTTAAAGGTGGTTTTAGTGGGCTTGATTCTTGACGGATCAACGCCCATTTTAAGGACGGTGTCCTGATAAAGCAGATTGAGGCTGCTGCCGCCGTCCATGAGGACTTGCGTGAGGTGGAATCCGTCGATAATTGGATCGAGGACCAATGCAGCCGAACCCCCATGACGGATATTGGTCGGATGGTCTCTGCGATTGAAGGTGATCAGACAGGCTGACCAGGGATTAAACTTTTGGCAGAATGGCTCTAAGGCATAGACGTCTGAGGGAGTCCTGGATTAGGGGGTGTTCAGGTAGCCGGACTATACCTTCGCCGGAATCCTGGACTATGAAGAGACAAGATTGAAGACTTCGTCCCGTGTCCGGATGGGACTTTCCTTGGCGATGCGGATATTCAAGATCTCCTACCATTGTAACCGACTCTGTGTAACCCTAACCCTATCCGGTGTCTATATAAACCGGAGGGTTGTAGTCCGTAGGACAATCATCTTCATACACAATCATACCATAGGCTAGCTTCTAGGGTTTAGCCTCCTTGATCTCGTGGTAGATCTACTCTTGTACTACCCATATCATCAATATTAATCAAGTAGGAGTAGGGTATTACGTCCATCGAGAGGGCCCGAACCTGGGTAAAAACATCGTGTCCCTTGTCTCCTGTTACCATCCGGCCTTGACGCACAGATCGGGACCCCCTACCCGAGATCCGCCGGTTTTGACACCGACATTGGTGCTTTCATTGAGAGTTCCTCTGTGCCGTCATAATTAGGAAGGATGCGTCTTCCTGTCTTTAAAGACGGCACCGTTACTAAGGGAGCCTTAGCTGTCGGCCAAACCCTCTGGCAAGGCGGTTTTCTCATGACCGCCTGTTCGGCCGCTGCGCCGATGGTGACCTCTCGGGTCATCGAAAGCAACCTTTAGGTCAGCTCAGAGCTTGTCGAGCAGCCGGATCCGAAGGAGTCCTCTTCCGTAAATGAGCTCTTGGATCGCATGGCCGCCCTTGGGGTCGCTACGGATTATGACCAGGTTGGGCTTAGACCCAATCTAAGAGAAATTAACTCTCCCCAAGTCACCCACCACATTGCCGTGGTAGAGGCGCAGTGCGACGACCCTTCATCTATTTTAAGGACTATCTACGTCCGAATTCCCGATCCCTCCAAGCCAGATACCCGTGGAGGGGAGGATATAACTCAAGACCTGAGCTTAGAATCAGGCAACGGGCTAGATTCATTGGACAACATCCAAGACTCGGAACTTCAGAGTTCGGAAGCTCTTCGGCCTCCGAATCTTAGATTGGGCGAGGTTTCAGATTCAACACCCCCCGCCCGCCCGAACATAAGCGATATTTCCCAAATCAGGCAAAAGCCCGAGGAAACAGTACATCATTACTAGGCCAGATTCCTCCTGGTTATGAACAGGATAAAGGATTGCCGCGAGGGAGACGCAATTTCAATCTTTTGTAGTAATTGCACGGACGAGGGAATACTTAACGCCATAAGTCGTCGTGATATTACACGCTTCGCTGACTTGGCGTCCATAGTACAAAAGTACTGTGCGATGGAAAGCGCCTAGAAAAGCGAAATAAAATTTTGGGATAATCCGGCCTTGAATAGCAATCCCGTCCGAACTAAGAGGGTGCATCATAGTAAGACACCCGGATTAAATATCAAAAAGCCAAAACCCTCTACAGGGCATGGAACCGTACTGGAAAGGTGGCTTGATGGACCCTGTAGAATTCACAGTATAGAGGACGCCACACCAACTCACAGCCTTAGAGCATGTTGGATACTCCGGCAGGTGGCCAAAATTGGCAAGGACCTCCTAATTTCGGAGGCCGTAGAAAGCCAGCCCGAGGACACCAGTACCGTTCTCACAGTCTTCGAGACTTTCGCAACAAATAATATGCGGAAAAGAACACTCCGCAGCCTCGCCGAAGTCTATCAAGTAGCAACAATAAACCCATGGAGCGACACGGCTATCACCTTCAACGCGAGTGATGAACCTAAATTCCAAACAGCCCGAGCACCAGCCGCATTGGTCCTCAGTCCCGTAGTGGACGGCTTTCGCCTCACCAAGGTACTCATGGATGGAGGCAGCGGGTTGAACCTCATTTACGAGGAAACCCTCCAAAATGGATATAGACTGGAACCGCATCGAGCGAAGTAGCACAACCTTTAGCGGAATAATCCCCAGTCGGGAAGCGCGCTGCACAGGAAAAATCACACTAAATGTGGTGTTCGGCACGCCGGGTAATTACAGGTCCGAAGAGGTCACGTTCCAGGTGGCCCCGTTCAATAGCGGATACCACGCTATACTAGGGCGGGAGGCATTTACAATCTTTCAAGCAATACCCCATTACGGGTACATGAAGCTCAAGATGCCCGGGCCAAACGGAATTATCACTCTCGCTAGTGATCCGGACACAGCACTCCACGCCGAAAACAAGACGGCCGCATTGGCCCTTGAGGCACTATCCGCAGCCTTAGCAGCTGAAGAACTGACTGCGCTGCGCTCCACGGATAATAGGGATGATGTGCTACTCGATAAGAGATCAAAGTCCACATCCTTCAAGCCAGCAGACGAAATAGTAAAATTCCAGGTCCATCCAACGGACCCCAATAAAACAGCTTCCATCAGGGCACGACTAAACCCTGATGTAGATGCCGCACTGCGAGAGTTCATACAAGAGAACTGGGACATTTTCGCCTAGCACCCTTCAGACATGCCAGGAATCACACGCAGGCTGGCCGAACATAGCTTAAATATCCTGAAAGGATTCAAACCTGTTAAACAAGCCCTTCGGCGTTTTTCCAAACCAAAGAGATAGGCTATGGGAGAGGAGCTAGTCAAGTTATTGGAGGCCGGATTCATTAGAAACATAAAACATCCGGACTGGCTAGCAAACCTGGTGATGGTACCAAAGAAGGACAAATCCTGGCGCCTGTGTGTCGATTTTAAAGACCTTAACAAGGCCTACCCAAAGGATCCCTTCCCCCTCCCCTGTATCGATCAAATTATCGACGCCACCGCAGGACACGATTCGTTGTGTTTCCTTGACGCATACTCCGGTTACCATCAAATCAAGATGGCAGAATCAGACCAAGCTGCAACAGCATTCGTCACACCATACGGCCCATTCTGCTTCAACACAATGCCCTTCGGGCTGAAAAATGCCGGCGCAACATATCAGCGGATGATATAGACATGTTTGGCAAACCAGATCGGCAAAACAGTGGAGGCGTATGTGGATGATGTGGTCGTCAAATGAAAACACTTGGAATCTCTAGTAACGACTTGAGGCTTACATTCGATAACCTCTGAAAATACGACATCAAGCTCAACCCGGAGAAATGCGTTTTCGGCGTTCCAGCCGGAAAGCTCTTGGGCTTCATTGTATCCGGTAGAGCAATTGAAGCAAATCCAGCAAAGATCTGAGCTTTGTCACAATTGGATGTCCCAGAGGACCTCAAACAAATATAGAAATTAACCGGATGCGTGGCGGCTCTAAGCCGCTTCATCTCCCGCTTGGGAGAAAAGGCACTGCCCCTTTATCGCCTTCTTCGGTGAACCGAACACTTCGAGTGGACGGATGCCGCCACTGCCGGACTCGATGAAATAAAAGCCGTATTGGCAACAAACCCAATCCTGGCTGCGCCAAACATTGGCGAGCCAATGCTACTATACATCGCGGCAACCCATCAAGTTGTCAGCGCAGTGCTCGTCGTCGAGCGGGAAACGGACGGACACAAATTCCCCCTTCAAAGGCCGGTATACTACGTGTCCACAGTCCTCACTCCATGCAAATCACGGTACCCGCATTATCAAAAGATTGCCTACGCGGTATTCATGGCATCCCGGAAGCTACGACACTACTTTCAAGAGTGTTCGATTATAGTAGCCTCGGAAGTACCACTCAATGACATTATCAACAACCGCAATGCAACGGGCCGGATCGCAAAATGGGCCATTGAGCTCCTCCCATTCGATATAACCTATAAGCCACGGCGAGCTATCAAATCGCAAGTTTTGGCCGACTTCGTCGCAGAATGGACGGAGGCCGAACTCCCTAAAGAGTACAACACATACTCAAACTGGATCATGCATTTCGACGGCTCCAAAATGTTGGCCGGACTGGGGGCTGGCGTCGTTTTGACGTCCCCCACAGGAGACAAAGTCCAATATGTACTCCAAATTATGTACACGGACTCCAACAATGCAGCCGAATAAGAGGCCCTTCTACATGGTCTCCGGATGGCAGTATCCATGGGCATTCAACGCCTAGAGGTACGCGGGGATTCAAACCTCGCGATATCCCAAATAAATGGCGACTTCAACGCCAAGGATCCAAAAATGGCAGCTTACCGCAATGCCTTCCTAAAAATGTCAGCCCGGTTCGAAGGGCTAGAGTTTCAACATATAGCCCGAGAAAAAAAATCAAGCAGCGGATGTCCTGGCACGCATTGGAGCAAAACGCGATGTAGTCCCCCCCCCAACATCTTTTTGGAAAGATTGTTTAAGCCATCCGTAGCATGGGAGGGGGAACCCGCATATAACAGTCCTTTCCGAGCCGCACCACTCGACGCCGAACAATCTGACATAATTGGAGGCTCTGCCAACGAAATCACACCTTCAGCCCATGTAATAATGGCGGTTATCGCCCCGTGGACAGAACCATTCCTAGCCTACCTTACTAGGCAGGAACTCCCAGAGGACCAAAACGAGGCTCGCTGCATAGTGCGGCGATCTAAAGCCTATAAAGTCCACGAGGGAGAGCTTTATAAGAAAAGCACTACCTGAGTCCTTCAAAGGTGCATCTCCGAAGAGGAAGGGCGGAACCTTCTGGCTGAAATTCATGCCGGACTCGGTGGTCATCACGCTGCTGCTCGGTCCCTTGTTAGCAAGGCTTTCCGTACAGGCTTTTATTGGCCGACGGCCGGGCAGACGCTCAGGACTTAGTCCAATGATGCGTTGGTTGCCAACTTTTTTCCAACCAAAGCCATATGCCACCCACCACACTCCAAACTATCCCCATCACCTGGCCCTTTGCGGTCTGGGGGCTTGACATGGTCGGACCCCTCAAAGGGGGGACCCATAAGAAAAAATACTTACTGTTCATGGTGGATAGGTTCACCAAATGGATAGAAGCCAAGCCTGTTAAAACAGCCGAATCCGGACCAGTGATGGACTTCATATCCAGGGTAGTACACTGTTACGGCGTCCCCCACAGCCTCATAACCGATAACGGTACAAACTTTACAGCCGACGAGGTAAAACTCTGGTGCAAAAACATGGGCATTAAGCTCGATTATGCTTCCGTCTATCACCCACAAACCAACGGCCAGATCGAACGTGCAAATGGTCTTATCATGAGCGGCATTAAACCCAGACTAGTGCGGTCCCTGAAGGAATCTAACACGCACTGGGTGGAGGAGCTCGACTCCGTACTCTGGGGGCTGCGGACCACACCGAATCGTACCACTGGATACACACCATTCTTTATGGTGTACGGCGCAGAGGCAATTCTGCCCTGCGACATAATTAATGACTCACCTCGAGTGCGTATGTACGAAGAAAGAGAAGCCGAGCTCGATCGGCAGGACAACCTGGACGCCTTGGAGGAGGAGCGCGACGTGGCAAAAGCCCGTTCCGCATTCTATCAACAGCAGGCTCGAAGATATCAAAGCAGAGAAGTATGGGCCAAAAATTACAATATTGGCGAACTAGTTCTACGCCTGCCGGATAAGAAAAAGGACAAACTCAAGCCCAAATGGGAAGGTCCATTCATAATCGACCAAGTCCTGACTGGTGGAGCGTACCGCCTGCGAGATGCGTCGGATAACCGACTCGAGCCAAACCCATGGAACGCCACCCGTCTTCGAAGATTCTATGCCTAGCGCCGGATTCTGTGTTCGTCTCCTTCCTCTGTCCATTTTTTACATTTTTCTGTCTTATATTTCTCCTCTTCTCCTCTTTTTCTTTTTATATCCCTTAAAGGCTCATCAAGTGATGCGCCACTCGCGCTCATTAAACCTGGGGGCTTCTTTAACAGAAGCTTATTTATACGGGCTTCTCGCCCATCACATGTGTTAAACTTCCGCATGTACCTTTTTTCTTCACCATTATATGCATCGATATGACTTCAGTTTTGGCCAAGCTGGGTTGCCTGGCTCCTGTGCTTACCCCTACGTTCCCGATTGTTCGGCTAGGCGGTAAAGGGAGCACCTTTGCGATTGTTACTGCTGGGTCAGCCGGATGTGTACCTCAGACTGGGTGAAGCCGAAAGCTAGCGTTCTTAAGGGAATATTCAGTCGGTCAAATAAAAGATGATCTCTTATAATTTTATGCGCCCCCAGATGCTTTTTCTGCGTCTTTTTACGCAGTCCGGACATGCACTTTAGGGCATGCCTCCCCAGCGAAAGGAACCCTTAACGGAACTATTCTCTCTGGAAGATGTTTCTTACAAACCATGTAATATAACATAACTAGTTGGGCACTTGTCTGATAAAGCACTAATGACCCACACACTTGGTCTCCACGCATACCCCGGTTCTTATATAACCGTTGCGGTATTCGGACACACTCCGGACCGTCAGGTCCCGAGGTTGAAGCGAAAAGGTCGGTAAAGACAAACGATCTACAATCCAGCTAGAAGGCATTACACATGTCATTTCAAACTTACATAGTCATTCTGACTGATCGTATTCCTCTTCTATACCTTCTAACAGGCTGTCTAATTTACAGTCCTGCTGGGAATACTTCGCGGCCAACTCTACTTGGCCGTATACTAAGCTTACAGGGATCTCCTTCCCGTCAGGCCCCACTGGTCTGACCTCGGCCATGTGGTTTGGGTCAGACCTCGTAAAACGGGTCTTCACCATGGCCCAGGCCTCCCTAGCGCCTTGTCGGTAGGCCGATATCTTCCACAACCGGAAGCGCCGTCGAGCCCCCTTCAGCTTCTCCGCAAGCTCTCCAAGGCCCTCAGGCATGGAGTGGGAAGGCCATAAGGCTTGGGCAACACCTCGCATCACCTGCTGAATTCGCTCGTGCAGCTGCAGGAGTTCGGGAAGAAGGTCACCCATAGAACCGAGCATCTCCTCTGCAGGACGACCTGTGAGCATACCTACAGACATTACTCTCTTAGTCGACTTCCTCGCCGAACTCTTTTTTCAAAGTTCGTTCAAGCACTTACTAAATATGCCGCGTCGAAGCCGCTGATTCTCCTTCGTGGAGTCCGACAGCTGGCCACGAACGTCTTTAAGTTCAACGTCCAGCTTGGTGTTGGCATCCTGAAGGTCATTCTTCTCTCGCCTCACCTTTGTCAACGTACTCTCACCGGCTTTTAGCCGGCGTAAGAGTTGTTGCTTTTCCGGAACGAATCCGGCGCCATCTGCAATATGACTTGTCAGATTTGCACCCAAACCGCACAACACTAATCTTTCGAAGTGTATCTTACCTGAGGGGGTCCCTTTGGGCTCCCCTGTTGCAGCCAGTGCGGCCTCTAGTTGGGCCTTGCACTTTTCCAGCTCCTGGGACAGTACGGTGTTCTTCTCTGTAAGAACCTGCATATTAAATGATCCTTAAATCAGTTACTTTAACTGTTTCAAATCTCGGGGGCTACTGGTATATATATATTTGACCAAAATTTTGTTACCCGTATGTCTTTTACATACTGCTCCGTGGCTCTGGCTAAACCACTTTGAGCGGCACGGAGGTATGCATCTCCCGAATTAAAGGCATTTAAAGCCTCTTGGGAGAAACAAGCGTCCCGTAGAACTGTTCGGCGACGCCTGTGGTTCATGGCACTCTCCACTTCCGAATTTGTGGTAGACAGCCTGTCCGCATCCTCTGTCGGAGGAGCGCCCGGTTCGCGCCTAGTGCTCGCCTCCGCCTCCTGGCTAGACGTTGGAGCCTGGCTGGTGGAGGCGCGATTGGCAACCTCTCCGGATATAGTCCGGCGAGGTCTCTTCGCCCTGAAGACAGCACAAATGTTAATATGCCCTGACAGAATAACACCAGGGAAACAGAGGGTGCGCTATACCTTTGCGCTGGCATCTCAGTCCGGACTACATTCCTTTTGGCCCCACGGGGCCCTGCGGCCCCTCGTTGGCCAGCCGCCGCAGGTTCGGCCTCCCGCCTCAGAAATCTCCCCTGCAAAACACGGTTGTCGTTAGAGACGCCGGAATACATGAGAATGGAATCTCTCTCAGGGGAATAAAAACTCCGGTTTCTGTTAGCTGGGAGGCCGGGATTAACCCGGGGTAATCAGCCGTAATGGATACCAAGGTATTGTCTTTGCTTAATTGATGGAACACCCCGTCGATAAGCTCCACCGATATGTCCGGGTCATCTTCGGAGTCCGGATCGAGGGACCGTTCTGGGTCCTCGGGCTGTGGAGGGCAGCTGTTTATATTCTTTACTTCCTGTCACAGTTCTTGCATCGAAGTCGTTAGACTACATATCTAACTGTGGGAGTATAAAGCAAACGGGCATGCGCAATTGTTCACTTACCCAACTTGGAGGTTTGTACATAGTGAATCCGGCCCGCGGATTGACGCGGAGGAATTCCTCCTTTTCTCCCTTGTACAAAGAGGATAAAATCTTTATTAGAGCGGCAGTTGAGGATGGCCCCTTACGACCGTAGTGGGTGGCGTCATCCTCCCGTTTGAAATCCCACATGGGGTGGCCTCTATATTGAAGCGGCTGCACCCCGCGCATAATGCATGCGGCCATGAGTCCAATCATGGTTAGTCCGGAATGAGCCAACAGTCTTATCCGACCCATCAGGTAAAGGACGTCTTTGTCGCTTTCTCTCTAAGAGCTCTGCGGACGCCAGCTCAAGCGTTTCTTCAATGGAGCACTGTTGAACTCGGGGAGACCGATCCGGATAGGGTCCGGTAGCGGGACGTCATCTATGTAAAACCATTCCGAAGGCCAGTCCTCGGACGCCTTCTTTGGGGTTTCGGATAAGTATCCGGTCCCGGCGATGCGCCATACTTCGGCTCCGCCCACTTCATATATAGACCCCTCTTGAGAACGGGGCACTAGGCAGAATAACCTCTCCACAACGCGAAATGAGCCTCAACGCCTAAAAATAGCTTGCCAAGGGCGACGAAACCCGCAATATGCAATACGGAGGCGGGCGTGAGATTGTGGAGCTGGTGGCCGTAGAACTCCAGGAGCCCGCGGAGAAATGGATGAATTGGAGATCCCAGTCCCCTTATTAGATAGGGGACGAGGCACACTCGCTCTCCTTTAGAGGGATTGGGGGTGCTCTCCGCTTGTTTTCCGCCATTGTAGGTGGCGAGACCGGCTCGGACCGGGACCATGTATGCCTGAGCGAGAAATCCCTTGGCTTGAAGTGACACTAACTCGCTATGCGGGATGGTGCAACTCTCCCAGTCCCCGGGTTTAGGACTGCGATGGCTGGCCATGTTGGAATGGACCTTTGCCGGGAGTGCTCTGATGATAACTCGTGGAGAGGAGAATATGTGGTTTGGATCTGAATCCTCATCCCGTTAAATAGGCGGCTCGTTTGTACGGCCAGGGGTGTGGATGTAAAAACACTCCGGATTTTCGCATTCGTTTAACACGTGGAAGACAACCATTATTGGGCGTGGAAGCCGAGGAGCGCTGCATTACAAAAATCGGATATTATTCCTACAGGTACACAGGATTTGGAGGAGGAACCCGCCTTGCAATGCCGAAGACAATCTGCGCGCCGGACTCGTCGTCATTGAAGCCTGGTTCGGGGGCTACTGAGGGAGTCCTGGATTAGGGGGTGTTCGGGTGGCCAGACTATACCTTCGCCAGACTCCTGGACTATGAAGATACAAGATTGAAGACTCCGTCCCGTGTCCGGATGGGACTTTCCTTGGCGTGGAAGGCAAGCTTGGCGATGCGGATATTCAAGATCTCCTACCATTGTAACCGACTCTATGTAACCCTAACCCTATCCGGTGTCTATATAAACCGGAGGGTTGTAGTCCGTAAGACAATCATCTTCATACACAATCATACAATAGGCTAGCTTCTAGGGTTCAGCCTCCTTGATCTCGTGGTAGATCTACTCTTGTACTACCCATATCATCAATATTAATCAAGCAGGAGTAGGGTATTACCTCCATCGAGAGGGCCCGAACCTGGGTAAAAACATCGTGTCTCCTGTTACCATCCGGCCTTGACGCACAGATCGGGACCCCCTACCCGAGATCCGCCGGTTTTGACACCGACAACGTCCCTTAACGCGCACTTGTGCTCCCGCTTGGGGATATGAGTGACGTAGATCATGTTCACTATTTTGACCTACGGGGGAAATTTCTTCTATCCTCCTGTGTTCTGTGGGAGAGGCTCTTCATCGTCGTCCTTACTAGGTGGCCCCTTCCCCTTGTGTTCGGCATTGAGCTTGCCGACCTGTTTAAAGACCCAACAGTTTCTGTTGGTATGATTGGCAGGCTTGTCAGGGGTGCCATGAATCTGGCAAGGCCGGTCGAGTATTTTGTCCAAACTAGATGGACCGTCTATGTTTCCTTTGAATGGCTTCTTCCATTGACCTGGTTTGGAGCCACTGAATCTGGCGTTAACCATCGCGTCTTCGGTATCTTAGTTGTTACTTCGACGCTTGTGTTTATTGCGTCGTGGTTTGCCATTGCCATCCCTGGCTTCCGAAGTGCTGGGGTCGCTGGTGCTATTGCTTCTACGAGCCAGCCAGCTATCTTCTCCCGCGCAAAAGCGGGTCATGAGTGCGGTAAGGGCTGCCATGGACTTTGGTTTTTCTTGGCTGAGGTGTCGGGCGAGCCACTCATCTCGGACGTTGTGTTTAAAGGCTGCGAGGGCTTCGGCGTCCGGACAATCCACAATTTGGTTCTTTTTCATCCAGAACCTGGTCCAAAGTTTCCGGGCTGCTAGACTATACGGCTTGTCATCGACGTCTGGAGGCCAAACATGGGTACCTTGAAAGTTGTCTCTAAAGGCGTCTTCCAAGTCTTCCCAGCTTCCAATAGAGTGTTCTGGGAGGCTGTTCATCCAATGTCGTGCAGTCCCCTTGAGTTTTAGGGCAAGGTACTTGATGGCGTGGAGGTCATCACCGAGAGCCATGTGGATGTGGAGAAGAAAATCTTTGATCCATACTGTTGGGTTCGTCGTACCATCGTATGATTGAATGTTCACGGGTTTAAATCGTTCGGGGAGCTGGTGCTCCATAACCTCATTGGTGAAGCACAAGGGGTGTGCGGCACCTCTATATCGAGCGACGTCGTGGCGCGGTTTGGATAAGTACGAGTGCGGTTCTCGGCTCGAGTGAGGTTGTGCCTGTCATGCCAGGCCTGATGGTTGTCCTCTCGTGTCGGGGCACGTCCCCTTGACCCATAGATTGATCTTTTCAGACCAGCTCTACTGTCTAGGTCCTTGCGTAAGTCATAGGTATAGCCCGGGGCCGCTGCCTCCCTGCCTCATCAGTGTGGTGGTGCGGGCTGGTGTTCGGTGTGGGTAGCCAGTCTGTCCCGTCCGTGCCATGGTCGGTCAGGCTCGTCGGCGTTTTTATGCTTTGGCGGTATTGGCTCAAGGGCCTCGTCGTCAAAATGAGGTAGTAGCTTACTCTTCGGGTAACTCTTGGTTTCGCACTCGAGGCTGTATTCATCGGCTTCCAAGACATTAGTCCATCTGTCATTAAGTATATCATGTTCATCTTGAAGGTGCTACTGCTTCTTTTTCAGGCTTCTCATAGTGGCGATTAGCCTGCGCTTAAAGCGCTCTTGCTCGAGGGGCTCCTCCGGCACGATGAAGTCTTCGTCGCCGAGGCTCACATCCTCTTCGGAGATCGGTAGGTAGTTACTATCCTCCGAGTCCTTGTTCCCGATTGGATCATCGGGGTTAACTTGTCCATCTTCCATATCATCTTGTTCGGATGTTGGCTCGACAAGGGCTTCTGGGTCTTCGGCGTTCTCTGGAGTGTTATTATTTTCGGTGCCGGTATTGCTGTCTTTCGCAACGCGATTTTGAGTGCCGCCGCTAACGTCGACGCTTTGGAGGTGCTTCGGCATGCTTTTCCTCAACCGGATCTTTCTTACCGTCGTCGTCATCCTCTTTGGGTGTATCCACCATGTATACATCATATGTGGAGGTGGCCGTCCACCGTCCGGTAAACGGAGGGTTTTGGCCTTGATCGTCTCCGGCATCGTCGTCCATACCGTTGATGTCTTCGGAGGCGTAATCCAGCATGTCGGTTAGATACTCGACGGTGGCTATGAAGTGGGTGGTGGGTGGGACGTAAAATTCCCGCACTCGGACCCTAGTCCAGGCTGGGCATAATTCGGAGGCGATTCCTTTGTGATGGCGAGGGATCGCATTAAGTCCAGGGCCTCGTTTAGGAGCGAGGTTTGGACAGAGTGGCGAGGGCCTGCGGGGCCGACCAAGGCGAGGGCCTCCTGGCCGCGCCCGCTTATGGCGGACCTCAAGTGTTCGGATTTAAAGTCCGAGGGAGAGTCCGACGCTTTAGTGATAAGGGGAGTTCAGTACGCTTTTGGGTTTGCTGATGATGCCGTCCCCACTGGATCTCCGGTAGCGAGTTCCATGACTGCAGAGAGTCCGGCGGGCTCTACATTCCCGTCTTTGGACCCGGTGTTCCGCTCCGGATCTAAGGCCGGAGCAGCAGTTGTGGCTGCAATCCTTCGAGGATCAAGTCTCCTCGGATATCGGCGACATAGTTTAGGTTCCCGAAACTGATCCGATGACCAGGGGTGTAGCTACCGATCTACTGTCAAGGTGGCCAATCGAGTTGGCACGTAGTGTGAAGCCGCTGAATACGAAGATTTGGCCGGGGAGGAAACTTTCCTCCAAAACAGCATCATTGTAGATGATCGAACGAGCCATCGAACCTTCTGTCGATAACACAGAGGAACTCTCAATGAAAGCACTAATGCTGGGGTCAAAACCGGCCGATCTCGGGTAGGGGTCCCGAACTATGCGTCTGAGGATCAAAGGTAATAGGAGGCGGGGGACATGATTTTTACCCAGGTTTGGGCCCTCTTAACGGAGGTAATACCCTACTTCCTGCTTGATTGACTTGGGTGAATATGAGGATTACAAGAGTTGATCTACCTTGCGATCGTAATGGCTAAACCCTAGATGTCTAGCCTGTATGATTATGATTGCCTCTACTGACTAACCCTCCGGTTTATATAGACACCGGAGGGGAATAGGGTTATATAGAGTTGGTTTATAGAGAAAGGAATCTCCACATCCGAACGCTAAGCTTGCCATCCACGCAAAGGAGAGTCCTATCCGGACACGGGAGGAAACCTTCCATCTTGTATATTTATGGCCCACCAGTCCGGCCCATATCACATAGCCCGAACGCCCGGGGACCCCCTACTCCAGGACTCCCTCACCGTGGACATTCATATTGACCCCTATGGTTGCATTAATAATATTCGAGTGAACCTTTGATTATCATATGCTATTCCCTTTGCTTCATGATATGTTTCAAAATCCGAGGTGAGATATACCAGTATCCTCCCGAGTCATTCTCACGCTCACTATACCTCCTCATTACCGGTTTTGTTCTTCATTCTCGTTGAGATGTTCTGGCATCCCTATGACCTATTCACTCGTCTCTGGCCAAAGGATGATGGATATCGTCACACCAAGAGGGCCCTAAGACATCTCTCCATTGTCGGAGGACAAAATACCAGTCTTGAGCTATCTAGCCCCTTGCCACACTTTCCGATAAACCTGCAAGTTGTCGCTATGGCCACCCTGTTATAGATGACGCTGGAGCGACCCCAAGGTGTATCGCCTATTATGAAGTGACTATGATACTTCCATGGTCCAGGGAACTGAAGCATACATAACTCTCTGTATTATAACTATAGACATGCGACGATATCATCTCCAAGTATAACAAAGAAGTTGTATGACGGTTCTTCTAACATCACACTCTCATAGTTGCTTGGCATCCTTGTTACACTTAACCAAATGCCCATGATCAGGAAAACATAATCATCATGCAACACTTGACCTAGTGCTAGAGGCGAGACTAGGAATCATGCTTTACCGTTTATAACTCTACACATGCTTATGGGTTTTCTTATGCATCACATATTCAAGAACCATACCAATTATAGCATAGAATATAAACTCTTAATTATAAACATGGAAATAAATAATACAAGTATTATTGCTTCTAGGGCATATTTCTAACATTCCTCTGGATAACTTTATTCACAAGTTTACTATGGGGAGATATAAGTTCGGGAGGTAGAGATATCCATGGCGAACAACGATCGGGAACGATGAAGGCCCAGAGGGAATGGTATCGGGGACATACAATAATATGGGTTTGGAATACAAGCATGTAGTAGATAGCGGGTTA